>CM032453.1:157814370-158226376 GCA_019049505.1 Pachyrhynchus sulphureomaculatus
AAAACGTTCATCTAGGTCGCTAGTGCATCGTTTTCGCCCTTGTCCTAGCCTTCTAGAATAAGTTCCTACTTCATTCAAGCGTTTTTACCATACGACTTATTGTGAAACGATGTTTGCCTAACAAATTAGCAACATAACTCTGACAATATCCCTCGTCCAATAAAACCGAGGCTCGCACTACCTCGTGTTCAGTTAAATTCCTTGTTCGATTCATTTATCTAATTCTTCGGGGTCAAAAATAAAACAGTCTACCACCAAAACGTATTACTTTGAAAAAGGGAACAATTTATAAAACTTACTTTTAAAGAAAATCTATCGCATTATTACAGAACATTGTTTATCTTCTAAAAAATTCTTTAAAACTGTAAATCTAAACGAATTGTTTTGATTTCTGTCATGAACAACAAAACAAAAATATGCATAGCCTACTATTTAAATACTCGATAAACTTTAAAACTGACATAAAAAAAAGATAAATTAATTTTCAGATTGTCGCGTTAATTTTGTCCAGGAGTTTATATATACTTATATATATATATATATATATATATATATATATATATATATATATATATATATACTTAGATATATATATATATACTTAGATATATATATATATATATATATATATATATATATATATATATATATATATATAATCGTTTTACGAAAACACAATATATTTATCGCCTATAAACTATGTAAAACAAACACAAAATAAAGGTAGAAAGTCAAGTCGTATATCGCATTTCATGTGGTAATTGCAATAAAGCTTATATTAACTAACCCAACCGAAGGATATCCGCAAGAATTGGAGAACACCAACTCAGCATCCATTGTATACAAACCACATCTTCCAACATTAGCTAGTGAAGGCACACAAAATTAACTTCGGCAGTTGCAAGCAAATAGCCAGAGAACAATATCACAAAACATCAGTCTAATAAATAAAAAAGAATAATAACTAAAAATAATAAAATAAAATAAAATTAGTACTAATCTAAATACAAAACGTCTATAGCATGATGATATATATTGGAAATAAAATAACAACTGTGACTGGTTATACATGAGAGAGAGAGAGAGAGAGAGAGAAAGAGAAAGAGTGAGAAAGGAATGAAGGCGAACGACAAAATGAAAGAGATTATAATATAGATTAGCTAATAATAAAGTCAAATCACTGACTAGACCTTGTACCTGACAAAATAATAGAATAAACACTAGGTAAACCTACCAAAAAATTTTTCGAGCATCAAGCCTGCCGAAAGGCTGAAAGCAACAAATGAATATACATGTAATTGTATATTGTATTTGCCATACACTAAGTTAGTAAATAAACCTATCATTGTATTGATTTACGAATAGTAAAAGAAATATTCGACTTTGACTTGGTGTACTATATAGATCATCACGTAATATATTTTTAAGACTTTTGGGAAATTATTATAATGCTAACTGGTCTATAGTTCAGGTTGTCACCTATTGTCACCTTTTTGAAAACAGGTGTTATACCTGATGTTTTCCATATATTTGGAAAAATAGATGTGTCATAAATTGAATAATATAGTAGGAGGACGAACGAAAACTAGTGCGCAGTCTATTAATAAGAATGCAGGAAATTTATCGGGATCAACAGTAGCCGTAGGTTTCAACGTTTATAATACTGTAAAAACAAGTTTTTCAGTTATTTTACTTACATTAATTAGATTCTGTGGTGAAAACGAATCAATTTCTACGTAGTGCGTTTCGCATGTTAGCACCATCAGGAGCGATAACTGACTGATTTATACTGAACTTGGAATTCCTCGAGAGGGACTAATTGCACCCGGAGCATTAGTTCCAGTCGAGTACCCCCTACAGAGGACTGTGAGGAATAGGTCCTCGGTCTTTATTTAGTCTATTTTTACATTTTATTATTTTAATATTTTCATATGCTTCTAAAAATTTCCTATTACATATATTCTGTATTAACCTTAAATTATCTCATATTACAGTAAGATTCTGTTCAAGAGCATGTTCGGCAATACTTCATTTTTTTATCTACGGTACCGTAAATAAGCTAAATGTTCTTTAAATCTTGTTTGAATCGACCTCCTTGTTTTGCCAATATATTTTTTTGGTACAATCTATACAGTTACAGTTATTTCGTAAATTCCGTTTCTACGACGTTCGTGAGTTTTATCCTTCGGATTTCCTAAGGTATTTTTTAAGTTGTCTGATGACCTATAGACAAACGTGAGGGCTACATTATTAACTACCTTATTAAGTCCTCTGGTATTTTTTAGATTATATGGTATTGAAACATATTTCGTCAAATTCTGTTCACGAATAAAAAAAGGTGGAATTATGAATATTTAACCTGAACTTATAACTATTTTTACCTCAAAATATATGTATTTTTCGGAGAGTGATACACTGTTAATTGATAATGGAAACTACTACTAACGGAAAAAGTTATTAATAACACTGGTCAACAAAAAAAAGAAAATTGCTTCTTTCCTACGATTTTTTTTTTGTTTCTATCTCAAATTGACGCGTATTTTTTAAATATGGCAACAATTTTTCTCTAACAGCTTTTGTTTTTGAGTTATAGCTAACTACCCTCATTTACTATTTTTACTTAGATTTTCGTTTTTTATTGGACACTAAAATATATTTTTTGTTGTTTTAGATATGGCTTCGTCAAGAAGATGTTGTGTGCTTAATCCCGATTGTTTTTGCCATATTTGTGGTGAATATATATTTGCAAAATATCGAAAACCTATATCGGACTTTGTGAAAACTGCGTATCATCAATACTTTAAAATAAAATTGTGTAATCAGGACAAGCCATGGGTTCCTCATATTGTATGCCAGAAATGTGTGGTATGTCTACGGTTATGGTCCAGTGGAAAAAGAGATGCAATAATGTTCGTAACACCCATGATTTGGCGAGAACCTCGAAACCATCATGACGATTGTTACTTCTGCGTTGTGAAAATAAAACGGAATTAACCCTGGAAATCGAAGTAAGTGGTCATATCCTAACTTATCTTCTGCTCAACGACCTCAATTAAAATCACAAGAGGTACAACCCAGCACATCTAAATCTTCTGATGATCCAAATCTCTGTGAACCCGAACGAAATACATCAAGTGAAGACTCTGATTCAGACTACAAATCTAGCCTTTCAGAACCTCAACCATTTAATTAGAAAGAACTAAATGACTTAGTAAGAGATTTGAACTTACCAAAAGAAGCTTCTGAAATTTTAGCATATCGTTTAAAAGAAAAAAAATTGCTTACTCCGGAAACCAACATTACATTTTATCGTACCCGAGAAAAAAATCTGTTACCGTATTTTTCTCAAGAGAAGGATTTAGTTTTTTGTAGCGATGTTGGTGGTATTTTGCAGTGAATGGGATTAAAACAGTACCAACCTAGTGATTGGCGTCTTTTCATAGACAGCAGCAAAAAAAGTTTAAAGTGTGTTTTGCTTCATAACGGTAACAAGTACGGATCTATACGTATTGCACATTCGACGACTTTAAAAGAAGAATACGTAAATGTTTCTAAGGTTATGGAAAAAATTAAGTATCAAGACCACAAATGGGTTATTTGTGTTGATCTGAAAATGGTTAACTTTCTTTTAGGTCAACAAGGGGGGGTACACAAAGTTCCCTTGTTTCATGTGTCTCTGGGATAGTCGTGACAAACAACACCATTGGTCACAAAAAGTTTGGCCAGTGCGGGAAGAGCTAAAAGTTGGTACAAAAAATGTTATAAACGTGCCTTTAGTTAGCCGAGACCGTATCATACTTCCACCACTTCATATTAAACTCGGCATAATGAAACGGTTTGTGAAGGCGCTTGACAAAAGTGGCGAATGTTTTAATTTTTTTTCACGCAAGTTTCCAGGATTAAGTTCAGAAAAATTGAAAGCTGGTATTTTTGATGGGCCACAGATTAGGCAACTCCTGAAAGATCCTAATTTTGTCAAATCAATGACTGAACTCGAATCCAAAGCTTGGAATTCATTTGTTTTGGTTATGAGTAGCTTCCTAGGGAAAAAGAAATCTGACGACCATGTCGAACTTGTTGAGTGCATGCTATCGAACTTGCAAGAGCTAGGGTGCAACATGAGCATAAAAATCCACTTCCTGCACTCGCATTTAGACCGATTTCCACAAAATCTGGGTGATTTTAGTGAGGAGCAGGGTGAACGATTTCATCAGGATCTTCGGACAATGGAAGAGCCTTATCAGGGGCGGTGGGACTCACATATGATGGCAGACTACTGCTGGAGTTTGCAACGAGATCTACCTAAAGTCGTTCATTCAAAGAAATCTTATAAAAGATCATTTGCTAGTGTTCAATAGAAATTTTGTTAACATAATATATTATTTTTTTTGTATTTTTTTGGCAAAATAATAAAACTGTATATTTCAAAAGGTAAAGCTGTTAGCAATCTCCCAGTATTTTTTTCATAGTCAGGGCCATAGAAATACCCAATAACAGAAAAAAAAATAAAGGAAACAAGACTTGTGTGACCAGTATAATCAATCGTTTCGGCTACAGTTAATCAAAATTTTGTCGGGTAATTCAAGAGTTAAGCCACATAAAGTTGATAAAATAATCGATTAAAACTTTCCAAGAACACACGTATCAATAACAACCTAAAATCTTCAGGAAGCGAACCGAGAAGAAGGCTATATTTTGCATTGAGGGTAGTTTCACAAATGACACATTAAAAATATAATTACTTGGTGTTAGCTTTTTTCCTATTTCGGCTTTTAGTACAGTTAACTAAGTATTGATTCTATTAGGACTGACTTAAATCACGAATTTTAATTGGTTGATAACATTATGCACCAATTGTATAGGACCACAAAAAAAAAATTTGTAATTGAAAGGTGAGATAACATCCCATAAGTTTTTTGGTGTGCTAAAAAGGAATCCGAGGTCAGAATTGACTCATCACCCAAGGATTTTGACATAACCTCAAAAAAACACCTCCAATATATATATATATATATATATATATATATATATATATATATATATATATATATATATATATATATATATATATATATATATATATATATATATATATATATATATATATATATATGGATTTTGGGGTGCTGAAATAGAATCCAAGGTCAAATTTCACCCATCACGTCAGCATTTTGACATAACATCAAAAAACAGCTCAAAAATGGTCAGAATTACGTCTGTAAGTAAATTAAAAAATTAAATAAGCAGACCACAATATCTATATGTATTTTGGGCTGCTTAAACCGAATATGCCAAAAGAATTGACCTATTGAGTCAAAAACTTGAAATAACCTCAAAAAATCCAGTCGTTTCATTCTTGGTTGGTGTATTGGTGTGAGTCACCTCGGTTTTCGCTCACTGGATGCTTTATTCAAGTTATTTCTTGATAATGAGAGCCGAAGGGCTCACTTAAATGAAGCACCCCGATGGTGAGAGGCGAGGGGACTCATTTGAATAAAGCACCCCAAGGTGAGAGGTGAGGGGAATTACAATAATACGGTACATCGTAGGTGAGAGGTGATGGGACTGACTTTAATCACCCGAGGGTGAAAAGCGGTGGAACTCACCATAATACAGCATCCTGTGAATGAAAGGGCTGGACTAATTGAGGATATTTTAAGATACTGACGTAATAGGTCAATTCTGTTGACATATTTGCTTTCAGTGACCCAAAGTATGTATAGATATGGTGGTCTACTAGATTTTTTGCATTAGGTTATGTTATGGTTATAGTTTAACCTTGATGTAAGTTTCTTCTATTAGGTTAAGTTAGGTAAAGTTCTTAGAGTATAATTCTTGCATTAGGTTATGTTAAGTTTAGCGCTCTTGGTGTAAGTTTCTTGCATTAGGCTGTGTTAGGTTTAGAGTTCCTGGTATAAAGTTCTTAGTGTAAGTTTTTTGCATTAGGCTATGTTAGGTTTAGATTTCTTGGTGTAAAGCTCGTGATGTAAGTTTTTTACATTAGGATATGTTCAGTTTAGAGTTTTTGGAGTACAGTTCTTGTATTAGGTTATGTTACGTTTAGAATTCTGGTTCTAAAGTTCTTCCATTGGGGTAAAGGGTGAGGAGACTCACTGTTATCAAGCATCGGGAGGGTGATGTACGAGGTGCATCATTTTAATAAAGCATCCAGTGGGCGAGAAGCGAGGAGATTCACCTTAATCCAACAACCTGTGAACGAAAAGACTAGACTTTTTGAGGCTATTTCAAGATTTTGACTTAATAGGTCAATTCTTTTAGCATAATCGGTTTAAGCACCTCAAAATACGTATCGATATGGCAGTCTATTCATTTAATTTTTTAGTTTACTAACAGACGTATTTTGGACCATTTTTGAAGTGTTTTTTTGAGGTTATGTCAAAATGCTGACGTGATGGGTGAATTCTAACCTTGGATTTTATTTTGGTACCCCAAAATACGTGTGGTTTGTTCGTTTACATCTTTAATTTATTTGTAAAAATACTTTTGGTAATATTCCAGGTGTTTTTTGAGGTTATGTCAAAATCCTTAGGGGATGAGCCAATTCTGGCCTCGGATTCGTCTTCAGTACACCAAATACAAATGGTATGGTATTTCGCCTTTCAACTACAAAACTTTTTTTGTGGTCCTGTGTTATCAATCATATTACACCTTTATTTACATTAACAAATGGAGAGGTTATCCACATTATAAATATTTAATTTCATAAGCAAGGAATGATACAAATATCTCTTCGACACAGACGCCATTAGGGACATATCTCACACAAAATATTAAATGAGAATAAATGTCAAGTGATCAGAAACTCATTTAAAATTTCGTTTACTATCTTCACTTCGTAATCTGGCTTGTGGCATTGTCAACTTAAAACAAATAAACGGTTTCAATACAATAGAATATAAATTAAATATTATTGCCTAAACGATAAATCCGTCTAAACAATACGCGGATCTGGAAAACATTGAAAAATTGTTCGTCACTGCAGCGAAATCTTCGGCAGTGGTGTAGTCATGGAAAACTGAGTTCGAAATTGTCTGAGAACTTTAACTTTTATATATTTTTGGAAATGTTTGTGAATATTATAAAAAAATTGATAATTAGTTACTTGATCACCCCACCCCCGCAGGGTTGTAGAGGGGATTCACCCCTCATAACAAAGTTATTCAGGATTGAAATTTTATAAAAATAGCTGTTTTGAAAGGCAGCACAAACAAATATTTTTGATTTAAATGTGTTTTTTATGACGAATTGCATGTCTGTATTGGAAGCTGTGGTTTTGAACCCCTTTTTAGCGGCGATTTCGCCCCTCAACCCCTTAAAAAAATTAACCTCTAATTGAGGTAAAGAAAAGGTGACAAAAAATATCTAGTGCTTTGCCTCTCAGATCTCACCAGGGGCTCTGTTCATGGATCTTGATATATTATGGTAACATAGGGAGAATGTCCATAAGATAATTTACTAAGGGGTCATGCCACTCTAGAGCTAAGAAAAAAGCTTGATTTTGACATTTTTTTTGAAATATAATGAACATAATCCAAAATGTACTCAAATGTTTTTATTATACATACTTTAGAGTACATTACAAATTATTAAACACTTACTCAATAGAGGAAGATATATTTAACTATAGTAGTTTGCGACCGGAAAGATATCTCCTCCAATTTTTTACAACACCAACAATACAACAACAAAATGCACAGTTCTATATACCATTTTCTCGGGAAATATTTAGAAAAATTCAAAAATATTGATTTTTTTATGAATGGTACATATTTGAAGAAAGTGTTTTATTTTTCGGTAAAATATCACGTAAAAAATCGTTCAAAACAGTTCAAAACAAATTGTAAAATCCGTACGTACTTCGCCAGATAATGTAATTTTGAAAGTACAGTTAAAATTTCAAATAAATCGGTGATAATTTGAAGAAGTTATATTTCCGGGCACTTTGAAAAATGTAATTTTAAGAAAATCATGGTTTAAAATTATATAAATTTTCTAGATACCTCTAATCTGCGATGTCTGCGCCACATAACTGGCCTTCTAAACTGATGTTTTGTTGATAGATTCTAGATGAACTTAAATTATGTAGATAAATAATTTTTTTTTCAATATTTAGAAAGGTACAATACAATACAGCAGCGCGATGCATAAAAAACTCTCGGAGAGTTTGGAGACCGCTGCGAGGCAATTACGCACACTTGATAAAATACACACTTATAACCTTCTTACCCTCATAAAATCCTTTGTCCTTATTTCTAGTCCCTAAAGCATCATTTAAGCCGATAAAAATGTTGATTTTTTTGCAAATTTCTAAAGTAGCATTACCCCTTAAATGAATAAAAGCTTATATATTGGTTGTAAGCAAAAACTATATCTTGAGCTTACATATTGTGTTAATAGAAAAATGGATCATACACATTAAAGTTGTAATCGTATTTATTACCTCTAAACAATCAAGTAAAATTTACAACCAAAGTTTATTTTGTAGTTTATTTGATAGCATAAGAGCATAACGTTTGCAACCGATAATTCGTTTTCATTCTTGTTTCCAATTATCCAGTTAACTCTATTTTATTTAAATTAAGAGGGCACTTCTACGTAATTGGTAATTTATACCAAGACATATTTTCTCTCAAGTTAAAGCCCAATAAATTGAGTAACAATGTTAGGGCAATGGAGTGTCCCGACATAACTATGTCGGGTTAGCTTTCTTAGAAAACTTTGCTACAGCAACTTAAAAGAACAAATAAAAATATTTGCCAAAATTAAAAACTGTTAGTAAGAACTTACTGATGTTGTACAACTACATGATACATTATGGCTACACCACTGATCATAACTATATTTGAAAAAGTTTTCCCAAAATCCAAACAAATTACATTTTATCTTTTAAAGTCTGATACGCCAGTCGAAATATATTTTTCACGTTTTTAAAATCAGTTGTCGTTTCATTTCAGTCGAATAAATTTTACAAACGCCGTATTTAAAAAATTGAAAAATACTCAAATACAAAGCAAGATGATTGATTCGGAAAGAATTTTTTGTACGGGTTCAATAGTCACAAGATACGAGATGAAATTTGTCGTATTATCTAAAGTAATATAAAGAAAATGCATTTTGTTCGTAAAAAAATATACACTCTTTGTAAACGTAAGTTGTATAACACAGCCCCACAAAAAAAAAAAGTGGGGTATACTTTTGATGTGATATATCAGATCCGTAGTATTTTTGCCCGCTGATCACGAATCTGACGTCAGAATATCGCCATCACATCTCAATTTTTTTCTAACCTCAAAAAATAGGTGAAAATTAGTAAAAATTAAGAAAAATATACTCCTAAAAAATTGATTCAAGCTTTTTCATGAATCCAAAGATGTATTAATATGTATTCGGACACGCTAAGCTAATATTTATCGGTTGGATTGAGCCATACAGTTCTGTTTTCTTTCTAACCTCAATAAATCAGACAGATATAGTGCTTCTCGAATGCAAAAACGAATTCAAATTAAAATTCAAACCGATCCTTACCAAATTTGGTACACGGGGATTTTTTGGGTCGCTGATCACGAATCTGAGGTTGGATTTGCAAAATTCAAGATGGCAGATGTTTTCGCGCCATTTTGAACGCCGAGAAAATTCATCGGTCGATTTTTATTCTTCTACCTGCATCCAGGGCACCTCCACGTGGTGACGGTGGGCAACGGTGTTACTCCACTAGCCGGCAGAGTCCCTGGATAACGGCTTAGATGCCGTCATGGCAGGTAGAAGAAAGAGAATTACGATGAAGGGACTCGGAAACCCAGTATCGGCGGTTGGTCAGGGTGGGAAAGCGGGCCCGAAGCCGTCGTCATCCAGCGACCATTGCTCTTCATGTGTGGGTGACTTGGCTCATGTAGAGTATAATGCTACAAGAAAACGGTCTCGCGGTACAAGGACTTTTCATAAGTGCGATAAAAACAGTGATTCATTTTGTTATATTTGCTGTCAACACGTATTGAGTAAAATGGGGTCACCGATAACGGATAAGATTAAAACCTTATATAAGGATTGTTTTAACATTGAAATACAGCACCAGGATACAGATTGGGTTCCCCACATCATTTGCAGTTCTTGCAAAATAATGTTGTACATCAATAAGAAGGCGATTAAATATTCCAGACCAGCAATATGGAATAGACCATACAGTGAAAATGATTGCTACTTTTGTATGAATGTTGTATCTAGGCATAACCGAAAAAATAAAAGCACTATTACTTATAACGATGTTTCGACAGTAACAAGACCAACTAAACTAATTCCGCCTCCTGAACCACTTGATGCTGATGTTATGGAAACAAATGATTTCACCTTATCAGTTCATGCCGAAAACATTGAGACTGTCGAAAAAGATTCAAATACTGTTACTAATGAATGTTCTAGTGACAACCTATCATATACTAGTGACACAGATAAAGAATTTCTACCATACAACCGTAAACCAGAACCAATACTCGTATCACAGTCAGAACTTAGTGATCTAGTCAGAGATTTAGGCTTATCCAAAGATGGTTCAGAGCATCTTGCTTCCTTTTTAAAGAAAAGACATTTACTTAAGCCAGAAGCTACGATTTCTTATTATAGAAACAGAGATGAAGAATTTCGAAAATATTTCACAATGGACGAGGAATTGTCACTTTCATATTGTACCGATGTAAAAGGTCTAATGGATGAATTTCAAAATAACTCATACGATCCTGAAGAATGGAGACTGTTCATTGATTCTTCTAAACGGAGCATTAAGGCAGTTTTGCTGCATAATACCAACGTTTACGCTCCCATTCCGATTGCTCATTCCACAGTTATGGAAGAGCAATATGAAAAAATGCAGCAGCTTTTGATAAAAATAAAATATGCTGATCATAACTGGAAAATTTGGGGAGATCTGAAAATTGTAACAATATTGCTTGGCCAACAGTCACGGTTTACACTTTATCCCTGTTATAAATGTCTGTGGAATAGCAGAGACAGGGAACGTCATTATAAGAAAAAAATTGGCCAACAAGAGAATCGTTCACTCCTGGTGAAAATAATGTATTCTTTCCACCATTGGTAGATCCAGGAAAAGTTCTTATTCCCCCGCTTCACATTAAGCTTGGACTTATGAAGCAATTCACGAGAGCATTAGATACAAACGGCCCATGTTTCAAATATTTGCATAAAAAATTTTCTGAAGCTAAATTAAGGCAGGCGTATTTGACGGGCCACAAATAAGAAAATTGTTTCAAGATTCATTATTTGTTACTAAAATGAATAAAGTTGAAAAAGTTGCTTGGCTTAGTTTTAAAGAAGTCGCAACAAACTTTTTGGGAAATAATAAAAGTCCTAAGTACAAAGAAATAGTCGAGAAAATGGTAAAAAATTTTCAAACATTAGGTTGCTTAATGAATCTAAAATTACATTTCCTGGACTCCCACATCGATGATTTCCCAGATAATCTTGGTGACTACAGTGAGGAGCAAGGGGAACGTTTTCACCAAGATCTGAAAATCATAGAAAATCGGTATCAAGGACGATGGGATGACCATATGCTAGCGGACTATTGCTGGTCGCTAAAAAGAGAAACAAGTCCTCAAAAGCGTTTGGGCAGAAAGCCTTTGAATAGGTCATTCGCGGAAAAAAGAACAAGATACAGCCAAAAAAAGGAAACTTAGGCGCGGGTCTAACCTTCGCAATTCTAGGGCTTAAGGGTCTACTATTTGAGAGTATATGGTTTAAAAGTCCTGGTTTTGAGTTTATTGGGTCTCATTTTTAAAGTTACAGGGTTATTGAGGTCTATTTTTTGAGGTTACAGGGTGTGGGAGTCTAAGGTTTCAGGGTTTAGGGATTAAGAGTACCAGGTTTGAGGATTCCCCAACTGTATACCGAATTTGGTAGGAATCGGTTGGTTTTCAAAAATTTTGTCCGCCATCTTGGATCCGCCATTTTGAATTTTGCAAATCCGACCTCAGATTCATGATCAGCAACCCAAAAAACCCCCGTGTACCAAATTTGGTAAGAATCGGTTGAATTTTAATTTGAATTCGTTTTTGCATACGAGAAGCACTATATCTGTCTGATTTATTGAGGTTAGAAAGAAAACAGTACTGTATGGCTTAATCCAACCGATGAATATTAGCTTAGCGTGTCCGAATACATATTAATACATCTTTGGATTCATGAAAAAGCTCGAATCAATTTTTTAGGAGTATATTTTTCTTAATTTTTACTAATTTTTACCTATTTTTTTGAGGTTAGAAAAAAATTGAGATGTGATGGCGATATTCTGACGTCAGATTCGTGATCAGCGGGCAAAAATACTACGGATCTGATATATCGCATCAAAAGTATACCCCACTTTTTTTTTTTGTGAGGCTGTGTAATCAATAAATGATGTTTAATATGGTATATTCGAAACAACTCCCTTGCTCCCTTATATGTTTGACTATAAATAATTAAAAATAAAATTTTATCCTCCTCTCCAGAAATGATATAAATCTCAAAATTACAAGTCTTTCCTTCTTCGTATTTTATGTATTCCAAATATTAAATCGAGAGTTATCTCGTTAATACGCAGAGACAAACAGAAAGGCAAACAGAAGGACCAAGAAATCTGAGGATATGTTTCGTGACTTCGGGACAGAAGGAAATGCAAAAAATCTGAAAATGTAATTTCTTTAAAGATTATGTTATATGAAATAGAGGACAGAATTAGGAAAAATAATTTTGGGAATGGTTTTTATTTGTTCAATCAATTTTTTTAACAGTTTCTTTTACTAGTGTGGAAAATAAATTTTCTGTAGGAAAGACTTCTTAAATACACTTTTGTGTAGGTCTTAAAATATACTAGTTTTTTTTTCTGTTTCGTTGGAAATGGGTAGAAATTTATTTGTTTATAAATTTTTATTTTTTTTTATGAAACTATTAGTTAGAAAGACACACACATAAGAGTTTGAAGACCAATAAATAAAGATTTTATCCTGAGTTGCAACTTATTTTGTTTACAAAACTGATACTGGAAAATAAATTCTTATTATACTCATATATTACTAGCGTTGTTGTAAATATAGGTTGCCTAGCATGTGCAGGGTGATTAATAATGAAATACATAAAAAAAAAATCACAGAAGTCTCGCTATCTACTGCTATCTCAAACGAATCTCCCAGTGTTTCATCTTATACGTATTTACAGTAAGAGCTGAATAAACAATTTTCTCTGATCTAGTCGAAAGCATTTAATAAAAAGTTAATTGATACATTTGACCTTTCGGCATTGACATCATAATAGATTAACTATGTGAGAGAATTTTATATTTTGTTACAAGTATCGACGTTTCTATTTAACAATTCTGAAATAGCTTTATAGTTATAGTAATGCAATTATCTCTTGTGGGGTGACTATATTTTTGGTAATCAACTAATTTGCTTTCCACAAGTTCAGAAAACCAGATTTGCTAAAGTTAATCCTAGTTAAGAACGCTTTCGGCGAAAAAACCAAAAGTAGAGCATCATGTGTGGATTGAAAAACTAAATTTCGAGTCATATTGTAATTAAAATTACATTCTAACTGAGTTTCTAAATTACTTAATAAATATTGCACAACAGTTATCACGACTCTGATGCCGTTTAAGGTCCTTTTAGGATAAAGATAGAATTCATCGAACGTGTCCAGAAATCCTGTTTAGGATCCTATTTCTTACAACCTAAATAAAACAGCATGACTTTCCATGGAAAATCGCAGAAAACTGCAGGCAGCCACCTTGTATAATTCAATAATACTCTTTAATCGTCGTCCGATATCTAACAGCTAAAATTGGCTACTGAATTGACGTTAACATTCTTAATTTAAGGTATCGCTTCCATCTGACGGCTCTGATTTTAATCAGAGATGCTTTTCTAACAATATCGATAAACTTAATAATAACGTTCCTGAACGTTTTAAAATTTTAACAGCGATAGCATTTAAATATCAACTTTAAATGTGAACGAATCCCGAAGGACATAAACAGTAATCTTGAGCTCGTAATTTTATCAGGAAAAACAAATATATCTATGTTTTTTTTCGCCCTAGAAGGTGTAATTGTAATGGGCAAGACACAAAGGAAATTAGTTTTGCTTTAATATTAATCAATTACAAGTAATAACGTTAAAAATTAGGTGAAAAGAAAATAATATTTACCCAACAATTCATAAATATATATTTTTAAAATTCTTTTCGACATTTATTGTTCGTAACTGTGCGAATTCTTTCAAAGAAGGGTAAGTAGGAATTCTAAATAAAAACCGTAATTAATAAGCTGAAAATTAATAAAAGGGAATTAAAAAATGATTTAACGGTTGTTACGAAAGCTCGTCAGCAATAGGTCAGATTATTTCTTTGTTTACCGTTTTTTTAACCAACAGTATTGATTTGTAATTAATTACTTATATGTCCAGACAAAAAAAAAAGCATGTGTTTTTTTGTGTAGTCCAGAAATTTTCATAAAAGAGGAAACTAGTAGCACCAGCTATTATGTTTTTTTTTGTAATTCGAAAATGGCAACCCTTTTTAATGTATTACTTATTTTGCTACATTTACTTCATTAGATGCCTTAATTTTATAATCGTGAGAGTGACAATGTGATTTGACTAATGGTAGGACAATGGGTTTTAAAGAAAAAGCTCCGATTATCTTTAGTAATAAAATGTGTCAGTGAACCAAATTAAATGCTAAAAAAAGCGAACAGGTATAGAAGTGGTTTAAGCTATTTCAAAGTTGTTATGTACCCTTTGAGAACGGCAAAAAGTAGGTTTATTTAAAAACTGGACTGAGCGAAGCACAAAAGGTGCGTGATTTCATCAAAGAAAACTCATTCTTACTGGGCTTTACTAACTGTCTCCTGTTTCAGCAAAACTGAGTTTGTCTTGGATAACTTCCCATTTTCATCTGATTTATAACACTGTGATTTCGTTTTCTTCTCAAGGCTCCATTTGCTGATAAACGGGAGACGATAGTATACCACTGAACATATTTAAGTGACAACGACCTCCGAAAGTATTCCAAAAACTTACTTTGTGCGTTAATTGTTATTGTCAAGCATCATCTTGAAGTAAAAGGAGAGTATATAGACATAGATAAACCATTAGAACAATTATAGTTAACTTAAGTTAAAATATTTTTTAGAAACTTGACTTCTTTTTAAACAGATTTATTCAAATATATGTTTTTTTTTATAGATTATAAGATATTTTGGTGTAGTTGGTTTAACTTCAGTCGCTAAGGAGAGTACTGAGGTAGTGAAAAAATCTTACTCCGAGAGTTTTACATTTTTCGACAGTATCCGGAAATCACGAAAAATATTCCAGTTTCCGTTGATCCGTTGATCTGTCTGACTTCTTTACTTAAAAAAATTAGCTTTGAAGTGGTGGTAAGACCTTTAAGGACATAGAAAAGTGGTACCCTCTAAAACTAAATCAAGAAGGACGTGCCTTCATTAAATAAAATCGAAATTTAAATTATTTTTTTTTTAGACCGTTGGCTTGCAATATCCCCCCAAAGAAATAAAGAACTGACCTTTTTGGTTTAACAAGGGCCCAGGTCAAACAAGTGGGGGGCTTGATCACCGACCATTGTCACCTGAGGAAACAATTACAGATAATGGGTATCCACAATGGTCTCACGACATACAGGCTAACTACTGAAAAGGAAGAAACCTCTATGCACATCCTATATTAACGGCTTAAACTAGGATCAGACAAAAACTGTTTGGAGATCTACATGATGGAGATAATTTACCACATGCAGGGCTTAGAAGGAACCTTCTTAAAGGATTGACGCTAGTGTAACCAAGAGAGGGGAGCACAGTAAATCAAGAGGCTGCAGTGCATTAACAGGTACAATCACCTACCCCACCTACAACCAAGTAACCAAGATGACTTTAAGATTTAAAAAATCATCTATTTACAAAATTTTAATTGTTGCTGAAGACTTAAATTTCCTTGAAACGATCGTTACTGATGATGAAGCCATGCTTCAGCCATTGTGAGATAGTTGTTGTGGCTCTCATGTTTCCTCAGAGAGCGTTCTTTACGAGTGACAGTCGACGGATTTCTTTCTAACACCTTCACTATTAACGCCGATGTACCTCAAGGCTCCATACTGTCTCCTACTCTCTTTCGCATTTACATTAACGATCTGCTGGAAAAGATCGAGAATCCAATCTACAGCTTTGCAGATGACAGTATGCTTATCTCTTCATTCACTTTGAACGCTCGGACATCGGCTACTCAGACGAATATCCGCAGACAGCAGGAAGTCATTCAACTTAATAAAGACCTGCAAGAAATTCTATCTTAGGGTGACAGTAACCAAGTGGAATTTAACTCTACAAAAACTCAGGCGGCAGTTTTTTCTTAAAAAGTTAACGTTGCTGAACCCGACATAGTTATGTCGAGGCACTCCATTCCTCTAACATCGTTAGTCAATTTGTTGGGCGTTAATTTGGGAGCAAATATGTCCTGGCATGAACATGTTGCAGGCATAGCAAGGAGAGCTTCTCAAAAGTTGGGAATATTATTTCGAACCAGAACGCTTTACACTCCACAACAGCTGTCAATTCTTTACAAAGCTCAAATTCGACCAACTATGGAATACTGCTTCCATGTTTGGGGCTCCGCTCCCAAACATACACTGCATTTGTTGAATTCTATTCAGAGAAGAGCTGTTTGTCTGATTGGAGACCTGGAACTGACCGGCGGTCTCGATTCGCTGGAACATCGAAGAACGGTTGGCGACTTGAGCTTATTCTACAAGTATTTTCATGAAAAGTGTTCGGAGGATGTAGCCCGCTTAATTCCTCCCAGAGCGGTGCATGTTAGAAGTACACGTCGCGTTAATAGTTCACATTTGTGTGAGGTTCAGCTTGTTACTCTTCGTACAACGCTTTTCAAGCAGTCTTTTATATGGAGAACATCATCCCTTTGGAATAATTTACCCAGGACTGTATTTCCCACCAAGTACAATTTACAGCGATTCAAGAACAACGTGAATCGCTTTTTCCGCACACGTGTCGCTCCTGTAGCGCTTTAGGGACTTCCGTGCAGCACGTGTGCCAGACCCATAAAAAAAAAAGTTTTCGAACAAAAGAAAAACTTTCGTTTCGTTCAGTTACTTGCTATAGTCATCCAATTTAGCTGTCTGGGGCTTATTTCTCTTCTTTTGCCTTTATTTGGAGAAGAGCTATTAACCAATGTGAGAGATAGTGAGAGATAGTGACCGAAATCCTTAGTAATATCCCAAAAACCTTAATAAATAACCTGTTTAGTAAACAAATTGATCTAGCCAAAGGTTGTATGAAAGCTAAGGGAGAGTACGAGTTTCTCTAAAAAGAAACCCAACTTTTTTTGTAAGAAGAATTAATAACAAGACACATTTCTATTGAATCAAAATATTATGAGCATATATGAGCATCAATACAACGTTTCTTCTTCTTCTGCTCCCTCTACAAACCTTTGTGAGTTTTGGCAGCTTGTTCGACCCTCTTCCATCTCTGGCGATCCATCGTAATATGAGAATTAAATTCCTCGCCTATCGTTTGGAGATCTTTGACAATATTATCTCGCCGGCGCATTCTCGGTCTGCCCAACGGCCTTCTACCTATTGGATTTTTTGCCCATACCAGTTTTATCAATCCATCGTTCCCTTGTCTTTGGATGTGCCCCGCACACCGTAACCGATTTACTTTAATCTCTTGGACTTTAATGAGGCTACCGTATAGATCTTTTATCTCTTGGATCAGAAAATAAACCAGGAGAATTAATTAACATCTCAAGATACTTTTTCAACTCTTGTTTTGACACCTTGTTCATCATGTTGATCCCGACTGCCCTAATAAAACGAATGTTGTCGTGATGAGTTTCTATCATCAGAATTTTCAGTTCTGGAAATCGGTAATAGTTACAGAAAGCGATACTGGATAAATAGGGTGGATAGTAATAATTCATGTGCGAAAAAAAAATCCAAAGTAAAATTCTGCTTTAAAACTATACCAAGAAATCTAAATAAAATTATTTTGTGATGTTCTGGCGGTTTGGAGTGAATTCACGTACTGTCTCGACGTTTTCATTCGTAACTGATATTCGCGGACAACCACTTTTCAGGTCGCCCTATACCTTTTTTACTAATTTTATCAATTCGGTATAAGTTTAGTTTTACAAAACCTTAATGTACGTTAATTCATCATAACTTTCAAACTAAACAGCTATTGTGTTTGGCATCACACAACAAATTCTCACCAATTGATTCAAATGCTACTACTCACTATCGATAGTGAATCGATTAATATTTTGAGTTCCCCAGTTACACGGAGATGGGCCAGTGGTACTGATTCTAGAGTAAAAGTTCGGTTTCCTGTCCGACATCCTAGATATATGAATTGAATCACACATTTATAAAAGTTTCATATTTTATTTTATATCAAAATTTTTTTCTTTTTAGACGAAGGGTATATAATTGTAATTAAAGCATAAGTTGCTAAAGAGTTTGAATTCTTTCAATCAATTATGATATTCTATTTTACACTGCTGCTAATGTATGCCCTTTTAAATTAAGTACTTAAATTATTTAATTATTTTTTTTATGGGGTCTAGCACACGTGCTATAGGGAAGTCCCTAAAGCGTTACAGGAGCGACACGTGTGCAGAGAAAGCGATTCACGTTGTTCTTGAATCGCTGCAAATTGTACTCGGTGGGAAACACAGTCCTGGGCAAATTATTCCAAAGGGATGATGTTCTCCATATAAAAGACTGCTTGAAAAGCGTTGTACGAGGAGCAACAAGCTGAACCTCATACGGATGTGAAGTATTAGCGCGACGTGTACTTCTAACATGCACAGCTCTGGGAGGGCCACATCCTTCGAACACTTTCCATGAAAATACTTGTAGAATAGGCTCGACTCGCTAACCGTCTTCGACGGTCCAACGAATCTAGGCCTCCGGTCAGTTCCGGGTCTCCAATCAGACGAACAGCTCTTCTCTCAATAGAATCCAACAAATGCAGTGTATGTTTGGGAGCGGAGCTCCAAACTTTTTTAGAAAAAACTGCCGGGTTTTTGTAGCGTTAAATTCCACTTGGTTTCTGTCACCCCAAGATAGAATTACTTCCAGGTCTTTGTTAAGTTGAATGATTTCCTGCTGTCTGCGGATATTCGTCTGAGTAGCCGATGTCCGAGCGTTCAAAATAAATGAAGAGATAAGTGTACTGTCATCTGCAAAGCTGTAGATTGGATTCTCGATCTTTTTGAGCAGATCGTTAATATAAATGAGAAAGAGAGTAGGAGACAGTATGGAGCCTTGAGGTACACCGGCGTCGATAGTGAAGAAATCCGTCGACTCCTACTCGTAAAGAACGCTCTCTGAGGAAACATGAAAGCCACAAACAGAACTTTTTAGACTTACCATAAGAACGTAGCTTAGCCAACAGCCCATCGTGCCAAACACAGTCGAATGCCTTGGATATGTCAAAAGCAACCGCTAGAGATTCTCCAAAGTGTTCAATTGCGTTGTGTTACATAAGTTAGAAGATCTCCTGTTGATATTTTAGAAGATGCTGATTGATAACCTTTTTCATGACTTTCGATATTATTGGAAGCAGTGCGATTCGTCGGTAGTTATTTGGCAAGGTCTTCTTGCCTTTTTTAGGTATCGGCTGAACTGTGGCACATTTCCAGCAGGAAGGAAATATTTCCTTTCTGTAGGATAGGTTGATAAGTCTACAGAAAACTGGTGTTAGTTCCCTAGCACAGTTTTTGAGAACTATGGCAGGTATTCCGTCAGCGCCAGAAGCCTTTTTGGTGTCTAGTTTCATCCAAATACATTTTATGATACGCTGTCTGAAGACAATATCGGGCATCCTTGTATAACATAGTACATTAAATTGATCTAAAATAACACACATGTTAGTCAGAATCGACAATAATGTTACCTTATACAGGAATAATATTAGCTAGAAAATAGCAAGCTACCGTGTTTAAACCTATCATAAGAACAAGCTATATTTACAGCAGAAGTTATTGTAGAAATACGAAAATCTTCATTTATGCAGAAATGTGCTAACATTTACTTTTTTTAGGTTTTTACTGACTTTGTAAAAGGAAGCTTTGTACTTGTGTGAAAATGCTTCTTCAATATTTTTTCATTTCTTCCCGTTTCGGAGTTCTTTAAACATGAGAAACCTAGTTTGCAATTTCTATCGGTCTCTCGGTATGTCTAGCTGTGGTGCGATAATCGAGAACGAAATAAAATAACGACGTCAAATTTGGCACTCAGAGTATGAAAGGAACCTAAATTTTTCAAGCAAGAGAGAAGAGTTTATCCATTGTAAATATTTTACCTCTTACTGTCCATATACCTTTCTCATTTTTGTACCAAAAGAGTAATTAGTGTCGATTTTTTATTAATTTTTTCCGCTATTACAATATTACTTCCTATTAGGTTTTTCTTATTTTGAAAAACAGTATTTGTATGTTGTAATCTGCCAAAAGCTACCATGGCAGTTCTATTCTTGTTATTATTTTAAGAGGACCTATATCAACAATTTAATTTTTTTTTAATAATATTAAATTTCGCACCCTTTCAGAAAGTCCCGAAAATCGAGGAATAAGACATTTTACTGTCATCCTGTATCTGTTTACCCTTGACATCTAAAAAGGTCTTCGGGTTCTCGAGGCAACTAATCGCCGACGCAATGATAAATTAGATATTTAGCTGATGTGCAATAACTACACGAGGTATATTAATGTCCGAAACCATTATTAACAAGTTTATTAAATTTTACTTGTTTAAAGTAAACGTATAAAGGATGAATGTCGACAGTTGAATGATTGATGTGAAAATGGCACAATAAATTTTAAATTTAACCGCATTTGCAGCCGACTGCGCTCAGACAACTCTATGGACTTATTTAAGGGATCTATAAGTTTGCCCGTGGGGAGATTGGCTGACACGTAAGCGTTCGTTAATATTTAGCAAATTAAATAAAAATTTTGTTTTCTGCTAGATTCTAAGCACTTTTTTTTATCGTTCACCTCCTCGCCTGATTGGGATACAACGTGTTTCTATGTGACTAAGATACGGGAGGTGATGTAAAATTTATCGCCAACGTTGTCCAGGTGCCGAAAATTACATTAGTATTTCATGTCACCTGTTAGACAACTGGGTAATGCTGCCATTGACATAATAGCAAGATAAATATACTTAAACAAATAAATAAGTAGAGAAATCAATTTGGATGCTTTGATTCTTGGTTTATGGTAGCCGTCACATATTTAGCTGATAACACAGGGCAACAAAAAAATATTTTTGTTTTGGTGCCTGGGATTTTAGAGCTGATTTTAACTATATTTGGGACGCTAAATCTATACAAGCAATCTGTTTTTCTCTATCAGCTCTACTTTTTTAGATACATCAACTTATCTACCAATGTGGTTTTTATTCAGTATATTCATTTATGAGAGTTCTAAAATTATTATATATTCATTAATGTCGGTACAATGGTTTTATTGTCAGTCTGTAATTGAGTAAATTCCAGGTAAATCTATAAATAGTGGAACCATTGCCTATCAGGTACCTGAACTGACCCTTTTAATCACCTAACTCGGGTAAGTCTCGTCAGTTAGTGCGTTCTTACTAATGAGAGTAGATCGAATTCGGCGTGTTATTTTATGTTAAGAAAAGAGTGTTTTTGTGTTATTGAACAGAATTAAAATGAGTTCAGGTTCCAGTTCAAGAAGAAGTTGTGTAAATCAATCTGATGTGTTTTGCTATATATGCGGAGAATACATGTTTCAACAAAACAGACAAACTATTACTGACTTTGTAAAGCGAGCGTATCTTGGATACTTTGGAGTTAAGCTTGGTGATCAGGACAAAACGTGGGCCCCGCATCTCGTATGTAAAACTTGTACAGAGTATTTACGGCAGTGGACTACCGGGAAAAGAAAATGTCTAAAATTCGGCGTACCAATGGTTTGGAGAGAACCAAAAAACCACTTCAATGATTGTTATTTCTGTTTAGTAAATACTAATGGAATCAATCGAAATAACCGCAGTGAGTGGACTTATCCCAATTTAGACTCGGCAATACGCCCTATCCCGCACTCAGATGAAATACCGATTCCAACATTTCATCAGCTACCACATATCACTGATGACGAATATTTTCCCTCTGATCGCTCTTCTGATGCTAATAAAAGTTCTGATGCTAATGAAACTAACAGTGACTATGAGGGGACGTCATCAGTTCCTCAACGCTTCAATCAAAATGAATTAAATGATCTCACCAGGGATCTCAATTTATCGAAAAAAGCTTCTGAAGTACTGGCTTCTAGGTTGAACGACAAAAATTTACTGGAACAAGGAACCAAAATTACCTTTTACCGTACAAGAGAAAAAGATCTGCTACCATTCTTTTCTCAAGAAGACAATCTTGTATTTTGTCACGAAATTAGGGGACTCATGAAAGAAATGGGACTTTCTGAATATATTCCAGATGATTGGCGCCTATTTATTGACAGTTCAAAGCGAAGTTTAAAATGTGTCCTTCTACATAATGGGAATAAATATGGTTCAATACCACTAGCTCACTCAACGAAACTGAAAGAAGAATATAATACCATAGCTTTGGTCTTGCAGAAGATAAAGTATTACGAACATCAATGGATGATTTGTGTAGACTTAAAAATGGTAAACTTTCTTCTTGGGCAGCAAAGTGGTTACACGAAATATCCGTGTTTCTTCTGCCTCTGGGATAGTAGGGACAAAACACACCACTGGGTTAGAAAAGATTGGCCTCAGAGAGAAAACATGGACGTTGGGGAAAAGAATGTCATTAACGACGCTTTGGTTGAAAGAGAAAAAATCATACTCCCTCCGTTACATATAAAGTTGGGCTTAATGAAGCAATTTGTAAAGGCTCTTGATAAGAATGGGTCTTGTTTTGCATATATAGGGGTAAAAATGCATCAGTTGAGCACAGAAAAACTCAAAGCAGGGATATTTGACGGCCCACAAATAAGACAATTAATTAAGGATCCTGCCTTCATAAATTCAATGAATCAAGTTGAACGAGAAGCTTGGACATCATTTGTTGCAGTTGTAGAAAATTTTCTAGGCAAACATAAAGCTCAAAACTATGTTGAAATGGTTAACAAGATGCTTAATAGTTTCAAATCCTTAGGGTGCAATATGAGTATTAAAATACACTATTTACACAGCCACTTAGACCGTTTTCCCAGAAAATTTAGGAGACATGAGTGAGGAACAAATTGAAAGATTTCACCAAGATATTAAAGATATGGAGGACCGCTACCAAGGAAGATGGGACATGCACATGATGGCAGATTACTGCTGGAGTTTAAAAAGGGACTGTTTAAAAAAACATTCAAGAATGTCGCGGAAAAGAAGCTTTCCAAGTGTTGAGTGACTATTTCATTTCTTCAATGTTTTTTTTTTGTTTGTAAGTACGACATAATATTGTATTTTGTATAACTAAAATAAAAATTTCGTATCTACTTTTGTTTACTACACTGACGGATTTGAGTTACAATAATGTAACTTATATTTCTTTAAAATTGTATATCTTAAAAATTTGAGCTCCTAGGTACAAATGAATACGTTATTTGAATTCAGGACATCAAATTGATAAAGAATCAGCTCAAAAAACCTCGACACCAAAACAGCTGTTCCCCTGTGTAATTTTTCTATGTCACAATCAGAATGTAACACGTGGGCTAAAAACTTTTTGGTCTGATACATAGATGTCGCCCTTTTCAAAAAATCCATATGATTTTTAGGAAGTACCAACCTTCAAACGATACGTATCAAAATTTCATGACATTTCGAAGATTAGTTTACAAGTTATAGCGATTATAGTGACGCGCTCCTGATATTTTCACAATGGAAAAAATCGAATTTCGTGTGTTGATTAAATACTCTTTTTTGATGGGGAAAATACCGTTCAAGCAAAGCAACGGCTTGATAAGTGTTACGGGGACTCCGCCCTTGGAAAATCACTCAACATTTACTGGTATGCTGAATTTAACGAACAGACACAAATAACGCTGAATGCTCTGAACGCCCAAATGAAGTAGTTACACCGGACAATATCAAAAAAAAAAACCCTCAAAATTGTTTTGGATGACCGTAAAGTGAAATTGCAAGAGATAGCTGATACCATAAAGATATTAAAAGAACGTATTGGTCATATTTTGCATGAGCAGTTGGACATGAGAAAGCTCTGTTCGAAATGAGTACCATATTTGCTCGCAGTGGACCAAAAATAACAACGTGTTGATGATTCTGAGCGCTGTTTGGACCTGTTTAAGCGCAATAAAATGGATTTTTTCGTGCGATAGGTGACAATGGATGAAACATGGATCCACCACTACACACCGGAATCAAATCGGCAAGTGGACAGCAGCCGGTGAAAGCCGTCCGATGCGACCAAAGACATCACAGTCGACTAGGAAGGTTTTGGCCCCTGTATTTTGAGATGAGCATGGAATAATTTTCATCGACTATACTGAGAAGGGAAAAACCATCAATAGCGAATACTCTGTAAAGTTATTAGTGCATTTGAAGGCAGAAATCGCAAAGAAATGGCCCCAAATGAACAAGAAAAAGTTCTCTTTCATGAAGACCCGTGTGCACCGTGTCACAAGTCAATGGTTACGATGGCAAAATGGCATAAATTGAAGTTCAAATTGCTGTTGTAAAGTAGAGCTTTAGGACTTCAGATTAATCTGGCTAAAATAAAGCTTATAGTGGTGGACAGAAATAATTCCGTTCCAACATGAAAATCAGCTAGCCAGCATTCAACGAGTGGAAGAATTCGTATACGTGGGCTCACTTATAAATGCACCCGGAGGAAGCAAAAACAAAAAATAAGACGGCGCATCTCGATAGTACGTAACGCAATGACAAACTTGCGGAAGATACAAAAGGATAGGCAAATAACTCCTAATACCAGAAGGAGATTGGTCAAGTCACCTATACACATTCGAGATGTGGTGTTGGAGGAGAATGCTTCGGATTCCCTGGGCGGCAAGGAGGACTAACATCTCTATCCTCAACAAACTCATCTACGGTATTCTCCAGATTTAGCACCTAGCGATTATTATCTATTCGCAGCCTCAAAAAAATGCTCGCGGGAAAGAGATTTGTCTCCAATGGAGAAGTTAACGCCGAAACTGAGGCCCATTTTGAAGGCAAAGACAAATCCTTCTACAAGAAAGGTATAGAAACATTAGAAAAGCTTTGGACCTATTGTATCGCTCTGGAAGGAGACTACCAGGTGTACAAGTATGAAATGCGGATTTTTTTTCTAAAAAAACATGTTAAATTCAGAAAAATGATAAAAAGTGTTTATTCAAAGTATGCTCCATCGCTTGTTATACATTTTTCCCATTTTTTGAGCAATTTGTGAATACCACGCCAGTAAAAATCTTCCCCTTTTGCTGCGAACCATTCATCGAACCACTTTTTCACATCTTCGTACGAACCAAAGCGCTGCTCAGCAGTGCGTGACCCATCGATGCAAACAGGTGATAATCGGAAGGAGCCAAGTCTGGTGAGTAAGCCGCATGGGGTTGAACTTCCCAGCTGAGTGCTTCCAACGTGTCGCGAACTGGTTTTGCCGTATGTGATAGAGCATTGTCATGAATAAAAATGACTTTGTGTTACCTCTTTCGGTATTCTGGCTTTTTTTTCAAGCAGTTATTGGTAACGTTTAGTTTTAAAAAAAAACCGTTTCCCCATATTTTAATAGCTCATAATAAACCATGCCCCTCTGGTCCCACCAAACACAGAGCATCGTCTTTCTGCCAAAGCGATTAGGTCTTGCGGTCGATGTGGATGGTGCGCCTGGGTCTACCCATGATTTTTTGCGCTTGGGATTCTCAAAATAAACCCACGTTTCATCCCCTGTAACTATACGATGCAAAAACGACTTCCTTTTGTACCGAGCGAGCAAAATATCACACGCGTTTTTGCGCTTTTCCATTTGCCTGTCGTTCAACTCATGTCGTACCCATCTACCGGTCTTCTGAATCTTTTCCGATTGGAAACAGCTTGTTGACTAACTCCCAATTGCTCGGCGAGTTGTTTTTGTGTTTGCGAATCATCTTCGTCCAACAATGCTTGCAATTCCACATCTTCTTATTTTTTTGGCGGTTTTCCACGTTCCTTGTCTGCAACATCGTAGTCACCACTTTTGAAACGCCGAAACCATCGTCCACACATATCTTGCGATGGAGCACGTTCACCATAAGCTTCTCGAAGTCATCGGTATGAATCAACAGCAGTTTTCTTCAAATGAAAACAAAAAATTAATGCTGTCCGCGAATGCTCTTTGTTCGGTATAAATTTCGACATATTGAACAAAACAACACAACACTATGCGCACACTTTTCCAATTTATCATTTGTGCGCATTTGACACTTGTTGATGACACAACAAAATGGCGCAGTGTCAAATCTTTATAGCACAAACTGCATTGGTGCACCATCTGTTGTCTGAAATCCGCATTTCATACTTGTACACCTGGTATATTGATGAATAAAGTCGAATTTTGCAAAAAAAAAATGTGTTTTAAGTTGCTAGACCAAAAACTTTTCAGCCTACGTGTTACATTATGAAAAACAAGTTCGCATGAAATGTTCTGAGCCTGTGTTATACGTTTCGTCGATTCTAGAAAGTAATTTCGTACACAGCATCAACATTCTTCCACTTATTAAAGAGTCTTATGCCCATGTAATAGGGAATTTTCTCAAATAAACATAAATTATATGCGGGAATAACTAAATTTGGATTACGCTTAGTATTATAATTATGTATGTTCTCCATTAACACAAAACTGCCCAAACTACTCCTAACATACACCAAAACTTCTAACATATATGTTACATAGCAGGTAGAGCAAGTAAAGCATATTCCTTAAGAAGTTCCCAGCATAAATGCCTAGGTTTGGCACCAGAAATATTTGTTTCTCTTTTTGGTACCTTAAATCGAGGCTGGTTTGAAAAGTCCGTGCAAAAATAAAAACTACTTATGTGTTTGGGGTAAACTTTTTTATTTTTCGACATAGTCTCCTTTTAAGCTTATACACTTCGTCCAACGATGTTCTAGTTTGTTGATCCCTTCCGAATAATAGGATTTGTCCAAGTCTGCAAAATATCCATTAGTGTCTGCAATCACCTCCTCGTTTGAATAAAATCTTTGTCCCGCCAGCCATTTCTTCAAATTGGGGAACAAATAGTAGTCCGAGGGAGCCAAGTCTGGAGAATAGGGGGGATGTGAAACGAGTTGGAATCCTATTTCCATTAATTTTGCGACCACAACTGCTGAGGTGTGTGCTGGTGCGTTGTCGTGATGAAAAAGGACTTTCTTGTGGGTCAATCGCGGGCGTTTTTCTTGCAGCTCGGTTTTCAAACGGTCCAATAATGATGAATAATATTCACCTGTAATAGTTTTAACCTTTTTCCAGATAGTCGATGAGGATTATCCCTTGCGAATCCCAAAAGACAGTCGCCATAACCTTTCCGGCCGAAGGAACGGTCTTCGCCTTTTTTGGTGCAGATTCCCCCTTGGTAACCCATTGTTTAGATTGTTGTTTGGTCTCAGGAGTATAGTAATGTATCCATGTTTCATCCACAGTGACGAAACGACGCTTAAAGTCCTCCGGATTCTTCTGGAACAGCTGCAAACCATCCTTGCAACACTTCACACAATTCCGTTTTTGGTCAAGCGTGAGCAATCGCGGCACCCATCTTGCGGATAGCTTTCTCATGTCCAAATGTTTATGCAAAATATTATGTACCCGTTCAGTCGAGATGCCCACAGCACTAGCAATCTCACGCACCTTAACTCTTCTGTCATCCATCACCATATCATGGATTTGATCAATGATTTCTGGAGTCGTAACCTCCACAGGCCGTCCAGAACGTTCAGCGTCACTTGTGCCCATATGGCCAGTCCGAAAATTTTGAAACCACTTATAAACTGTTCTAATCGAAGGTGCAGAGTCACCATAATGTTTATCAAGCTTCTCTTTAGTCTCCTGAGGCGTTTTGCCTTTCATAAAGTAATGTTTAATCACCACACGAAATTCTTTTTCGTCCATTTCTTGAAAATCACTCGACTTCCTTGATTCACACGAATGCCAAACACAAAGAAATAGACCAATATGGCTGAAACTTGGTGTGCGTTCATTCAAGAGATGCTACTAACTAAACATGACCTCGATATTCTCCGGTGGTGGCATCTCTCGGACCAAACCAGCCTCGTACTCATACCAGGAGCTACACAGCGTAATAAAAACTGGGCACGGTAATAATACATTATCGGTTTAAAATTTTATAGTTTGGTCCGTTTTTAGTACATTCGTTGCCATTAGACAAAAATAAAAAAGACTCTCGAATGAATTTAAAATCTGTACAATATAACAAAAATAGAGAGGCTGATTGCTATTCTCACATCAAAAGATAACAATGAAAATTGTTAAGAGGACAGCCACATGAAATGTCAGTAAATGAAACTGTTTTTCGCCTATAAAAACATATTATAACCATTCATATGAGGTTGATTTTTATTTTAACTTATTATTTTCAAAAATTTAATAACTTTAATAACTTTCAGTTAAAGATGTTTTCCTTTGTGTATTGATTATGCCACTGCACAAAGTCTACAGATTTTGGTTTTTTTTGGACAATAAAGTCTAAAAATTATATTTTTAACAACTATTACAACTAATTAATTAATTTCTTCTTCTTCATTCGTATTTATGTTCTTCTTCTTCATGGTTGTAAAATTTCGTATAATAGATCTCCATTTTCCCCTATCCAATGTGTTCTGAAGGCCTTCCTGTAGTGGGGCATGGGCAGCTCTTTTGATAGCCCCTCTATTATTTGCAGTTCGTTGAGGATAGAGATGTTGGTCCTTCTTGCCGCCCAGGGAATCCGAAGCATTCGCCTCCAACACCACATCTCGAATGCGTCCACTCTTTTTTGGTCTACTGAAATGATAGTCCACGATACAGCCCCATATAAAAAGATTGAACATATAGGTGGCTTGGCCAATCTCTTTCTGGTATTGGGAGTTATTTGCCTATCCTTTCGTATCTACCGCAAGTTTGTCATTGCGTTACGTGCTATCGAGATGCGCCGTTTTATTTCCTTTTTGCTTCCTCCGGGTGCATTTATAAGTGAGCCCACATATATGAATTCTTCCACACGTTGAATGCTGGATAGCTGATTTTCATGTTGGAACTGAATTATTTCTGTCCACCACTATAAGCTTTATTTTAGCCAGATTAATCTGAAGTACTAAAGCTCCTCTTTACAACAGACCAAACCATGAGCAATTCTGAAGTTTTAACATTGTTAAAGAACCCTACTCAGTATATATCACCACAACACCAAACGCTTTATTTTTGTCCTCGACGCGCGTTTCGCTAACCATGTTAGCTTCATCAGGAGCGATGATTGACTAAAGCTAAACTACGAATCTACCCTATTTATACTTAGCCTAACCCTTGAATTACTCAAGCGGAACTAATGGCATCGGCGAGGCCATCAGTTCCGGTCAAGTAACCAGTAGAGAGGACTATAAGGAATAGGCCCTCTGTCTTTATTTAAACTACTTTTCAATTTTATAATTTCCATACTTTCGTATGCGTTCAATAATCTCCTATCAAATACATTTTTAATTAATCTTAGATTATCTAATGTTACAATATGATCAGCTTCAAGGGCATGTTCGGCAATACTAGATTTTTCTGTTCTACTGTATTTTAAGTGTGCTAAATATTCTTTAAATCGTGTTTTAATTGACATTTTAGTTTGCCCAACATACTTTTTGTTACAATCATTACAACTAATTTCATAAATTCCACTTTTCTCACAGTTAGGAACCTTTTCTTTGGGATTTCCTAAAATATTCCTCAGATTGTCTGATGACTTCTAGACTAAGGTGAGGCATACCTTATTAAATACCTTATTGAGTCCCCTGCTATATGTCGGATTATATGGTATGGAGATATACTTGGAGTTATTTTCTTCGCGTGGAAAAAAAGGAATTCTGAATATTTAACCTGAACTTACGTCTATTTATTAGCTTGTTTACTAAATCATCGTCATAACCATTAACTCTAGTTATATTTCTAATGCAATTCCTTTCATTACTGAAATTTACTCTATTCAGAGAAAAAGTGACCAAACGATGAACTAAAAAATGTAATGCGGTTAATTTGTGTTGTTTGCAATGAAATGAATCATTAGGAATATATCTATCTGTTACTGTGTCTTTCCTATAGATATCAAATTCCAATCTATTATTATTTTTAATAATTAAAATATCTAGAAAAGGCAGTTGTCCTTTGTTCTCAAATTTGTAAGTGAATTTAATGGAATCATACCGGCTATTTAATTTGGAAACAAAATCATCAATATAGGCTTTCTTTGTGTCAAAAATCGCGAAAATATCATCCACATACCTATACCATACCTTGGGAAATATTCAAATTCTTGACTGGCTTCGGTTTCAAACTTACTTATAAATAAATTGGCTATGAAAGGTGATAAGCAATTACCCATTCCTTCTTTCTGAACATAAAATTGACTGAAAATAATTTTGTTCAGTTTAGCTTTAGTCAATCATCCCTTCTGATGAAGCTAACATGGTTAGCGAAACGCGTGTCGAGTACAAAAATAAAGTGTTTGGTGTTGTGGTGATATATATTGAGTAGTGTCATTTTGCCAAAGATTCCATATTCCCAACTTAATTGTTAAAGAAGGTTACACTGCTATTCTTTTTGTATTTAAAAATTCCTGTAGCCTCAAAAATATTTAATTGTTTATTTTTTGGGCCCAAATAACCAATTTTTAGGTTTCGTATAGCAATTCTGTAGTTTGTTTTAAGAAAACAGTTTTCCAAATTGGAATTATGATTTTTTTTTAACATAAATCAAGAATGATGCTTTACAACCTTGTTTCAAAACTTCCGCCAGTTCGGAATAGAGTACTGGTATACGATGTAAAAATGAAAAAAGCGGTTTCATACGTAGCAATCATTAATCTATACACACAAAAAAGCTCCATATAAGTATTACAAGGGATCACGCCCTCGGGCTATTACAACCTGTCTTAGATAAGGGTGTCGAATGTATCTAAAGGGAGCGACACCACCTTAGTCCAATCAGCAGAGACGAAAATGTAGTTAAAGTGCACATAAATTTAAATAAGTTAGATTTTTGGCCAGGGAGGTTCATTATCAGAAAAATAATATATGTAAAAAAGGTTTGCATCAATCAGGGCATGGCCGGATGAAAAATGGTGTCTGAAAGGGCCCCAATTTGGGTCTATCAAAAATATCTCGAAAAATATGCATAATTTGTGAAAACATTACGATTTTGCACAAAGAGATCTCTGGATATTTTCCTGTAAAATGCACCGCTTTTGAGAAAATCGCGACCCAAAAACTGTGGGTTTGCAATAAAGCATATTTTGACAATTATACTAAATTTTTGTGAAACTATCGATATATTTTTTAAAAAATTCTTGTCTACTGAATTCTTCAGGACAGTATTAAAGAAGGAGCGTATAAATTAACATCAGATTATATGAATTTGTTATTAAATTTTAACTTTACCTTAAGATAATGAAAAAATTTTTCAATACAGAAAAATATGGTGCAAGATGAAATTATATCGAAAAAATAATACAAAAAATACATATGTTATATAAAAAAAATAATTTAACATACATTATTGAAAACTATATATTCAAAATTTTACTTAAATATATGCCAGAAACTTCTGATTCCGGAATTTCTTCCAAATCCTCCTCTTCTGCAATTCATTGTTGAAAGATATTTAGAGGCTAGGGCAAGATACAATAAATTACTTACTTACTTCCTCTTCTGAGTAGGTCACAAACCTGTTCTACTTCGTTATTAAGCCTCTTGTGATTTAGATGTCCAGCTGTCTCTCCATCCTTTTGGTGGTCGTTCTTTTGATCTTGTTTCATGTGGTTTTTTGTTTATACATATTTTTATCATTCTCGTATCTTTCATCGTTTGTACATGTTTACGCTACTCTCTTCTTCTCTTTCTTCCTCATCTGACTATATCTTTTACCTTGCATGGTTCTCTTATAGTGTTGTTACTGACTCTGTCTAATAAACTTTTTCCTGTTATTACCCTCAGTATTTTCATTTCATTTGTCCTTATAGCTGTTTGGTTTTGTTTGTGTCTGCCCGTGTCTCTATGCTATAAGCCAATATGGGTCTAACGTAAGTTCTATATATTCTTGTGAATATAAATTAATGTATTTAATTTTTCACTCCCTTCTTCAGTACCACAATAACTGTACCATCAATACCAAATTTAGAAAGAGCAATACACTTTACAGAAAACAATTTACTTGAAAATAGTCGTTATTTCATAAAATATAACCAAAATTACAGCTTCCATATCCACGTGCATGCCGTTAGTAAACATTAGATGGCAATTCGGTGAAGTAGTGGCGCTGCGTGCTCAGTACTTTCCTCTACTTCTCTCTGAGACCAAAAAAAAAGTAGAGATTTAACAGCTGCGTATTTTCTACCCGAGGAAGATCTCACTACCTGGAATTGTTAGCTTAAAGCATTTACTTCCTTCTCCAACTTTAACCCCTCCTGTGTCAAATTAATGAATACCTTGTTATTACAATTAAAATAGACCAATTCAGAGATTTAAACAAAAAAAAATGAAAAATCAATATAAACATGTTATGAAATTGTACTTCCAAAGCGATTTTCTTGAAGAGAAATGTTTAACATTTAAAAAAAAGACATACATGAAATTACGGTACTTATTTTCAATATTTCTAAGATAATTCGAATACAAAAATTTCCTAACCCTAAAAAATAGCAAAAAAAAAGACATTTCATTATTTTTAATGCATTTAAAATCAGGATATCAGACAGTGAAACGTGTATTCTTAAATGAAAAAGAAATATATAAAGAAAAAAATATTTGAAAGGTTTTTTGATTAGATTAAGTTTATCAAAGATATTAATATATAAAAATACAACCGTCCGTGTTAAAAAAGTTTTTCTTTCAAATGCATTTTCTGATCTCAATTTGAAAAAAAAAAAAAAATTCCTGAATACATCAGAAAGGTTAAACTTTTCCTTTCAAAATGTTTTTTTTCTTTTTTAGTACGATTATTTTTAAGGAACTTATGGTAATTTTCTCGGGGCGATGCACGTGAAAATTTCAGAATTTCGCTTGGCGCGTTTTGAAATATTCGAGTAAAACAACACGATTTAAATTACGATTTTCGCGAAAACGATGCCTTTAACAGGAAAATATCAAGATACCTTTTTTGTGCAGAATCTCATGATCTATATTTTTTCCACGTAATATTTTCACCAATTACGCATATTTTTCGAAATATTTTTGACAGACCCAAAATGGGGCCTTTTAGGCACCAATTTTTCAGCCCGCCATTCCTCGATTTCTGAAAACTTTATTATATATAATATTTGACTATTAATGAGCCTCTCTGGCCAAAAATCCAACTTATTTAAATTTATGTGCAGTTCAACTCACAAGCGATTGGATGACCAATGTTATTTATTCTGTCAATAAATGTCAAGTTTATTGCCCCATTATTTTTTTTTGTATACTTGTAGAATCAATACTTCCTGTAAAATGTACCACTTTTGAGAAAATCGCTATCCAAAAAATGTGGGTTTGCAATAAATGCATATTTTGACAATTATACTAAATTTTTGTGGAAATATCGATATATTTTTAAAGAATTCTTGTCTACTGAATTCTTCAGGACAGTATTAAAGAAGGATCATGTAAATTAACATCAGATCATATAAATTTGTTATTAAATTTTAACTTTACCTTAAGATAATGAAAAAATTTTTAATACAGAAAAATGTGGTGCAAGATGAAATTATATCGAAAAAATAATACAAAAAATACATATGTAATATAAAAAAATATAATTTAACATACAATATTGAAAACTATATATTCAAAATTTAGTTAAATGTATGCCAGAAACTTCTGATTCCAGAATTTCTTCCAAGTCCTCCTCTTCTGCAATTCATTGTTGACAGATATTTAGAGGCTTGGGCAAGATACAATAAATTACTTACTTACTTACTTCCTCTTCTGAGTAGGTCACAGACCTATTCTACTTCGTTATTAAGCCTCTTGTGATTCGGATGTCCAGCTGTCTCTTCATCTCTTTAGTGGTCGTCCTTTTGATCATGTTTCATGTGGTTTCTTGTTCATACATATTTTTATCATTCTCGTATCTTCCATCCTTTGTACCTGCTCATGCCACTATCTTCTTTTCTTTCTTCCCCATCTGACTATATCTTCTACCTTGCATTGTTCTCTTATAGTCTTGTTACTCACTCTGTCTAATAAACTTTTTCCTGTTATTACTCCCAGTATTTTCATTTCATTTGTTCTTAGTAGCTGTTTGGTTTTGTTTGTGTCTGCTCGTGTCTCTATGCTATAAGCCAGTATGGGTCTAACGCAAGTTCTATATATTCTTGTGAATATAAATTAATGTATTTAATTTTACACCTCATTTTTTAGTACCACAATCACTGTACCATCAATACCAAATTTAGAAAGGGCAGCAATACACTTTACAGAAAACAATTTACTTGAATGAAATGAAAATAGTCGTTATTTCATAAAATACAACCAAAATTACAGCTTCTCCGAAATTATATCCACGTGCATGCCGTTAGTAAACATTAGATGACAAGTCGGGGAAGTAGTGGCGCTGCGTGCTTAGTACTTTCCTCTACTTCTCTCCGAGACGAAAAAAAAAGTAGAGATGGAATTGTTAGCTTAAAGCATTTACTTCCTTCTCCAACTTTAACTCGTCCTCAAAAGTGTCAAATTAATGAATACCTTGTAATTACAAATAAAATAGACCAATTTAGAGATTTAAACGAAAAAAAATTAAAAATCAATATAAACATGTTATGAAATTGTACTTCCAAAGCGATTTTCTCGAAGAGAAATATTTAATATTTAAAAAAAAACATGCATGAAATTATGGTACTTATTTTCAATATTTCTAAGATAGTTCGAATACAAAAATTATCTAACCCTAAAAAATAGCAAAAAAAAAAGACATTTCATTATTTTCAATGCATTTAAAATCCGAATATCAGGCAGTGAAATGTATATTCTTAAATGAAAAAGAAATATATAAAGAAAAAAATATCTGAAAGGTTATTTGATTAGATTAAATTTATCAAAGATATTATGTATATAAAAATGCAATTGTCCGTGTTAAAAAAGTTTTCCTTTCAAATGCATTTTCTGATCTCAATTTAAAAAAAAAAAATTGAATTTCCTGAATACATCAGAAAGGTTAAACTTTCCCTTCCAAAATATTTTTTTTCTTTTTTAGTACGATTATTTTTAAGGAACTTATGGTAATTTTCTCGCGGCGATGCACGTGAAAATTTCAAAATTTCGCTTGGCGCGTTTTGAAATATTCGAGTAAAACACGTTTTAAATTACGATTTTCTCGAAAACGATGCATTTAACAGGAAAATATCAAGATACCTTTTTTGTGCAGAATCACATGATATATATTTTTTCTATGTAATATTTTCACAAATTATGCACATTTTTCGAGATATTTTTAACAGACTCAAAATGGGGCCTTTTAGGAACCCATTTTTCAACCCACCATTCCTCGATTTCTGCAAACTTTATTTATATATATTATTTGACTTTTAATGGACCTCTCTGGCCAAAAATCCAACTTATTTAAATTTATGTACGGTTCAACTCACAAGCGACTGGATGACCAATGTTATTTATTCTGTCAATAAATGTCAAGTTTATTGCCCCATTATTTTTTTTTGTATACTTGTAGAATCAATACTTCCTACAAATTGCCTCTATAAAAAACAACAGGGCTTATCAGTCATCACCTTGGGTAAAAAAATATTTAATTAGTTTTTCTGTTTGAATAATGGGCTATAATTTTCTTATGTTCCTTTATAATTAACTTTTATTATTAAAGGGTCAGGAACCGTAACAAATTTAAAGAATCTTTGAAAATATAACAATGCTTGTACGCTAATGGATATTTATTTTTTTGTTATTTATTTATTTATTAGCGTTGAAATAAAAATAATAAATCTTAATAAAATAAGCCGGTCAAAACTTTTATTTTTATATCTAAAAAAATTATAATGTTCCAACCTCGGAATTCTGTCGTAACTATCCCAACTTGTTAAGCAGTTGTACGAAGAGTACCTACTGGAAGAACCCATAGTAACTAGGTTAACACTACGGCGACGACGGTGACGAGGAGCGTATTCCGCGACGCGCACTTAGAGCGCCTCATATTCACAGCACAAGGCGCCACACGCCACTGCACGACGACGCTTAGCGTCGCGAATCCGACGGCGCTCCTCGACTCCTCCCCATACGCACGCACAAAACTTCTACTATACATACTTTTTTTGTTTTACCGTAGAAGTATGTTAAAAAAATATTTTGATACGTAAATTCCTGGAGTTCATTGGCGTATGTCTGGCTGGATTTTTGAGCAAGTTAAAACTGAGTTAGGATAGATAAAGTCACGTTTACATATCGCTGGTCTAAAGTGATTGCATTTCTAGAGTGCCTAAAAAAAATATTAAATGCGAGTTGGATATTGTCTTAGCAAAGTTTTATATCGAATATTTACTGTAATGTTATATATCACAAGTCTGCAAAAAAAAAAAAAATTGAGAGCTGTTTTGGTTTTCTTGCGTAATTCTTATGTTTTTTGGGTGTACTGAATCCGAAAATGACTTTATCTTGTCATAGAACGTCACGTTTTCTGACAATGTAGGTATCTATGTTAAACAAGTTATCATCTTAAAATAAAAGATAAAAGACTAAAAAATTTTTTTTTTTATTTATAATTGCGTAACAAAACTTATTTTTTTTTATATAAAATACATTCATTAGTAAGCACTAAACACATTTCTTTTTCCCAGTGAGACTCCTTTTGGTACATTTTCGCTTGTAGGAAGCATCTGGAAGGTCTCTCTGAAGCGTCCAACAGTAAGTCTGCCATCATTGAGACGCTCCATCTTCGCTGGTATCTCTTTAATATCATGGTGAAATCATTCACCTTGCTCTTCACTCAGATCTCCTAAATTTTCTGGAAAGTAGTCGAGGTGGGAATGAAGAAAATGTACTTTTAAACTCATTAGGCAACCTAAAGCTTGAAATGCTTTTAACATTCTTTTGACGATTTGTTTGTAGTTAGGGTCTTTGTTATTGCCTAAAAATTTCTCTATGACCTCTTTAAAGGCAATCCACCCTTCTCTTTGAAGATCCGTCATGGTTGTGATGAATTGTGGATCAGCCATAAGCTGTCTAATATCTGGTCCAACGAAAACACCTTTCTTCAACTTTGCCTTCGAGAGGCCTGGAAACTTTGATATTAAGTATTTGAAGCAATTTCCATCTCTTGGAAGTGACTTTACAAATTGCTTCATCAATCCCAGCTTTATGTGAAGCGGTGGTAGAAGAACTTTATGAGGAGGCACCAAAGTTTCATGCAGGACGTTCTTTTCGTCAACTTTAAGCGCCCTCGGAGGTCAACACTTTTTGGTCTAGTGATTTGCTCGGTCTCTACTATCCCATAGACACAAAAAGCAAGGGAATTTGGTAAACCCAGATTGTTGTCCGAGCAACATGCCCAAGATTTTTAAATCACCACACACTTGCCAACCGTGGTCTTTATATTTTAATTTGCAAAGAACCAATTCCAAGTTCTTGTAGGTTTCCTTGAGGTGTACGGAATGACCGACAGGAATGGAAGGATAGAAACCGCCATTGTGAAGCAGAACTGCTTTAAGGCTTCTTTTTGAAGAATCTATGAAAATACGCCACTGTGCTGGGTCGTATGAGATCTTAAATGTATCCATCAAACCTTCAATATTGGTACAATAAACCAACTCGTTCTCTTAGGCAAAGTAGGAAGTGAACTGCTTTTCACGATATCTAAACCAGGAGGAAGACACTCCCGGCAAAAGTAAGTTCCTGCTTTTGAGCCTTGATCCAAGCAACTCAGCAGCGTTTTTGGGAAGATTCAAGTCTCTTACCAAATCATTTAGCTCGCCCTGGGAAAACAATTTCGGACTGCTGTCATCTTCAAATTGAAAACTTGACTTGTCATCGGGTTCAGGTACAGCACCATCTTCGTCAAAACTTGGAATCTCTTCCAAGGTAGCAGGGGCCTTGGGCACTGGTATTTCGGTCCCATGAGGGATGGGACGAATAGCTGATTGCAGATTGGGGTATGAAATGGACTGCTTCCATTTTGAATTATACCCTTTCACATTACACGAACAAAAGTAACAATCATCACTATGGTTCTTTTGCTCGCGCCATACCATAGGAATCGTATATCGGAAAGCTTTTTTCTTGCCCTTAAACCAATTTCGAAGGTCTTCAACACATCGTTTGCAGACTTTATGAGATGCCCAAACTTTATCCTGATCTCCAAGTTTTAAGCCAAAATACGTGAAGTATACTTTTTTTTACAAAGTCCGTAATATTAAGTTGTTGCTTTAATACCATATATTCGCCACAAATATAACAGAAACTGTCAGACGAATTCATACACTTCCGCACAGATGACATTGCATTATATTGAACCAAGATCTATAAAACAATGACGACTTAACACGTAATTGTACCGCGCCACTTTCTACACTATCGGAGCGCGCACGTTCTGGTTACAACGTTTATGTTTGTTAATTTAGCTCACACAGGGCGTTCTTTATTTAGAAAGTAATGATAGTTATGGCCTGTATACATTTAAAAACAGTAACCAAAATAAAATTGTACCTATTTATTTATGACTTCAAGTTAGCCCAAAAAAACCCTTTTTTATAATAAAATTTTGCGTTTTGCAAAATAACCTGACGTTCTGGAATTTTTTGAGTATTTTTTTAGTTTTCAGAACACCTAAATACATAGAAATCAGTTGAAATCATCCAGACAGCATTTTTGTTGCAGACCTGTGAATTGATCACGATATTTATATGATGTATTAGAGAGACAGAGCTTCCTAGTATACATCGCTATGGAGGGTGTCAAACCGGCGTCTATATTATCTACAGTTCTTAAATATTTTTCGATGTCCTAGTAGCAAATAAAAAAAACAGCGTAGTAGTATCTTGGCTCCATACGCCAATAATTTTGAATGCTAGTGCAAAATTTCTGAGTATTTATTTAAATAACAATGTTTCATGGGAAGCAAATACTAATTTTCTCTCCAAAAAGCTACCTGGTGCTTACTATGCCTTTAATTGAAAATAGTGCTTGATACAAGTGCTTTACTGAATATTTGCTATGGTATACATTAGCATATTTCCATGTTTCCTAAAGTATCGCGCTTTGGGGAAAATGTAGTGAAGAAATGATAAATGAGTTAGATTACCACTCAAAGACAAATGGTCTAGTAGTTATAAATTTAGAAGGTACAGGGTGAGTCAACGATAGAGTAAAGTTCATTATCTCATTTGTTTCGGAATGACGAGAAAATGTTAAATACAATATTTTAGGGAATATTAAGGTGCACAGTTTAAAATTATTTTTAAAAAAATATTAGTTTTCAGTTCTGTAAAAAATTGTATACTACAAAATAAAGAACATCAAAGCGCAATACGTGTTCGTAATACTTCCATTTCAGCACTTCCCGAACATTAGCATGAAACAGAATACCAGATTCTCTGTTACCAATCAAAAATCCTGAAAACATATTCTTTTTCTTATCCTAGGAAAATTTGTCAGTCTATCGAAATATCGTATCATCCTAACAACCTTAATGGTAATACTGGTCTCTACTTTTCAACAGATAAAGTCCTTCCCCACCTAATTCACTAATATGAAAGGCATATGCAAGTTAAATTGCTCTGGAGAAACCGTAAGGATGGTTAGCAAAACGTCGGCCTTAATTATTTAATTGATACAGAAGAAATCCAAACGAATTATATACACTACATTACAGATACTATTTTTTAAATAAATATTTTAAGAACTATAAAAATATTTTCGATTTACCAAAAGTAATTGTAACAGGCATGCAACTATCTATGAAATCACTAATCGTTAGAAATGAACCATTCCTAATAATAAGTCAGTAAAACAGATACGAGGGACGCCTTTTAAATTTTTACAAACGACGACTAGATGGCGCTATGGAGAAGTGACATTACCATTGTTGTAAAATTTGACATTTGTTATTGTTAAAACAGTGGCAGCTCAGAAATTGGCGGAGTAGTTTGTTTTCAGTAAATGTTTAAAAAAATAGTTTTGTGAACAAATAGAAATTTCACGTGAAGGTTTTCGTTGGAAGATTTTTTTCGTATTTAGTAAAGGCCTAACTCAGCAACAATGTCTCGAAGAGCTTCGTTCAACTTTTGGTAATGAATCACCATCAGAAAAGACTGTTTACAATTGGTTTGCAGAATTTCGTCATGGTCGTGTTTCGATTATTGTCTTAAAAACATCGATGGTGTGCGCAACATGATTGAAGAGGATCGGCATGTTACTTACCGTGAGACAGAGGCATCTTTAGGCATATCGAAGACTGCAGTACATTCAATTTTGCATGTATATTTAGCTGTGCTGATGGATTCCGCATAATTTGACTGAAATTCACAAACAGGCTCGTGTCAATTGGTGTAAGGAAATGCTCAAAAAAATTCGACCGAGGACATGTATTGTTTCTGAAGGTGGAATACTCATAATTGGTATGAGCATTCTATAGAGATGAAGAAAAAAGTTATATGTAAAGAAATTTGAGTTAGATGCTACAGAGTGCTCAAAATAAATTTATACACTTCGACTATTTTAAATTGAAAATATTAAATTTTTTAAATTGCACACTCTGTATATTATTAATTTTACTGATAGATTTTACAAAACCCTCCAACTCTTATTAAGTATATCATATACCTATTTCTAATAGTTTTTGATTTATTTTGAATTTTTCAATTTTTACCCTTGTTTTTAATTCACTTACGTTATTGTGAAAACATAAACAAACAGTTAATAATAATTTTAATATAGTTTAACTTATCTAATGATTAATTATTATGACGTAATAAATGTTCAAAAATATGCCCGTCTACTTGAAAACACATATTTAGCCGTTTTACTATATTTTCCTTCACTTTCCTTAGCATAAAGGGCGTTATTGTCCTGCACGCATCCCGTATCCTATTTTCCATATCTACTGGTGTTGCAGGGGGATTCACATATACACTATCTAGTCTAGAAGTCTAAAGGTGTTAAATCACATGATCGAGGGGGCCACTGAAAGAATCCATCCCCTTCATCAGAAAATATTATTTTGGATAAAAAATTTGGATCGGCCTCTATTGCTTCATTCATGGTGGTACAAAAGTTTACTCGTCGTTCAAAATCACGGTCTTGAAGTTCTTGGTATAGTTCCATATGAAAGGGATGATACTTGTATTTTTTCGTGGTGCGATTAGCCGTAGATTGGGATGTGTCAGATAAGTCAGCTAGTTGACGGCTGCTAACCTGAGGATTATCTCCAACATAAAGTAAAATCTCCATTTCTTTTTCCTTATTGGTAGCATTTTCCGTTTCGTATATTCAACGCTACCACTACCATCAAACCGTTCCATTAGGCACTGAAAAGATTTTCTGGATGATATACGTCTATTAGGGTACTTCGCTCCGTAAAGTCTTACTGCCAAAAGACAAGTTTTTCTCGCCCCGCCGAGTATATAAAACCATATCAATTAATTCATTTTTAGGAAAACCCGTAACTATTACATTTATACGTCACTTACTACAACAAATTAAACTATTTTTACTTGCTTAATAGACACTTCAAAATTTGACAATGCCTGGATTTTTGTTTTGTCTTGGCAACTATGATTTTATAGCGTAAGTGTATTAAAAACAAAGGTTAAAATTGAAAAATTCAAAATAAATCGAAAACTATTAGAAATAGGTATATAACATATTTAATAAAAGTTGGAGGATTTTGTAAAATCTATCAGAAAAAATAATAATATACAGGTGTGCCATTTAAAAAATTTGAGATTTTTCAATTTAAAAATGCATAAATTTATTTTGAGCACCCTGTAACATCTAACCCAAATTGCTTTACCTATATCTTTTTTTTTATCTCTATAGAACGCTCGTACCAATTATGAGTATTCCACCTTCAGAAACAATGGCGCTACTGGCAATTTTTTACAAAACTGAAAACTAGTATTTTAAAAAAAAAAATGAAATATTAGAATAACTACTAGGTTTAGGTATATAACATTATTAATAAAAAAGTTATAAAATTTTACGCAGAATTTAAAAATAAATTGGAAAATAGGATAGGACCTTAACATTCTCTAAAATTATTGTATTTAACATTTTTTCATTCCCGAAACAAATGAGATAATGAACTTTACTCTATCGTTGACTCACCCTGTACAGCTCTCGAGATTGTTAAGGATTATGTGAATCTGGGGCAAAAAATTACTACGACGAGAGACAGCGTCTCGGATGAAATTTCAAAAAGAATCAAGCTTGGATGGTGTGCAAACAAGTTGAAGGCCAAAGTTTACTATCAGTGTATCTTACCCGCAATTACATATGGCGGTGAAACTTGGATACTGAATAAAGCCGATATACAAAACTAGCTCGGACCCATAAAGCACACGTAAGACAGATGATCGGGATAAAACTTAAAGATTCAAAATGGATACGCGAATAAACGAAATTAAAGGATATTATAGAGCACGTAGCAGAACGAAAGTGGTAATGAGCTGGACATGTAGCACGCACGATCGATGATCGATGGACCAAGCGAACATTAGAATGGAGATCACGAAAACAGAAAAGGAGCGTAAGACGTACCAAAACAATATGGCGGGATGATATACAGAAGGTTGCGGGCATTGGATGGATGAAAACAGCTGCAAATAGATTGAGATGGAAAGTCAGGGGGAAGGCCTACATCCAACATGTGCTAGAATTAGGCTTATAGTAATATACTGATAGTGATCATGCTTTGAGGAAAGTGTAGTGTAGCGTTCAGAATTTTATATTTCAAAAAAAAATCATGGAGCTGATTTTTAATCTGCGTGAACGTGAGTCACGTAAAAGTGTTTTCGTGATTAGGTGTAGAGTTATTTCTTGTCTCAAGCGGTTTTCATATAATTATTTTGTGCTTTCAGTGTCGAGGGATTCAATGTTATAAACTCCTGGATAAAATTAACGCAACAATCTGAAAATTAATTTATCTTTCTCTTATGTCAGTTTTAAAGTTTATCGAGTATTTGAATAGAAGGCTATGCATATTTTGTTTCGTTGTTCATGACAGAAATCAAAACAATTCGTTTAGATTTACAGTTTTAAAGAATTTTTTAGAAGATAAATAATTTTCTGTAATAATGCGATAGATTTTCTTTAAAAGTAAGCTTATAAATTGTTCCCTTTTTCAAAGTAATACGTTTTTTGGTAGACTGTTTTATTTTTGACCGCGAAGAATTAGAAAAATGAATCGAACAAGGAATTTAACTGAACACGAGGTAGTGCGAGCCTCAGTTTTATTGGACGAGGGATATTGTCAGAGTTATGTTGCAATTTGTTAGGCAAACATCGTTCCACAATAAGTCGTACGGTAAGACGCTTGAATGAAGTAGGAACTTATTCTAGAAGGCTAGGGCAAGGGCGAAAACGATGCACTAGCGACCTAGATGAACGTTTTATAAGACAATATGCTTTAAGAAACAGGACTGTCACTAGTTCTATAATAAGAAACGAACTCGAAGCTGTTCGCAATGTCACAATTTCTTCTAAAATAGTTAGAAGACGGTTAAATGAAGCTGGATTAAACAGTAGGAGACCAGCCACTGCGCCCTTGCTTACTAGAGAAAACAGAGTTGCCAGGTTACGTTTTGCTCGAAATTACGAAGACTGGTCTGTGGATGATTGGAAACTAGAGTTAGTCTAAAACATCCAGATGGTCGTGAGCGAGTATGGCGAAGACCAGGAGAGAGATTTGCTCCTTGCAATATCTCTGCAAGGATTCCATTCGGCGGTGGCTCTGTTATGTTCTGGGGTGGCATCTGCTTTGATGCTCGCACAGAGTTAGTTCCTCTCCGTACGAGATCCATGAATGCTGACTACTATCTTGAGAATATTGTAATAGAACATGTGATGCCTTTCGGTCATTTTGTGGGGCCCAATTTCCTGTTTATGCAAGACAACGCTCTACCTCTCGTGGCTAGGGAGGTACTCGATTATCTTATCTTAATCAAGTTGATATACCGATTATGCAATGGCCATCAAAAAGCCCGGATCTGAATCCGATAGAACATGTATGGGATCACCTTAAGAAAATGTGAAACGTCATATACCTACACCTAGAAAACTGAGGCAACTTGAAAATGCAGTTATCACAGAATGGGAGCAAATTCCTCAAGATTTTATCCAAAATTTAATTAGAAGCATGCCTAGGCGCATAAACGCTGTTATCCGAAGTAGAGGAGGCAACACACGCTACTAGTGTCCCAGTTACACCATTAATTTTGCTACTAGTGTCCCAGTTAATTTTTTTCATTATTACATAATTTCAACGATTTTGTTATTAGGTCTTAAGAATAATTTAATTCGAATCTTATAGAGAAATTTGGTAGCTAATTCACTTTTAAAGTATCCGAATAAGTTTTTTCTAACTTTTAGTGTAATCAATGTTCATAAAAAATTATTAAAATTAATTCATTATAGAGATTTGTATGATTTAATATATCGTTGCGTTAATTTTGTCCAGGAGTGTATTTGTTAACGCATATAGGTTTTAGTTTCAGTGGAGTTTTTATTTTAAGTCTAAATTTACATAGGAGCAATTTGTGATCGCTACCTACTTTACCCGAATTCAGCGTTCGTACATCTACTATTGTTTCGGGCATAAATTTTCTATTGATTATAATATAATCTATTACTAATTGTTGGCCTTAATAATCTTTAAAATATATATATTTTTTTAAATATTACATACTTACTTTTTGCAGCGTCCAGGTGCATGTATCTCCTTAAGTTGAGTATTAAGACGACAAACGGTTAAGTTGTACGTGTACCATACAACAAAGAACAAGAAATAAAAAAAGGTAGTAGTTCGATGACTTGTTTCAGTATCTTTTTGATATGTGGTAGCAATCCATAATGAAATTTCTTACTCGTGTATATTATATACAAAACATAACGGAAAATTTTCTAAATTACAAGATCCACAGGATCCTGAAAACAGCCACTAGACTAGTGAAACAGTAGGGATTAGATATTCGTCATAGTGATTATGAAAGTGAACATTCCATAGAATCCAATGACCGGCATATCATACAATCAGGTGAATGATTAATTGAAAATTCAGCGTTTTGCTGCCCATGGCCCTCACTTCTAGTATGTGCACGATCTAATTTTTATCATTAGATAGTATAGTATTTAAATATAGGCCAAATAACATGCCATAAATATGTAAATAAAATAAACCACTTACTAAATAAATAAAATTACTTAACGGGTAGTTTAGCAGTTTAGGAGAGGTTAATCATACAATAAAATATTGAATGATCATAAGATGTAGTTAACTATTTTTATCTAGTTTATTTAACTATAAAAGATTTAGGTTATATGTTCTTTCTGGCAAATTTTAGTTATTACTTTATTTAAATGTTAAAAGAAAACTTTTTTACTTCCCTTCACAAGCCAAGAATGGCTTGAGAAGTGTTATTGTACATCTGCTTCGTCGAAGGCAACTATAGGTCTATGGTATAATGAACTTAAACAAATATGGAATTAAAAGGATAAGGGACGAAGTTGAGCTTTTGTTATATATATATATATATATATATATATATATATATATATATATATATATATATATATATATATATATATATATACATATATATATATATATATATATATATATATATATATATATATATATATATATATGTCTATTTCAGGTTTTTTTTAGCAAAGGAATCCAAAAGTAACATCATTTTTCACCATTTTCAACTTTACTTAAGGCCTTCCTTCTGCATCACATTATCAATCTCTCTCTGTTATGTTATTTTTTTAATGTCAAAAAGTTCATTTTTATCTTAGATTAGCGTGTTTACGATGGAAGTGCTCGGTAAATCACTGTACCAATTATTGAATACTGAATTTAGTTAAAATATTTCAATCGCTGCCAAGGCTAAACCTTGAAATAATTGCAAATAGTATTAAAAAGGATCCAGATCAGGGCAACAAAATAGTATTAATGTCACAGTAAATCACGCTCTGAACATAAAATCCAGCTGTCCTCGTTCCATTTAACCCACATTTGAATGTATCTTGTATAGAATAACAATGAAAATTTCTCACATATCCCACCTACACAACTAATTGGATATAATACGCTCGAATATATCCACTTTAATAATAAAAAATAATGACCTCAAATTTACATTCACAAGGCTTTTTATGGAGAATATACTTTATTTGTACAGAAAAGTAATAGCGTATAATATGAATCACCATTAAATCCGAAGGTAAACAATATTTTATAAAAGAAAATTTATTGCGTTTTATTTTTCCATATGTACATTTCCGAAAAGCTCCAATTAATTCATCCATTTCATCGATTTATTTAGTTAAGTCCCGAAATATAAATAAGATAAATTTTGAATGTTTGCTCTTCTTCTTCTTATAATACCGCACGTCAGAGTAATTATTCAACATAACAAAAACAGTTAACCCAATACAGTAGAGAAACTCAGGGGTAACCGTATAGGAAAATCAATTCTCAGTCACGTGGCGGTCCGCCATGTTAAAAAGGGGACCAGCGGGAGATTGTAAATAGAAATAATGTTACTGTGCCAAATTTTATCATTCAAAATTATAGATATTATATAAATGTTTAAAAATTTTTGATTTAATAAAATGTCAAGTTAATGCAGGATGAGTAATATAAAAAAATAACCGTTCAAGTTGAACTTGCACAATTAGTGTTCCGTACGTTGATTGCTTTTAAAATAAAAAATTTTGTTACGGTGGTATAAATTGATCAGTGACTTCACAAAACACACCCCAAATGAGTTTTCAACAAAGTTTGTTTCCAATCTTTACTGAAAACTGATGACCTTGAAATTTTTATTTTTTTATATACCAGATAAATTATTAAAGGTAATGCACTCGTAATAATTTTTGTTCAATCTACACCCCGTGGAGAATATTCCAGAATTTTTTCAAAATTTTTTGATCAGAACTTTTCGAGATAAGGTGGGGGGACAGCGATTTTTTCGCGATTTTTTAAAAATAATACAGAGAAAAGTGTACGCAAGTATTACATTGTATTATATATATATATATATATATATATATATATATATATATATATATATATATATTTTACTCGTGTTTTCACAAGGTTTCATTTGACACCACACTCGATGACCTAGTAGAAATTTTTTTTTTTTCACTTCCGATTTCACCCCCCCCCCCCCCTCAAAAAAAAACTAACCCCTTAAGTCAAAATTTAACTTTCAAAACTACACGGCTCTGATGAGGCCATCAATTCCTATATTATTACCAAATTTTAACTTTCTATGACAAATAGTTTTGGAGAAAATTGGGTGTGACAGACAGACAGACAGACAGACACCAAAGTCATCTTATAAGTGTTCCGTACGGAACATTAACAAAAAGAATGGAACGCTTTCTTAGAAAAGAGATGAATACAAGTAAAAAACTTGACCGGACGGTATTTTCAGAAAAAATGATGCAGACAAAAGTTTCAGCATTTTCTCCGGGGAATTAAACAGGCATATCAGATGTTAGACCCAACGCTTTCTTGGGATTCTATAAGGCCCAAAAGTGAAAACTGAAACCCAAATTTTTAAATACATATTTGAATTCAGCAAGGAATTTTATGTCCGAATACTCGTACAAATTAAATGTTTCTGGCCCTGATCGAGCCTCATTGTAACTGCAATAAAATCCGACTCTTATAAGGATGTTTACCTGTGTTATTAGCCGTTGACACAGGGAGTATTCTTTATCTGATCCTATATTAACGTCTGGATACGCATGGTTGAATAAATGATTTTTCAAATCATTTTTAAACATTCTTTGAGAAAAAGGTACATATTTTATAATTTTTGCACAAATTTTCTGTTGGACAATTGATGAAGCGTTTTGTTGCTGCAAACCAAATCTTTGCTCTATAACCCAATAAGAGAAATAGCTACTCAGAATTGTTCTATTTTTCCGCGTACGACTTCTTACGCAATTGATATTCCTTAATTAAAGCATTCTCCACTATTGCTGATGAAGAAATACTGTTTAATGGGGAGCGAATAAATAACATTCGGTATGCTGACGATACGGCGGTTATCGCTGATAACTTAAAGGGTCTACAACATCTTATGACAAATATAAACGAAGTCAGTAATCGATACGTGCTCGAACTTAATATCAGCAAAATAAAATACATTGTAATCAGCAAGTCTCCTGTTCCTTCTACCTTGTGATGGTTAACAGTCAACAAATACAAAGAACTCCACAATATTCTTATCTAGGTACCATGATAAACGAACAATGGAAATCATTCGCAGGAAATTCGTTGCCGTACCAAAAAAGCTAGAGCAGTGTTCCTCAAAATGACATCACTTTTCAAGAGCTCAGCAAAATGAGATGTTATATCTTCAATGTCCTTCTTTATGGAGTGAAATTCTTGGACGCTGACTAAAGTCCCTTTTAAGAAACTTGAGTTGAATTATGGCTATATCGCTGAATTTTTACAATTTCTTATACTGACCATATTACGAACGAGGATGTCTGTGGAACGAACAAGAAACTGGAAATTATGGAAACTGTTAATGTAAGAAAATTGGAGTATTTAGGACACATAATGAAAAATCCCCACAGATATGGATTACTATAGCAAATACTTTAAAGAAAGGTATTTGGAAAAAGAGGACCAGGACGCAGACGTATTTCCTGGCTAAACAATCTGCAAAATTGGTTGAATTGTCAAAATAATCGCAATGAAGTTTAAAAATTACGATATGGGTGTGTTTCATACAAACCGGAGAAAATTCGGAAGCGGCAACTAATTTGTACCACGAACGGTATTCAGAGAGGCGTCAACCCTTCTACGATATATTCGCTCGATTGCGACATAACCTAGTTAATAGTGCCCAGTTTGAAAAAAAACGATCCAAAAATTATGCATCAAACAGGGATAAGGAGTTAGAAGAAATACTAGTTTTAGGAACTATCGGAAATTATTCCAATACTTCCACCCGACAGTTAAAAGAATCCACTGGACTACCCAGAACTAACGTAAGTCGTACTTTGAAGAAGCACAAATTCAAGCCATATAGGACAAGAAAAGTTCATCACCTTAAAGACGGAGATTTTCAACGGAGTATGAATTTTTGCCAGTGGTTTCTGGAGAACTGTAACCATGTTCCGAATTTTTCATTAAATTGCATTTGGACAGACGAAGCTTATGTAAGCAATGTAGGTATTTTTAACCGTTACAATTCTTATACGTGGGCACAAGAAAATCCTCATTTAGTTGTGGAGCAAAGAAATCGAGGCAGACTTGGAATTAATGTGTGGGCAGGAATTATAGGTCCATTTATTTACGAAGGAATACTCACCTCTCAGAGATATTTAGAAATTTTAAGGCAGCAAATAGAACCTCTTGTTGATGAACTTCCGTTAATGGACCTTAGAAATATATTTTTTCAACACGACGGGGCACCCCCTCATAACGCTGCATTTATCAGTAATTTTTTTATCGGCCAATTTCGACAATAATTGGATAGCCAACCAATGCCCGAACCGTTGGCCGGCAAGGTCACCGGATTTAACACCCATGGACTTCTATCTCTGGGTAATTTTTAAATTGCCGACAAACACCAGGCAAGAATTAGAAGTCGCAGTGATACAAAGTTTTGCAGCTCTCACTCCTCTTGAACTAATCAACTCGGTAAGAAGTGTCCAGAAAAGGTGCCACCTATGTGTAAATGAAACTGGTCGACATTTCGAACACCTCTTATAGAAAATTGCCGCTTCACAAAATGTGCATTTAAAACTCGCATAAAAACTGAAAACCTTTATATTTTGAAGTAGATTTAAGCAAAATATAAAGTGTGCTATATTTTTAGAATGGTAATTTAAAGCTCTATTCTGATAAGGAAAAATATAAAAGGTATCCCATTTAAAAAATATATTTTTGCGTTAATAACTATTAAAATATTAGTTGTAAAAAAATGTAACTTACACTGTTGAAATCCACGTAAAAAAGTGCTTTGAGAATGTTTTTACAGAAATCAAAAATTTTCAATAGGAAAAGAATTACAAACCTTTTTCCAAAATGCAGATTTTTGAAAAACACCCCTGTATACTTGTAACGGTACTAGATATCGATATGCGGTTTCACCATTGAGTTTATCATGAGCCTCAGATACCAACATCAGTATTCATCTATCTCCTTTAGATAAAGGAGTTTACCTTTGAAAGTGTCCAATTTGGACCACCCTGTACACCTGCGGCATACAGTTATGGTGATGTGCCAGTAAAAATAATATAAATAATATATAGTGTTTTTTAAAACAAGTGCTTAGGGAAGTAGTAAATGCACTTGGGTATGTAAAAAACTCGAACCTCCACATAGATCTGTGTCAAAGAGGAGATCAACAACCTTGCCGTATAGTACAAAAAAAGCTTCATGATAGCATTAACGCTAAAATCCTACACCTCCTGGATAACCACCTAACGAGAAGATTCAAAGGCAGCAAACTATTTGAGTTAGTGGTATAAGATAATGTAAAAGGAGCGCATAATGCGCGCGTGTAGTATATAATTCCTGGGATGGAACACCAGAAAAAAGGAGGGAAGATACCACTGGATGAACTCTTTTAAATTTTAATTTTCTTAAGTTTACTTAGACCCAAACAATATGTCGCACTGCAGAGCATCACCATTTATTATGGCTTTGTTTCTTTTTGCCTTATTTATTTTCCTTTAAAGCGTCTCCCATAAGAGTTTCTGTAAGTATTCAAATTTGTTATATTGTTATAATGTTATATTTTAGGTTTGCATAATTTTTCTTTTCTCAGTTTTATTAATTTAAAACTGCCATGTTAATAAACTTTTATATATAATATGGATAACATGTATGCCTACCCCTATCACGAAAACATCTCCTGCATGTACACGCTATTTTTATGGCTTTTATTTTAATGATAACGTCATTATTCCAATTTCATTAAACTATTTGTTTCTTCATTTAAATTGACCAGAGCGTAATGGAGACAAGTATAATTTTTTTAAAAATTATATATATGGTGAACATGTTGTACAAATTTGTAGTGCAATTACTACTTTTAAAAGCAATTTGAGGTTTTTTGAGTGACTTTTCATTTCTATAAAGTTACCACTGTCGGCAAAACTAAAGCCTAAACAACCTATAAAAGATGTTAAAGGGAGTAGTGTCCAGACTAAGTAAAGAAAAATAGATCAATTAAGGAAACTAGTATCTGATTAAAAATTGACGATTGTTACTGAAGTCTCATATCTACTGTTAAATCAATGCTCCTGTAGTTTTATAAGAGATAACCAAACTTTCAGGAATACAGAACACAATGAAAGCAGTCGTAAGTTTTGTGAAAACCAACTTATCTCTATGTATAAAATACAACATAATTCAAATTGCATGCAAAAAATCTTACTCTAGTTATTCGTTGCTGAAGAAAACATAAGCTGAATATTATATAAAACCGAAATTATATCATGTATCAGATACCTTAAACAAACCCACTAGAACTTCTGGATATCGCGAAAATGGATGTAATAAATAAATTATTACTTACCTCAAACCCACTCCTTTCATATTTATGTCCAGCCTTTCAAAGGAACAGTATGCCGTTCTCTAAAGAAGTTTCTAATGATGACGCGTTCCACCGTGTTTGCGATTGGATTTCAAATAAGAAATACGATCCTTAATTATTAATAATTTTATGAATTGACCGTGTGTATTTTATTTACATTATAACCCATGCTAACAAGCAACGAACCTTGCTCCATAAGTAGTAACCTGGCCTAAGGTTGCTAAAAATTAGTAGGTACGAAATATTTGACCATATACGTATAGGATCAGATGTTTAAAAAATTCAAATAACTAATCATTTCAAATCAAGGTCAGATTATTGGCATAAATATCCCTATGTATGCAAGCTTATTTCATAGTTTGACAATCCAAGAAGTGCGGCCAAACTATTTTTGAGCCAGAAAATTTGGTGTCATCCTTTGCAGCTTCTTTGTCTTCAATCAATCGTTGAAGTTTGTATTTTTCTACTATCATTTACTACATAGTATATCTTACCTAAATTACTAGTAATTACACATTGGCCTGATAGATTTGATCCTGAATTAGGCAACTTTAACAGGTTAGTCAAGGACTGTCCCTGTCGTCTTCGTTCTTCTTCTTAGCGTGTCTCATCCGATTATCGGACGTTAGCTTTCAAAAAAACGTACTTTATCACGGATCGATATTCGATTTTGCCAAATTCACAATTTTTGTCGATCACATCTTTTTTAAAATTTCACTATAAATAGCACAATGCAATTTGGATTACGAAACTTTACGTATGTATTTACTAAAGGTCCTGCTACTATCCATAGCAACCGCATTTGTTTTTGATGATGGAAAAACTGAGCTAGGCTACTACTTAGCAATACTCCTAGTGTATTTAAGGTCTATTCACACACATAACTCACGGCACGTTTCCGTTCCGTCAGTTCCGAGAAGCATCAGTCACAAAAAATATGTTTTCTTGAAAGTTAAATGGCGCTGTCTACACTGAGTCAGCGCAGTCACGAATCAGAACTGTCAGACACGCTGCCGTCTCCGAATCGTCAACAGCAGATATTTTTTATTTTGACTGACGAGTTTTTTAAAAGTTTTTTGGAACGTGATGGCTGATGATGAAAATTTAATCGAAAACACCCTGTTCTTTATGACTTATCGAATAAGAAGTATATGGATACGGCTTTTAAAAATGCGATATGGAATAAAATTGGCGAAGAAATAAATATAGATGGTAAGTAAAAAACAAGATTTATTAATAATTAACAAAATACAGACCAAACCTCTTTGTAAATTTAGATATGTAAAACACATTTTTAAATCGTTTCATGTTGCCATGGTACACTGCCAACCTCTGAACTGAAAAAGTTTTTAAACTGTTCCCTTACTTGAAAATCCCCCGGTGATGCATATCCACCTTGAATGGGCAAATTTTTCAAATTTGTGGTTTCTTGAAACGAAACATTTGATTCTGTTTTACAGATGTACGTGTTGCGATCATATTTTTTTATGAAATTGTGAAGTATATAAGTTGTTAGAATTATGTGGTCGGCATTTTGTGGCGTAGCCTGTATCCGTCTGTTATAAATCCTGAATTTTTGTGATAAAATGCCAAATGTGTTCTCTACAACTCTTCTTATACGAGACAAACGGTAATTAAAAATACGTTTTGAATTATCCAAATTTTGACCTGGGTATGGTCTCATTAATTAATTTTTTAACGGAAACGCTTCATCCCCTACAGTTACGTATGGAAGCTCAACCGATGTGTTTGGCAACGCTGTTTTTCCTGGTATTAACAGTGTGCCCCGTTCAAGTCCCCTACCAAGATTAGATTTTCCAAGTATCCCGCTATCACTATCTTTGCCATACGAACCAATATCCGCAGCAATAAAATTGTAATGAGCGTCAACAAGTGCCAACAAAACGATAGAAAAACACTTTTTATAGTTGTAAAATAAAGACCTGTTGTTTGGGGGTGCTTAGATGGTAATATCTTTACCATCTAGAGCTCCTAAGCAATTAGGAAAGTTCCAAATTGTATATATATATATCAGCGGCAATGGATTTCCGCATTTCTTCAGTAGGTTTTGGCATCATTTCGTTAAATAGGACATCACCAATTATCATTTCTATTTGTTACACTGTGCTATGCCCCAAGTAGTAACTGAATGAAATAGTTTGCAGTGATTCTCCTGTTGCTAGGTACCTGAAACAGTACAAATAGTAGGTACCTAATGTATATTACTGAAATAAAACTAACAATATTTTATATGTAAATCGAGGTGGAATAACATTAGGGACACTTCTAGGAAGTCCCTTAAAAAAAACGCTACGAAGAGTGGTCAGGGTGCAAAAAATAAAAAATAAAAATGTACAAATACTCAGAACAGTTAAGTTTTCTGAAAAAAAATGTTCCTTTGAGGAAAGGGAGACGATCAGCAACATTGAACGTGAGGAAGTACTATACGATGATAACACAACAAGATACAAGGGAAGAAAATGATGATTTTCTTCTTAGTGATGGTGATGTAGGAAGTGATCTTCCACAAAATACACCAGATCAGGGCGAAGAATGTCCAAAATTGCGTCCACCAAACCATACACCAAGAAGAAAAGTTACTAAAACGGAAAATCAACCAACAGCTGCAAGCAAATTGATGGAATATATAATTTCAAAAGATGAAAGAGAACAACCTCAATATCCAGTAGATACTTTTTTAGCTAGCATTGCTGTAACTTTAAAAACATTTTCTCCATATCATCTCCATTTAGCTAAAGCAAAAATATTTAACACTGTTCAGAAATACGAATATGAAACAATTATGGGACATCAACATAATAATACGACAATAAATTCTCAACTTCCTTCACATTCCTCGTCAACAATGTTTACTCAACATTCACCAGTCGAAATAACAGAGAACTCAGCCATCCAACAAGAACAAGACAACACAGTACAACATTACTTTGATCAGTTTCAACCTAATAATGATAATTTTACTCAACTACAATAATGATTTAAAAAATAATGAATGTATAATAAAAGTAGTATTTGTAACAGTTTTATTGCTTTTTTACTTACCTTAAACGAACTGCTAAACGTTCTTTGGATGTTATGGATTTTCTTCAGTTTTTTTAAATGCATTTCTAGTTTACTGTGCAGTATGTTAAAACAGTTTTCCGTCATTACGAAATACTGAAAAAACTTTGTTTCATCGTCGATCAATTCTTTAAATAACTTGATAAACTCTCCTTCTTTTTCTCTTTTTTTCCATGCCTCGTGAATTCATTTTCTTTTCTTCTTCTGTTGTTTCTCCTCTTCTTCATCCAAAATCAATGCTATAACAGCCAAGTCGTTCTTCGAAAACGCCATCACAAAAATATGTAAGGTACACTAGGGCAAACGTGACAGAAAATGACTGAATGAAGTCAAGAAAATTTACGGGTAGGTGTGAATACAGCCGCTATTTTGACTGAGACTTGACGGCGACGGTTCTGGTTCGGAACGGTGACTGAACTGTGACATGACTGATGTGTGTGAAGTCGCCATTAACCGCCTCTTTTTGAGCTCTTTCTGCTCTTAATACAACGGAACTTCCTCGTAAGTAGTTCATTTCAGCTGTTTTTTAAAATAAATTAAACAACATTTTTTAAAGAGTTGATTGATTGGTCCGTTACTTTGTGGCAGTACATTTTAACAATTAAACTACTTAATTACTTTGTTAACTGTCACTAAATATATTTCTAAAGATTTTACAATTGCGTTATCACGATTTCGTAGTACAACTACATTGTCAAACGCTTAACTAAGATTGAAACAGATTTTTGGTATTTTATGTTTTTATGATGAACGGATTTGGGTCTATTATATGTTAAAACAGTTGAAATAAAACAGAATTTGCTACGTCTAATTGACTATTCAGTAAATTTATATTATGGTCCTTTGAATGTCTGTAAATTTTTATGGATTCTAAGAAGTTGAGTTTTGACCCTTTAGGTGCCATATGGAGTATTTGTAAACAATTGATGTTGGGAAAAGTATGGTCTGTTTCTAAGAAATGTTTAGCAAAGTGTGATTTTTCATTTTTTAACCTATAAGAGGCATTGTGTTCTGCGAATCTTGTTTTGAAATTCCGTCCCGTTTGGCCTACGTAACAGCTATTGCACTCTTGACAATTAAGTTTATAAACTCCTGGTTTATTGTATTTATTAGTTTTATCTTTGGCATTAAAAAATATATTGGATAATTTTTGAGCGGGTGTTAAAGCTTTTCTTGTTTTTTCGGTCGTGAGAACTTGGGATATTTTATCCGAGATGGGACCAAAATATGTCAGAGGTATGAATGTTTTCTTTTCTCGGTATTCTTTTACGGGGTAGATTAAGCTGAAAGTGATTTGTTTTCATTTTACGGCTTATTAAGGTATTAATTATTTTAGGTTGGAAGCCGTTATTGAGTGCTATATTTTTGATTGTGTCCAGTTCTTTTTTTAAATTATTTTTACTAAGAGGGATATTGAAGGCTCTATGGATCATAGATCTATAGGCTGCCACTTTATGGGAGTTAGGGTGTATTGAGTCAGCTGGGATGGTGACATCGGAAAAGGTTGGTTTGCGGAAGATATCGAATTCTAGTTTAAGAAATTTATTTTATTATCTGTTTCCTTTTCAAGTGTGAATTTTATGTTGGGGTGTAAATTATTTAGGTGATTTAAAGTGGAATTTAGTTCAATATCATTTCCAAGGAATCATACTAAGATGTCGTCTACATATCTAAACCAAAAGAGAATATTTTTCGCGTGTCGAGTTTTTAGAAAACTGTTTTCCAATTCTGACATAAAAATTTCGGCTAGCAAAGGACTAAGTGGAGACCCCATGGCAAGACCATCTCTTTGTTTGAAAAATTGATTATTGAACTGAAATTAATTTCCGGTTATACAAAATTCGAACAGTTTCAATATATCTTGTTGTATTATTATATTGACGTTGTTTTTTTGTAACATAGTTTTTGTAATTTCTAAACAATCTTTATTTGGGATATTGAAGAACATATTTGATACATCGAATGAAACTAGAAGGGCGTTATTTGGGATGGAGATATTTTTAAGTTTATTTGTGAGGTCTATAGAGTTTTTTGTGTTGTATTTTGGATTGAATTGTGTAATTTCTTTAAAGATGGTATTGAGATGTGTTGCTAGATTTTTTAAGGGGGTGTTGCTGTACGATACTACTGGTCTTATTGGCGAATTTTCTTTATGTATTTTTATCAAGCCATAAAGTTTTGGTGATGTAGGATTTTGGTTTATTATTTTAGACTTTTCTCTTTCATCCACAATGCTCAGGGTTTCATTTAGCAGGGTCTTGAGTTGTTTTTGAATTTTATCCGTTGGATCTTTTTTTAGTTTTATTGGATTTTCTTTTTCCAAAAAATCATTTACTTTTTGAATGTAATGGTTTTTATCAAGAGCTATGATGGAGTTGCCTTTGTCTGTTTTAGTTATTATTAAGTTATTATCTTTTATTTTAGACTGAATGGACGCTATCGTTAGTTGTTCTTGGTTACTGCAAGTACTGTTTTTTGTGTTTATCATTATATGTTTTATTCTTTCTTTTTTAATATTTGGGTCACCTATGTTTTTTGTGGCTGATTCAATTTCCGATATTAGTGTTTCGGTAGTATTTCTTATATTAAAGTTAGGGTTATATTTTGGTCCTTTTTCAAGCAGTTTTTTTCTCACTTTCTGTGAAATTTGTATTAGAGATGTTGATAAATCTATTATAGAAGGTTTTTTGTGGGATATTATCTGACGTTTCGGTATATTTTTTATTCTGGTCCCATCTCGGATAAAATATCCCAAGTTCTCAAGACCGAAAAAACAAGAATAGCTTTAAAACCCGCTCAAAAATTATCCAATATATTTTTAATGCCAAAGATAAAAACTAATAAATACAATAAATCAGGAGTTTATAAACTTAATTGTCAAGAGTGCAATAGCTGTTACGTAGGCCAAACGGGACGGAATTTCAAAACAAGATTGCCAGAACACAATGCCTCTTATAGGTTAAAAAATGAGAAATCACACTTTGCTAAAAATTTCTTAGAAACAGACCATACTTTTCCCAACATCAATTGTTTACAAATACTCCATATGGCACCTAAAGGGTCAAAACTAAACTTCTTAGAATCCATAGAAATTTACAGACATTCAAAGGACCATAATATAAATGTACTGAATAGTCAATTAGACGTAGCAAATTCTGTTTTATTTCAACTGTTTTAACATATAATAGACCCACATCTGTTCATCATAAAAACATAAAATACCAAAAATCTGTTTCAGTCTTAGTTAAGCGTTTGACAATGTAGTTGTACTACGAAATCGCGATAACGCAATTGTAAAATCTTTACAAATATATTTAGTGACAGTTAACAAAGTAATTAAGTAGTTTTATTGTTTTAACATTTTTTTAATTTTATTCAATATTATTTATTTAATATTATCTGAGTTTTTTCAAAAAGGCATTTTATTTAATTCGTTCGTATTACTAAATAATCTTTACTTTCGATGTAATTTTCATAAATATATTAGAGTATTATTTTAATCTACTGATTTTTTTATTATTATATCAATCTCATTAACTTTTTTTTAATGTTTTAGTTGCCGTTAGAGTGGGCGGTATTACCTTATTTTATCCTACATAGGTTTAATTTGTGAACAAACCGTGGAATCGTCCAGAACTTTAGTAGGAGTAAATTTTAAAAAATCTACATTTTATAAACACCTACATATGCATTATTTTAAGGAAAAAATATCACGTGTTTTGAAAAAAAACACGGAAATTATGTAGTATACAGATGAGTTTAAATACATGTTTCAAGGAAAATAAGTTACGGTGAGTTATTAATTTTAAGTCATAATATATAATGACAAATTACAGAAACCCATATGTAATCATTAAAAGTCAATTTGTCATGTTGAGGAAAATATTTTTCCACAATTGTGAAAAGAAATAGTAAACAAAATAGTACGTATTTTTCTTAGAATAATAGTAATTTATATATCATGAAATAAACGCAATATACGTTAATCAATAAATCCTGGCAATAATGGACACATGACACAAATATCTGAAGCAGGTTGAAAAGGTGTACAAATTTTTTTTCACAAAAATTATCATCCAAAAAATATTCCAACCAACCAAAAAAAAAAAATAACCATACACATATACCCCAAATAAGTTTAAAACAAAGTTTTCTCCATCTTTCCTGAAAACTGATGATCTTGAAATTTTTGTTTTTTTTTATATACCGGGTGTCCCATTATTCCGTGGACATAGAACTACCACGTATTTTTGGAATGAAAATAAGTCGATTGGACACAATTTGCCTCTATACAAAAGTGCTTCGTTTGTCCGTTAGAGGGCATCAAAGTAAACAAAAATAAACACATTTTTTAAGATATTTTAAGAACTGATATTCCGATTTGAATGAGATTTACTGTGCCCATGTAGGAGCTCTAATATTTGACTTTCACAAAAAAACCGAAAGGGTTCGAGAAGGGTGAAAACTACCCTCACCCCTACATAAATTCTAGTAGAAATGTTTTGCAACTTTAACGACGACTCTGAATTTTTTTTCATAAAAAGGTCCTTCTATTTACTTCATTTTTTTTCTCTTGTAAAAAAAACGCCACCTCGCATAGTTCTTGAGAAAAAAAATGTTTTTCCGATGCTGACCTACAAAACAATTTTTTGTCACATCTACCGTTAAAATCTAGTAGGCGATAATAATCTACTTGGCGAAAACGTGGGAATGTTATGTCAGTGTCACAAATGATTTTTGAAATAAGCTTCATAAATTTTAAATTAATTAACGTTTGGGTTTATTTTTTGATTGATAATTTGTTGTTGTTGTTGCTTGTTTTCCCTGTGAATATGGAATATTCTTTTCGAGACTTCGAGAAATTGGACGATTCCAATCCTTGAGAGTCAATGCTGGAAAACCGCGGCAAGTCCGAACACCACTAGTGGAAGAAGCTGTTCTTGAAGTAGTCGAAGCAAGTCCAGGTATCAGCACTCGCAGGTTAGAACTTGAACAAAGAGTTAAAAAAAGCACTGTTAACCGGATTTTAAATGAACAACTCATTCGTTCATTTCACGTTCAGCCCGTCCAAGAATTGTTGCCCATTGATCATCACTCACGTCTGAGATTTATACGAAATGCTTTAGAATGCAGAGTAACTAATAGGCTATTTCACAAAAAAATTTTGTTTACGGATGAGTCATGTTTTACCCGTCGTGGTATGATAAATTTGCATAATACACATGTTTACGCCGAAGAAAATCCGCATGCAGTTACAGAAAGACATTTTCAACGAGAATTTAAAATTAACGTTTGGATGGGGATTGTGGGTAACTTTTTAGTTGGCCCATATAGGTTGCCTGATAACCTAAACGGAGATAGCTATCTACATTTTCTACAGTATTCTTATTAGAAGAACTGCCTCTGAATGTAAGAAGAGACATGTTTTTTATGCACGATGGAGCTCCACCCTACTTTGCGCGTGCTGTAAGAAATTATCTGAATGAGAATTTTTGTGGTAGATGGATTGGTAGAGGTCAAGAAGCTCCAATTCAATAGCCCTGACCTTAATCCTTGCAATATTTTCATATGGGGAGCGTTGAAAAACAAAGGTATACGAGGTCCAGATAAATAACGCCGATCAACTATAGGATAGGATTCAAAATGGTGCGAATACATCAAATAATAATGATATTTTAGAGAGAGTTAGTTTCAATTTTTAGCGCCGTATTGTTATGTGCAGGAACGAAGGTGGTGTGGTCATATTGAACAACTTTTGTAAAAAATACTATTACCTGTGTTAAAATAAAAAAACTCATAATAATAATTAATAATCATACTTACTTGTTTAATTTCACCAACTAATTTTAATTATAAGTAAAATGCTTGTTAGTCTTTTTATTTTTGCGTAAATCATTAGCCAGAATAATTTTGTACAAGAGACAAAAAAATGAAGTAAATAGACGGACCTTTTATATGAAAAAAAATTCAGAGTCGTCGTTAAAGTTGCAAAACATTTCTACTAGAATTTATGTAGGGGTGAGGGTAGTTTTCACCCTTCTCGAACCCTTTCCGTTTTTTGTGGAAGTGAAATATTAGAGCGCCTAGCAAAACATGGGCACCCTAAATCTCATTCAAATCGGAACATCGGTTCTTAAAATATCTTAAAAAATGTGTTTATTTTTTTTTATTTTGATGCCGTCTAACGGACAAACGAAGCACTTCTGTATAGAGGTAAACGATGTCCAATCGACTTATTTTCATTCCAAAAATACGTGGTAGTTCTATGTCTACGGAATAATGGGATACCCTGTATACCAGATAAATTACACGTCTGCAAAAAAAAAAAAATTGAGAGCTGTTTTGGTTTTTTTTGCGTAATTCTTATGTTTTTGGGTGTACTGAATCCGAAAATGACTTTCATTTTGTCATAGAACGTCACGTTTTCTGACAATGTAGGTATCTATGTTAAACAAGTTTTCATCTTAAAATAAAAGACAAAAGACTAAAAAATTTTTTTTTAATTTATAATTGCGTAACAAAACTTATTTTTTTATCTAAAATACATTCATTAGTAAGCACTAAACACATTTCTTTTTCCCAGTGAGACTCCTTTTGGTACATTTTCGCTTGTAGGAAGCATCTGGAAGGTCTCTTTGAAGCGTTCAACAGTAGTCTGCCATCATTGAGACGCTCCATCTTCCCTGGTATCTTTTTTCCATCTCCTTAATATCTTGGTGAAATCGTTCACCTTGCTCTTCACTCAGATCTCCTATATTTTCTGGAAAGTAGTCGAGGTGGGAATGAAGAAAATGTACTTTTAAACTCATTAGGCAAACCTAAAGCTTGAAATGCTTATAACATTCTTTTGACGATTTGTTTGTAGTTAGGGTCTTTGTTATTGCCTAAAAATTTCTCTATGACCTCTTTAAAGGCAATCCACCCTTCTCTTTGAGGATCCGTCATGGTTGTGATGAATTGTGGATCAGCCATAAGCCGTCTAATATCTGGTCCAACGAAAACACCTTCCTTCAACTTTGCCTCCGAGAGGCCTGGAAACTTTGATATTAAGTATTTGAAGCAATTTCCATCTCTTGGAAGTGACTTTACAAATTGCTTCATCAATCCCAGCTTTATGTGAAGCGGTGGTAGAAGAACTTTATGAGAAGGCACCAAAGTTTCATGCAGGACGTTCTTTTCGTCAACTTTAAGCTCCCTCGGAGACCAACACTTTTTGGTCCAGTGATTTGCTCGGTCTCTACTATCCCATAGACACAAAAAGCAAGGGAATTTGGTAAACCCAGATTGTTGTCCGAGCAACATGCCCAAGATTTTTAAATCACTGTACACTTGCCAACCGTGGTCTTTATATTTTAATTTGCAAAGAACCAATTCCAAGTTCTTGTAGGTTTCCTTGAGGTATACGAAATGACCGACAGGAATGGAAGCATAGAAACCGCCATTGTGAAGCAGAACTGCTTTAAGGCTTCTTTTTGAAAAATTTATGAAAATACGCCACGGTGCTGGGTCGTATGAGATCTTAAATGTATCCATCAAACCTTCAATATTGGTACGATAAACCAACTCGTCCTCTTGGGCAAAGTAGGAAGTGAACTGCTTCTCACGATATCTAAACCAGGAGGAAGACACTCCCGGCAAAAGTAAGTTCCTGCTTTTGAGCCTTGATACAAGCAACTCAGCAGCGTTTTTGGGAAGATTCAAGTCTCTTACCAAATCATTTAGCTCGCCCTGGGAAAACAATTTCGGACTGCTGTCATCTTCAAATTGAAAACTTGACTTGTCATCGGGTTCAGGTACAGCACCATCTTCGTCAGAACTTGGAATCTCTTCCAAGGTAGCAGGGGCCTTGGGCACTGGTATTTCGGTCCCATGAGGGATGGGACGAATAGCTGATTGCAGATTGGGGTATGAAATGAACTGCTTCCATTTTGAATTATACCCTTTCACATTACACGAACAAAAGTAACAATCTTTTGCTCGCGCCATACCATATGAATCGCATATCGGAAAGCTTTTTCTTGCCCTTAAAACCAATTTCGAAAGTCTTCAACACATCGTTTGCAGACTTTATGAGGTGCCCAAACTTTATCCTGATCTCCAAGTTTTAAGCCAAAATACGTGAAGTATACTTTTTTTACAAAGTCCGTAATATTAAGTTGTTGCTTTAATACCATATATTCGCCACAAATATAACAGAAACTGTCAGACGAATTCACATACTTTCGCACAGATGACATTGCACTATATTGAACCAAGATCTATAAAACAATGACGAGTTAACACGTAATTGTACCGCGCCACTTTCTACACTATCGGAGCGCGCACGTTCTGGTTACAACGTTTATGTTTGTTAATTTAGCTCACAGGGGGCGTTCTTTATTTAGAAAGTAATGATAGTTATGGCCTGTATACATTTAAAAACAGTAATCAAAATAAAATTGTACCTATTTATTTATGACTTCAAGTTAGCCCAAAAAAACCCTTTTTTATAATAAAATTTTGCGTTTTGCAAAATAACCTGACGTTCTGGAATTTTTTGAGTATTTTTTTAGTTTTCAGAACACCTAAATACATAGAAATCAGTTGAAAACATCCAGACAGCATTATTGTTGCAGACCTGTGTTATTAAAGGTAATGCATTCGTAATAATTTTCGTTCAATCTACACCCTGTGATAATTTTTCTTCAATCTACACCCTGTGGAGAATTTTTTCAAAATTTTTTGATCAGTACTTTTTGAGAGGGGGACAGTGGAAAAAAATCTGGTGAATCGACCCCAAAGAAAGCGAAGGCAATTCTGTCGGCTGAAAAAGTGATGGCGTATTATTATGGTGGACTACCTTCCGAAAGACGAATCAATAAACTCGACTTACTATTGCACCCTTTTGCGTCATTTACGCCAAGAAATTAAAGAGAAACGCCCAGGATTACTGAGAAAGAAAGTTTTGTTCCATCAGAACAACGCTAGCGTTCACACGTCTGTTGAGTCTATGGCTCAAATTCGTGATTGTGGTTTCGAATTGCTGACCCAACCGGCTTATCCTCCTGATTTGGCACCTTCGGACTTTCATCTGTTTCCAAACCTAAAAAAACACCTCGGTGGCCAGAAATTTTCATCAAATGAAGAAGTCGAAGCTGCAGTCAACCAGTATTTTGAAGACCTTGAGGAATATTTTTTTCAAACAGGTGTGGAAGCTTTGGAAAGCAGGTGGAAGAAGTGCATAAGCTAGGTGGAGATTACGTCGAAAAATAAAAATATTTTTGTACATATTTTATTTTGTTTTCAATCTATCCTCGTTGTATGAACGCTACTTTCACTTTTGCGTGCTTAAATGTGCATAAAAGCAAAAAAATATAGAACAAAACTAGATTAGCTGTGGTGACAATCTCAAAACTCAAAGACTTATTAAAGCAGTTAGCATATTGGTATTTTATAAAAATGAATTTTAATACAAATATTTGAGAATTCATTTTTCGTTTAAAATATCACTCTGTCCTAATAAAAATAATCACGATATTCAATTTGAAGGAAAGAAAAAGAGAAGATTTTAATCCTCAAAAACTTTTAATTTATACATCGAATTCATTTCGAAAAGAACTTGAGACAAATAAAATTCGATAAGTAATATCCTAATTTTCCTTTGTTTTTTTTTTCCAATAAATACTTTTTCCTTTAGGGATCGCCGAAAGTAGATTTAATACCGTATTAAGAATATGACGAATAAAATATAAGTTACTGATCTGAAAACGGAGGGCTTTTAAAATTGGTATTTAAGTGTAGAAATACTACATATACATGTTCTTTGTAGTAAGTTTTTGTTCGTTAATTGATCCCTAAATGTCAACAAACAAATATCTTAAGGGGCCATCCTGCTTCATAATTTTCAAAAAATCGATTTTTTCTTGCATTTTTTTATAGTTTGAACCTTTAAGGTACCTTTTTCTAACACGCCCGTATGTAGATGTACCAGGTGTACAAGTATGAAATGCGGATTTGTGACAACAGATGGTGCACCAATGCAGTTTGTGCTATAAAGATTTGACACTGCGCCATTGTTGTGTAATCAACAAGTGTCAGACGCGCACGAGTGATAAATTGGAAAAGTTTGTGCATAGTTTTGTGTTGTTGTGTTCAATATGTCGAAATTTATACCGAACAAAGAGCATTCGCGGACAGCATTAATTTTTTGTTTTCATTGAAGAAAACGGCTATTGAATCATACCGATTACTTCGAGAAGCTTATGGTGAACATGCTCCATCGCAAGATACGTGTGAACGCTGGTTTCGGCGTTTAAAAAAGTGGTGACTTCGATGTTGCAGACAAGGAACGTGGAAAACCGCCAAAAAAAACACGAATATGTGGAATTGCAAGCACTGTTGGACGAAGATGATTCGCAAACACAAAAACAACTCGCCGAGCAATTGGGCGTTAGTCAGCAAGCTGTTTCCAATCGGCTACGAGAGATGAGAAAGATTCAGAAGCCCGTAGATGGGTACCACATGAGTTGAACGACAGGCAAATGGAAAAGAGCAAAAACACGTGTGCCATTTTGATCGCTCGGCATAAAAGGAAGTCGTTTTTGCATCATATAGTTACAGGGGATGAAAAGTGGATTTATTTTGAGAATCTCAAGAGCAAAAAAATCATGGGTAGACCCAGGCGCCCCATCCACATCAACCACAAGACCGAATCGCTTTGGCGAAAAGACGATGCTCTGTGTTTGGTGGGACCGGAGGGGCGTGGTCTACTATGAGCTGTTAAAACCTGGAGAAACGGTAATACTCAACGTTACCAACAACAATTGACCGATTTGAACCGTTCGTTGCTTGAAAAGAGGTCAGAATACCGAAAGAGGCAACACAAAGTCATTTTTCTTCATGACAATGCTCACACGTTGGAAGCACTCAGCTGGGAAGTTCTACCCAATGCGGCTTACTCATCAGGCTTGGCTCCTTCCGATTACCACTTGTTTGCATCGATGGGTCACGCACTTGCTGAGCAGCGCTTTGGTTCGTACGAAGATGTGAAAAAATGGCTCGATGAATGCTTCGCAGCAAAAGGGGAAGATTTTTACTGGCGTGGTATTCACAAATTGCCCGAAAGATAGGAAAAATGTATAATACGCGATGGAGCATACTTTGAATAAAGCACTTTTTATCATTCTTCCGAATCTAACATGTTTTTTTGGAAAAAAAATCCTCATTTCATACTTGTACACCTGATATATCTATAATATATATAAAATGCAACGTCTCTCTGTCTGTCATTTCCAGTGCAACTCGTGACGATGCATGATTCAGTTCATCCAACATAGTTGTTAATTCATTGGATGTAGTACCGATAAGAATGACATCGTCAACAAATCGTAGATGATTAAGACGTGTTCCGTCTATGTTAATCCGCTTATTTTACCAGTCCAAGGTCTTACAAACATATTCCAGTGCCAGTATGAACAGTTCTGGCGAGATCGTATCTCCTTAACGTACTTCTCTTTTTATCGATATTTTTGGGGTCTCCATGTCTTCATTTACTAGTATTTGGGTGTACGCATTGTCATAGATATATTTAATAAGAGTCGAGTATCTGGTATCTGGGGCTCTTAAAACTGCCCACGTTTCTATATAGTTAAAGGCTTTCTGGTAGTTTACGAAAACTAAGTGTAAGGGTATATTATATTTCGTGACTTTCTCAATGAGCGTACCTAGTGTATATAGGTGGTCTATTGGAATGAATCTCTTTCGAAATCCAGCCTGCTCTGGGGGTTGATATACAGTACCTTATATTGCATCGTAATTCTGCACAAAATTTTCACATTGCAGTGCTCTTTTTGACATGATCTATTGTGTCAAACACATGGTTCTCTTCTTGGTTGTCGTAGTATTGTACAAATCTTTCGTGGAGCACAGTTCAGATACATTTAACATGATTTCAGGCATTTTCATAGACGAAACAATAAGATATTCAAAATCTTCAAGCAAATGTCTCTCAGGGATTATATAATTCTTTGCGATCAGTTAAAATATAAAAAAATAGATACGAAAACAGAATCTGAGCATAGTTTTTTCAAAAGACAATACACACAAACACAATATTTAGCGTTGGAAATTTTCATGAATTATAGTTATCTATAATATATATAAAATGCAATGTCTCTCTCTCTTTCTCTGTCTGTCTGGCTGTCTGTCTGTCCATTAGTGCGCTTATCACTGGAGAACCAGTTATCCGATTTACGTGTTTTTTTTTAAACATACCATACATATATTCTCTGGCCAGGTTATAGGCTATATTTTATTACGTTAGATAACATAAGGAATAAGCAGTGACAATAATAGTGAATCAAGTCGAAAAAAAAAAATTGCCGCTAGCGCGTTCTCTTGCAATACACTGCCTAAACCATTGAATATGGAACGATATCATGTAGAAAAGAAAATCTGTAATATATATAAAATGCAACGTCTCTCTGTCTGTCTGTCTGTCCGTTAGCGCGCTTATCTCTCGAGAATCACTTATCCGATTTACGTGTTTTTTTTTTTAAATTCATACATTTGTTCTCTGGCCAGGTTATCTATAATCTTCTATAATATATATAAAATGCAACGTCTCTCTGTCTGTCTGTCCATTAGTGCGCTTATCACTCGAGAACCACTTGACCGATTTAGGTGTTTTTTTTTTTAATTCATACATATGTTCTCTGGCCAGGTTATATAATAATAATAATAATCTATGTAATATATATAAAAACGAAACGTCTCTCTGTCTGTCTGTCCATTAGTGCGCTTAGTACTCAAGAACCACTTATCTATCCGATTTACGTGTTTTTTTTTTATAAAATACAAAGGGAATAAACAGAGATAAAATGCTAATATGTAGGAAAAAAGATGGAAGTTTAGCATTAAGCTTGGAAGAAAGACTGAATAGATGGGCGGAATATTTTAAAGAAATATTAAATGGAGATGAAAATGAAGAGTAGAATGAGAAATAGGAAGCAAGGAGGGCAGGAGGAGGCAAACAAACCCTGCAAAGAAGAAATAAGATAAGTACTCAGAACACAAAAAATAAATAAGGCCCCGGGTGGAAACTGTATAACAACAGAAATGATAAAAGTTGGAGGAGTAGATCTGGAAAATGAAATATGCCGGTTGGTGCAAGAAATATGGGAAACAGAAAAGATGCCAGTGAGCTGGAGAGAGTCGCTCATTTGTCCAATATACAAAAAAGGAGAAAAAACTATGTGTGCTAATTATTGCTAATTATAGACCAATAGCCTTACTGGATGTCGTGTACAAGATAGTAGTGGTGACTATCAAAAACAGACTAGAAGAAAAAGCCGAATATATTCTGGTAGAGTACCGATGTGGATTCGGAAAAAATAGATCGGTTACAGACCAGACATTTTCGATTAAGCGAATCCAAGATAATAGCTTAGAACAAAATTTGGCACTACACTTGGTCTTTGTGGATTTCAGAGAAGCATATGACTCTGTAAATAGAGAAGGACACTACAAGATATTGGAAGAACTAAAAATTCCAAGTAAATTGATTCGCATGGTGAGAATGACCCTGAATGACACAAAAAATAGAGTGTTGGTTGAGGGCAAAGTATCAGACAAGTTCAAGGTGAAGAGAGGATTAAGACAGAGGGATCCAGTGTCGACATGTCTATTTAATTTGGTACTAGAGAAGATAATCCGGGAGTCAGAAATAAAAACAAATGGAACGATTATACCAACAAACCTGCCAATGCTTGGCCTATGCGGATAATGTAGCAGTGATTGCAAGAGCAAAAGAGAACCTCAAAAAAGCCATAAGTAGGATAGAATTAAGGGGAAGAATGGGAGGACTAAAGATAAATGAGGAAAAAAACAAAATACTTGGAAATTACAAAGAAGAAGGATAATAAAAACAACAAAAGTTTAGATGCAATAAACAACTCAGGGAAAAAGACATATGTTTGAAAAAGTAGACAAATTTAATTGTCTGGGAGTAACAATAACAGACAGTGACAAGAAAGGACGGAGATACAAAAAAGAATAGCGAAAGAACAGGGATGTTTGGGGGCAATAAATTCAATATTGAAATCAAAGAATGCGTCAAGAAAAGCAAAAGAATGAATATATACGACAGTTGTCGGACCACGGTGACATATGGATGCGAAACGTGGAAATTGAATGCAAGAAAAAACTAGGCACCTATAATCTATTTAAGAACAAAATGAAGTGTCCATAATTTTTTTATAGAATATTAAAATTCACACATTATCATGAATCATATTTGATGCAAAGTTCGATTAGCTTTTGTTTTTAAATAGAAAAATGTATCTCGCTTACGTATTTTGATAGTGAACACACTTAAACGTTTGTAAATTAACACAAATTTTACATTTTGATCTTTTTAGTAATGCATTTAAATTTTTAACAATGTAATGTTTCTTACTATAAACACCAAATTAACAACTTGCTGCTTTATCCTATTTGTTTTTTTTATAGTTCAGCTAAAACCACTTTTTAGATCAATAATACATTTTAGATTCTAATTAGCAACCGTAATAAAAATATTACACTTATTCTAGTTATTAATTTGGCAGTTACGCATTAATAATACCACCTAAAAATTACATTAAAATGCTTTCGGTGTCATTTTTGACGTAACTGCTAATTTAAAATTAATCCAGCCATATTTTAGTCGTGGCTATCAAAATTAACGTTCGCAAAATTAGAAAGACCCTTTATGGTTGTGCCGATTTCCTCCTGAAAAACTTACCTTCTACAGAAAAAAAAGGGCTAAACAGAGAAATTAACACGCTAAGCAAAACTCGATATTTATATGCGTTTATTAATAGTAGGCCCTAGAAACAATTGAGAACTAGAGATCGCAATATGGTGTCGTAAGCTGTCAAATATTTAGTTAGCAATTCAAACTAGAATGGAAACAAACAGATGGTGTCACAACATGCTTTCTCCTCAAGAAAAAATTGAAATTGTTTTATTGTGTGGGGAAAATACACCTCATCGCACTGTTGCAAATGTTTTTAACGAGCGTAATCCTGAAAAAAACTTGCAGCAATCTACTGTGAGCCGAATTATAAAAAGGTTTAAATTGACTGGATCTGTGGGAAATATTTTCCGAAAAAAATCGTATTGCACGTAAACATACCGAAGATACTGAGTTAGATGTGTGCTTAAGTGTAGTGGAAGAAGGCAAAACCAGTGTTAGAACTATTTCGAAGTCTAAACCGGAGATCGACAGCGAAAAGTGTACGTAAAATTTTACACAAAAATAAATTTTTAAACCATACAAACCGAAATTGATAAACACTCTACAGGATAGAGATTTTAATATTCGGTTGTTATTTTCATTCTGGTACCAAGGAAAAATAGAAGAGGTCTCCAAATTTGCTTCTAACGGAGTAGTAAGTTCACAGAATAGTCGATGGTGGGCTCAAGAAAATCCAAACTTCATAATTGAGTGTCGTGACCAATACTCGTTTAAAACTAACGTTTGGTGTGGTGCTGTAAATGACCAAATAATTTTTTTTTTTACACAGAATTTAAATTCACAACGATATTCAGATTTTTTAAATAACGAAATTTTAGAAGTTCTGGATAACATGGCTGTGGATCTAAGATATGCTCTATGGTATCAATTAGATGGTGCACCAATACACAATACTTTGCAAGTACGAAACACTTTAAATGAACTATTTCATGGCAGGGTCATTGGGCGAGATCCAGATAATTGTTGGCCACCTCGATCGCCCGACATCACCCCATTGGATTTCTATTTATGGGGTTATCTTAAACAAAAAGTATAGAAGTTTAGACCAGCAAACAGGTTAATTTAAAAGTATACGCGCACCGCTCGAATATTAGTCGATATTACTTCTTTTTAGAGTGTAAAAAAAATTTAAAGACTGCTTTTTGAAGAGGAGACTTTCAGCTTTCCGATGATACTAATAGTTTTTATTTTTGTTGCTTTATAATTTGTAAAACTTAAAACGAAATTTTTATTTGCATGATTTTAACGGGCATACACTAAATTCCAAATGTTTAATAAAATATAGTGTGAAAAAATCCTTGTGCATCTATAATATATATAAAATGCAACGTCTCTCTGTCTGTCTGTCTGTCTGTCTGTCTGTCTGTCCGTTAGTGCGCCTATCACTGAAGAATCACTTATCCGATTTACGTACTTTTTTTTTTAAACATACATATGTTCTCTGGCCAGGTTATAGGCTATATTTTATTACGATAGGTAGCATAAGGAATGAGCAGTGACGTAAAATAGTGAATGATGTCGGAAATAAGTTTGCCGCTAGCGCGTGCCTTTGCAAAACACAGCCTAAACCATTAAATATGGAACAATATTATGTACCAAAGAATATCTGTAATGTATAATCTATAATATATATAAAATGCAATGTCTCTCTGTCTGTCCATTAGTGCGTTTATCACACGGGAACCACTTATCCGATTTACCTGTCTTTTTTTTAAATTCATACATATATTCTTTGGCCAGGTTATATAATAATAATAATAATCTATATCTATAATATATATAAAATGCAATGTTTGTCTGTCTGTCTGTCTGTCCGTTAATGCGCTTATCCCTCGAGAACTACTTATCCGATTTACGTGATTTTTTAAATTCATACATATGTTCTCTGACCAGGTTATAGGTATATATTTTATTACATCTATAATATATATAAAATGCAACGTATCTCTGTCTGTCTGTCTGTCCGTTAGTGCGCTTATCACTGGAGAACCACTTATCCGATTTTCGTACTTTTTTTTTTAAAACATACATATGTTCTCCGGCCAGGTTATAGGCTATATTTTATTACGATAGGTAGCATAAGGAATGAGTAGTGACAATAATAGTAAATGAAGTCGGACAAAGTTTGCCGCTAGCGCGTTCTCTTGCAATACACAGTCCAAACCATTAAATATGGAACAATATTATGTAGCAGAAAATATCTATAATATATATAAAATTCAATGTCTCTCTGTCCGTCTGTCTGTCTGTCCGTCCGTTAGTGTGCTTATCACTGGAGAACCACTTATCCGATTTACGTGCTTTTTTTTTAAACATACGTATGTTCTCTGGCCAGGTTATTGGATACATTTTATTAGGTGACATAAGGAATAAGCAGTGACGATAATAGTGAATCAAGTCGGAGAAAAGTTTGCCGCTAGCGCGTTTTCTCTTGCAATACACTCCCTAAAGCATTAAATATGGAACAATATCATGTAGCAAAGAATACAATATATATATAAAATCCAACGTCTCTCTGTCTGTCCGTTAGTGCGCTTATCACTCGAGAACCATTTATCCGATTTACGTGTTTTTATAAATTTATACCTATGTTCTATATAATTCGATATAAGCCTAGATAATGATGGGAGATAAGGTGAGATAATGGGAGATAAGGAGAAATAATGGGAGATAAGTCGAGATAAGCCTCGATAATGGAGATAAGGTGAGATAATGGGAGATAAGTATAAATAATGGGAGATAAGGAGAGATAATGGGAGATAAGCAGAGATAAGTCTAGATAATGGGAGTTATGGTGAGATAATGGGAGATAAGGAGAAATAATGGGAGATAAGCAGATTTAATGGGAGATAAGTCGAGATAAGTCTAGATAATGGGAAATAAGGTGAGATAATGGGAGATAAGGAGAAATAATGGGACATAAGGAGAAATAATGGGAGATGAGCCGAGATAAGCCTAGATAATGGAAATTATGTAGAGATAATGGGAAATAAGGAGAAATATTGGGAGATAAGGAGAAATAATGGGAGATATTTTATTACGTTAGGTAACATAAGGAATAAGCAGTGACGATAGTAGTGAATCAAGTCCACGCGAGCGGAGCCGCGGGCCCTGCTAGTATATTTTAATTATACCTTAAGTTTCAATATAAGAATAATTGAAAATAACAACATTGTTTGTGTTATTTAAAAATTGAGTTTTAAAATATGAAAATTTGCCTGCTGTTGTGTGCCGCAGGCAATTTTACTTTCAAAGCAGTATGAAATGGTCAAAAAGATAATTTTTAGTGTTCCGTACGGAACACTTATAAGATGACTTCGGTGTCTGTCTGTCTGTCTGTCCGTCTGTCTGTCACACCCGATTTTCTCCGAAACTATTTTTTGTAGAAAGTTGAAATTTGGTAATAATATAGGAATTGATGGCCTCATCAGAGCCATGTAGTTTTGAAAGTTAAATTTTGACTTAAGGGATTAGTTTTGGGGGATGAAATCGGAAGTGGAAAAAAAAATTCTGTACTAGTTAATCGAGTGTGGTGTCAAATGAAAGCTTGCGAAAACACGAGTAAAATATATATATATATATATATATATATATATATATATATATATATATATATATATATATATATATATATATATATATATATATATATATATATAATGTAATACTTGCGCGCACTTTTCTTTGTATTATTTTTAAAAAATCGAGAAAAATCGCTATCCACCCGCCTTATCTCGAAAAGTACTAATCAAAAAATTTTGAAAAAATTCTGGAATATTCTCTAAGGGGTGTAGATTGAAATATAAAAAAAACCGGTCAAGTGCAAGTTGAACTTGCGCAATTAGTATTCCGTACGTTGATTACTTTTAGAATAAAAAATTTTGTTACAGAGGTATGAAATGATCAGTGACTTCACAAAATACACCCCAAATGAGTTTTCAACAAAGTTCGTTTCCAATCTTTACTGAAATCTGATGACCTTGAAATTTTTGTTTTTTTTTATATACCAGATAAATTATTAAAGGTAATGCACTCGTGATAATTTTCGTTCAATCTACACCCCGTGGAGAATATTCCAGAATTTTTTCGAAATTTTTTGATAAGTACTTTTCGAGATAAGGCGCGGGACAGCGATTTTTCGCGAATTTTTAAAAATAATACAAAGAAAAGTGCGCGCAAGTACAACATTATATATATATTTTTTACTCGTGTTTTCACAAGCTTTCATTTGACACCACACTCGATGACCTAGTAAAAAAACCATTCGTTGCATTGAACGAAACGGTGGACACACCGAAATGCAATTGCAATATGCGTGTATTTGATACAAAGTATTTATTAAATAGGTTTAAAATAGCCAGTTGTTAATTTAGCGTTTATAGAAAGAAACATTACATTGTTGAAACTTTAAATACATTACTAAAAAGATCAAAATGTAAGATTTGTGTTAATTTACAAACGTTTAAGTGTGTTCACTATCAAACTACGTAAGCGAGAAATATTTTTCTGTTTAAAAACAAAAGTTAGTCGAACTTTGCATCAAATATGATTCATCATAATGTGCGAATTTTAATATTCTATAAAAAAATAATGGACACGACTTCATTTTGTTCTTAAGTAGATTATAGGTGCCTAGTTTTTGACAAATTAAATGATTTTAAATAAGGTTGCAATAAATCAAGATGAAAAACAATTGCCGAAATGTCAAAAAACTGCCAAAAATTCAAGATTGTAGTAGGCCATTGAAATTTGACAAACAGATCTAGAACTACAAAATAAAACCATTTTGTCTAATAACTTTTTTTAAGATTTGGCCAAATTATACGTTTTTTTCAAAAATTTTTACGAAAATGTCATTTTTGACAGGTGACGTCATGCGTAATAATGACTTACTATACTTTATTTCTCATATTATTTGAAGCACAAAAGGATGCCATAACCAGATCTGGGCTAAAGTGATTATTTAAAAAAAATCCATATGATGCGGACTTAAATTGTCACACTGTATATAGGACAAACAGGTAGAACTTTAATACACATTATAAATCGAAAAAAATAACTCAACATATGCGAATCATCTGTTATCTGAAAATCGCCCTTTTATACTTTAATATAATTAAAAAGATTCAAAATAAGACTAAAGAAAATGAGATTATTTTTACTAAAGCTGATAAAGGAAATACTGTCATAGCTATGGATAAAAAAGATTACATAAATAAAACTTCAGAATTTATTAATACAGATATCTACCAAACGATTAGAAAAAGACCCCACAAGTTCATTTCATAAAGAAATAAAACAAACAATAGGAAACGCAGCTAGTATAATAACAGATGTAGATAAATACAAACTCCATATTATGAATCCCCAAGCTCCACAATTATACCCTCTAATAAAATTACACAAAACAGGTTACCCGGTGACACCAGTAGTTTCATATATATCTACACCAAGTTATAAACTATCCTCTTTTCTTCTAAACATCATAAATAAACATTGCAATTTTGTCTCACAACACAGCATCACAAATTCTTATGAATTAATAGATAAAATCAAAAACTTACCGTCTAATGCAAAATTGGTCTCATTCGACGTCCAAAACCTGTTCCCTAGTATACCGCCCAAGGATACTATAAAATTAGTAGACAAGTTTCTAAATAAAAATAATACCAATCCAGTAATTAGATCAGATATAATTGAAGTATTAAGAATATTTTTTAAAACAAAGTTATTTTTCATTCAATAATAAATTCTATATTAGCAAGAAAGGATTAATAACGGGTTGCCCATTAAGTCCTCTCTTAGCTGAAATTTTTATGAATTCACTAGAGCTAAAAATTCAAGATACACTAAGTAAACAATTCATTTACTGGTACAGATATGTAAATGATGTTATTGCATTTTCTACCGGGACCCAAAGACAGTTAAAAACCTTTCTAGATTACATAAACTCTCTACATAAAAATATTAAATTTACCATGGAAGAAGAGACTCTAGAATCACTCAATTTCTTAGACTTAAAAATTACCAAGATATCCAATTAACATCCTTTCTCCATATATCATAAACCATTTCACATAGAGAAAACAATTCATAATAAATCAACACACCCTCAACAATATAAATTAGCAGCTTACCATAGTTTTACCCCATAGTTTGACTACAGTTCCTTTACCAGAAACTAATTTTAATAACAAACTAAATATTATCAAACGAATAGCCGTCAGTAATGGATATTCACCGCTACTCATAGATAACATGGTAAATAAAAAAACTCAAAAATCAAGCAAATTTTCCCAATAACAAAGGAAAAGTTATGGTAACCCGTCAGTAAAAATAAGAAAAATAATTAATCATCAAAATATCAATATAGCATTCAAAACAGAACACTCAATAGGAAGTGTTTTAAAAAATTATAAAAAATGAACCGATAAAAATAATAAATCAAGTGTTTATGAATTAACCTGCGGCACTTGTCCTAAAATATACAGTGTGACAATTTAAGTTAGCATCATATGGGATTTTTCTCTTAAATAATCACTTTAGCCCAGATCTCGTTATTGCATCCATTTGTGCTTCAAATAATATCAGAAATAAGGTATAATAAGTCATTTTTACGCATGACTTCACCTGTCAAAAATGACATTTTCGTAAAAATTTTTGAAAAAAACGTATTTTAAAAAAGTTATTAGACAAAATGGTTTATTTTGTGATTCTAGATCTGTTTGTCAAATTTTTTGACATTTCGGCAATTGTTTTTCATCTTGATTTATTACAACCTTATTTAAATCATTTAATTTGTCAAAAACTTGGTACCTATAATCTATTTAAGAACAAAATGAAGTGTCCATAATTTTTTTAGAATATATACCAATCCAATTAATCCAAGCATTATCATGAATCATATTTGATGCAAAGTTCGCTTAGCTTTTGTTTTTAAATAGAAAAATGTTTCTCGCTTACGTATTTTGATAGTGAACACACTTAAACGTTTGTAAATTAACACAAATCTTACATTTTGATCTTTTTAGTAATGCATTTAAATTTTTAAGAATGTAATGTTTCTTACTATAAACAGCAAATTAACAACTTGCTGCTTTATCCTATTTGTTTTTTTTTATACTTCAGCTAAAACCACTTTTTAGATCAATAATACATTTTAGATTCTAATTAGCAACCGTAATAAAAATATTACACATATTCTAGTTATTAATTTGGCAGTTACGCGTTAATAATACCACCGAAAAATTACATTAAAATGCTTTCGGTGTCATTTTTGACGTAATTGCTAATTTAAAATAAATCCAGCCATATTTTAGTCGTGGCTATCAAAATTAATGTTCGCAAAATTAGAAAGACCCTTTATGGTTGTGCCGATTTCCTCCTGAAAACTTACCTTCTACAGGAAAAAGAGCTAAACGGAGAAATTAACACGCTAAGCAGAACTCGATATTTCTATGCGTTTATTAATAGTAGGCCCTGGAAACAATTGAGAACTAGAGATCGCAATATGGTCTCGTAAGCTGTCAAATATTGAGCAATTCAAACTAGAATGGACATAAACAGATGGTGTCACAACATGCTTTCTCTTCAAGAAAAAATTGAAATTGTTTTATTGTGTGGGGGAAAATACACCTCATCGCACTGTTGCAAATGTTTTTAACGAGCGTCATCCTGAAAAAAACTTGCAGCAATCTACTGTGAGCCGAATTATAAAAAGTTTAAATCGACTGGATCTGTGGGAAATGTTTTCCGAAAAAATCGTGTTGCACGTAAACATACCGAAGATACTGATTTAGATGTGTGCTTAAGTATAGTGGAAGAAGGCAAAAACCAGTGTTAGAACTATTTCGAAGTCTAAACCGGAGATCGACAGGGAAAGTGTATGTAAAATTTTACACAAAAAATAAATTTAAACCATAGAAACCGAAATTAATAAACACTCTACAGGATAGAGATTTTAATATTCGGTTGTTATTTTCATTCTTGTACCAAGGAAAAATAGAAGAAGACTCCAAATTTACTTCTAACGGAGTAGTAAGTTCACAGAATAGTCGATGGTGGGCTCAAGAAAAAATCCAAACTTCATAATTGAGTGTCGTGACCAATACTCGTTTAACCTTTCAGTGGTCGCGCGCGGGACTGTCGCTCCGCACCGGTTTGTGATCGACGATAATTTCAAGGATACCCCCTCTAAGTGTCGCGCGTCTCAGTACCTTTCCTTAACAGCGTATTTCAGTCGACGGTCGAGTGAGCAGGCATATAGTTTTGTATTTTTCTCCAATAATTCGTGCTTGCGGACTGAGAATCCGCAGCGACCAGTGAGGTGACAAATATATTTACAAATTAGCTGCTCTACTTTTGCCAAGGTATGTTTCATTTGATACTTTTTTTGTAATTGTTTAATATTAAAAATATGTTTTAGTATGGCATCCTATGAAAAAGAGCAAGAACGGCTGCATGAACTAATGAAATCATGTTTAGAATCATCTGACGAAGAAGAAGCACCCTTAGATGACTCCGATGAAGATGAAGTGGATGCTGTGGAGTGCGAAGAACACGAAACAGATAGTGAGCAGGATATTTCAGACAATGAAGAGGAAATTCTGCAAATTGACGGTCCATTTTTTATCGGAAAGGATCAATCGACGAAATGGAGAAAACATTGCAACCCAAGAAATGTAAGAACCCGATCGGAAAATTTGATTACCCACCTACCTGGTTCAAAAGAAACTGTAAAAAATCTAAGAACACCATTGGCGATATGGCAGTACTTTTTTCCTGAGAATGTTCTTCAGGTTATTGTAGATAATACAAACAAGCATATTCAGGCTGTTCAAGATAAATATTCCCGTGAACGTGATGCAAAAACAACAAATATTCTTGAACTACAAGCACTGATAGGTCTCTTATATTTGGCGGGAGTTATGAAGAGTAATCACCTCAATGCTGAAGATCTTTGGAGAGTTGATGGCACTGGGGTTGAGATATTTAGACTTACGATGTCGTTACAAAGATTTCGTTTTCTAATGCGACATATAAGATTTGATGATCTTGAAACCCGTGAAGCTAGGAAGTCTCTAGACAGGTTGGCGGCGATTCGAGATATTTTTGACATTTTCGTAGAGAAATGTAAAACTGCATTCATACCTTTCCATTACGTAACAGTTGACGAGAAACTGGAGGCTTTTAGAGGTAGATGTATGCAAATATGGCATTAAGATTTATGCCCTCTGCGATTCAAAGGTTTTTTATACTTGCAACATGGAAGTATATGTTGGTAAACAACCAGCTGGTCCTTGGGAAATAAATAATTCTCCAGATGCTGTTGTGGAAAGAATGTGTGAATCTACAAGGGGAACTGGACGAAATGTAACTACTGATAATTTTTTCACTAGTTTTAAGTTGATAGAAAACCTAAAAAAGAATTTTAGAATGACTCTTGTAGGAACGATTAGAAAGAATAAAAGGGAACTTCCCATTGAATTTTGCAGCCCAGTAAATCGTCCTGAAAAGTCGTCAATGTTTGCATTCCATGATAACTGCACTATCTTATCCTACATTCCAAAAAAGAAGAAAAATGTTTTGCTCGCGTCAAGCTTACACCATGATGACATTATTGACACTGAAACAGGTAAACCAGACATAATAACTACCTATAATCAAACAAAGGGAGGAGTGGATACGGTGGACAAATTTTGCGCTGCTTATAATTGTGCACGTGGTACCCGAAGGTGGCCAATGGTAATTTTTTATTCAATGTTAAACGTTGCAGGAATAAATTCTCTAGTTATTTACAAGGCCAATGATATAGACAAAAACATTTTAAGGAGAGAATTTTTGCGAAAACTATCTTTTGAGTTAATAAGTGACCAGTTAAGAATTCGCTCTTCTTTAACAAATATACCAAGATCGATGAAGATAAGGATTGGCGAGATTCTTGGGTTAGAACCGGTAGCTCAGCAAGCAGAACCGCCGGTAAATCAAAGAGGGCGATGTGCTATGTGTGACAGAAAAAAAAATCGTCCCACCCGATATTTTTGTAGGAAGTGTCACACATATCTCTGTTTGGAACATGCTCTACTAATTTGCCCAGAATGTTTAGAAATGGCGAATTGGGGCAACTAATATTATAAGATTTAATAATCTTGATTTTTTTTCATTATATTTTTTGTAGTTAGGCTTTATAATATGGTTCCTACTGTAGTTCCTAAGTTAGTAGAATGTGTTGGAACTTTAGCTGTTACTATGAATATTTTATAATATTATTACTATATAATATACTGATTTCTATCTACAACGTGTTTTATTACAGCAACCTTATAATTTTAATAAATTTATATTAAAAACACGTATATTTTCTAAGTATGGACTGAGAGTCCGCAGCGACCACTGGCGTTAAGAATTTTAGCGCGACCACTGAAAGGTTAAAACTAACGTTTGGTGTGGTACTGTAAATGACCAAATAATATTTTTTTTTACACATAATTTAAATTCACAACGATATTCAGATTTTAGAAGTTCTGGATAACATGGCTGTGGATCTAAGATATGCTCTATGGTATCAATTAGATGGTGCACCAATATACAATACTTTGCAAGTACGAAACACTTTAAATGAACTATTTCATAGCAGGGTCATTGGGCGAGATCAGGATAGTTGTTGGCCACCTCGATCGCCCGACATCACCCCATTGGATTTCTATTTATGGGGTTATCTCAAACAAAAAGTATAGAAGTTTAGACCATTTAGAGATATCGATCATCTAGAAACTATAATTAGGCAGTGTGTTCAGGAGATACCTCCCGAGTTTGTGAAAAAATTCCGTCAAAGAAATTTCTAGAAGAACCATTCGTTGCATTGAACGAAACGGTGAGCACACCGAAATGTAGAATATTGCAATATGCGTGTATTTGATACAAAGTATTTATTAAATAGGTTAAAATAGCCAGTTGTTAATTTAGCGTTTATAGAAAGAAACATTACATTGTTGAAACTTTAAATACATTACTAAAAAGATGAAAATGTAAGATTTGTGTTAATTTACAAACGTTTAAGTGTGTTCACTATCAAACTACGTAAGCGAAAAATATTTTTCTGTTTAAAAACAAAAGTTAATCGAACTTTGCATCAAATATGATTCATCATAATGTGCGAATTTTAATATTCTATAAAAAAATGATGGACACGACTTCATTTTGTCTTTAAGTGGATTATAGGTGCCTAGTTTTTGACAAATTAAATGATTTAAATAAGGTTGCAATAAATCAAGATGAAAAACAATTGCCGAAATGTCAAAAAACTGCCAAAAATTCAAAATTGTAGTAGGCCGTTGAAATTTGACAAACAGATCTAGAACCACAAAATAAACCATTTTGTCTAATAACTTTTTTTAAGATTTGGCCAAATTATACGTTTTTCAAAAATTTTTACAAAAATGTCATTTTTGACAGATGACGTCATGCATAAAAATGACTTACTATACGAGGCTGGTTTGAAAAGTCCGTGCAAAAATAAAAACTACTTATGTGTTTGGGGTAAACCTTTCTTATTTTTCGACATAGTCTCCTTTTAGGCTTATACACTTCGTCCAGCGATGTTCTAGTTTGTTGATCCCTTCTGAATAATAGGATTTGTCAAAGTCTGCAAAATATCCATTAGTGTCTGCAATCACCTCCTCGTTTGAATAAAATCTTTGTCCCGCCAGCCATTTCTTCAAATTGGGGAACAAATAGTAGTCCGAGGGAGCCAAGTCTGGAGAATAGGGGGGATATGAAACGAGTTGGAATCCTATTTCCATTAATTTTGAGACCACAACTGCTGAGGTGTGTGCTGGTGCGTTGTCGTGATGGAAAAGGACTTTCTTGTGGGCCAATCGCGGGCGTTTTTCTTGATGCTCGGTTTTCAAACGGTCCAATAACGATGAATAATATTCACCTGTAATAGTTTTACCCTTTTCCAGATAGTCGATGAGGATTATCCCTTGCGAATCCCAAAAGACAGTCGCCATAACCTTTCCGGCCGAAGGAACGGTCTTCGCTTTTTTTGGTGCAGATTCCCCCTTGGTAACCTATTGTTTAGATTGTTGTTTGGTCTCAGGAGTAGAGTAATGTATCCATGTTTCATCCACAGTGACGAAACGACGCTTAAAGTCCTCCGGATTCTTCTGGAACAGCTGCAAACCATCCTTGCAACACTTCACACGATTCCGTTTTTGGTCAAGCGTGAGCAATCGCGGCACCCATCTTGCGGATAGCTTTCTCATGTCCAAATGTTTATGCAAAATATTATGTACCCTTCAGTCGAGATGCCCACAGCACTAGCAATCTCACGCACCTTAACTCTTCTGTCATCCATCACCATATCATGGATTTGATCAATGATTTCTGGAGTCGTAACTTCCACAGGCCGTCCAGAACGTTCAGCGTCACTTGTGCCCATATGGCCAGTCCGAAAATTTTGAAACCACTTATAAACTGTTCTAATCAAAGGTGCAGAGTCACCATAATGTTTATCAAGCTTCTCTTTAGTCTCCTGAGGCGTTTTGCCTTTCATAAAGTAAAGTTTAATCACCACACGAAATTCCTTTTCGTCCATTTCTTGAAAATCACTCGACTTCCTTGATTCACACGAATACCAAACACAAAGAAATAGACCAATATGGCTGAAACTTGGTGTGCGTTCATTCAAGAGATGCTACTAACTAAACATGACCTCGATACGCGCCGGTGGTGCCATCTGTCGGACTTTGCACGGACTTTTCAAACCAGCCTCGTACTTTATTTCTGATATTATTTGAAGCACAAAAGGATGCCATAACCAGATCTGGGCTAAAGTGATTATTTAAAAAAAATCCCATATGATGCGGACTTGGTAGAACTTTTAATACACGGATTAATTTATAAATCGAAAAAAATAATTCAACATATGCGAATCATCTGTTATCTGAAAAACGCCCTTTTAATCCAAATTTCAAAATACTACATCAAGAAAATAAAGATTATAAACTAGACCTAAAGGAGGCCTTAGAAATAAATCGTATGAAAAATACAAATATTTTAATAAACGAACAAACAGAAACAAATAGGTCATCCTTTTTAAATTTATTCACATAATTGGTCGGTTGGAAATACCTATCATTAAGACAAATAATTTTTTCCGGGTATTTACTTAATAGTTCTGTGTAATTACCTATCATAAAATTTGTTCATCATTTTGTACCTATTTTAGTTTATATATACCTAATAACTTTGTATATTATTTATACTTGACAAAGCTACATTGTTAGCGAAACGAGTTGTACTGAAAAATAAAAATATTGTGGAAATTTTGTATTTAAATAACCAGTTTTTTGTTGAATCCACAATATGTAGATACTCTCTCATATCGTTGAGTTGAATCTTAATAATTAAATTATTTACAGTTTGTATTAACTAGTCCTTTTTTCGCTAAAACTGAGAGATATCTACGGTCACGCAATATTAACTTCGAATTTACACAGTTTAATAAACATCAAATCCCTAATACTTTAATCCTTGTCATTTTATATTTCCCGTAATACGCCTGGAATACTGCCAATATCATAAATTTGGAAAAAGCAATACCAGAAAACGACAGCATATACGAAGAATTTTAAACATGGCTTATAGCAACTAGAAAATATCGATTTGTGTTACTTGAATTTGGGTCAGAAATTGAAAACTACCGAAATAAAATAAATCAAATAAGAGGTTACATTTAATTTTTTATTATTATTATTTTTTTATTGGTGTAGCACACATGCTGCAGGGAAGTCCCTAAAGCGCTACAGGAGCGACACGTGTGCGGAGAAAGCGATTGAATCGCTGTAAATTGTACTCGGTGGGAAACACAGTTCTGGGCAAATTATTCCAAAGGGATGATGTGCTCCATATAAAAGACTGCTTGAAAAGCGTTGTACGAGGAGTAACAAGCTGAACATGCACCGCTCTGGGGGGAATTAGGCGGGTCACATCCTTCGAACACTTTCCATGAAAATACTTGTAGAATAGGTTCAAGTCGCCTACCGTTCTTCGATGTTCCAGCGAATCAAGGCAGCCGGTCAGTTCTGGGTCTCCAATCAGACGAACAGCTATTCTCTGAATAGAATCCAACAAATGTAGTGTCTGTTTGGGAGCGGAGCCCCAAACATGGGAGTCGTATTCCATAGTTGGTTAAATTTGAGCTTTGTAAAGAATTAACAGTTGTGAAGTGTAAAGCTTTCTGGTTCGAAATAATATTCCTAACTTTTGAGACGCTCTCCTTGCTATGCCTGCAACATGTTCATGCCAGGAAATATTTGCTCCCAAATTAATGCCCAACAAATTGAGTGACGATGTTAGAGGAATGGAGTGCCTCGACATAGCTATGTCGGGTTCAGCAATGTTAACTTTTTAGAAAAAACTGCCGCCTGGGTTTTTGTAGCGTTTAATTCCACTTGGTTACTGTCACCCCAAGATTGAATTTCTTCCAAGTCTTTGTTAAGTTGAAGGACTTCCTGCTGTCTGCGCATATTCCTCTGACTAGCCGATGTCCGAACGTTCAAAGTGAATGAAGAGATGAGCGTACCGTCATCTGCAAAGCTGTAGCTTGGATTCCCGGTCTTTTCCAGCCGATCATTAATGTGAATGAGAAAGAGAGTAGGAGACAGTATGGAGCCTTGAGGTACACCGGCGTTGATAGTGAAGGTGTTAGAAAGAAATCCGTCGACTGCCTCTCGTAAAGAACGCTCTCTGAGGAAACGTGAAAGCCACAAACAGAACTTTTCAAACATACCATAAGAGCGTAGCTTAGCCAACAGTTCATCGTGCCAAACACAGTCGAATGCCTTGGATATGTCAAGAGCAACCGCTCGAGATTCTCCAAAGTGTTCAATTGCGTTGTTCCAAACATGTGTTACATAAGTCAGAAGATCTCCTGTTGATCTATTTTTACGAAAGCCATATTGGTGATCGCTAATAATGTTGAATCCTTCAAGATATTTTAGAAGATGCTGATTGATAGCCTTTTCCATGACATTATTGGAAGCAGTGCGATTGGTCGGTAGTTATTTGGCAAGGTCTTCTTGCCTTTTTTAGGTATCGGCTGAACTGTGGCACATTTCCAGCAGGAAGGAAATATTCCCTTTCTGTAGGATAGGTTGAAAAGTCTACAGAAAACTGGTGTTAGTTTCCTCGCACAGTTTTTGAGAACTATGGCAGGTATTCCGTCAGCGCCAGAAGCCTTTTTGGTGTCTAGCTTCATCAAAATACGTTTCATGATACGCTGTCTGAAGACAAAATCGGGCATCCTTGACTGCACTATGGGAATAGTAGGTGGTGTTTTTCCTTGGAAATCGACAGTAGAATGTGAAGCAAAGAGTTCAGCCAACAAGTTTGCTTTCTCAATAGGTGTCGTTGCAATAGAATTGTCTGGCCGTGTAAGTGGTGGTATGGTGGCTTTGGTGAAATTTTGACTAACTACCTTAGCGACTGGCCAAAAGGACCTGGAATCGTTGGAACAAGCGAGAAGTTTGTTTCTAATTCGTTGATTGTGTGCCTCCTTGGTTTCGTCGATAATTTCTTTGCATCTGTTCCTGACACGAACAAAGGTGTTACGATTTATGGTGTTAGGATTTTCACGCCACTGTCGGTATGCAAGATGTTTAGAAGCAACAGCTTCTTTGCATTTTCGGTCAAACCAAGCCTTGCCGTTGGAAGGGCATTTCTTCAAAAAAGGGATGTAAGCTTCCATGCCTGCCAAAATAACATCGGAAACCTCCCTGGCATAGTCAGATGGGGCGTCGGATCGAAAACAAACGTAACCAAGGGAAAGTTCGAAAATATTCCATAAGATCTTCTCATTTAGCAGATTTGTAGTGCCAAATCTTGCGCGGTTGAGGCGTCTCTCTGTCATTGGTTAGGAGAATACTCGACGTCGAAAGTAGTTTATGGTCGGAAGAACCTAACGGCGGATTTACGCTGACCGTGTAAATCTCCGGATTGGTGGTTAAAAACAGATCAAGAAGACTGGCGAACTCCCCGTCTCGATCAGAGATCCGGGTTGGATCGTCAATAAGCTGAGTTAAGCCACAACTGATTGAAAATGATTCGGCTTCACAACCTTGTTCGTCGGTAGTATTTGAATATTTAAGCCAGTTGATGTTGTGGACATTAAAGTCGCCTAGGATGGCAATTTCGGCATTTGGATAGTTAATTTGTAAATGATCGATGGTGTCTGCAAGAGAAGCGAAAAGTGTTCTAAAGTTAGTATCACTTGGTGGTCGATAGAGGATACAGATGAACCTTGTGGGTGGTTGGGTCGTTATTTTTAACCACCTAATATCAAAGTTTGGGAGCTCCAGAGCCTCCTCACGTTGGCAAGAGAGGTCGCTTCTGACAAAAAGACAGATTCCAAAGTTACGCCTAAATCGGGAATAGAAGTCGTACCCAGGTTAAAGATAATTGACTGTGCTGGTCGATGAACTGACCTTGGTTTCACAGAGAGCGAGTACATGAGGTTTGTTTGATTGCAGGTGTTGGTGCACTGAATTTATGTTCGAGTTTAAACCTCGTATGTTGCAAAAATCCATTTTAAAATTCTGATCTCCGCATGTCGACGCCCCTGAACCAGCCTCCACCCGGAGATCCGAACGGGGGGGGACTATTTTATCTCCGGAATTTTTTGTATCCAGGTGCCTCATCATGCTATTTAGTCCCACAGTCCGGGACATTGGCACAGCCACGAAACGTTAAACAACTTCACGCAGCCTAAGCCGATGCGATGGTATCACACCGGGCGATGCTGGTAGGATCTGGGCATCTACCATCTAGGTTGTTTCACCAAGATAATGCACTAGCTTAGAACTCTATAAAATCGATGGTAAAATTAGATCAATTGGAGTATGAATTGATTGCTTATCCACCATGTTCACCAGATCTGGCCCTCAGCGATACTATCTCTTTCCAAATTTGAAAAGATGGCTACAGGAAAAGAGATTTAGCTCAAATGAAGAACTCGAAAAGAAACTCTTGAAAGAAACTATGTTGAAGAATAAAATCGATCTTAGCAAAAACATTGTTAGGTAATTTTTTATTTATAAGACAGCGGTAAAATTTTGTCTAGTATTTTCTACTTATCCTTATCATACTCACTGCAGTTTCTAATAGGTTATTTATTTGGCGGGAAACGATGTTATAAATGACATCTCTATAGTCTATTTTTTTTGTATCTAGGGTATCTTCAATTGTTTTGCTTTTGTCAATAAAACCTAGCACAGTAACCAAATATAGGGTTCTAAAATTACAATTACTACCCAAAAAGCAGCAACAATTCTACAGGATATAATATATGACTTCCCCACATAACCCTTAACATATGCTTTTATACAATGTTTAATTTACAAAGGGCATTGTTGTATAAACCACTCCAAACCAAAATGCCGTACCTAATTAAACATTTGGCAAGGATTTTAGATGTGCTAATGTTAATTTTATATTTAGAATTTCTCTAAAAATATAAAATTTATATAACAAACTGCGAATTCTGTTAGAGATATATGCGATATGTGGTTGCCATTTAAAAAACAGGCCAAGTGCAAGTCGGACTTGCGGAATTAGTGTCCCGTACGTTGATTACTTTTAAAATAACAATTTTGCTTACAGAGGTATAAAATAATCAGCGTCTTCACAAAACACACCCCAAATGAGTTTTGAAGTTTGTTTCCCATCTTTGCTGAAAACTGACGACTAGAGACCGGATTATATGCAACATAAAAATCTTGAAATATGCATGCAAATATGCATGAAAAATATTTAAAATATGCATGAAAAAGGTCAAAATATGCAATATTAAATAATAATAAAAAGTAGTAATTTTTAGTTTTTTATTTTAAAATCAGCATAAAATTAACAAGTTATCGACGATGTTTAAATTTAATTAACAATTATTTAACATTTTTTAAAATTATTTAACAATTGTATTCTTGTACACGTAAACAATAAGGTATTGTTCCAAATGTTGGGTAGTAAGATTGTGTCTTCGATCACTTAAAATATTTTTATAAGTGGAAAAAGACCGTTCCACATCCACTGAGGTAACTGGGCAGTATTTGAATTTGGGTGCTATGTTAGCACTTATTGTTTCTGGCAAAAGTTCACCTGTCTCATTAATAAAAACTATTTAACACAAAGGTTCAAAGCCTGAGTTATTGCAGAAAATGTTTTCAAACTTTTCTTTAACTCTACTCGAAAATACATTTGGCAATGTGGAGTTTATTTGACGGATTTTTTTTATTAACTGAATTGATTCAGTCAACGCCAAACCTCGAGTTTCAAGCCTTTTAATACCCGCAGGTATGTGGGACAAGTGAGTGCTAATCAAAGCAATGTTTTTTTTAATATCAGAATCGTTAAATGCTTCCTTGGATTGACGAACTGCCATAGCCTCTGCACTATCGAAGTCATTTACTACACCTTTGATGGCCTCGAAATGTTCATTGTAAAATAGTACAGCTTCAATCCATGTTCCCATCGAGTTATCACTGGTTTGAGAGGTAAAGGCACATTTGGCAGTTTTTCTTTATAGGCGTTATTGTGAGCAGGTGCCTTAAGAAACATATTTCCTTGCTGATGAAATCAGTTTATTTACATTTCCAAAGGTGGATCGTACTTCTTCAGTGAGTCGATGGACTCCGTGAGCAAAGCACGTCACATGAATTAAATTTGGATAAAATACTTGGAGGACTTTGGCTGCCTTGATCATATAGGGAGCAGCATCTGAGAGAAATATAAACACTCTTTCATCTGCAGAAGATTCAGGAAATATTTTTTTAATATCCTCATTCACAAATCTGGCGATCGTAGAATGATTTGTCTTGTCAAGTTCTTTGCAGGCCACCAAATAGGAAGAAGACGGCTCTAATCTTAATGCACCCACAATTAAATTCGCAATATAGCGACCACAACTGTCGGTAGTTTCGTCAGCTGAAATCCAAATAATGTCATCCTCAAGTTCATTACGTATTTCTTCCAGAACATGTTGGTAAATTGTTGGTATGTAATTTTTACGCAGTGTTGATTCGTCTGGTATTTTTTGATTTAAGCAATATTTTCGCAGAAAATCTTTGAATGTAGGATTTGTAAGTTTGTGGAGAGGAATATTACTTGCAAGCAATGCTTCACATAAATCCATGCTAAAGTGGTTTTTCTGTTTGCCTACTTGCTGCTGTTATAAGTTGTTTTTCTCGCAAACTCGACAATATAAAACATTTTCGCCGTATGTAAATGTTCCAGGATAATCAGCTACCCACGAGGAGACAGTTTTTTTTTGCGGGTGGCATGGTACACGTTAAACTTTAACACAACACGTTAAAAATTGCAAAAAGACTACACTGATGCAAGTGCGTCAACAATAATGCTAAAATTGATATCTTGTTTTAAAATAAAACTTTGTCTTCGAGAAAATTGTTTATTTGATCCACGCTCAAACAAATATTCTTAGAAACTAACTACTTATCACTTAATATCCCGACCAAGAAACAAAGGAATAAAATACCGTCGTAATTTTGGGTATTCCCTTGGCACTATAACCTAATCGATGTTTAGACTATTGCAGGTAATGTCCCGGCGATAAGATCGCTTCCAGACGGCGACATTAACAATACTCTGAGCAATTCAATTGCCTAGTAATACCAAGAAATATGCATCATTACTAGATTTTGGGTAAAATATGCAATAATCGGTGAGAATGGTCTAAATATGAAAATATGCAAATGCATATAATCCGGTCTCTACTGATGACCTTGAAATTTTTGTTTTTTATATACCAGATAAATTATTAAATGATAATTGATAATTTGCGTTCAATATACATCCTGTGGAGAATATTTTAGAATTTTTTCAAAATTTTTTAATCAATAATTGTCGAGATAAAGGGGGGCAGCGATTTTGGTAATTTTTTAAAAGTAATACAAATATAACATTTATATATTTTTAAACTCGTGTGAAAACAAGCTTTCTTGCATTTGACACTCCACTCGACGACTTGGTAAAAAACTTCTTTTTCACTTCCGATTTTATCCCCCAAAATTAACACTTTAAGTCAAAATTTAACTTTCAAAACTACACGACTCTAATGAGGCCATCAATTCCTATATAAGTGGTAAATTCCAACATTCTATGTCAAATAGTTTCGGAGAAAATCGCGTGTGACAGATGGACAGACAGATAGTTTCGATTGTAGCAAAACTCGATTCAGGATAACCCTAGATTAGGAATACCAGTAGAAAGAAATTTATGATGAATATCTATTGCCATTGTAGCAAACATTTTCATTTTTGATGGGATTTTTTGTATATATAATTTTGACTTTCATTATGCATTTTGAGGCTTTATTTTTGGATTATATTGTATACATCAGATGTCGTTATGATTTCAGAAAGTTTGTTTCCAAAGGGTCGTACCAAAGTAAACATAAAACACAGTAACGACAATCAAGAAAATTTTTAGTTCCCGTTTCTTACCACGCATGCATCCCCTAGCATACCAACAACATGGCTGCCATCGCGGGTTGTGTTTACATCTGGATTTCAAGGAGAATATTTTTATAACGTGCTTCGAAATTCATTATTAATAATTTTCCACAAGGTAAATGACCCGTTTGACGTTATAATTGAAAATAATTATAAAATAATGCTCCTTGAACGAGTTGACTGTCGCTGGGCGTTCGATTCACATGCACACACTTCGCGATCCGAAACTCAACTCGCTATATATATATATATATATATATATATATATATATATATATATATATATATATAAATATATATATATATATATATATATATATATATATATATATATATATATATATATATATATAAATATAATATACATATATATATATATATATATATATATATATATATATATATATATATATATATATAAATATAATATACATATATATATATATATATATATATATATATATATATATATATATATATATATATATATATATATATATATAATATATATATATATATATATATATATATATATATATATAAATATAGATATATATATATATATATATATATATATATATGTATATATATATATATATATATATATATATATATATATATATATATATATATATATATAAACCGGTCAAATGCAAGTTGAATTTGCGCAATTAGTGTTCCGTACGTCGATTGCTTTTAAAATAAAAAATTTTGTTACGGAGGTATAAAATGATCAGTGACTTCACAAAACACATCCCAAAACAGTTTCCAACAAAGTTTGTTTCCAATCTTTAATGAAAATTGATGACCTTGAAATTTTTGTTTTTTTATATACCAGATAAATTATTAAAAGTGCAATCGTGATAATTTTCGTTCAATCTACACCCCGTGGAGAATATTCCAGAATTTTTTCAAAATTTTTTGATAAGTACTTTTCGAGATAAGGCAACAGCGATTTTTCGCGATTTTTAAAAATAATACAAAGAAAAGTGCGCGCAAGTATTACAATATGTATATATATATATATATATATATATATATATATATATATATATATATATATATATATATATGTATATATATATATATATATATATATATATATATATATATATATATATATTTTAATCGTGTTTTCACAAGCTTTCATTTGACATCACACTCGATGATCTAGTAAATTTTTTTTTTCACCTCCGATTTCACCCCCCAAAACTAACTCCTTAAGTCAAAATTTAACTTTCAAAACTACACGGCTTTGATGAGGCCATCAAGTCCTATATTAGTACCAAATTTCAAGTTTCTATGTCAAATAGTTTCGGAGAAAACCGGGGGTGACAAACAGACAGACAGACAGACGGACAGACAGACAGATACCGAAGTAATCTTATAAGTGTTCCGTACGGAACATTAAACAGGATGTCAAGAAGATGTTTTTGTTGTGCGGTTAGTGCTTGTAAAAATATATGTAGTATCTACAAAGGCGGTAGTTTTTTTTTAGATTTACCGAATATCCTAAAAGGTAATTTATTTATAATTCTTTATTTTTATTATGCAATATATTATATAAAGATTACACTGGTTAACACTGAAATTTTTTCCTGAAATTTTATATGTATTATAGGGTATACCTAAGGCACTGATTACGAAAAAAATACTGATTTAAATCTCTACTTATTTATTTATATGAAATTATAATTTTTTTCAAAAAATAGAAAAAGAATACATTTTTTCTATGTTTGATATAATTACACACTATGAAACGTTCTTTCATATGATTTTCTTGAATGTACGGGTTGATGATCATCTCTTTGCAAACTCCAACAGTAATAGGCCATCATATGGATGTATCACCTTCCTTGATAACGCTCTTCCATTCTGCGTATATCTTGGTGAAATCTTTAACCCTGCTCTTAACTGAAATCGCCAAGATTTTCAGGGAATCGATCTAAATGAAAATGTAAGTAATGAATCTTGATACTCATGTTGCAGCCCAAATGTTTCAAATTAGATAACATGAACTCAACAAACTCAGAATAGTTGTCGAATTTATTGTTTCCGAGAAAATTTTTAATCACCACAACAAACGATTTACAAACGTTAGACTCGACTTCATTCATTGAATTCACCAAATTTGGGTCTTTCACAAGTTGTCTGATTTGTGGCCCATCAAAGATACGCGCTTTTAATTTTTCTGTGCTTAATCCTGGAAATTTGCGTGAAAGAGAAGCAAAACATTCGCCGTTTTTGTCAAGGGCTTTTATAAACTGTTTCATAATGCCCAGTTTGATATGAAGTGGTGGCAATATAATACGATCTCGATTTACTAAGGGCAAATTATTAACATTTTTGACACCAACAATTTGTTCCTTTGGTACTAGTCACTTTTTTTGAGACCAGTAACGTTATTTGTCGTGGCTATCCCACAGACACATAAAACATGGGTATTTCGTGTATCCACCCTGTTGTCCGAGAAGAAAGTTAACCATCTTTAAGTCTACACAAATGAGCCAGTTATGGTCTTGGTACTTAATTTTTTCCATTAATGAAGAAATAGTTGTATACTCTTCTTTCATAGTAGTAGGGTGTGCAATAGGTATAGAACCATACTTGCTGCTGTTATGAAATAGCATACACTTTAAGCTTCTCTTGCTACTGTCTATAAAAAGACGCCGATGATTTGGTTGGTACAGTTATGAACTCATCTTCTCCAAAATACCTCTGACATCATTACAAAAAACTAAATCATTTTCACTAAAAAAATATGGAAACAAATTCTTTTCTCGGGTGCGATATAAACTAATTCTGGTTCCTGCTGCAAGTAAATTCTTTTCTTTTAAACGAGATGCCAAAATTTCAGAAGCTTCTTTTGACAAATTTAGATCCCTTACTAAGCCATTCAATTTCTTTTGATTAAAAGATTGAGGATCTGATGACTGACTACATGTGAAATCTGAATCAGTATTGTCCATTGTGTCGTTTTCGATTTCTATAAGATCTGGTTCTTCAGAGCATTTAGATGATGCTCCTGTATCTCACCAGAGTACAGAAGAGGTCCTTGAGCGGAGGGTAAGTTAGGATATGACCATTTATTTCGATTTGCAGAATTTATGCCATTAATATTTACGACGCAAAAATAGCAGTCGTCATGGTGATTTTGAGGTTCCTGCCAAATTATCGGTATTTTAAATTTGATAGCGCCTCTTTTTTCATTTGACCATTGCCGCAGACATACAATACAGTTCTGGCACACAATATGAGGTACCCATTGCTTATCTTGATTGCACAATGTTATTTGAAAGTTGTTAAAATACGTAGTTCTAAAAAAGTCCGAGATAGGTTTTCGAGATTTTTCAAAGATGTATTCACCATAAATATAACAATAACAATCCGGATTTTGTAAACAACGTCTACGTGTCGAAGCCACATCTGAATTTAAAAAAATAATTATTCGTCGGGTAGCTCTTAAAAAACTGCGGGTGTCGTCTAGGTTAGGATAGACCGAAAATATTAAAAATCATGAGCTGAGAAAAACTAATATCGGATTCGAAATCAGAACACTACAATAAGCCCAAAACCGAAAAAAAAATAGAGGAAAAAATTTTTAAAAAAATTATTTGTTGACCAGTGTTATCTTTCATATTAAAATTGTTTGTTAGAGTTAAGTTATATTATCTTCTAAAATTCGCTAACAAAACTTTCAAAACTCAATCTTGGCTTGTAAAAGTAGTAATTCTCCAGCACGAATGAGTTTGAATAAATCGGTGCATCGATTTAATTTTTTTATATAAGTAATAAGTCATTAGTTGTATGAAAATTATTATATTAGATGTAACTAATGATAAAATTGTATTTTTTGCCTTTTCTCTTTTTTTTTTTGTATATCGGTTTTAATAAGAACTTGATAAAAAAATATTTCTAAAAAAAAAAAACTTTTTTCGTTTTTAGTGTTCCGTACGGGACACTTATAAGATGACTTCGGTGTCTGTCTGTCTGTCACATCCGATTTTCTCCGAAACTATTTGTCATAGAAAGTTGAAATTTGGTAATAATATAGGAACTGATGGCCTCATTAGAGCTGGGTAGTTTTGAAAGTTAAATTTTGACTTAAGGGGTTAGTTTTGGGGGGTGAAATCGGAAGTGAAAAAAAAATTTTTTTACTAGGTCATCGAGTGTGGTGTCAAATGAAAGCTTGTGGAAACACGAGTAATATATATATATATATATATATATATATATATATATATATATATATATATATATATATATGTATATATATATATATATATATATATATATATATATATATATATATATATATATATAATAATGTAATACTTGCGCACATTTTTCTCTGTATTATTTTTAAAAAATCGCGAAAAATCGCTGTCCCCCACCTTATCTCGAAAAGTACTGATCAAAAAATTTTGAAAAAATTCTGGAATATTCTCCACGGGGTGTAGATTGAACGAAAATTATCACGAGTGCATTATTTATCTGGTATATAAAAAAAAACAAAAATTTCAAGGTCATCAGTTTTCAGTAAAGACTGAAAACAAACTTTGTTGAAAACTCATTTGGGGTGTGTTTTGTGAAGTCACTGATCATTTTATACCACCGTAACAAAATTTTTTATTTTAAAAGCAATCAACATACGGAACATTAATTGTGCAAGTTCAACTTGCACTTGACCGGTTATTTTTTCTAACTTTCAACAGCAAGATACGTTTTTATTATACAGAATAGAATTTTTCCTGAAAAAAAGAATTTGATATTTCAAAAACTTACGGGCATCATACCAGCAGGATGGCAACAGGTCATGTGATCATTAGAAACTCTAACCCCTTGAGAACAAAGGTGCCGAGTCGGACTGTCGCTACTGGGTTTTATGTTTACTATGGTCATACATTTTTGCTGGAAGGTTGCATTCTTAATAACTTGAGATCTGCGTTTAAAGTGAATGGAACAAATTTTGGGAAACCTTTGTCCCGTCTATATCTTCCTTGAAATCGTTCGAATTGTTTCCATGTTTATGTTCTTCTTTCATCATTTTCTATGAACTTATTAACTCTGTGAATCATTTCTGGTGTTCTGTTTGTTTCTACCTATCTTTTTTTTTTGACCGAACACCTCTATGCCGCTTATTCGTCTTTCTATGTTATAATTGCTATAATGAAATTTTTGTTTATATAAAATATCGTATCTCAGTCATCTGTCAACAGTTCGAAACATTATGAAAACGATACAGCTTTAAACTTATATATTAAACTTGTCCATCACACCACTAGTTTACTAGTTCGGGAAAGTAGTTATGCCACTCTGCATATTCAATAGTTATCTTAATTACTAAAAGCCATAAAAATGTGAAGTGTTCGCTAGATTATTTAGATTTTATTTTTTTTATTAGACTTGTTTTAAATTTAGAAAGCACTTTAGCACTTAGAACATATGAAAAATAAACTTAGCGAACTTTATTTTATGTTTTAGATCTTTTTACGGAAACCACCGCATTCAGCGTTAAAGAGTTTATTTAGAAAGTAAGTTCATATATAAGACATCCCAACTAAAAGTAGTTAACATTAAAAAATAATTAATATTTATTTAAAAAAAAACAGAAATAAATAAATATATATATATATATATATATATATATATATATATATATATATATATATATATATATATATATATATATATAAATATATATGTATATGTATATATATATATATATATATATATATATATATATATATATATATATGTATATATATATATATATATATATATATATATATATATATATATATATATATATATATATATATATATTTATGGGTCTAGCACACGTGCTGTAGGGAAGTCCCTAAAGCGCTACAGGAGCGACACGTGTGCGGAGAAAGCGATTCACGTTGTTCTTGAATCGCTGTAAATTGTACTCGGTGGGAAACACAGTCCTGGGCAAATGATTCCAAAGGGATGATGTTCTCCATATAAAAGACTGTTTGAAAAGCGTTGTACGAGGAGTAACAAGCTGAACCTCATACGGATGTGAAGTATTAGCGCGACGTATACTTCTAATATGCACCGCTCTGGGAGGAATTAAGCGGGCCACATCCTTCAAACACTTTCCATGAAAATACTTGTAGAATAGGCTCAAGTCGCCAACCGTTCTTCGATGTTCCAGCGAATCAAGGTCAGTTCAATCAGATGAACAGCTCTTCTCTGAATAGAATCCAACAAATGCAATGTATGTTTGGGAGCGGAGCTCTAAACATGGGAGCAGTATTCCATAGTTAGTCGAATTTGAGCTTTGTAAAGAATTAACAGTTGTTGTGGAGTGTAAAGCTTTCTGGTTCGAAATAATATTCCCAACTTTTGAGAAGCTCTCCTTGCTATGCATGCAACATGTTCATACCAGGACATATTTGCTCCCAAATTAACGCCCAACAAATTGAGTGACGATATTAGAGGAATGGAGTGCCCTGACTAACTAAACGTTAACTTTTTTAGAAAAAAACTGCCGCCTGGGTTTTGGCAGCGTTAAATTCCACTTGGTTACTGTTACCCCAAGACAGAATTTCTTCCAGGTCTTTGTTAAGTTGAATGGCTTCCTGCTGTCTGTGGATATTCGTCTGAGTAGCTGATGTCCGAGCGTTCAAAGTGAATGAAGAGATAAGCATACTGTCGTCTGCAAAACTGTAGATTGGATTCTCGGTCTTTTCCAGCAGATCATTAATGTAAATGAGAAAGAGAGTAGGAGATAGTATGGGGCCTTGAGGTACACCGGCGTTGATAGTGAAGGTGTTAGAAAGAAATCCGTCGATTGCCACTCGTAAAGAACGCTCTCTGAGGAAACATGAAAGCCACAAACAGAACTTTTCAGACATACCATAAAAGCGTAGCTTAGCCAACAGCCCATCGTGCCAAACACGGTCGAATGCCTTGGATATGTCAAGAGCAACCGCTCGAGATTCTCCAAAGTGTTCAATTGCGTTGTTCCAAACGTGTGTTACATAAGTCAGAAGATCTCCTGTTGATCTCTGACAATTTGGTGAAAGATTATTTTAATGGTCAATATTGCGATGTGTTTTATTCAAGTTCTACGTTTTTATTATATTATTTAATTTTGTACACATGTTGTTTGTCATAACAATACACAATCCATGCTTTTGTGAAGACCTCTACTAAACCATATAGAGGATGGAGAACCGAACAGCTTCCTGGTCTTCCCGGGTTCATCTAGTGCCTATCTAGAAGGCCCAATGCCAGAAGAGCTTTCTTGTCCTTTCCTTGGTCATGGTTTTATGCTTCCCGCTCCCTGTCATATGTTTTTTAAAATCAAGATTTTTTCCTTTGCAAAGATAGTTTGAAAAGCAAATCGGACCAGAGTCTTCATCAGTTCAAAAAAACACCGAAATCAATGTCACGGTAAAGGCGTAATGGTTGTTAGAAAGCTGTTTTAGAATATGAAATATTTAATAGCAATTACGATGCTGACGAAAACCACATACCAGGTACAAATAGTGAAAAGGAAATGATAAAAATTACAAATAAAGTTTATAAAAATACTAAATTAATGAAAAACAACATATAGTGAATAGTTATTTTATGTTTATGTTGACAAATGAATATAAGGTTTTTAATAACCGTTTTATATATAGTCATTTTTAGTGGTTGACATTTTCCGTTATTATCTTCGGTTCTCATAACAGTAATAATTCTATATAATATATAAGTATATTTTATAAAATTATATAGATAATAATATACTCAAAGAGGACAAAACCATAAACGCATTCTCGAGATATTCACAAGCAGCCAGTCTCCCTGGGCAGAATCCCAGATGCGGACCTGCCTCGAGATCGCGCAAATCGTAATTTTAGTGATTCAATTAGCAATAAAACTAATGGGCTAATTTTACAGTTTGTTACACTTAACGATTGGCGGATATTTTTGGGCAAATAACTCATTTAAACGTTTTTCAATCAAATTTAAAAAGCTTTGAGAGACTTAACCCCTCATTAATTTTCTTCCGCTTTGATTCTTACTTGTAGGTAATTTATAAATTTTCGGGATTTTTAAGAAAAAGTTTTGTCTTTAAGCTAAGTTACATTTATAAACAGTACTTTGCTTTTAGGTGAAAGGTGATTAAGACCAGATACGAGGTAAAATGGGATAAATAAAATATATAAACGAAAAATATTTTTATTGCAAATTACGTCAACGAGAAAATCAGACATAAGATCTTGTTAATTAGAAAAATTGAATATTTTTAATATATCAAAATAATTTTTCACCTTTTTCGATTTTATCGTAAGTAAAGCACTAATTTTATGGAAAATGGGGAGTGGCCAATTTTCTTTATATTTCATTTTCTTGTAGCTTATGTAGCCCTGATTAAAAATGCTATGTATATATATATACGAGGCTGGTTTGAAAAGTCCGTGCAAAAATAAAAACTACTTATGTGTTTGGGGTAAACCTTTTTTATTTTTCGACATAGTCTCCTTTTAGGCTTATACACTTCGTCCAACGATGTTCTAATTTGTTGATCCCTTCCGAATAATAGGATCTGTCCAAGTCTGCAAAATATCCATTAGTGTCTGCAATCACCTCCTCGTTTGAATAAAATCTTTGTCCCGCCAGCCATTTCTTCAAATTGGGGAACAAATAGTAGTCCGAGGGAGCCAAGTCTGGAAAATAGGGGGGATGTGAAACGAGTTGGAATCCTATTTCCATTAATTTTGCGACCACAACTGCTGAGGTGTGTGCTGGTGCGTTGTCGTGATGGAAAAGGACTTTCTTGTGGGCCAATCGAGGGCGTTTTTCTTGCAGCTCGGTTTTCAAACGGTCCAATAACGATGAATAATATTCACCTGTAATAGTTTTACCCTTTTCCAGATAGTCGATGAGGATTATCCCTTGCGAATCCCAAAAGACAGTCGCCATAACCTTTTCGGCCGAAGGAACGGTCTTCGCCTTTTTTGGTGCAGATTCCCCCTTGGTAACCCATTGTTTAGATTGTTGTTTGGTCTCAGGAGTATAGTAATGTATCCATGTTTCGTCCACAGTGACGAAACGACGCTTAAAGTCCTCCGGATTCTTCTGGAACAGCTGCAAACCATCCTTGCAACACTTCACACGATTCCGTTTTTGGTCAAGCGTGAGCAATCGCGGTACCCATCTTGCGGATAGCTTTCTCATGTCCAAATGTTTATGCAAAATATTATGTACCCGTTCAGTCGAGATGCCTACAGCACTAGCAATCTCACGCACCTTAACTCTTCTGTCATCCATCACCATATCATGGATTTGATCAATGATTTCTGGAGTCGTAACCTCCACAGGCCCTCCAGAACGTTCAGCGTCACTTGTGCCCATATGGCCAGTCCGAAAATTTTGAAACCACTTATAAACTGTTCTAATCGAAGGTGCAGAGTCACCGTAATGTTTATCAAGCTTCTCTTTAGTCTCCTGAGGCGTTTTGCCTTTCATAAAGTAATGTTTAATCACCACACGAAATTCTTTTTCGTCCATTTCTTGAAAATCACTCGACTTCCTTGATTCACACGAATGCCAAACACAAAGAAATAGACCAATATGGCTGAAACTTGGTATGCGTTCATTCAAGAGATGCTACTAACTAAACATGACCTCGATACGCGCCGGTGGTGCCATCTCTCGGACTTTGCACGGACTTTTCAAACCAGCCTCGTATATATATATATATATATATATATATATATATATATATATATATATATATATATATATTATTCTTAAGACCTAATAACCAAATCATTGAAATTATGTAATAATGAAAAAAATAAACTGGGACACTAGTAGCAAAATTAATGGTGTAACTGGGACACTAGTAGCGTGTTTTGCCTCCTCTACTTCGGATGACAGCGTTTATACGCCTAGGCATGCTTCTAATTAAATTTTGGATAAAATCTTGAGGAATTTGCTCCCATTCTGTGATAACTGCATTTTCAAGTTCCCTCATGTTTCTAGGTGCAGGTATATGACGTTTCACATTTTTCTTAAGGTGATCCCATACATGTTCTATCGGATTCAGATCTGGGCTTTTAGGTGGCCATTACATAATCGGTATATCAACTTGATTAAGATAATCGAGTACCTCCCTAGCCACGCGAGGAGGAGCGTTGTCTTGCATAAACAGGAAATTGAGCCCCACAAAATGACCGAAAGGCATCACATGTTCGGTTACAAAATTCTCAAGATAGTAGTCAGAAGTCATGGATCTTGTACGGACAGGAACTAACTCTGTGCGAGCATCAAAGCAGATGCCACCCCAGAACATAACAGAGCCACCGCCGAATGGAATCCTTGCAGAGATATTGCAAGAAGCAAACCTCTCTCCTGGTCTTCGCCATACTCGCTCACGACCATCTGGATGTTTTAGACTAACCCTAGTTTCATCTGTGAAGAAAACTTGTTTCCAATCATCTACAGACCAGTTTTCGTGATTTCGAGCAAAACGTAACCTGGCAACTCTGTTCTCTCTAGTAAGCAAGGGCGCAGTGGCTGGTCTCCTACTGTTTAATCCAGCTTCATTTAACCGTCTTCTAACTGTTTTAGAAGAAATTGTGACAATGCAAACAGCTTTGAGTTCGTTTCTTATTATAAAACTAGTGACAGTCCTGTTTCTTAAAGCATATTGTGTTATAAAACGTTCATCTAGGTCGCTAGTGCATCGTTTTCGCCCTTGCCCTAGCCTTCTAGAATAAGTTCCTACTTCATTCAAGCGTCTTACCATACGACTTATTGTGGAACGATGTTTGCCTAACAAATTGGCAACATAACTCTGACAATATCTCTCGTCCAATTAAACTGAGGCTCGCACTACCTCGTGTTCAGTTAAATTCCTTGTTCGATTCATTTTTCTAATTCTTCGGGGTTAAAAATAAAACAGTCTACCACAAAAACGTATTACTTTGAAAAAGGGAACAATTTATAGGCTTTCTTTTAAAGAAAATCTATCGCATTATTACAGAAAATTGTTTATCTTCTAAAAATTCTTTAAAACTGTAAATCTAAACGAATTGTTTTGATTTCTGTCATGAACAACAAAACAAAATATGCATAGCCTACTATTCGAATACTCGATAAATTTTAAAACTGACATAAGAAAAAAAGATAAATTAATTTTCAGATTGTTGCGTTAATTTGGTCCAGGAGTTTATATATATATATCTCAATTTATGGACTAATGGGGGTCCGGTTGACGGAGAATGACCTATATATATATATATCTATATATCTATATATATATATATATATATATATATATATATATATATATATATATACATATATATATATATATATATATATATATATATATATATATATATAGATATATATATATATATATATATATATATATATATATATATGTATATATATATATATATATATATATATATATATATATATATATATATATATATATATATATATATATATAGATATATAGATATATATATATATAGGTCATTCTCCGTCAACCGGACCCCCATTAGTCCATAAATTGAGATAGTTTATGAAGACACAATCTGGTCCAGATTATAGCTTCTGATATGTAGTTTTGAATTTTCAGTGGCATATTAAGAAATTGTGCTGATTTGGGCTCAATACCGAACCAAATCTGAAAATGGATTTACCAAAAAATTTCAAAAAAACTAAAGTAAAAATGTAATTTCCGAATATAACAGTTTTCTCTCTGATCAACATTTTTTAACTGAGAGCATTGTTTCACCCACTTGCTAACGAATGCCCTCGACTTGTCTACATAGTGAGCAGCCGCTGTATGGGTCATTTTCGGACCTTCTAGATGAGTACAAAAGAACACAGTCTCGAAGCGCGAACCGTATATAGCATTCATGTTCGATAATGTAACTATAAAGAAGCTAAAAAAAATTGTTTTACCTACCAAAAGTTATAGTCTTATTTCACCAACTATACAGGGTGAGTCAACGATAGAGTAAAGTTCATTATCTCATTTGTTTCGGGAATGACGAAAAAATGTTAAATATAAAGGGAATGTTAAGGTGCACAGTTTAAAATTATTTTTGAGTATATAGGGTACATCAAAAAAGTGTGGCCTATATAATATATGTTTTTTAAATGGAACTTCCTATTTTCTAATTTATTTTTAAATTTTGCGTAAAATTTTATAACTTTTCTTATTAATAATGTTATATACCTAAAGCTAGTAGTTTTCCTGATATTTCAATTTTTTTTATAAATACTAGTTTTCAGTTTTGTAAAAAAATGCCAGTAGCGCCATTGTTTCTGAAGGTGGAATACTCATAATTGGTACTAGCGTTCTATAGAGATGAAAAAAAAAATATAGGTAAAGAAATTTAAGTTAGATGCTACAGGGTGTTCAAAATAAATTTGTACATTTCGACTATTTTAAATTGAAAAATCTCAAATTTTTTAAACGACACACCCTGTATATCATTATTTTTTCTGATAGATTTTACAAAACCCTCCACCTTTAATTAAGTATGTCATATACCTATTTCTAATAGTTTTCGATTTATTTTGAATTTTTCAATTTTTACCCTTGTTTTTAACACACTTACGCTATTATGAAAACATAAACAAATAGTTAATAATAATTTTATTATAGTTTAACTTATCTAATAATTAATTATTATGACGTAATAAATGTTTAAAAATATGCCCGTCCACTTGAATACACATGTTTAGTCGTTTTATTATATTTTCCTTCACTTTCCTTAGCATAAAGGGCGTTATTGTCCTGCACGTATCCCGTATCCTATTTTCCATATCTACTGATGTTGTAGAGGGATTCACATAAACACGATCTTTAATATGGCCCCACAAAAAGAAGTCTAAAGGTGTTAAGTCTCATGATCGAGGGGGCCACTGAATGAATCTATCCCAGTCCATTTTTGTGGATAACGATCGTTTCAAAATTTCCGAACTTCCCGGTGGTAATGGGCAGGAGCTCCCTCTTGTTGAACTCACATTTGTTCCCTCTCAAAGTTATCAACTTCTTCAAGACGCTGGGGTAATTCGTTTTGCAAAAAATTTAGATATCTAGGCTCATTAAGTTCGCGAAAAAAATATGGATCAATAACTCGAAAATTTAATATTTCACACCATACATTAAGCGACCAATGGTTTTGGTTTTGAAATTCCTGGACACAAAATGGATTAACTGTTGAATAATAATGCATGTTATGGCTGTTAACGCTCCATTACTGCGAAAAGTTGCTTCATCAGAAAACTTTATGTTGGATAAAAAATTTGGATCGGCTTCTTCTGCTCCATTCCTGGTGGTACAAGAGTTTACTCGTCGTTCAAAATCATGGTCTTGAAGTTCTTGGTGTAGTTCCATATGAAAGGGATGATATTTGTATTTTCTCGTGGTGCGATTAACCGTAGATTGGAATGTGTCAGATAAGTCGGCTAGTTGACGGCTGCTGATCTAGGGATTATCTTCAAGATGAAGTAAAATCATTTCTTTTTCCTCATCGGTAGCATTCTGGTTTACTACTTTCCGTTTCATATACTCAACACTACCACTACCATCAAACCGTTCCATTAAGCACTGAAAAGATTTTCTAGATGGTATACGTCTATTAGGGTACTTCGCTCAGTCGAGCCTTACTACCAAAAGACAGTTTTTTCCCGTCTCACCCAGTAAACCATACCAATTAATTCATTTTTAGGAAAATCCATAACTATTACCTTTATACGTCACTTACTACAAAAAATTAAACTATTTTTACTTGCTGAATAGACATGTCAAAGTTTGACAATGCCTACATTTTTGTTTTGTCTTGGCAACTATGATGTTATAGCGTAAGTATTAAAAATAAGAGTAAAAATTGAAAAATTCAAAATAAATCGAGAACCATTAGAAATACATACTTAATAAAAATTGGAGGGTTTTGTAAAATCTATCAGAAAAAATAATTATACACAGGGTGTGCCATTTAAAAACTTTTGAGCTTTTTCAATTTAAAATAGTCGAAATGAATAAATTTAATTTGAACACCGTGTAGCACCTAACTCAAATGTCTTTACATATATCTTTTTTTATCATCTCTATAGAATGCTCGTACCAATTTTGAGTATTTCACCTTTAGAAACAATGGCGCTAGTGGCAATTTTTTACAAAACTGAAAATTAGTGTTTTTTAAAAAAAACTACTAGGTTTAGATATCTAACATTAATAATAAAAAAGTTATAAAATTTTACGCAAAATTTAAAAATAAATTAGAAAATAAGATGTTCCATCTAAAAAAATATATGTTATATCGGCCACACTTTTTTGAAGTACCCTGTATACTCAAAAATAATTTTAAACTATGCACCTTAACATTGCCTGAAACTACTGTATTTGGCATTCTTTCGTCATTCCCGAAACAAATGAGATAATGAACTTTACTCTATTGTTGACTCACCCTGTACCTATCATTAATACAAATCGAGAAAAATTTAGTATTATACGAGTTCATTCCCTCCGTATTTTTTGTCCCAGTTTATTCTGCATAAATGTGCCGCGATAGCACGGAAATCTATAATGAAACTCACTTCAGACATGTAAGTCGATAAAGTAAAAAAAACGTTACTATTCAAGTGTCGATATCTCGAAAGCTGTCGACAAATTTGAAAATCTGGTATCTTACATAGTCTAGAATGTCTGGACTTTTAAATAAAATAGAAGAATGTCAGAAAAATAATATGTTTAAAAAAAAATACTGACAATCGACTTAAATTTTTGAGATATCCGGATTTAGATCAACACAATTAATAAAAACTAAAATAATCCCTGACGCATTTTAAAATACAGCCATAAAATGCATTTTAATGTGACCCGATATATATAGTCCAAAATGGCCAGTGAAAAATAAAAGAGAAATGTAGCGTTAAGCTGAATATTTACGCTCGTGACGTAAATTTTAACGAGATTTATTTGTGACGGGTATATAAAGATTGGCATTAATTAAAACGAAATCGAAAATTATCACATTATCACCAATTTTGTGGCTTACGTTACATTACATCCAATAAAATAGTTATATTTATAATAGTTCAGTACAAAGCTACACCACAATAAACATAAAATAAAGTAGCGACGATCAAGAAAATGTTTAGGTCCTGTTTTTTATCGCGCATGCGTCCCCTATCACACCAATAACATGGCTGCCAGAGCGATCGCGCGTGTTTATTTCATAACGTGCTCCAAAAATTCATTATTAATAATTGTCCAATAAGTAAATGACTCGTTTGACGTTATAACTAATAGCTGAAGTTTTTGATCTGACACATAGATGTCGCCCTTTTCAAAAAAATCCACCTGATTTTTAGCACCAACCTTCAAACGATACGTGTCAAAGTTTCATGACATTCCGACTATTAGTTTACAAGTTACAGTGGTTTTAGTGACGCTACTTTTGATATTTCAAAAAAATCGAATTTCGTGTGTTGATTAAACACTGTTTTTGGGTAAGAAAAAATATCGTTCAAGCAAAACAATGGCTGGATAAGTATTACGGGGACTCTGACCCTGAAAAATCACTCATCATATACTGGTATGCTCAATTTAAACGTGGTTGTACAGATACAAATGATGCTGAACGCTCTGTACGCCCAAATGAGGTGGTTACACTGGAAAACATAAAAAAAAATCCACAAAATTGTTTTGGATGGCCGTAAAGTGAAATTGCGTGATATAGCTGACACCCTAAGGATATCAGAAGAACATGTTGGTCATATTTTGCATGAACATTTGGGCATAAGAAAGCTCTGTTCGAAATAGGTACCGCGTTTGCACGCAGTGGACCAAAAACAACAACGTATTGATGATTCTGAGCGCTGTCTGGACCTGTTTAAGAACAATAATAAGAATTTTTTTCATGCGATATGTGACAATGGATGAAACATGGATCCATCACTATACACCAGAATCAAATCGCTAGTCACGTGAGTGGATAGCAGCCAGTGAAAGCCGCCCCAAAGCTATAATAAATTAAATTTTACTTGAAACAAAATAATTTTCTTTGCTAATATTAATCATTTTTGAGATAAGAAAGTGGTCATTTTTATTCCGAATACCCCGTGCTGCTACAGTTTCCTAAAAAAAACGAGAATATTTTTTTATATAAATAAAGCGTAGCGAGCTGCCAAAAAACTGACTCTAACTAGATAGATAGCCTCCTTAAACGCCATCCAATTTATCAGAGCAATTACTCACGTACAGTTGAAAAAGACTTTTAAAAATCAATGAAAATAAATGGAATTTACAGAAGTAAAGCTGGGAAGTTCATGTACTGGAAAGAAGCGATAAAAAAACAATTTGTCAGGATGTTGTGTTTAATTTATATTAAATAACTATAATTCATGAAAGTTCCTAACGTTAAATACTGTGTGTTTTTGTGTATTGTCTTTTGAAGAAACTGTGCTCAAATTCTGTTTTCGTGTCTATTTTTTTTATATTTTAACTGATCGCGAACAATTATATAACCCCTGAGAGACATTTGCTTGCAGTTTTTGAATATCTTATTGTTTCGTCTATGAAAAAGCCTGAAATCATGTTAAATGTATCTGAATTGTGCTCCACGAAAGATTTGTCCAACACTACGACAACCAAGAAGAGAATCATGTGTTTGAAACAATAGATCATGTCAAAAAGAGAATTGCATTTGAAAATTTTGTACAGAATTATGATGCAATATGAGGTACTGTATATCAACCCCCGGAAAAGGCTGGATTTCGAAAAAGATTCAGGCCAATGGACCACCTACATACACTAGGTACGCTCGTTGAGAAAGTCACGGAATATAATATACCCTTACATTTAGTTTTGGTAGACTACCAGAAAGCCTTTGACTCTATAGAAACGTGGGCAGTTTTAAGAGCCCTATATAGATACCAGATCCTCGACTCTTATTAAATATATCTATGACAATGCGTACACCCAAATATTAGTAAATGAAGATATGGAGACTCCAAAAATACCGATAAAAAGAGAGGTACGTCAAGGAGATACGATCTCGCCAAAACTGTTCACACTGGCACTGCAATATGTTTTTATGTTTTTAAGACCTTGGACTGGCAAAATAAGCGGATTAACATAGACGGAACACGCCTTAATCATCTACGATTTGCTGACTATGTCATTCTTGTCGGTACTACACCCAGTGAATTAACAACTATGTTGGAAGAACTGAACCTAACGAAGACAAAGATAATGAGCCCAGAGCAAATAACGATTACCATCGAAAATAGTCCCTCACCAGGAGATCTGAATTTAAACAATGAAACTATCAAGTTCTGTGAAGAATACGTATATCTGGCCACGAGACTGGACAAAACAACCAAACAATACAAGACAGAATAACAAAAGGAAAAAAGGTTATTGGGGCATTGAACTCAATATTATGGCAAAAAAATATTAGAGTAGAGACAAAGAAAATCTATACTCTCTATATTACAACCCACACTGACTCGGAAGTATGGCAGCTGACAAATAAACAAAAAGACAGCCTACTTGCAGTGGAAATGGATTTCTAGAGAAAATCTGCTGTAAATTTAGACTCGAGTATGTTAGAAATGAGGACGTAAGGAATTTAATGAAGGGAGAAGCACAATAATTGACGATATCGAAAAACAACAACTAGCTTGGTATGGACATGTAAAACGAATGCCAAGGGAAAGACTACCAAAAAAGATTTTGGAGTGGATCCCTACAGAAAAGAGGAAAAGACGACGACCAACCACAACATGACTGCAAGGAATAACAAAGGCAATGTTTACAAGGAATCTCTCAGAAGATGACTGGGAGGATAGAAATAACTGGCGATTAGGAACCCAAAGGCAGAAAACGCTATAAATCGAAAATAGGCCATTAGAGAACATATCCGAATATTTATACCTCCGACAAAAAATACTAATAGCAGAGATTTCTCGAAGAGTGAATTGAGCAGCATTTGGTAAACTCGGGTTTATTTTCAGATCACGAGATATCCCTGTAAACCTCAAAAGGAAAACGTATTAGTGCTGTGTCCTGCCAGTTCTCACGTACGATCTTGAAACGATGTCGCTAACACGTAAGTCGATGAACAGACATCGAGTGGCGCAGCGTGCAATGGGGAGAGCTATGCTTGGAGTAAGTTTGAGAGGTAGAACCCCAAATGAGGAAATTTGGAGAAGAACACGGCTGACAGATGGTCTGGAAAGAGCAGCTCAACTAAAGTGGAGATGGGCTGGCCATGTAACGAGAGAGAACAACGATAGATGGGCCTACAAGCTTACAGTATGTCGCCAAAAGGAGAGTACGAGGAGTGTGGGAAGACCTCAAAGAAGGTAACAAGACGACATCCAGAATATCGCAAAAAAAAAATTGGAGCAAAACGGCTCTGGAAGAGATGGAAAGACTTAGAAGAGGCCTGCATCCAGAAGTGGGTGAGAGCAGGTTGAAAAAAAAGAAAGAAAGAAAATGAGGTACTGTGGCACCATAGAAATGAGCAAAAAAATCGGTCACAAATTCAAGCAATCAACACCTAAAAGCTGTAGGCGCGTCAAGTTTGTGCCAAATCAGGGACCAAAGTTTCCATTGCGTGATTTAGTAAATAAGTCGAACATGATGAATGTCCTCATCTACTTAAAATTCTATTTAAAGTTCTAATGTCATGAATTAAGAAAAACTTCCAGAAGGATGAGATAATATTGGGATCTGATAAAGTTAGCTGTCACTACAAAAAAAGAAGTTACAACATAGTTCGAAACTAGCTCCGTACTATCTTTTGCTCTCTTTCTTCTTTACACTAATTATCTACTGGAAAAAAACAAAAAATCTAATCTAAAGTTTTTCCAGTAACAGTAGGTTTGTTTCTTCATTTATTTTAAATGTTCGAACATTATCTATCCCTGCAAATATCCTCGGACAGTACGATGTTGATTAACTTTTCAGACACCTCTGAAAAAAGATATGTTTTAGAAGTTAATTTACTATATCCTACTGATTTGCATTACTTTCACAATGAATTTCCTTTTTGTCCTGAAAATTATAGCCTTCTAATTCTAAACATACAAAATTAATTCCAATTTTACAAAATAAATAACGATATGTTCTGTATTATACTTTATTAAAACAATGTATTCGAAATAGGCTTAAAATTCGTAGAATCTTAAATATTAATTTAAGAAACGAATTTTAACATGAGTTTAATAGAAACAATTATAAACTTAGTAATAAAAGTATATATGGAAAAACAATGAAAAATGTTAAATATCGAACAGTCATCAGGTTAGTTACTCAATTTGAAAAAAAAATGGCAGGAAAGATGGTGCTTAAAATTTAATTGCAAAACCACATTGTAAAGAATCAGTAATTTATAATGAAAATTTAGTTGTTCTTTTTTTTTTTTTTTTATTGGTCTAGCACACGTGCTGCAGAGAAGTCCCTAAAGCGCTCCAGGAGCGGCACGAGTGCGGAAAAAGCGATTCACGTTGCTCTTGAATCGCTGTAAATTGTACTCGGTGGGAAACACAGCGCTGGGCAAATCATTCCAAAGGGATGACGTTCTCCATATAAAAGATTGCTTGAAAAGCGTTGTACGCGGAGTAACAAGCTGAACCTCATACGGATGCGAAGCACCAGCGCGACGTGTATTTCTAACATGCACCGCTTTGGGAGGAATTAAGCGGGCTACATCCTTCGAACACTTTCCATGAAAATACTTGTAGAACAGATTCAAGTCGCCAACCGTTCTTCGATGTTCCAGCGAATCAAGGCCGCCGGTCAATTCCGGGTCCCCAATCAGATGGACCGCTCTTCTCTGAACAGAATCCAACAAATGCAGTGTATGTTTGGGAGCGGAGCCCCAAACGTGGGAGCAGTATTCCATAGTTGGTCGAATTTGGGCTTTGTAAAGAATTAACAGTTGTTGTGGGGTGTAAAGCTTTCTGGTTCTAAATAATATTCCCAACTTTTGAGAAGCTCTCCTTGCTATGCCTGCAACATGTTCATGCCAAGACATATTTGCTCCCAAACTAACGCCCAACAAATTGAGCGACGATGCTAGGGGAATGGAGTGCCCCGACATAACTATGTCGGGTTCAGCAACGTTAACTTTTTTAGAAAAAACTGCCGCTTGGGTTTTTGTAGCGTTAAATTCCACTTGGTTACTGTCACCCCAAGATAGAATTTCTTCCAGGTCTTTGTTGAGTTGAACGACCTCCTGCTGTCTGCGGATATTCGCCTGAGCAGCCGATGTCCGAGCGTTCAAGGTGAATGAAGAGACAAGCGTACTGTCATCTGCAAAGCTATAGATTGGATTCCCGGTCTTTTCCAGCAGATCGTTAATGTAAATGAGAAAGAGAGTAGGAGACAGTATGGAGCCCTGGGGCACACCAGCGTTGATAGTGAGGGTGATAGAAAGAAATCCGTCGACCGCCACTCGTAAAGAACGGTTTCTGAGGAAACATGAGAGCCACAAACAGAACCTTTCAGACATACCATAAGAGCGCAACTTAGCCAGTCCATCGTGCCAAACACAGTCGAATGCCTTGGATATGTCAAGAGCAACCGCTCGAGATTCTCCAAAGTGTTCAATTGCGTTGTTCCAAACATGTGTTACATAAGTCAGAAGATCTCCTGTTGATCTATGTTTACGAAAACCATATTGGTGATCGCTAATAATATTGAATCGTTCAAGATATTTTAGAAGATGCTCATTGATAACCTTTTCCATGACTTTCGATATTATTGAAAGCAGTGCAACTGGTCGGTAGTTATTTGGCAAGGTCTTCTTACCTTTTTTAGGTATCGGCTGAACCGTGGCGCATTTCCAGCAGGACGGAAATATTCCCTTTCTGTAGGATAGATTAAAAAGTCTACAGAAAACTGGTGTTAGTTCCCTTGCACAGTTTTTGAGAACTATGGCAGGTATTCCGTCAGCGCCAGAAGCCTTCTTGGTGTCTAACTTCATTAAAATACGCTTTATGATGCGCTGTCTGAAGACAACATCGGGCATCCTTGACTGCAATATGGGAATAGTAGGTGGTGTTTTTTCCTTGGAAATCGACAGTAGAATGTGAAGCTAAAAGTTCAGCCAACAAGTTCGCTCTCTCAACAGGTGTGGTTGCAATGGAATTATCTGGCCGTGTGAGTGGTGGTATGGTGGATTTGGTAAAATTTTGACTAACTGCCTTAGCGACTGCCCAAAAGGACCTGGAATTGATGGGACAAGCGAGAAGTTTGTTTCTAATTCGTTGATTGTGCGCCTCCTTGGTTTCGTCGATAATTCCCTTGCATCTGTTCCGGGCATGAACAAAGATGTTTCGATTTACGGTGTTAGGATTTTCACGCCATTGTCGGTAGGTTCAAATGAATAAATTAATAACGGAATACGACAAACTTGTTGATGTCTGATTTTTTATTTTAGATATTTCTAAGACTATGTTTCCTTTTATGATTTCTTAAAACCTCTATAAAAAAAACAAGACGAAATTCTTATACACAGGTACTGACTCTTTGGAAATAGTAAACAGAGAACATAGGCCAACAAAAAAATATTTGTAAAAACTTTTTTAAACGAATACTTCTAAGTGTTATGTATTTTTGGGTGCTAAAATCGTATCTGGTATCAGTTTTTTTTGTATCATCGACAGTTCTCTCACAATATGACATCGATTAAATTTCAAAATAGGGAAAATTTTATACATAAAAAATAAAATAAAACTGAGCAAACTGTTGATCTCTCGTTCTATAATGGTAAATAGATGTTCCAGATTCCAATAAATGTTTTTCTTTCAGCCTAGAACCAAGCAATTCTGCTTTTTCCCTAGTCAAACCCAAATCTCTCACTAAATCATTTAACTCAGCTTCTGTAAACAACTGTGGTTTTAAATTTTCTAGAGAACATTGAAACTCATCATCATCCAGTCGACTTTCATTAAATTCGGGACTAGACTGTAAAACGTCATCAATAGACTGAGGTGGCTCAGGGACAGGAAGTCCCGGTCCATGTCCTACCGGCCGATTAGCTGATGTAAAGTTAGGATAGACAATTACTTTCTTATTTTTGGAGTTATATCCAGAAACATCAACGTTGCAAAAAATGGCAATTATTTCAATAATTTTCTTACTCTCTCCATACCATGGGTACTGCAAATCTAAAAGCTTTCTTTTCTTTCTTATAACATTTCCTAAGATCCTCGACACAAACATAACATACTTCGTAAGGTGCCCAACATTTTTATTGATTACTGATGTCTACTCCAAAATATGCAAAGTGTACTTTTTTTTACAAAGTCAGTAATGTTTCTTTGATGTTTTTTAACTACAAACTCACCATATATATAATAAAAAGTTTTGGGAGAGTTTGTACAACCACGATTAGCCATACTTTGAGTGAATTAATGCACATGGGTTAGACACTACAATGCGAGGTTATATTAACTGGAAGAAAACAGCTGTGACATTTATCGAAACTGCCAACATTTGATTTTACTGCCAATCTTATAAAATTCTGATCTTTTCACAATTTGAATATTAAAATATGAAAATTTGGCGGATGATACGACTTTTTTATTATTATTTTCGGACTCCAAACCACATAGAAAACCATAGAAATTAGGTAAAATTATTAAAAAAGTTTTTTCATCGTTGGCCTGTGTAATGTTTATGAAGATGTGAAAAATTATATTCATTATTTTGATTCCTCTAATTATAAAATTAATAATATTCACGATATGCCTATAACGAAGTCTGTAGTAGGTAAATTTAAAGATGAATTTTCTGGTGAACCCATAGAACATTTTTATGGAACTAGAGCCCAAGCATATTACGTAAAAATCAAAAATAATTTAATTAAAAAGGCTGAGGGAGTTAACAAGGACCCGGAAGAAATTCTATCTTGGGGTGCAGTGACCAAGTAAAATTTAATGCTGCAAAAACCCAGTTTGCAGTTTTAAACGTAGCAGAACCTCACGTAATTATGTCGGGACCCTTGAGAGCAAATATGTTTTATCATGAGCATGTTGCATGAATATCAAAGGAAATTTCTCAAACTGGGAATATTATTTAATTCTCGAAGCTCTACATTCGCCAACAACTTCCAATCCTGTGCAAAGCTCAGCTTTGGCCAACGATGGCATACTGCTCCCATTGTTAAGGCTCTGCTCCCAAATATACGTTGAATTTCTTGACTCTTATTCACAAGAGAGTTATTCGCCGAACTGGACACCCAGAACTCACTAGCAACCGTAATTCCTTTAAACACCGAAGAATGGTTGACGAGTTAAGTGCCATTCTACAAGTACTTTAATAGAAAGAGTTCGATGGATAGAGCCAACTTAATTCCTCACAGAGTAGTTCATGCTAGAAATCCACGCCGCACTCGTCACGTTCGTGTGAGCTTCAGCTTATCACTCTCCGTGCCAACACCTCTTCAAGACCTCATCCCCTTGGAATGACTTGCCCCCGAGTCCAATTTACACACATCCAAGACCAATCTTTTTTTTTTTTACACGCGTAGCTCATGTAGAGCTTTAGGGATTTTCCTGCTGCACGTGGGTTACCCCTATAAAAAATTTTGTTTCATTTTTAAAGAACCCATGACTAAAAGATCGGAAAGAAATAATACCCCTATGAGAAAAAATTGCTGAACAAAAAGACAAGCAAAATATTTTAACGTTGTTATTTCATCGATCATCTTTTGAAATTGCAGAGGATTTAGCTTCAGAGCCGTGATGTTTGAACGCTTAAGTCAGTTAATGTTGTGGACATTAAAGCCCCTAGGAAGGCGATTGCTGTACTTGAAAGATTAATTTGTAAAGTTTAAAAGCAAGAGACAAAAAAAGTGCCCGGAAGTTGAGAATAAAGGTAGTAAAGAAACATTGTGATTTGTTCAGTTGGGTTTTTGAGCATCTCTTCGTTGCACAGTGTCTCGACTAGTACAAGCTAGCGGGACAATATTATTTCTTCACTTATTTCAATTGTTTATGTATATTTCAGGTATCTTAAGCTATTTTAAGAACAAAAAAGTTGAAAAATGTGTACTGTATGTGTATTAATCGAAATATGTAGCTGCAAGACGGAAGTGGTTTACTAATGTATCTCATTTGTTCACTATTGTCGCTAATTGTTCTTTAATTAGCTACATACGTCTACCTACTCATTATGTGTGAAAAGCACAATCATGTTTGTTTACAAAGAAATTTCTCTAGGAAAAAAATAAAAATCATAATGATAGTACCCACATTTATTAATTTACAAAATATTATTTCTTTTAATAAATTAGTACAATAACAGTATCTATATATCAATTATTTACAATAACAAGGTGTATAAGTAAAAGAAATATAATATTAAATAACTTATATACTAAGGCATAAATTATAAGCAACTACAACACACAATAAAATAAGAATAATAATTACAATAAAAAAATACTTAAACCTACTAATCACCATCAGATGAGTCATCATCACCGCTCCCATTCAGTAGAATATTCAGAGAGTAAATAATCCTCCTCATTTAATTCGTGATGATGACTTACTGATGGTGTTTCGGATGGCAATGAAGGTGGGATAATCAACTGCAGAACCTCCGATGGCAAAGAAGTAAATTTTCTTCGCGGTAATTCTCTATACGAGTTGATAACAGGACCAGACGTAATTAAAAGCATTCTCAAAAGATCTGTATTTGTGGCAATACGTGACCGCTTCCTGGTGTGCCGTTCACGGAATCTACGACAGTCTTTATTTCTTGCCTCCTGGGATTCTTCGGAGAGTTGTCCAATGGGAAGAAGAAAAGACTTCATAACTTCCGCGCTGTGTACAAGAATTTTATGCACAGTAACGGGCATGGAATACCACGAATACAGATCAAGGTATAATTTTCTAGTATCAACACAAAACTTTTCGAATTCTATATAATTTATGTCATATCCCGATGACAAAGTTCTTAAAATAACATGAAATCTACGAATAAGGTTTACGTCTAATCCTGTAATTTCGCTGCTCAATTCAGCTTTGGAAAAAAATCTACGTGCTGTGTTTCCATCGTTTGTGTTACCATACCCAGGTTTTGGTTTATCTACAATGAATGCCATACGATCACACACACTTTTTGTATCTCTTGTGAGCGTTGCTTCACAATAGCTTTGTCGTTATCTCCCCTGACTTGCCACTTTTTTTATTTCTAAACGATAGCTGATGTGAAGCAAACATTCAAACGTGCGGATCCATGCATGTAAAGTAGATAAACCAAATGTTGCAATGCGTTCTTCGTTGCTGGGATATTTCTTTGACTCCTCGTTCATAGTAGACGGGGCGGCACCGCAAATATAACACTTTTGTGTTGAACTTGTGTCTGTTAAGGCATTGCACACTTTGCCATCAGTCATTGTCAACAACAAATCGTGTTTAACAGAGATTTGAGATCCAGCAACGTTACATAATGTTGGAAGAAGCTGACTTACTTCATCTGAAATTTTAGAAGTTTCTTCTTTCGTAAACTCTTTTGTCTCCTTGGCAAAAATAAACTTAATAGGACGGCAATATAAAGTAGAGGAAGGTCTTGAATTTTGCCAGATCACAGTTTCGCCATCAAGCAGTCTCAAAGGGACAAATGAGTATACGAACAAAAATTCGTCTGTAGCGTTAGTGTTCTCAAATTTCTGCTTACGTGCTATGCCCCGAACTCCCATCACAGCCCCATTTGCTTACCAACGTATAATATGAACGAGGTAACACACTTCTAATGACTTCCGTCTGAGCTTTAACTAATCGTTTTATTCAAAATCGCGTGAAGTTTAATTTCAGCTTGAGATTCGGTCACAGAAATATATTCGTCAGAAGGACAACAAGAAGCTTTGGACTTACCTAAACTATAAAACGATGGATACACTTGATGTCCCGCTTTCATTGACCATTTTCTTGTTTGTTTATATGAGTGAGAAGTCGATTTCGAGTCCACATAATAAGCTAAAGCTTCGTCTGGTGTTAACTGCTTGTTCAGAACACTTATTCTTTTCTCTAGTTTTACTGACCGCGACGTTATGGATCTGTTTAGCAACATTTCGATGCCCTTCTTTTCGAGTAGCTAACTCAGTTGCTGTAATAAGCTCACTTGCACTTCGCGATTCCAAAAGATCTTCTAGTCTCCGTCTCTTCGTTTTCGTTGATGAGTCTTCAAATGATTTTCTAGGTCGCCCTACGGAAAGAGCCGCTGATGATGTTGAAGTGCACGGCTGGTTAACACACATCTTTATTTCGATTTCGGATCCCTCTAACCAATCTTTATGTTTGATTAGAAACATTTCTTTGTTACACTTTAAAGAAGTCCACTTTTGATTGAATTTTGCTGAAAGGCTTGATATTTTCATTTTGAGTCATTTTAGAGAATCGTCAGAAACATCAGACATATTGAATTTTTCACTTATATAATAAAAAATGCCACTGTTTCGTTCAGTTTTGTCATGTTTTAGCCATTCTTCAAAAAACTCCATTTTCGTCATAGTCACGACTCGTTCTGAAAAAAATAAAATAATTTTACTTTCGGGGTCTATAATATATATGAATCTGTGCCTGAATGTTGTAGGTATTACATATAGAAAAATCTAGGTGGATATATATGGATAAAAAAAGTTGCTACTTTTAAAGTTTACAATTAATGTAAAATTTGCTGGATTTATCTATACATTTACAAATTGATATTAAACCAAAAGCATACATATTTTTTATAAAAAAATATAAGTCATAATAGAGTACATACCTTCAACAGAATATTCCATCACAAAAAACTCGTTTCACTTTGCTACCAATTTTAAAATATGTTATCACAAGTGTGCATAAAATGCAACTGATTTGCAAATGAAAATGACCTCTCTTATAAGGGTTACTTTGACTCCCTGATAAGATACCTTTATGAGGTGATAAACAAATTAATTCTTTGAATTCGTTAAATGGGGGGGGGGTTGTTTACAAGTCGTTATCAGTGGTTCCTGGAAATTACGTCATGAATATTGTCCCGCTAGCATGTTCTTGCCGAATCACTGTGCGTTGGTAGGAGAGACTGATTCCGAAACACAGTCAAGAGTTACGTTAAAATTAGGAATAAAAGTTGTATCGAAGACTTAAGTTTAGTAGAGAACAATTATAAGCAGTTCATCTGATTGCAGGAATTGATACTCTTAATTAGTGTACAAGTCGTTTTTTTTTATAACGGCAGATCAATAAATATTTTTTAAATTTACTTTATCTTATTTGAATACTTTCTTCTTTCTGTGGCAAATGGTTCGAAAAATATAACAATGGAACCCTTTCATTTTAATCTAAAGAATTTTTTGCAACGTGATTGTGTGCAATGAAAATATTATTTATTTTTTGTTATTTGTTTATTTATTATTTATTTGATTTTATACGTGCTTCTACTTTTTAACTAGCTTTAAAAAGGGGGAGGCTCTCAATTCGACGCATATGCATTTTTTTAATGTATGATCCCGCATAACTCTGGAAAATAGATACCAATTTAGATGATTATTATTCGAGAGGGTACACATTCGAGATGGTCCCATATAAATTTTAATAAAATTGGTTTTGTAGTTTCGGAAGAAATTCTGAAAAACTTACACATAAACTTTGTTGCAATAAGACATCGTTAACTCTGGTAAATATATACCGATTTGGATGATTATTTTTTTATTCGAGAAAATACTCATTCGAAATGGTCCCATATGAATTTTATTAAAATTGGGTATGTAATTTTTGAAAAAAACCTTGAAAAATATAAATTTTTATAATAAAATATCGATAACTCCGGTAAATATGTACCGATTTGGATGATTCTTTTTTTATTAGAAATAGTGCATATTTCCATATAGATTTTATTGAAATTAGTTATGTAGTATCTGAAAAAATTTTAAAAAAATAATATTTTTGTAATTAAACAGCGATAGCTATGGCAAATATGCACCGATTTCGATTATTTTTTTTTATTGGAAAGAGTACATACTGGAGATGGTCCCATATAAATTTTATTGGAATTGGTTAGAAAGTTTCTGAAAAAATTTTGAAAAATTTAATTTTTGTAATTAAACATCGATAATTTTGGCTAACGTGTACCGATTTGGAAGATTCTATTTTTTATTCGAAAGAGTATATATTCAAGATGGTCTCATATAAATTTTATTGAAATTGGTTATGAAGTTTCTGAAAAAATTTTGAAAAACTTATATTTTGGTAATTAATCAATAGCCCTGGCAAATATGTACCGATTTGGAAGATTCTATTTTTTATTCCAAAGAGTACATATTCGAGATAGTCCCATATAAATTTTATTGAAACTGATGATGTAGTTTCTGACGAAATCCTAAAAAACTTGATTTTTTGTAATAAAATATCGATAACTCTGGTAAATATGTATCGATTTGGATGATTGCTTTTTTTATTAGAAATACGAGGCTGGTTTGAAAAGTCTGTGCAAAGTCCGAGAGATGGCACCACCGGCGAGTATCGAGGTCATGTTCAGTTAGTAGCATCTCTTGAATGAACGCACACCAAGTTTCAGCCATATTGGTCTATTTCTTTGTGTTTGGCATTCGTGTGAATCAAAGAAGTCGAGTGGTTTTCAAGAAATGGACAAAAAAAAAATTTCGTGTGGTGATTAAACATTACTTTATGAAAGGCAAAACGCCTCAGGAGACTAAAGAGAAGCTTGATAAACATTATGGTGACTCTGCACCTTCGATTAGAACAGTTTATAAGTGGTTTCAAAATTTTCGAACTGGCCATAAGGGCACAAGTGACGCTGAACGTTCTGGACGGCCTGTGGAGGTTACGACTCCAGAAATCATTGATCAAATCCATGATATGGTGATGGATGACAGAAGAGTTAAGTTGCGTAAGATTGCTAGTGCTGTGGGCATCTCGACTGAACGGATACATAATATTTTGCATAAACATTTGGACATGAGAAAGCTATCCGCAAGACGGGTGCCGCGATTGCTCACGCTTGACCAAAAACGGAATCGTGTGAAGTGTTGCAAGGATGGTTTGCAGCTGTTCCAGAAGAATCCGGAGGACTTTAAGCGTCGTTTCGTCACTGTGGATTAAACATGGATACATTACTATACTCCTGAGACCAAACAACAATCTAAACAATGGGTTACCAAGGGGGAATCTGCACCAAAAAAGGCGAAGACCGTTCCTTCGGCCGGAAAGGTTATGGCGACTGCCTTTGGGATTGGTAAGGGATAATCCTCATCGACTATCTGGAAAAGAGTAAAACTATTACAGGTGAATATTATTCATCGTTATTGGACCGTTTGAAAACCGAGCTGCAAGAAAAACGCCTGCGATTGGCCCACAAGAAAGTCCTTTTCCATTACGACAACGCACCAGCACACACCTCAGCAGTTGTGGTCGCAAAATTAATGGAAATAGGATTCCACACATTCACATCCCCCCTATTCTCCAGACTTGGCTGCCTCGGACTACTATTTGTTCCCCAATTTGAAGAAATGGCTGGTGGGACAAAGATTTTATTCAAACGAGGAGGTGATTGCAGACACTAATGGATATTTTGCAGACTTGGACAAATCTTATTATTCGAAAGGGATCAACAAACTAGAACATCGTTGGACGAAGTGTATAAGCCTAAAAGGAGACTATGTCGAAAAATAAAAAAGGTTTACCCCAAACACATAAGTAGTTTTTATTTTTGCACGGACTTTTCAAACCAGCCTCGTACACAGGAAATTAGATAACCTATTAGAAGTACATAAGTAAATATTTCTTTTAATCACATCGTATAATTGTATTTAAAAAATTCAAGTGATTTTTACAGGCCATTTTTAAAACAGTTTTCTGAAAAGGTGCTCATATAACGAACATATTGTTTCTTTTTATTTTATAAATATTCGCCAGGTATAAAAGGAACTATAAATAAGTAGACATCTACGAAGCAATAAACGAAATAATACTTGAAAATTCAATAAACAGACTCTATCGATTTGCTTTTATAGCTTAACTTGGGTTGTTCTGTAAGTAAACGATAGATGGAGATAAAATTTAAAATCGATATAAATTTTTTCATACAAATTAGTTTTACATTTATTACTCCCTCCGCTAAGGGAAATATTGTGTGAAAAAAAAAACACCGGCCGAAATTTTTGCTTTTCTTGCATTTTCAGAAAAATATAGCTCCCCTTTCCGTCGATCTGTATGTCTGATAACTCGGAAACAAAACGAGAAATCGATTTTAAATTTAGTACACATGTAATGTTCGAAGTAGAAACGTAAAGTTTTTGAGAGATATTACTTCGGAGAAAGGAGACGACAGGGAGGAAGTTTTAAAAAAGTAACATTTTTGTGCCAAAACAAAAATTTATTTCTTAACATAATTTCTATTAGCCTCAATATATTTGATCCAGCGAAATTCGAATTTTTTATTACCTCAGAAAGAAAAATTGTTTTGAATTGTGCATAACACTCGTTTACAGCACAGATAACCTCGTCATTCGACGAAAATGTCTTTCCCCTAAGTCAATGCTTAAAGCTAGAAAACAAAAAAGTCACCTGGGGTCAAATCCTGAGAACCTCTTTTTGAAGTTAGAAAAAAATTGTGATATGATGGAGCAAATCCAACATCGGGATCGTGCTCAGCGGTTAAAAATATAGGGGGGTCAGTCATCCAGGACAGATTTTTTTTTTTGACCTCTTTTTAGAGTTAGAAAAAACTATTATATGATGGGGCAAATCCAATATCAGGATTATGTTCGGTGACCAAACGTCTAGGGGGGTCGGAGGTCAGTGATCTCGGACAGAATTTTTTGTACCTCTTTTTGAGGTTAGAAAAAAAGTGTGATGTGATGGGGCAAATCCAACATCGAGATCGTATTCAGCGGCCAAACATATAGGAGGGTAGGGAGGTCAGTCATCTAGGACAGAAATTTTTTATTTTTGACTGCTTTTTGAGGTCAGAAAAAAACTGTGGTATGATGGGGCAAATATAGTGGGGTAGGGGGTCAGTCACTTCAGATAGATTTTTTTTTTGTGTGCCTGTGTAATTTATCTAAGAACTATAATTGAGAACAAAGGACAACCGCCTTTTCTAGATATTTTAATTATTAAAAACAATAATAGATTAGAATATGATATCTATAGAAAAGACACAGTAACAGATAGATATATTCCTTATGATTCAATTCATTGCAAACAACACAAATTAGCCGCATTACATTTTTTAGTTCATCGTTTCGTCACTTTTCCTCTGAATAGAGTAAATTTCAATAATGAAAGGAATCGTATTAGAAATATACTTAGAGTTAATAGTTATGGCGATGACTTAGTAAACAAGTTAATAAATAGACATAAGTTTAGGTTAAATATTCAGAATACCACTTTTTTTACACGGGAAGAAAATAAGACCAAGTATGTCTCCATACCATATAATCCGAAATATAGCAGGGGACTCAATAAGGTATTTAATAACGTAGGCCTCACCTTAGTCTATAAGTCATTAGACAATCTGAGGAATATCTTAGGAAATCCCAAAGATAAGATTCCCAATTATGAGAAAAGAGGAATTTATGAAATTAGTTGTCATTTTTGCGACAAAAAGTATGTTCGGAAAACTAAAAGGTCAATTAAAATACGATTTAAAGAACATTTAGCACACTTAAAATACAGTGGAAGAGAAAAGTCTAGTATCGCCGAACATGCCCTTGAAGTTGATCATACTATAACATTAGATAACCTAAAAATAATTAAAAATGTATCGGATAGGAGATTGTTGAACGCATACGAAAGTATAGAAATTATAAAATGTAAAAGTAGTTTAAATAAAGACGGAGGGCCTATTCCTTATAGTCCGCTCTACTGGTTACTTGATCGGAACTGATGACCTGGCCTATGCCATTAGTTCCTTCTGAGTAATTCAAGGGTTAGGCTAAGTATATATAGGGTAGATTTGTAGTTTAGCTTTAGTCAGTCATCGCTCCTGATGAAGCTAACATGGTTACGAAATGGGCGTCGGGTGCAAAGTGTTTGGTGTAATGGTGACATATAATGAGTACTGTAATTTATCTAGCATATAAAAAAAAAACAAAAATTTCAAAGTCATCAGTGTTCAGTTGTTGAAAAATCATTTGGGATGTGTTTTGTGAAGTCCTTGATCATATTATACCTCTGTAACAACAATTTTTATTGTAAAAGCCATCAACGTACGGAACACTAATTGCGCAAGTCCTACTTGCACTTGGTAGGTTATTTTAGTCTTAACTTCCAATTAATTTTGAAGAGCCTTGAAAAAGGTTTTATTTAAATCGAAACGGTAGCAACAGAAACATTTTTTTCGACATCCCTGGCCCTGTCCCTCAAAACTTGATTGCTAAAATCTTTTGCGGCGAATTTCGTTACAGCTTTTATACGTCTTTCTTAACGTTTTCTTGTTATTATCATACGAGATATAAAATTATATAAAAAGTGATTTTCAGTATGCGTGAGACGCTCTTAGGGACGCAATCAACGCTCTGATTTCTTTATTTCATTTGTGACCGGAATAAATCTGGCTGTCTGCTCTACTGGCTGCTTTATTAGTTTCTTTTTATTGCCTCTTACCTACGACAGAAGGTTTTTATGGGCTTTAATTCTGACCAGTATTATGGGGAATTTTCTCAAGTATTGTTATTTTTATAAAATAAAACCAACTTTATTTATTATATATTATACTCTGTTTAATTGAAAGTAATAGCAATATATTACCTAGAATTATGCAAATTAGCATCAAGCAGTAGTAAGTGTGGCAATCCCGAAAAAAGTAAACGCTAAAGAATGTAGTGACCATCTTATGAGTCATACCTTAAAGCTTTTTCTAAAGATAATACACAATCGGATCTACAAAAAGCTTGAAATAGATATTAGTGAGACCCAAATGGGATTCAGAAAAGGAATGGGCACACGCGAGGCCCTGTTTGCGATAAACGTGTTGTCACAGAAATGCATGGACATGAGTCAGGACCTGTACGTTTGCTTTATAGACTTTGAAAAGGCATTCGATGAAGTTCGACATGATCAATTAAAGAGAATCCTCAAAAATAAAAATATCGATGATCTAGATATCCGCATCATATGCAATCTATATTGGAACCAGACAGCGAGAGTTAAAGTGGAGAACATGATTACGGAAGAGATAGACATCTGCCGGGGAGTACGTCAGGGCTGCATACTGTCACCCCTTTTGTTTAATATCGGTATAACCACCGATATGTATTTTCAAAATCAATCCAATTAATTGACCTATAAAAATTACGTTACCATAATAAAACAGTTGTAAATACAACAAATAAAATTTATCACTAATCTAGTTTATTACTTTTTGTTTATAAAAAATTTATAGTAAACAGAACTTTATTGATTTGACCGTTGTCCTTTTTAAATGTCTACGCGCGTAACATTTTAAGAAGTATATTTTTGTTTTACCTATTTCAATATGTTTGAATATATAACGAAGAAATTACTATAATTATATACGAGGCTGGTTTGAAAAGTCCGTGCAAAGTCCGAGAGATGGCACCACCGGCGCGTATCGAGGTCATGTTTAGTTAGTAGCATCTCCTGAATGAACGCACACCAAGTTTCAGCCATATTGGTCTATTTCTTTGTGTTTGGCATTCGTGTGAATCAAGGAAGTCGAGTGATTTTCAAGAAATGGACGAAAAAGAATTTCGTGTGGTGATTAAACATTACTTTATGAAAGCAAAACGCCTCAGGAGACTAAAGAGAAGCTTAATAAACATTATGGTGACTCTGCACCTTCGATTAGAACAGTTTACAAGTGGTTTCAAAATTTTCGGACTGGCCATATGTTCACAACTCCTGAGACCAAACAACAATCTAAACAATGGGTTACCAAGGGGGAATCTGCACCAAAAAGGCGAAGACCGTTCCTTCGGCCGGAAAGGTTATGGCGACTGTCTTTTGGGATTCGCAAAGGATAATCCTCATCGACTATCTGGAAAAGGGTAAAACTATTACAGGTGAATATTATTCATCGTTACTGGACCGTTTGAAAACCGAGCTGCAAGAAAAACGCCCGCGATTGGCCCACAAGAAAGTCCTTTTCCATCACGACAACGCACCAGCACACACCTCAGCAGTTATGGTCGCAACATTAATGGAAATGGGATTCCAACTCGTTTCACATCCCCCCTATTCTCCAGACTTGGCTCCCTCGGACTACTATTTGTTCCCCAATTTGAAGAAATGGCTGGCGGGACAAAGATTTTATTCAAACGAGGAGGTGATTGCAGACACTAATGGATATTTTGCAGACTTGGACAAATCCTATTATTCGGAAGGGATCAACAAACTAGAACATCGTTGGACGAAGTGTATAAGCGTAAAAGGAGACTATGTCGAAAAATAAAAAAGGTTTACCCCAAACACATAAGTAGTTTTTATTTTTGCACGGACTTTTCAAACCAGCCTCGTACTGGTGAGCAAAATAATCGAGTCAAACGTTTTTACTTCATTTAACACCGATCCTTGAATTTAATTTTCAAACTGTGCTATTATTTTTGGTATCATTAAAATGCCGATTTTCTACTCTTTCCAATAATACCAACATTTGGATTTCTAGAAAGTTTTACTGATCAAAACGGTTTTACTCAATAAAACGTTTCCACTGAAATAAAGTAACTACAAGTTCAATATCACAGGCCAACGATGAAACAACTTTTTTAATAATTTTACCTGATTTCTATGTTTTTTGGTGTGCTGAGTCCGAAAATAATAATAAAAAAGTCACCCACCAATTTTTCACATTTTAATATTCAAAATGGGAAACGTTTATTTTTTATCATTCGAATGTTATTAGGTTGACAATTAAATCAGAATTGGCAGGTTGGCAGTAAAATCAAATGTTATTAGGTTGGCAGTTTTGATAAATGTCACAGCTGTTTTGTTTTCTTCCAGTTAATATAACCTCGCATTGCAGTGTTTAACCCATGTGCTTTAATTCACACTCAAAGTATGGCTAATCGTGGTTGTAAACACTCTCCCAACACTTTTTGTTATATATGTGGTGAGTTTGTAGTTAAAAAACATCAAAAAAACATTACTGACTTTGTAAAAAAAGTATACTTTGCATATTTTGGTCTAGAAATCGGTAATCAAGAAAAATGTTGGGCTCCTCACAAAGTATGTTATATTTGTGTCGAGGATCTTAGGAGATGGTATAAGAAAGAAAAGAAAGCTTTTAGATTTGCAATACCCATGGTATGGAAAGAGCAAGAAAATCATTCAAATGGTTGTTATTTTTGCAGCGTTGATGTTTCCGGATATAACTCCAAAAATAATAAAGTAATTGCCTATCCTAACTTTACTTCAGCTAATCAGCCGGAGAACATGGACCGGGATTTCCTGTCCCTGAGCCACCCCAGTCTATTGATGACGTTTTACAGTCCAGTCTCGAATTTAATGGAAGTCGACCGGATGATAATGAGTTTCAATGTTCTCTAGAAAATTTAAAACCACAATTGTTTACACAAGCTGCGTTAAATGATTTAGTGAGAGATTTGGGGTTGACTAAGGAAAAAGCAAAATTGCTTGGTTCTAGGCTGAAAGAAAAACATTTATTGGAATCTGGAACATCTATTTACCATTATAGAACAAGAGATCAACAGTTTGCTCAGTTTTTCAAGCAGGAAGAGGATTTGGTTTTGAAATTTAATGGATGTCATATTGTGAGAGAACTGTGGGTGATACAATAAAACTGATACCAGATACGGTTTCAACACCCAAAAATACGTTATTGGTTTAAAAAGTTTTTATAGTTAATTTTTTGTTGACCTGTGTAATCTATGATGCGCGAAATGTGCGTGAAATTAACAACAACACAGGTTACAGAGTATACTTTTATTTTGTTAACTGACACGTATAAAAAGACTGTAGTATCGTAGTACTACTACATTCTCAAACGCAATGAATAAATTATAATCAAGTGAGGTATATATGGTATATTATTTTTGTTGACCAATAAAGATTTTTTATTTTAATTACGCTCAACCAGGCTTAAAAGTGTGGAACTTTTAATATCGATCTGTAAATTTAATAGATTTATATTGGGGTCTTTATGGTTTTTGTAAATTTCGATTGATTCTAAACATTGTAGTTTTGTTTCCTTTTGTTCATAATGTAAAATATTTAGACTACTAATTTCTGGAAAGTTATGACGTCTCTAAGAAATGGTTGGCAAAATTCGAATTTTGTTTTTTTAAGTCTGTATGATTCGTAATGTTCTTTATATCTAGCGTTAAAATTTCTTCCTGTTTATTCTATATACAGGCTATTACATTCATTACATCAGAATTTTAAAATGGATTTTTTGCAACAAACGAGGTGTAAACTCGAACATAAATTCAGTGCACCAACACTCGTAAATCATATAAAACTCATCTACTCGCTCTCTGTGAAACCAAGGACAGTTCATCGACCAGCACAGTTAACTATCTTTATCCTGGGTACGACGTCTATTCCAGATTTAGGCGTAACTTTGGAATCTGTCTTTTTGTCAGAAGCGACTTCTCTTGCCAACGAGAAGAGGCTCTGGAGCCCCCAAACTTTGATGTTATGTTGTTAAAAATAACGACTCAACCAACCACAAGGTTCATCCGTATCCTGTATCGACCACCAAGCGATACTAACTTTAGAGCACTTTTCGCTTCTCTTGCAGACACCATCGATCATTTACAAATTAACTATCCAAATGCCGAAATTGCCATCCTGGGCGACTTTAATGTCCACACTATCAACTGACTTAAATATTTAAATACTACCGATGAACAAGGTCGTGAAGCCGAATCATTTTCAATCAGTTGTGGCTTAACTCAGCTTATTGACGAACCAACACGGATCCCTGATCGAGACGGGGAGTTCGCCAGTCTTCTTGATCTGTTTTTAACCACCAATCCGGAGATTTACACGGTCAGCGTAAATCCGACATCGAGTATCCTACCAATCAGTGGCAGAGACGCGCCTAAACCGCGCAAGATTTAGCACTACAAATCTGCTAAATGGGAAGATCTCATGGAATATTTTCGAAGTTTCCCTTGGTTAGACGATTCTATCTTGGGGTGACAGTAACCAAGTGGAATTTAACGCTACAAAAACCCAGGCGGCAGTTTTTTCTAAAAAAGTTAACGTTGCTGAACCCGACATAGTTATGTCGGGGCACTCCATTCCCCTAACATCGTCACTCAAATTGTTGGGCGTAAATTTGGGAGCAAATATATCCTGGCATGAACATGTTGCAGGCATAGCAAGGAGAGCTTCTCAGAAGTTGGGAACATTATTTCGAACCAGAAAGCTTTACACTTCACAACTGTTAATTCTTTACAAAGCTCAAATTCGACCAACTATGGAATACTGCTCCCATTTTTGGGGCTCCGCTCCCAAACATACACTGCATTTATTGGATTCTATTCAGAGAAGAGCTGTTCGTCTGATTGGAGACCCGGAACTGACAGGTGGCCTTGATACGCTGGAACATCGAAGAACAGTTGGCGACTTGAGCCTATTCTACAAGTATTTTCATGGAAAGTGTTCCGAGGATGTGGCCCGCTTAATTCCTCCCAGAGCGGTGCATGTTAGAAGTACACGTCACGCTAATACTGAGGTTCAGCTTGTTACTCGTCGTACAACGCTTTTCAAGCAGTCATTTATATGGAGAACATCATCCCTTTGGAATAATTTGCCCAGGACTGTGTTTCCCACCGAGTACAATTTACAGCGATTTAAGAACAACGTGAATCGCTTTTTCTCTGCACACGTGTCGCTCCTGTAGCGCTTTAGGGACTTCCCTGTAGCACGTGTGCTAGACCCAAAAAAAAAAAAAAAATTATATTTTAATCCCGATTTTTTAAATTTGTCTTTTTTACTTTTTACATTGGAAATCATATTTGAAAGTTACTGCGGGGGTTTTAAAACAATACTATTGTTTTAATTTTTCTTTAAAATACATGAGATTTTATTCTGTATTTGCCTGAAGTATGTGAGAGTTGTGTATTTTTTAGGAGCAATTTTAATTTTGTGGTATATTAGACTAATAGCTAGTGATGTTCGTTTTCTGGAGATCAATTTGTTGATTTCAGAGACATTGTATCCGTTATTAGCAGCAATAGATCTAATGATATTAGTTTCCCTCTCCAGATCGTTAGTTTATGGGACATTGGATGGAGGGAATCTTTAGATATTGTCGTATCTGTGTATAAGGGTTTCCTGTAGATATCGAACAATAAATGGTTAATAGATTTTTTTATAGTGATGTCAAGGAAATTGACGTTGCTGTCTTGTTCTCCTTCTAAAGTGAATTTAATTTTGGGATAAATGAGTTCAGCATATTTAAGACTATTTTTAATTCTCCATTATTTCCTTTGAAACAAACCAAAATGTCGTCCATATATTAGACATGAAGATTTCCGCTACGAGTGGAGTGGAGATCCCATTGCCGTCTGTTTGTTTAAGGGGTTACACCACCTTGAGATTTTCAAGAAATCGAATTATTTTTTTTTGGCTAGATAAATTGTTTATACTTTTAAGAATATTTTAAACGTTTAACTATTTCAAAATTCAAATTATTTCCGAAGTTATAGCAATTAGAAGTGAACGCGGCAGAGAGTCGGCCCGAAACTCAGGTAGTGATCGGACTGGCAAGAGCGGTCAAAGCATTGACAAAGAATATTGTTCTTTTGGTCAGTTCTTTATAAGAACGCTGGTTAGAAGGATACACTCAGAATAACAACGTCATTTGGTTTATAGCTCCAAAAGTGCATTAGAGTGGCACAAAAATTGTTTAGATTCATCTTATATTGCAGCTAATATATTTAATGATGGATATATTAGTGTATTATAAATGATGCAATTATTAAGCCTGGTAATTGACCCAAGCGCGTTGCCATTTCCGGGAACTTAGATTCTCAACGAATATTTATGATCAACATGAGAGCCCAACAAGAGAGTAAAGAGGCCAGGAATTTGAAACGAGCTGCTCAAAAGGAGTCGGAGGACATCGCGACAATAATGGAAGACCTCATGTACGATCCAAGAATCGCAGATTGAACATAATTTAAAAAATATTTGGTTTTTTCGAAACAACTTCTTTCAAACTGGTGTAGAAGATATCTTAAGATCTATTTAACCGATTTTGTTAAAATTTACAACACATATTCTTTATAATACGAGGCTGGTTTGAAAAGTCCGTGCAAAGTCCGAGAGATGGCACCACCGGCGCGTATCGAGGTCATGTTTAGTTAGTAGCATCTCTTGAATGAACGCACACCAAGTTTCAGCCTTATTGGTCTATTTCTTTGTGTTTGGCATTCGTGTGAATCAAGGAAGTCGAGTGATTTTCAAGAAATGGACGAAAAAGAATTGTGTGTGGTGATTAAACATTACTTTATGAAAGGCAAAACGCCCCAGGAGACTAAAGAGAAGCTTGATAAACATTATGGTGACTCTGCACCTTCGATTAGAACAGTTTATAAGTGGTTTCAAAATTTTCGGACTGGCCATATGGGCACAAGTGACGCTGAGCGTTCTGGACGGCCTGTGGAGGTTACGACTCCAGAAATCATTGATCAAATCCATGATATTGTGATGGATGACAGAAGAGTTAAGGTGCGTGAGACTGCTAGTGCTGTGGGCATCTCGACTGAACGGGTACATAATATTTGGCATAAACATTTGGACATGAGAAAGCTATCCGCAAGATGGGTGCCGCGATTGCTTACGCTTGACCAAAAACGGAATCGTGTGAAGTGTTGCAAGGATGGTTTGCAGCGGTTCCAGAAGAATCCGGAGGACTTTAAGCATCGTTTCGTCACTGTGGTGAAACATGGATACATTACTATACTCCTGAGACCAAACAACAATCTAAACAATGGGTTACCAAGGGGGAATCTGCACTAAAAAAGGCGAAGACCGTTCCTTCGGCCGGAAAGGTTATGGCGACTGTCTTTTGGATTCGCAAGGGATAATCCTCATCGACTATCTGGAAAAGAGTAAAACTATTACAGGTGAATAATATTTATCGTTATTGGACCGTTTGAAAACCGAGCTGCAAGAAAAACGCCCGCGCGATTGGCCCACAAGAAAGTCCTTTTCCATCACGACAACGCACCAGAACACATCTCAGTAGTTGGGGTCGCAAAATTAATGGAAATAGGATTCCAACTCGTTTCACATCCCCCCTATTCTCCAGACTTGGCTCCCTCGAACTACTATTTGTTCCCCAATTTGAAGATATGGCTGGCGGGACAAAGATTTTATTCAAACGAGGAGGTGATTGCAGACACTAATGGATATTTTGCAGACTTGGACAAATCCTATTATTCGGAAGGGATCAACAAACTTAGAACATCGTTGGACGAAGTGTATAAGCCTAAAAGGAGACTATGTCGAAAAATAAAAAAGGTTTACTCCAAACACATAAGTAGTTTTTATTTTTGCACGGACTTTTCAAACCAGCCTCGTATTATCCAAGATGTAGTATAGGTTTTTTTTGATTGGGTGCCACGTTAATAATTTACAAATTTTTTAAATTCAAAATTTCAATAAAAATCAGAACTTTTTTTCCAAACTGTCATTTCTACGAAAAAATTTTAAAATGTTTTTTCCTATGCTAACATCTTAGCTATTGCCTTTCTAAATAAGAAAAAAATTATTATATGACAGAGAAAATAAGAACACCATCAGCAAGGATTTTCAAAAGGGGGTCCTACTTGATGGCTCATATCTCCGTCATTTTTTAAATTTTTTTATTCGTTATTATTTCAGATTATTCATAAAAATACTATGTATATGTGTAAAAGAAATAATTATTTTATATATATATTTAAAAGCTGCGACAAATTTTTTTTTTTATTTTACCTATTTTTTCCGAGCGCCAAGGTGATGTAACCCCCATTAAATTCAAAATAATTCTCATTTATACATAACTTTGATAGTAGTAAAAACTCTTGGCATATTACTGGGTTAATTCGGCTCTTTGTAAATATGTAATTTATAATGTTAATACATTCGGTGTTCCGAATGTTTGAAAACACGTTTGTAACGTCGAAACATACTAAAATACTATTGTTCGGTAGTGTTATGTATTTAAGTTTGTTGGTAAGTGCAATGGAGTTTTTAACGGTAAATTTTGATTCAAACTTTATTATTATAATAATAATAATAATAATAATAATAATAGATCATTACACACAAAACAAATACAAACACTTAGGAAATTCTTTCACAGCAAGCAAAACCAGCCTCCACACAGCGACAGTGAAAGCAGACAAAAACTACACACCTCTCGACTTAGCCCGGGCAGACCACTCAGCAGACACACACAGTCACACCCAATTACAACAGGAAAAGATGAAAACGTGGTCAGAGAAAACACTCCACGGAAAACACAGATACCACATAGAACAACACTACGTAAATAAAAAACAATCATACACCTGGTTACAGGATGGGCAGCTATTCCCTGAGACTGAAGGCTTCTTACTTGCCATCCAGGATAAAGTCATATTAACCAGAAACTACCAAAAGCATATCATCAAAGACCCGACTATTGCAGAGGACAGATGTAGGAAATACCACCAGCAGAAAGAAACGATCGAACACATAACGAGCGGATGTAAAATATTGGCCGGAACAGAGTACACAGCCAGGCATGATTCAGCTGCCAAAGTAGTTCACCAAGCACTGGCCACAACATACAAACTCATAGAAAACACAGATCCCTACTACAAATACACGCCAACATCCATACTTGAAAATGAAGATTACAAGCTCTACTGGGACATCGGTATCCATACAGATAAAACAGTCTCCGCCAATAGACCCGATATTACTTTTCAGTGCAAAAAAGAAAAAGTCACCTATCTAATTGACATAGCTGTCCCCAACGACACAAACATCCAAACGAAATACACAGAGAAAATTTCCAAATACACAGATCTTGCAACGGAAATAAAAAGGCTATGGAAACAAGAAAAAGTCATCATTGTCCCCCTCATTATATCAGCCACCGGCCTTACACCAACAACATTCACACCACACTTAGTACAATTAGGACTCAACACAAACATACACAAAAACATTCAGAAGTTAGTGATTTTGAAAACATGTAACATTGTCAGGTCATTCCTTAATACACAATAGTAATGCGTTTGTGCTGACTTGGTTTGCGCCCGTCAGCCAAACATGGAACCACATTGACCAAATGTGAGAAAGAAAAACGAGAACAATCATAATAATAGATATAATAGAGAATAATAATACTTGAAAATGAAGATTACAAGCTCTACTGGGACATCGGTATCCATACAGATAAAACAGTCTCCGCCAATAGACCCGATATTACTTTTCAGTGCAAAAAAGGAAAAGTCACCTATCTAATTGACATAGCTGGTCCCCAACGACACAAACATCCAAACGAAATACACAGAAAAAATTTCCAAATACACAGACCTTGCAACGGAAATAAAAAGGCTATGGAGACAAGAAAAAGTCATCATTGTCCCCCTCATTATATCAGCCACAGGCCTTACACCAATAACATTCACACCACATTTAGTGCAATTAGGACTCAACACAGACATACACAGAAACATTCAGAAGTCAGTGATTTTGAAAACATGTAACATTGTCAGGTCATTCCCTAATACGGAATGGTAATAGCGTTTGTGCTGACTTGGTTTTGGCCCGTCAGCCAAACATGGAACCACATTGATCAAATGTGAGAAAGAAGAACTTTTTGTAATAATAATAGCTTTATTCCCAACAGTAAGAACCATTTACAGGGAAAACAAGAAAGAATATGAATGAAATTTTCTCTCTAAAACTAAGGTACTAAAGTAACAACAAAAAAAGAAGAAAGAAAGAAATAAAAATGAATAAAAAAATTAAATGAATCAGCGCAGTACAAATTAGAATAAAAGTGAAATAAAACAAATATTAGTTACATACATCCAACAAGCAAAACAAGCTTCTAAAAGAATCTTTATAAATGTCCTATCAAGTGAAATGATCTAAACATATTGACCTAATCTTATTTTCGGTGTCTGCAAAAATGTCACATTCATTACTAATTAAGTTAAATTTATTGCACATAACATTGATTGGTTCCATTAACCTGAGATTAGTCCTAGCACGTGAACAAACAAAAGTAGCAGTATTTCGTGAATTAATTCTAGACACCAATATAGCCACCTTCGATAGCAGTTGAGGACAGTCGATGACTCCGTGCAACAATCTATACAAGAAAATTATAGACGAACACTCTCTGCGAGCCTCAAGTGATTGAAAATTAAATCCCTCCAATAACAAAGAGTACTCTATTCCTCTCATTGGATAGACACCATCTACCTTATATGATAAATATTTTAGAAATCTTTTTTGAACTCGTTCTAGCATTAGTTTTAGCATAAGTAACATGGGCTCCAAATAAGAGAGGCATACTCTAGTTTGGATCTCACATAAGACTCATATAGCAGCATTAAAGATCGTTCACTATTAAAGCTTCTACAGTTGCGCACTATAAAACCATATAGACGATTGGCTTCCAGCGTTACGTTATTAATGTGATTAGAAAAATCATTTTGTTATCGAATACTACTCCTAATTCCCTTACACTATTGGTGCGCTCGAGAGTTGACGCTCCTAGTGAATATTCTATTATATGGTTTTTTTCCTCGTCACCGACATAATTTTACATTTAGAAATATTCAAGTCTAATTTATTGTGCTTACACCAATCCTCAAGCACGCAAAGCTCAGTTTGAAGTAATTTACAGTCCTGAATACATGAGACGGACGCATACAGCTTGAGATCATCAGCGAAAAGCAGCCTGCCACAATTCAGAGTATCACAAAGGTCATTAATATATAGCAAAAATAGTAGGAGACCAAGATTGGATCCCTGTGGCACTCCCGAGGTTGCGGTATAGAATCGGAAATGTATCCATTATAGTGTACTGACTGAGAGCGTCCCCCCAAATATGAAGAAAACAAACTGCACGCATCCATACCAAAACCCATACGCCAAAACTTCTGCAGCAAAACGAAATGAGATATTCTATCAAAGGCTTTAGAAAAGTCCGTGTATATTACGTCAACCTGCCCTCCTGCGTCTAATATGTTCTCTGTAAAGTTTGTATACGCTCCCAAGTTTGTTACAGTGGATCTACCATCAATAAAATATTATTCCTTTAAATATTATGTTTAATTTTACTGTGATGTTTTTTAAGGGTGGATTCTTGTATGATACCACCGGTCTTATTGAATTTCCTTCCTTATGTATTTTTATGGGTTTATATGGACACAGAAGGATTTTATTAATGGGCCTAAATTTTTCATTGCCGTTAAAAATGCTTCTTCTTTCACAGCTGTTTTTAATTTATTTTGGATTTTTTCCATAGGATCACTTTTTACCGTAACGGGTTTTTCTTTTTTAAGAAAATCTTTTTTTATATATTGTTCTCTGTTTAATATAACTATAGAATTCCCTTGTCAGCTTTTGCAACTGTTTCTGACGTTCTAACTAAGTTTTCAGACATTTGTAAAAAAGAATATAGATTAGGGTTTCAAAAGTATTCAGGTTTTACATACTAGATGGCATCACATAAAAATGAGTAGAGTTTTTAATTAGTTGAAGTATCAAAGTATATTTGAATCTATGGTTTTATCATGTAAATTCCATATGATGCCTAAGATTAATTTGTAAATTTTCATTGAATAAACTTTTCATCATATATGAAATATTGTTAGCATTTGGCTACATATATGGTAAAAAACCTTCATCGTTTCGTAATTTACTTTGTGTGTCAAACAAAATGGGAGGGTACTATTCGCGATAATATAAGTTGGGGTAAGGAAAGTTGAATAGTAAGCCTGTAAAGATAATATTATATGAACACTTTTATACATTTAAATAACAAGTATCTAACATGCATGTACACTTATACCTACCTTCAAGAATTACAAACATTAACAGTTTTGTTGGTTACAGAGAAACTCTTAGGTGTCATTACGTTGTTCAAGAATTAAATTGGGACTAGCTAAACGAAGAGTGTAGCACCAAAAATCTGATAAACTGACCAGACACTGGCAATCTAGCCATGATAATCGATACACCACTGCCATTTGCCCACCGCAATATCCGTGAAATACACAATTTAAGACTAGTTGTGACAGTAACGGTTCAAGTCCCGATTAACAATTTAAATCTACTCAATAAACAATTATCAGTTATTGTTTATATCGGTCAAATTTTAAGTTGACAATCAAAGAACAGATGTTGTTTATGTCAAAATTAATAACGCCCGGAAGGGTGCACAGTAGGATAAAACAAAAACCCGAAAAATGAAAAAAACCTCCTAAAGTATATATATATACAAGGATTTTCTACAGCTGACGCTGTCTTCCTTCTCTCAGTCTTTGATTCCATCCGTTTCTATCTTCCCAGTCTCCATCTGTTAGACCCCCTGTCCTCCATAGCCTCGTCCACATCGTCTCTCCACAATCGTCTGGGTCTTCCTCTTTTTCTTCTCCCCTATAGGGCTCCACTCCGTTATTTTCTTTATCCACCTATTATCTTCGCTTCGTCTTATGTGTCCATACCATTTTAATCGTTTTTCTTCAATGGTATTTATTGCGTTCTCTTTGAGGTTCATTCTGCTTCTTATTTCTTCATTGGTTATTCTCTCCATACGTGTCACTCTACAACATCTTCTCCAATACTCCATCTCTACCGCGTTAATTTTAGATTTATTTCTTTTGTTGATCGTCCATGTTTCTGACTCGTATGTCATTATGCTTTGTATTATTGATTTGTATATGCGTGTTTGTTTCTCTTTGTAATGTGCTTGTCCCACAGGATCGAATTTAATTATTTTATGCATGTTCGCGTTTGTCCTAATCTAGCTTTAATCTCTTCTTCTGATGTTGCGTTTTTTGAAATGATGGTTCCTAGATATTTTAATCTATCTGTTCCTTTGATTATTGTTTCGTTATCTACTTCTAAAGTTTATTGCTAATCTTGCTTTAGTGCTAAAGCAGGATTAGCACCTCCTAAAGTACTTCAGTAATATCAGTTGCTTTTTTGTGGTGCCAGTTCTAATGTATTTTCTCGTGCTGAATTCTTAAGTCGATAGGACCAACTGCCGGCATGCTATTCTAATTTATTCAATGTTATTACCCATAAAACGTGATTTTTTGAATAATTTCAAAATTAGTGTGATTTTTAATATATTTTCATGCCTCTAAATTGCTTATAACATTTCAGTGGTTTTTGTTCTTCAAAGGATTCGTCAATATTAAGCAATCACGCAGCGAACATGGATACATTACATAGTTTTTATTTGCCTTGAGTTTTGAAGACCAGCTCCACTCGCCTCCAAAGAAACTCTTATTTGCTTAGATAGTAGATACCATGAGATTCGATTTGCCGCAAAGAAAGCCATCACCGAATGCGATTTCTTTTGATAGTCCAGCAAACAGGGGACAAAAAGTGGTTATTTCAGGAAAAAAATATAGCAGTTTTTTTCAACTGTTCGTTATGTTTTCTGGGGAGATGAATCCGAATTTTAATGTTGCCATCTCGTAAATGTTGTACGTTTTGAGGTAAATACAAAACAAGCCAGTATTTCGCTTATAACTTGAAAACTGCTGATTTTGGAGAAAAATATTTCTACTTTATATAAACTACATTAATTTTTCTACAAAAGCACTCCCATACTCCCTATAGATTTTTTGTCAGTTAAATGATTTAGGCGATAGAGCGTCTTGAAATTTAGTGAAATTTCGGACATAGCGCTAAGCCAAGAGCAGCATTATTTTTCTGGTAACTAAATTAGGGTATTTTGGATGGTTGTAGCTTTTACTTAATGGAAATTCATTATAAATATATAATAAAAGACTGTTTTTAGTCAATTTCCACTGGTTTATTTAAATTGCGATGACGCGTTTCGCTGTCGATGCAGCTTCTTCAGATCTACATTTTACACTGTCAAGTTAGGTTTAATATTCACAGTTTTATATAATTTCTTAATTATAATATTACACCTAATTAAATTACATTGATAGTATTGGGAAATTCACACAGATTTGGAGTTAGGAGAATAAATTCAATAATGGTGAATTGCTTAAATCTGCCTGGTCGTTGAGTAAAGTACCTGTAGTCCTTAATCGATTTATTTGCATTTGTGTGCAATCTGTGTGGATTTCCCAATACTATCAATGTAATTTAATTAGGTGTAATATTATAATTAAGAAATTATATAAAACTGTGAATATTAAACCTAACTTGACCACCAGTAGATTGCAGCGCCACCTGAACGTCCTCGCCCCCTGGTTCGACCGATGGAAGATCCAGCTAAACCCATGTAAGACACAGGCCATCGTCTTCGCCAAAGGCAACGCACTCCTTATGGACAACTCCAGCTCCAGGGATCTCGCATCTAATGGGCAACCACCATCAAGTACCTGGGAATCCAGTATGACAAACACCTCATCTGGAAAGACCAGGTCTGTGCTGCCTCAAGGAAAGCCAAGCAACTACTGGGCAAGCTGTACCCAATCATCAGCCGGTCCAGTAAGTTGCAACCAAAAATCAAGCTGCTAATTTATACCATTAACCATCGTGAGGGCAGGACTCACACACGCCTGCCCTACTTGGTCTAAACTCACCAAGACACGCAGAGCTCAACTTCAGGCAGTACAGAACAAGGCCCTGAGGATGATCACGGGAGCCCCATGGTTCGTCCGAAACCGTCAATTGCATAGAGACCTCGGTGTGCCAACAATCAAGGCACACATGAGGTCCACCAACATCAAGTTCTTTGCAAAGGCGCTACAACACCCAAACGCCACCATAAGGAGCGCATTCCACGTGCCCGCCAACGCCCGCCATCACTATCCAAGACCTTCTGACCCCATATCCGACGAAGACGATGGCCCTCCCCCACCCCCATGAAGATTGTAACCTAGACTAAGTTTAGAATTAAGTTCTAGATTAGTATAGAACCTAGGTTAAGTAGTATAGGAATATAAGCTATCATAAATGTAAGTAAGAGGCATAGCCTAACTTAAATTCAATAAAGACAATGACAATGACGAACCTAACTTGACAGTGTAAAATGTAGATCTGAAGAAGCTGCATAGACAGTGAAACGCGTCATCGCAATTTAAATAAACCAGTGGAAATTGACTAAAAACAGATTTATAATGAATTTCCATCAAGTAGAAGCTACAACCATCCAAAATTTGAAACAAGCTGATATAAGCTTTCTAGCTTCAAACTACTTCAAGTTACTTCTAAAATGTGCAACAACTACGCAAAATATTTGGTTTTTCAATCAGTGCCTCCAAAACCAAGTAACACCTAAGTATATAAATCTTAAAACTAACAACACCAACAAAGCAGCCAAAGAAGCAGTTATATACTCGCCAAAAGAAAATGGATATACACAGAGAGAGAAATCCAGTATAGCATTAGAGACTCATATAACATGTATCTGAAGGTAATCCACACAGAATTATTATTTAAACTAAATTTTATAGAATTTATGGTCCTAGATTCGAATACATGTGAAAAAGTAAAATCAATAATACATAAAAAATATTTGAAACAATACAATAAACTACAGTATCTCATTCAACAAAAAACGTTATAACAACACAAAATAAGAAAGAAAAAGAATTTTTTACTGATCATCAATTCTTTAATCGATTTATTAACATTTCCAACACACCTTTTTCGGACAGGGAAAAAAATCTTCTAACAAAAGGTTTCAAACACAATATTCAAACTAACTTCAATAGCAAAGAATCGGAGACATTAGGTATAGATACTGAGATTGCCTTGAAAGATAGTCCTAACAACATATTATCAGAATGTCAAACAGCCGAAATTATTAAAAAAGAATTTATATCTAACACTAACAACATCAACCAAGACTTAAGGACAATAAAAACAATTCCGAGTAAAGCAAAACAAAATGATGTAATCTTTACCAAAGCAGACAAAGGTAACACAGTAATAGCAATAGACAAAATCGACTAAATTAATAAATCGTTAGATTTTTTCAAAACAGGAAAATACGAAATTTTAAATAAAGATCCAACAAATATTTTTTCAAAAAGAAATAAAACAACAAATTGAACAGGCTAAAAGTATCATTCACGATAAAGATAAAATTAAATTGATAAATATGAATCCCCAAATCCCACAACTTTATTCACTCATAAAACTATACAAACTTGACCACCCAATCAGACCAGTTGTTTCCTACATGTCTGCTCCAGCATATCAGACGTCATCCTTTTTAATTGATTTAATCAAATATCATACCAAATTTGAACCTAAATATAGTATCAAAAAACTCATACGAATTCGTGAATAAAGTTAAGAATATAACAATACCAGATAATTCTAAGTTAGTCTCTTTCGATGTCAAAAACTTATTTCCAAGTGTTCCCCCAGACGAAACAATAATTTTAATAGAGAACCTATTAACAAAAAACAAAGTAAATAAAGTTATAAAAATGGACATAATTAATTTATTAAGAACTTGCCTAAGACAAAATTATTTTTCATTTAATAATACATTCTACAATAGTAAGGAAGGGTTAATTATGAGGAGTCCATTAAGTCCATTACTTGCCGAAATTTTCATGGACAGTATTGATGATATAATGATACTTAACAACCATAATAACAATAGTAATAATTGTCTATACTGGTATCGATACGTAGACGATATAATTGTATGCTTTACAGGTACGGACAGACAATTAACTCACTTTTTACCGTATATTAATTCTTTACATAGAAATATCAGTTTTACAATGGAAGAAGAAGTCGAAGGGAAAATCAATTTCCTAGACTTAACAATCAGTAAAGCCATGAAAAAACATGAATTTGCAATATATCACAAACCTTGTCATACAGATACCACAATTCACAATAGTTCTCACCACCCTAACCTTCATAAACTTGCAGCTTATCATAGTTTTATACATAGACTAACTAATATCCCCTTATCAGAAGAAAATTTTACTGAAGAATTAAACTACATAAAACAAGTAGCCGTTAACAATGGTTATTCGGTTACTTTAATCAATAGTATCGTTAGGAAAAAACTTAGAAACAAGGCAATCTCAGAAATATACCCACGTTTTAAGGACAGAAATACCACCTTTAAATGCTTAACCTATTTCGGCAAACCAACGGAAAAACTGGGGAAATTTTTAAATCAAAAAAATATCAACATAGCTTACAAGACTAACAATACTATAGGGAAATATCTTAAAAAGTACAAACCGCAAATCAATAAAGACAATAAATCAGGGGTTTATCAATTAACATGTGGGTCATGTCCTAAAACATACATCGGACAAACTGGGCGTACATTTAGACAAAGAATTACAGAACACGAAAAAAGTTTCATCCATAGAAAATCTAATTCAACATATACTAATCATCTTTTAACAGAAAATCATACATTTAACTAGAATTTCAAAATTTTACACACCCAACAAAAAGGTTTAAAAACTAAACCTTTTAGAGACAATGCAAATAAATCGATTAAGGACTACAGGTACTTTACCTCTCCTAAATCCAAATCTGTGTGGATTTCCCAATACTATCAATGTAATTTAATTAGATGTAATATTATAATTAAGAAATTATATAAAACTGTGAATATTAAACCTAACTTGACAGTGTAAAATGTAGATCTGAAGAAGCTGCATCGACAGCGAAACGCGTCATCGCACCAGTGGAAATTGACTAAAAAACAGTCTTTTATTATATATTTAAATTAGGGAAATAATTTTAATAAATATCAACTAATTAAATTGTTTTAAACAAGGATATCGTGAAAATAGAGCTCCGAGCGAGAAATGAGGGAATGCTCTTGGCTTAGCGCTATGTCCGAACTTCATTAAATTTCAAGGTGCTCTTGCGGCTAAACCATTCATCTGATAAAAAAAAACATAAAGCATAATTTGTTGGAAATTTATGTCTATATACGAGTATATGTTATTTGTTGTTTATTTTTGTATGGGAGTGCTTTTATAGAAAAGTGTTTGATTTTCAAGTTATAAGCGAAGCGTTTTTTGTATTTTACTCAACCTTCTGTATTTTATTTCCTCAAATTACCACTTTTGTCTCCTGTTTACTGGACTATCAACTGAGATCGCATTCGGTGATATTTGGTGGCGTTCTTGGCGGGAATTCGAACCTCATAGTACCTACTATCTAAGCAAACAAAAGATTCCTTGGAGGCGAATGGAGCTAGTCTTCACTAGTCATCACTTTCATGGAAGTAAAAAATCGGTAATATAATACACGGTAATGTACTTAGGTTCACTGCATAATTGCTTAATTTTGACGAGTTCCTTGAAGAGTAAAAACCATTAATGCATCCAATAGTTTTGTTTGCACGTTATATGATTCTGATTAAGTGTGCACGTTAAGAGTCAAATGATTTTGTTCAAGGGCATGTTAAGCAAAGGTTGATATTTCTGATCAACCGTCTCTCAAGTAGGTTAAATATTTTATTTAATCTTACTTAAATGGGTTTTTTAGTTTACGTAACATACTTTTGTCACGATCCTTACTTGTCTGATATATTTCACGTTCCTGGATTGTGACCTTTAGACTTCCTAAGGCATTTTTTAATTTGGCTGATGGCTTATAGACTAACGTGAGGTTTACGGTATTAAATATTGTATTCATTCCTCTGGTATCTTTTGGATTATATCATATTTTGTCTTATTTGGCCAACGTGTAAAAAAGGTGGAAATATGAATATTAACTCTAACTTATTACTAAGTTGGGAATGTGGAATCTTTGGCACAATGATACTACTTAGTATATATCACCACTACACCAAACACTTTATTTTTGCACTCGACGCGCGTTTCGCTAACCATGTTAGCTTCATCAGGAGCGATGATTGCCTAAAGCTAAACTACAAATCTACCCTATTTATACTTAGCCTAACCCTTGAATTACTCAAGCGGAACTAATGACATAGGCAAGGCTATCAGTTCCGGTCAAGCAACCAGTAGAGAGGACTATAAGGAATAGGCCCTCTGTCTTTATTTAAACTACTTTTACATTTTATGATTTCCACACTTTCGTATGCGTTCAACAATCTCCTATCAGATACATTTTTTATTAATCTTAGATTATCTAATGTTACAGTATGATCAGCTTCAAGTGCATGTTCGGCAATGCTAGACTTTTCTGTTCTATTGTATTTTAAGTGTGCTAAGTGTTCTTTAAATCTTGTTTTAATTGACCTTTTAGTTTGCCCAACATACTTTTTGTCACAATCATTACAACTAATTTCATAAATTCCACTTTTCTCACAATTAGGAATTTTATCTTTGGGATTTTCCTCAGATTGTCTGATGGCTTATAGACTAAGGTGAGGCCTACCTTATTAAATACCTTATTGAGTCCCTTGCTATATTTCGGATTATATGGTATGTAGACATACTTGGTGTTATTTTCTTCGCGTGTAAAAAAAGGTGGAATTCTGAATATTAAATCTAAACTTATGTCTATCTATTAGCTTATTTACCAAGTCATCGTCATAACCATTAACTCTAGTTATATTTCTAATACGATTCCTTTCTTTATTAAAGTTTGCTTTATTCAGAGGGAAAGTAACCAAACGATGAACTAAATGAGGCTAATTTATGTTGTTTGCAATGAAATGAATCATTAGGAATATATCTATCTGTTACTGTGTCCTTCCTATAGATATCAAATTCTAATCTATTATTATTTTTAATAATTAAAATATCTAGAAAAGGCAATTGTCCTTTGTTCTGAACTTCGTAAGTGAATTTAATGGAATTATACCGGCTATTTAATTTAGAAACAAAATCATCAATATTTGCTTTCTTTGTATCAAAAATCGCGAAAATATCATCCACATACCTATACCATACCCTTGGGAAATATTCGAATTCTTAACTGGCTTCGATTTCAAACTTACTCATGAATAAATTGGCTATGAAAGGTGATAAGCAATTACCCATAGCTGTTCCTTCTTTCTGGACATAAAATTGATTGTTATATTGGAAATAATTTTGTTCCATACAAATTTTAGATAATGTTAAGTATTCACGAATAATTTCGTCTTCAAAGCAATACAATTACCCAAAATTCACAAACCTGGAAAAGCAATGCGACCCATTGTTTCATCGGTCGGATCACCCACATTTTTAATATCCAAATGGTTATCAAAAGAGTACTTGAGAAGTTACCGTTAAATACTTTCGCAGTGAAGAATTCGTTAGAATTCATTAATAAAACAAAAAATCTAGTTCTCAATGAAGGTGAAGTCTTAATTTCTGTTGATGTTAGTTCTTTGTTCCCAAGTGTGCCAATTCCACAAACTTTACAATATCTCGAAGAATGACTCATGAATGACTTTGAAGACGAAATTATTCGTGAATACTTAACATTATCTAAAATTTGTATGGAACAAAATTATTTCCAATATAACAATCAATTTTATGTCCAGAAAGAAGGAACAGCTATGGGTAATTGCTTATCACCTTTCATAGCCAATTTATTCATGAGTAAGTTTGAAATCGAAGCCAGTCAAGAATTCGAATATTTCCCAAGGGTATGGTATAGGTATGTGGATGATATTTTCGCGATTTTTGATACAAAGAAAACAAATATTGATGATTTTGTTTCTAAATTAAATAGCCGGTATAATTCCATTAAATTCACTTACGAAGTTGAGAACAAAGGACAATTGCCTTTTCTAGATATTTTAATTATTAAAAATAATAATAGATTAGAATTTGATATCTATAGGAAGGACACAGTAACAGATAGATATATTCCTAATGATTCATTTCATTGCAAACAACATAAATTAGCCTCATTACATTTTTTAGTTCATCGTTTGGTTACTTTCCCTCTGAATAAAGTAAACTTTAATAAAGAAAGGAATCGTATTAGAAATATAACTAGAGTTAATGGTTATGACGATGACTTGGTAAATAAGCTAATAAATAGACATAAGTTTAGGTTTAATATTCAGAATTCCACCTTTTTTACACGCGAAGAAAATAACACCAAGTATGTCTCCATACCATATAATCCGAAATATAGCAAGGGACTCAATAAGGTATTTAATAAGGTAGGCCTCACCTTAGTCTATAAGTCATCAGACAATCTGAGGAATATCTTAGGAAATCCCAAAGATAAAATTCCTAATTGTGAGAAAAGTGAAATTTATGAAATTAGTTGTAATGATTGTGACAAAAAGTATGTTGGGCAAACTAAAAGGTCAATTAAAACAAGATTTAAAGAACACTTAGCACACTTAAAATACAATAGAACAGAAAAGTCTAGCATTGCCGAACATGCACTTGAAGCTGATCATACTGTAACATTAGATAATCTAAGATTAATAAAAAATGTATCTGATAGGAGATTGTTGAACGCATACGAAAGTATGGAAATCATAAAATGTAAAAGTAGTTTAAATAAAGACAGAGGGCCTATTCCTTATAGTCCTCTCTACTGGTTACTTGACCGGAACTGATAGCCTTGCCTATGTCATTAGTTCCGCTTGAGTAATTCAAGGGTTAGGCTAAGTATAAATAGGGTAGATTTGTAGTTTAGCTTTAGTCAATCATCGCTCCTGATGAAGCTAACATGGTTAGCGAAACGCGCGTCGAGCGCAAAAATAACGTAGTAAAGAGTAGTCTAACTTATTAATTGGTTAGTTAGAATTTCGACATATCCAGTGATTCTAGCTATATCCTTAATACCATCTTCATTTGTGAATCGCACTCCAATCAAAGGGAAAATGACTAAATAATGAACCAATTATTTTTAGTAAATAAAATATTCACGAATTATAATCGCTATTTGTTCTCAATTTTACGAGTGAATTTTATATAGTCATATCGACAATTTAATTTAGAAAAAAAATCATCTACACTCGATTTTTTTTGTATAGAAAATCACTAATACATCATCCACAACCTTGAGAAGTACTCAAATTAATGACTCGACCTCAGTTTTAAACTTATTCATGATTCATAGCAATGCAATTATTCATGGTTAGGCTTTATTTTTCAATAAAAAATTGACTTTCGTATTGAAAATAAGTTTCTTTCATACAAAGTTTGGCCAAAATTTAGTATGCTTAACTAATTTAGTTCTCGTCATTCAATCTAAGTAATTCCTTGTGGGCAACGGTTATGGTATTCATACATTATGAAACAAAGAACTAACGACAAGAAAAATTAAAAGTTTTCCTTAATTTAGAACTTGATCTTTTTGTTAATGAATTCTAAAGAACTTTTTACTCTTAAAGACAAATTTTTAAATTCTTTTGCTACCCATTTAGAAATAAAAAAAGGCGGTGATTCTACAGCTGCATCAATAGGTTGTATTACTTTTCCACATTTACTAATTTTGGATAAATAATACAACAAGATCGAATTGCTTACCATTAGATTAAATTTCATTGAGTCGGATATAAAGTTGTTAGGTTTTATCAAAGAATTTTAAATTCTGCCACTATGTAGGTAAGGAATTTCAGCTCCACTTTAGTCATTACAGTGTAAGTAATTCAGATTTTAATCTTAGATTTAGTCCGCGCTCCTGACTAACATGGTTCGAGCAATGCGCGACGAGCACAAAAAAAAAAAAGATTTTGGTGTAGCTGATAATTGTTGTGTAGCGTCATTATACCAAAGATTCAAAAGTTCTGTTAAGGAAAAGTTTGTCGGTCCAAATTTTGATTCAAGAATTCTCTAGAGGTCTTTTTTTTTTAGTGTTCCGTACGGAACACTTATAAGATCACTTCGGTGTCTGTCTGTCTGTCCGTCTGTCACACCCGATTTTCTCCGAAACTATTTGTCATAGAAAATTGAAATTTGGTAATAATATAGAAATTGATCGCCTCCTGAAAGCCGTGTAGATTTGAAAGTCAAATTTTCACATAAGGGGTTAGTTTTGGGGGGTGCAATCGGAAGTGAAAAAAAAATTTTTTTTAGTAGGTCATCGAGTGTGGTGTCAAATGAAAGCTTGTGAAAACGCGAGTTAAAAATATATATATAATGTAATACTTGCGCACACTTTTCTTTGTATTATTTTTAAAAAATCGCGAAAAATCGCTGTCCCCACACCTTATCTCGAAAAGTACTGATCAAAAAATTTTGAAAAAATTCTGGAATATTCTCCAAGGGTGTAGATTGAACGAAAATTATCACGAGTGCATTAGCTTTAATAATTTATCTGGTATATAAAAAAACAAAAATTTCAAGGTGATCAATTTTCAGTAAAGATTGGAAACAAACTTTATTGAAAACTTATTTGGGGTGTGTTTTGTGAAGTCACTGATCATTTTATACCACCATAACAACATTTTTTAATTTAAAACCAATCAACGTACGGAACACTAATTGTGCAAGTTCAACTTGTACTTGACCGGTTATTTATGGATCTAGCACACGTATTGTAGGGAAATCCCTACAGGAGCGGGACGTCTGCGGAAATGGCTTGGCTTCTATAATCTGACATTTCATGTAATCCGACATAATTACTGATATCACTAAAATTCACATTTAGGAAGTGATGTGGCATATTTGTAGATCATTGTCAAATATGGTTACGGCTAGGTTGCGAGTGTCCAAGTCGTTAAGCGTTAGTAGCTACGTGCACCACTTACATGTTAGAAGTAACAGAAAATAATAATATTTACATAAGAGCACCTGGGTATCTGCAAGGCCACTTCGTCAAGGCTATCGGAGGGGGTGAGCGGAGGTCTTTCAAATAAGCGACTGGGTGCCAATGTTAATGTAGGATTTCCAGAGTATTTTTGGACTATGGCGCCGCGACGCCTCTGACGTTGTTGCTGTTGTTGTTTTTGTTTCTTCTTTTTGTCCTCCTCGGCTGCTCTTCGGAGGTTGTGAAGCCGGAAGAAGTACAAAGACATTCTGTTGAATAATTATTTATAGATTTTTATTTAATTAAAAAATAATAATAAAAAAAAATTGTAGAATCAAGTCAACAAATTAAAAGACATTGTTAGTTAAAATTTTAAGAAGTTTTATAAATAAAAATTCTTCCTACAAAATTTTAGAAAATATTTGTTATCAATTTAAACTTTTATTTTTTATCAATTACTTATTTCCACAAAAAAAACATGGAAAATTTTCTGGCCTGCCCTTTTTGGATGTAATGTAATTTTCTCTTATTATTATTTTTCCTTCACTTATAAAATGAAATCAAATTAAATAAAAAATACTTGATTACGATAAGACTATTTATGAGTGAAACTTAAAATCATCATTTTCTCAGAGGGCAGCTAAAAAACTACTCGGATAAATAGACTTTTGATATTTTATTCAGTAAGGCATAGTTACCCGTTACAGTTTTTCCTCCCTACATTCTAATTTATTGACTCGATTCGGATTCATGCATACAAATCAAATTATAAATATTTTCCTAATCTAACCAAAAGTCAATAAACACACAGAGCTAATGCATGTAACATTACAAATTACATTATCTACACTACTTCTTCCTAGGTCAGGCAGTAAAAATAAACGCTAATTGACTTACTTTTAATAAAATGTATAAATTAAAAAGGAGTAACTTATATCTTATAAACATTTAACCTTATATTTTTAATCACATAACCTCGATAAAATATTGAATATACAAATTACCATAAATTGAACAATCCAAGTATTTAAAAATATATTTCGGATTGTACTGATATTGCCGTCCGTGACGCTAAAATTAAAATATTTTAGAGGTCAAATCAAATTTAGTATTATTATACTTAATAGCGATTTTGCAAGGCTTATTTTTCACATGCCTTTGTCCTTACCGTTATCTGAAGCACGTTAAGGAACTGCACTTTCACACTACGACAGAATTTCAATAAAAAAATAAAGTAAATGTAAGGTTAGGTCAGTATTCATCTGCTATAAGCTTAGAGGATTTTTTTTCATTCACAGCACAACCCGCTGATGTCTGCTGTATACCTAAGTAGAAAAAAAAACAGAAGCTACCATAATAGCGATTAGAATAATGAACTTCAAATAATCTCTCTTATTGGTTCCTAAATAAGGGAAATCGTTATCCTTAATAAAGGCTTCTCTTATTTTGTTTGAATACTACGGAAGTTCCAAACGGTGGGCGCATGCTTTAGATAACGATTACAGCTGAGTCCTTATATTTAATTTCTTCCCTTTACTATTGCGCATGCTTAAAGAGAAAAATAATGCCTATCAAAATAAGCGTTGCTAAATCTCTCTGTTATACAGTTACAGTAAAACCATTTTAAATGAAGAAATAATTGACAGCCACTACCTTTTTTAAGGCATAAGTGTGTTGTACATCATGGGAATTAACACTTTTTTTTATAATGCATCGTTTACAAAGACGTATTACATTATTTTGTGTTATATGATGTACGGATTATTTATAAAACCTTAATTTTACTTACTTAATTTTTAATATGTCAGAAAAATTATGGATTCAAAAAATGTTTTTTTTATTAATCTATCAGTCTCATAAAAATTATTAAAATTTTCGACCGAGAAAATGTAATGTTCCCTTAAACAAATAAATAACGAGGCAATATTTCCAATCAAACTGAAAAATTTTTAACTGGAAAAAATTCTACAATTTGAACGATTATTTCAGTAGAACCTAACAATACATTGTCAGAATCAAAGACATTTTATAGTCAAAGGGAGATTAAAAATGTAATTCATAGAATCATTTCTCACCAAATCGATCATCCACTTAAAACCTCAATCAGTGCAAAAAGGACAAGCAGAAAACAGGTATCTAAATTGTAACCCTCACCAACCTTTAGCATGTCAGGACGATATGCAAAAAGTGACTTTACGTCCCTACAACACTCCAGAAAAAACTGGAAAACTAAATAGTTACCTGCTGCTTTTTAGTACAAACTGCTTTGGAAATCATAGCAGCGTTGCCACTTATACTTATTTTACGTGAAAAACATTTTATACCCAAAAGGAAATAAACCCAATTTCAATGTGTGTCATATAGATAAGCAGACAACAATGGAGTAAACTGCAACCTTATCTTATGAAACAAGTTAGCTACCTCCACTTCCATACAAGACTACTAAGAAAACTGTTGTCTTTCAGTTACCATAAATTGGGCAATCCAAGTATTTAAAAATATATTTTGGGTTGTACTGATATTGCCGTCCGTGACGCTAAAATTAAACTATTTTAGAAGCCAAATCAAATTTAGTATTATTATACTTAATAGAGATTTTGCAATGCTTATTTTTCACATGCCTTTGTCCTTACCGTTGTCTCAAGCACGCTAAGGAACTGCACTTTCACACTACGGCAGAATTTCAATAAAAAAATAAAGTAAATGTAAGGTTAGGTCAGTATTCATCTGCTTTAGAGGATTTTTTTTTCATTCACAGCACAACCCGTTGATGTCTGCTGTATACCTAAGTAGAAAAAAAACAGAAGCTACCATAATAGCGATTAGAATAATGAACTTCAAATAATCTCTCTTATTGGTTCCTAAAAAGGGAAATCGTTATCCTTAATAAAGGCTTCTCTTATTTTGTTTGAATACTACGGAAGTTCCAAACGGTGGGCGCATGCTTTAGATAACGATTACAGCTGAGTCCTTATATTTAATTTCTTCCCTTTACTATTGCGCATGCTTAAAGAGAAAAATAATGCCTATCAAAATAAGCGTTGCTAAATCTCTCTGTTATACAGTTACAGTAAAACCATTTTAAATGAAGAAATAATTGACAGCCACTACCTTTTGTAAGGCATAAGTGTGTTGTACATCATGGGAATTAACACTTTTTTTTATAATGCATCGTTTACAAAGACGTATTACATTATTTTGTGTTATATGATGTACGGATTATTTATAAAACCTTAATTTTACTACGGATTATTTATTAGACCTTGATTTTACTTAAATTAAGCTTCCTTGAGTCATAAATTATACGATATTTATAACTGAGATTACATAAAAACACTACACAGTGAAACAATTATTTTTTTACGGAAGTTGTAAAAATTAGTTGAACACCCATTTGCTGTTTTATCTTTTTATCTTATTCTATATATTCTCTTTCTAATTAAATTCACTTTCTAGAACGATATATATATATATATATATATATATATATATATATATATATATATATATATATATATATATATATATATGTGTGTATATATAAACGCATTAACCAAATTAAAAATGAAAAAGCAGCAGGAGAAGATGATATCCTGCCGAAAATGCTAAAAAAGGGAGAACCGCCATTAATCAAAAAGCTTAAAAAACTCTTTAATAAATGTCTAATCGAAGGAATGATACCAAAAGATTGGGAAACTGCCCTAGTTATATTGATATACAAAAAAGGAGATTGGAGAACTAAAGCCAATAAGTCTCCTATCGCAAATATACAAACTATTCATAAGAATAATCACAAATCGATTGGACAAGAAGTTTGAAAATTACCAACCCAAAGAACAAGCAAGATTTCGAAAAAGATTTAGGACAAGTGAACATCTATACACGCTCAGACAACTTATAGAAAAGCTAACTAAATACAATATTACAGCCTGAATGGAACCAGTCGACTTCCGAAAGGCCTTTGACACAGTGGAATACTGGGCAATTGAGAAAGCAATGAAAAACGCAAGAGTCGATCAAAGATATATTAACATACTGATAAAAATCAATGAAAAATCAAAACTGAAAGTGAGTTTACACGAGGGTACCAAGGAAGCAAAAATAAAGAGAGACTTTAGACAGGGTGATATCATATCACCCAAAATATTCAAGAGCCTTCACTGGAAAAAAAGATACTTAACATATCCAGAGAGAGACTCAACAACTTAAGATTTGCTGATGACATCGCACTTTTTGCCGAAAATGAAATCGAATTGAAAGAAATGCTCCAAGAATTACAAACTGAAGCAAAAAGGTGGGTTTAGAGATGAACATCACAAAAACCAAATTCATGACTAACGAACAAACCACCATTAATGACGTAATATCTATACATGGACAACAAGTAGATTCATATGTATATTTGGGACAGGAAGTTACACTCGGAAAATTGAATCAAGAACTGGAAGTCAGTAGAAGGATACGCCTGGGATGGGCGGCTTACGGTAAAATAAAGCAAGTCTTTCAGTCCAAACTGCCTTTAAAACTCAAAAGTAAAGTATTTAACGAATGCATTCTACCAGTAACAACATATGATACGAAACTTGGGTTTTAACCCGGACAATTATTAGAAAATTGCAAGTTCATCAGAAAGCAATTGAAAGGAAAATCCTAGGAATATCACTTAGGGACTGCAAATCGAACGATTGGATTAGGAAAAAGACAGGGGTCCACGACATAATTGAGAGGATATCTTCCCTCAAGTGGAAGTGCGCTGGCATGTGGCCAGAAGTACTGATAACTGGTGCATGATGATATTAAAACATCAACGGGGCTCAATTGGTATCAAATTGCTCAAAACAGGAACATATGGAAGCACATGTGCGAGGCCTATATCCAAAGGATAGAGAATGGCTAGAAGATATATATATATATATATATATATATATATATATATATATATATATACATATATATATATATATATATATATATATATATATATATATATATATATATATATATACATATATACATATACATATATATATATATATATATATATATATATATATATATATATATATACATATATATATATATATATATATATATATATATATATATATATATATATATATATATACATATACATATACATATATATATATATATATATATATATATATATATATATATATATATATATATATACATATATACATATACATATATATATATACATATATATATATATATATATATATATATATATATATATATATATATATATATAAATTTATATATATATATATATATATATATATATATATATATATATATATATATATATATATTATATATATATATATATATATATATATATATATATATATATATATATATATATATATATATACGCGTGCGCGTATGTGTATGTGGAACGTCATTCTTTAAGAATGTTTAAGATCTATAGAGAGTTATGAACCAACTAGATTGTTAGTCCGATTCTGTGGAGAACGCGACGTGAGAGCAATTTCAAGATTTTCCAAGGCATCAATTCGTTTTCTTTTATTGAGGGGGTGTAAAACATTCAAGAAAGATTCAATATCAAGGGGGTGTTTGGATGTTATAAGATTGGTGTCACCTTGTGTTTATGGAAAGCCGATTTTCCGTTAACACTCGATCTATTCTTTTTAGTGTCGGAACGAAACAGTTTTCTCTACGTATCTATTGCATCTGTATAAATATATTTTTGCCGGAATGATTTTATTTAACAATAGTTTTTGTTATTTCTTAAGTGAAAATCCAATTGTTTTGGGAAGTTATGTTTTAACCTATATTCATTTTAATGGACAAAAAAGGTAAACATTTGGCAACTCTGTTGAGATAGACGAAATAATAGGGTCGGTACTAGGGTTTTTACGAAATTTTTAAAATGTCCGAATCTACAAAAAAAAAACAGTTTACTTAGGTCAAATATAGCTATATATATATATATATATATATATATATATATATATATATATATATATATATATATATATATATATATATACACGTACGTACACGTAATTTTCAAGGGAAATTCATTTTTTATTTATTCAAAATATTGGCCATTGGCTTCTACACACTTCTCCCATCTTTCAGGTAAATTATGAATACCATGCAAGAAAAACTGCTTGTCTTTTGCGGCAACCCATTCGTTGAACCATTTTCCAATTTCCTCGAAATTGCTGAAGTGCTACTCTGCAAGCGCGTGCCCCATTGATGCGAAGAAGTGATAGTCAGATGGCGCCAGGTCGGGAGAGTGCGGAAGGATATCCTATCCAAGCGATTTCAAGGTGTCTTTCACTGGTTTTGCTGTGTGAGACGGCGCATTGTCGTGTAACAAAATCACTTTGCCATATCTTCTGGCCCATTCCGGTCGTCTTTCGATCAATGCGTGATTTAAATTAATCATTTGTTGGCGATAGTGTTGTGCATTAACGGTTTCGCCGGGCTTCAAGAGTTCATAATACACAATACCGCTTTGGTCCCACCAGACACAAAGCATGGTCTTCTTGCCGAAGCGATTTGGCCTTGGTATTGAAGGACCGGCTTCGCCAGGTGACAGCCACGATTTTCTCCGCTTCGGGTTTTCAAAGTAAATCCATTTTTCGTCACCCCTCACAATTCGGTGCTGAAATGATTTTCTTTCGTGGTGTTGAAGCAGCATTTCACAAGTGACTTTACGATTTTCCATTTGCCGTTCATTCAAATCGTGTGGGACCCATTTACCGAGTTTATTGATCTTCCCTATTGTTCGTAAACGTCTGCTGATTGTTTCTTGTGACACATTTAATGCTTTTGCCAATTACTGTTGTGTTTGAGTTGGGTCATCATCCAGTAACGCCTGCAATTCCTCGTCTTCGTACTTTTGTGGTCTACCACAGCGCGCACTGTCTTTCACATTGAAATCACCACGTTTAAATTGTCGAAACCATGTCTCACATGTTCTAATCGATGGAGCGTGTTCATCATATGTTTCTACCAGCAAACGATGACTTTCCGCAGCATTTTTCTTTTGATTAAATAAGAAAAGCAATGCGTGCAGCAAATGTTCTTTTTCAGGCACAAAAGTCGACATGATCACTGAACGATACAATACCGACGCTAATGTTTGGCGGACTCAACTTGTAAATGCTGGTTAGGTTAATGTCAGATGAACACACTGACGTATCTATCAAATTCATACACTGCGTACTGTTCGCTGTTGCCATCTCTAAGGGAAACCAGCAAAAACTTATGCATACACCTGTATATATATATATATATATATATATATATATATATATATATATATATATATATATATATATATATATTCGCAAACAGCAGGCGCTCGAGACGGAATATAAAAAGATAATAAATAACCCAATCTTGAGATCAATAGACTGCGATCTAGATACCCTCCCCTTGGAGATGCTAGAATCCTTCATCACAGAATCTTGGAGGAGACAGTGGGAGTAAAATGCTCTAGCTGAATATTTACACCTACCTTGCATAGAGGAGAGGCCACCAAGTTTGGAATCACCCCGAAAAACCTGTCTGCAGTAAAGAGAATTCGGACAAATCGTGGCATTTGCTGAGACTTTCTGTTTAAATGGGAGAAAATCTTAACCCCACAGTATGACTGAGGAGCCGACAGACAAACCTTGTGGCATATAATAGAAGAGTGTGCGGTTAAGATTTTGTACTGGAGACCCGACGAAAAGTCAAATAGACTGCGTTAATAATTTAGACTTACGTTTGTGATCACTGTGTACTTAGTTGTTCTGTACATTTATTTAACTCTATCGTCTTATATTATAGTTTTTTTAAGTGTATTATCGTATCCTATAACTGCTCACAAGCAATATCTATTGAGCGTGTAGTAAGGCAGGGTTGTGTTTTGTCTCCGCTATTATTTAATATATACTCTGAGCAAATTTTCAGAGAGGCACTAGAAGAGGCTGATGAAGAAATACTGCTTAATGGGGAGCGAATAAATAGCATTCGTTATGCCGACGATACAGCGGTTATGGCTAATAGCTAACTTAAAGGGTCCGCAACTTCTTATGACCAAAATAAAGGAAGCCGGTAATCGATACAGCCTCGAACTTAATATCAGCAAAACAAAGTACATCCGTCAACAAATAGAAAGAATTCCAACATATTTATATTAGATGCCACGATCAACGAACAATGAGATCATTCGCAGGAAATTCGTTGCCGTATCAAAAAAGCTAGAGCAGTGTTCCTCAAAATGACATCACTTTTCAAAAACTCAGCAATAAAATTGAGCACGAAAATGAGACTCCTAAGATGTTATGTCTTCAGTGTCCTTCTTTATGGTGTGAAATCTTGGACGCTGACTGAAGCCACGTCTAAGAAACTTGAGGCATTTGAATTATGGCTATATCGCCGAATTTTGAAAATTTCTTATAGTGACCATATTACCAACGGGGACGTCTTACGTCGCATGAACAAGAAACTGGAAATTATGGAAAAACTGTTAAAGTAGGAAAATTGAAATATTTGGGACACATAATGAGAAATCCCCACAGATATGGATTACTACAGCAAATACTCCTAGGAAAGATATTTGCAAAAAGGGGGCAAAGATGCAGACGTATTTCCTGGCTAAACAATCTGCGAAATTTGTTCTCAACAAATACTACCGGTCTTTTCAGAGCTGCAGTGGATAAAGTAATAATAGCCAGAATGATTGCCAACATTCGAACCGAATAGGCACTTTAGGGAAAAGAAGATAACTGCATTAAATATATATATATATATATATATATATATATATATATATATATATATATATATATATATATACATATATATATATATATATATATATATATATATATATATATATATATATATATATATATATATGTATATATATATATATATATATGTGTATATATATATATATATATATATATATATATATATATATATATATATATATATATATATATATATATACAGTGACTCACAGCTTAAATGATGCAGTCGCTATAAGAAAAGACTAATTGGTCTCAGTGCCTCTTTATTTATTCGGTGAAAAAACAACTTATTGAAATTAAATTAGTAAAGAGTCTTCTAAAAAAAGTATGAATTACTTTTGTCTCAAATATGCTTTACTTAATTAACAATAAATAATTAATTAAATTATATGCGATGTTAACGTCACAGCTTAAATGATGCAAAATTCAATATACCAAAATTATTAGAGAAAACAAACTGTAGAATTTGAAACAAGCCTGCTAATATTTGGTCGGGCCTCCCTCATTATCAATAACGGCTTGTAATCTTCTGGACATTGATTCAACTAACTTTCTAATATACTCCGGGGAAATAGTGTTCCATGCTTCAGTAATTTTTACTTTTAATTCAGTTTTATTTGATATTGGGGCACTATTTATTTTATTTTTTATGTCAACCACAAATTTTCGATTACATTTAAGTCTGGTGACTGGGCTGGTGTTTTAATAACATTTGGACAGTTATAAAGCAACCAACTGTGGACTCGAAATGACGTGTGCTTTGGATCATTGTCGTGATAAAACCGATAGTTGTTTTCAATATCTAATTTTTGGGCACTAGCGACGAGATGCTGCCTTAGTATATCCAAGTACACATATTGGTTCATATTCCCTTCGACGAAATGCATGTTATCTACTCCTGCAGATAACATACAGCCCCATAACATCACTCCACCTCCACCGTGCTTTACCGTAGCTTTCATATTTTTCAATTTTCATTCTTCGTTAGGCTTTCTCCACACTGATATTTTTCCATCGGACCCAAATAAGTTTATTTTGGTCTCATCAGCAAATATTACTGAATTCCAGAAGTTCAAGTCTTTATTGATATGCTCTCTGGCAAATTCCAATCTCACGCGTCTATCTTTGGCTAATGAAAGGCTTATTTTTAGCAGTTCGACCATGTAAATTATTATTTCGCAAGATCCGTCGAACGGTTTCGGGGTTTACACCTTTTTCCAAACTGTCTTTCCACCTCGGCGCACAACTTTGGCGCACTTTGTTTTGGATTATTTGATACCTCTCTTAAAATCCATCTTTCTTCATGTTCATTGAATATTTGAAGCCAACCTTGACTTATTCTCGACTCTATTTTCATTCCGGTAACGTTCAATGATATGCTGAAGAGTTGACGGACATTTATTTACCATTTTAGCTATGTCTCTTTGGCTGTATCCATTCCTGTAATGAGTAATAATTAAATTTCTCTCAGAAATTGTAGTTCGACGACCCCATTCTTAAACAATTTCGTTTTATTGAATGCAAAAATGTCAAACTAAACAAAAAACAATTGCACTAAGAAATCAAAGCAACGCCGCCTTCGTAAATTTCAAAATGCGATAAGTTTTGACCCCTGTTGTTATTTTGCATCATTTAAGCTGTGACGTTAAAATTGCATATGATTTGATTAATTATTTATTGTTAATTAAGTAAGGCATATTTAAGACAAAAAGTAATTCATACTTTTTTAGAAGACTCTTTACTAATTTAATTCCAAATAAAGAAAGAGGCACTGAGACCAGTTAGTCTTTTAAGCTGTGAGTCACTGTATATATATATATATATATATATATATATATATATATATATATATATATATATATATATTATATATGTATATATATATATATATATATATATATATATATATATATATATATATATATATATATATATATATATATATATATATATATATATATATATATATATGTATATGTATATATATATATATATATATATATATATATATATATATATATACATATATATATATATATATATATATATATATATATATATATATATATATATATATCCATAATATATATAAAATGCAACATCTCTCTGTCTGTCTGTCTGTCCGTTAGTGCGCCTATCACTGAAGAACCACTTATCCGATTTACGTACTTTTTTTTTTTTTTAAACATACATATGTTCTCTGGCCAGGTTATAGGCTATATTTTATTACGATAGGTAGCATAAGGAATGAGCAGTGACGTAAAATAGCGAATGATGTCGGAAATAAGTATGCCGCTAGCGCGTGCCTTTGCAATACACAGCATAAACCATTAAATATGGAACAATATTATGTAGCAAAGAATATCCGTAATCTATAATCTATAATATATATAAAATGCAATGTCTCTCTGTCTGTCTGTATGTCCATTAGTGCGTTTATCATGCGGGAACCACTTATCCGATTTACCTGACTTTTTTTAAATTCATACATATATACTTTGGCCAGGTTATATAATAATAATAATAATAATCTATATCTACATATAATATATATAAAATGCAATGTTTGTCTGTCTGTCTGTCTGTCCGTTAATACGCTTATCCCTCGAGAACCACTTATCCGATTTACGTCATTTTTTAAATTCATACATATGTTCTCTGACCAGGTTATAGGTATATATTTTATTACATCTATAATATATATAAAATGCAACGTATCTCTGTCTGTCTGTCTGTCCGTTAGTGCGCTTATCACTGGAGAACCACTTATCCCGATTTTCGTACTTTTTTTTTAAAACATACATATGTTCTCCGGCCAGGTTATAGGCTATGTTTCATTACGATAGGTAGCATAAGGAATGAGTAGTGACAATAATAGTAAATGAAGTCGGACAAAGTTTGCCGCTAGCGCGTTCTCTTGCAATACACAGTCCAAACCATTAAATATGGAACAATATTATGTAGCAGAGAATATCTATAATATATATAAAAATGCAATGTCTCTTTGTCCGTCCGTCTGTCTGTCTGTCTGTCTGTCTGTCCGTCCGTCCGTTAGAACCACTTATCCGATTTACGTGCCTTTTTTTTTTAAACATACATATGTTCTCTGGCCAGGTTATAGGATATATTTTATTAGGTGACATAAGGAATAAGCAGTGACGACAATAGTGAATCAAGTCAGAGAAAAGTTTGCCGCTAGCGCGTTCTCTTGCAATACACTCCCTAAAGCATTAAATATGGAACAATATCATGTAGCAAAGAATACAATATATATAAAATGCAACGTCTCTCTGTCTGTCTGTCTGTCCGTTAGTGCGCTTATCACTCGAGAACCACTTATCCGAGTTTTTATAAATTTATACATATGTTCTATATAATTCGATATAAGCCTAGATAATGGGAGATAAGATGAGATAATGAGAGATTAGGAGAAATAATGGGAGATAAGTCGAGATAAGCCTCGATAATGGGAGATAAGGTGAGATAATGGGAGATAAGTTTAAATAATAGGAGATAAGGAGAGATAATGAGCGCTAAGCAGAAATAAGTCTAGATAATGAGAGTTATGGTGAGACAATGGGAGATAAGGAGACATAATGGGAGATAAGTATAAATAATAGGAGATAAGGAGAGATAATGAGGGATAAGTAGAGATAAGTCTAGATAATGAGAGTTATGGTGAGATAATGGGAGATAAGGAGAAATAATGGGAGATAAGTCGAGATAAGCCTAGATAATGGGAAATAAGGTGAGATAATGGGAGATAAGCAGAGATAAGTCTAGATAATGGGAGATAAGGAGAAATAATGGGAGATAAGGAGAAATAATGGGAGATAAGTCGAGATAAGCCTAGAGAATGGGAAATAAGGTGAGATAATGGGAGATAAGGAGAAATAATGGGAGATAAGGAGAAATAATGGGAGATGAGCAGAGATAAGCCTAGATAATGGAAATTATGTAGAGATAATGGGAGATAAGGAGAAATAATGGGAGATATTTTATTACGTTGGGTAACATAAGGAATAAGCAGTGACGATAGTAGTGAATCAAATCCACGCGAGCGGAGCCGCGGGCCCGGCTAGTATATGTATATATTTATATTATATATATATATATATATATATATATATATATATATATATATATATATATATATATATATATATAACATATATATATATATATATATATATATATATATATATATATATATATATATATATATATATATAATCTTTCAACCCTGTATTTTTAATTATAGTGCTTTTCATAATACAAGTTTGACTATGTAGGCGGCGAATTTTGTCTTTATTGCCTAGTTTTTTCGCCACCCACGTTAAATATTATAATAGTCCTAAAGTATTATTACGACTACGTAACGTTTTGGAAACAACTGTAGTGTTGATATTTTTGTAGGATTCGATGTGATAGCGTGCGAGGATATTTTCGGAAAGGTCACATATATCGTTGTTTCGCTACTTTTCTTGCTTTTATTAATTTAACAGATGTTATTTATCTTTATAAAAAAATTCAATCATACCGTGACACCAATATATCACGACCCTAAATATAAAAGAAAATTGTTCTACTTTTTTTTTTTGCACCTTTGTATAAACACGATTTTCTTTTTATTACCGTCTTCAGCTATTCCATTCATGTTTTTTCTTCTTAATGGTGACCCACTTATTGTGTTTCTAACCACTCTGAATTATTGGAATATAATTGTGCTAACCAATTGTATCCTACCGGGTTTTCGCCAATTTTCTTTATAATTACAACGGTACTTATACACGACCTTTCTAATACAAATTTTCAGCAGAGCAGTCGTTAATAACTGGCGTCCATAAAAAGGCGTTAATCGTGATGTTAATTCTTGATATTTTTCCATCGGACCCAAATAAGTTTATTTTTTGGTCTCATCAGCAAATATTACTGAATTCCAGAAGTTCAAGTCTTTATTGATATGCTCTCTGGTAAATTCCAATCTCACGCGTTTATTTCTTTGGCTAATGAAAGGCTTATTTCTAGCAGTTCGACCATGTAAATTATTATTTCTCTCAGAAATTATAGTTCGACGACCCATTCTTAAACAATTTCGTTTTATATATGAAAAAATGTCAAACTAAACAAAAAACAATTGCACTAAGAAATCAAAGCAACGCCGCCTTAGTAAATTTCAAAATGCGATAAGCTTTGACCCCTGTTGTTGTTTTGCATCATTTAAGCTGTGACGTTAAAATTGCATATGATTTGATTAGTTATTTACTGTTAATTAAGTAAGGTATATTTAAGACAAAAAGTAATTCATACTTTTTTAGAAGACTCTTTACTAATTTAATTTCAATAAGTTGTTTTTTTTCTAAATAAATAAAGAGGCACTGAGACCAGTTAGTCTTTTCTTATAGCGACTGCATCATTTAAGCTGTGAGTCACTGTATATAGTTAGAGTAGAAGCATTTTAAATGAAGAAATAATTAACAGCCACTTTCGGTTGCATTGCATAAGTGTGTTATATTAGGAATATTAAGGAACAGAGAGAGCCAGCGGATCACGACATGTTTTTTTTACATGATATACCGTTTACCGCAACATATTACATTATTTTGTGTTGTATGAATGCGGATTATTTATTAAACCTCAACTTGACTGAAATTAAACTTCCTTGGGCCGTAAGTTATGCGAAATTTATAACGGAGATTATATATGTTTACTATGACAAAAGTCTTAACAATCTAGGGGATATGGGCAAAATAAGACAGAAAATTTAAAATGTAACGAGAGTACAAATATTTTTCCCTAATCTAAGTTATGTTTATGCTCATTTGACAATTAAGAGTAGTTCTAGTGAATTACAATTTCGGTGGTAGTTACAATACGAAGAGTAATTCAGTTACAGTGAGGATGATTCGATTACTATGTAAGTAGTTCAATTGTCGCTCTCATAACTCAATGATTGCGAAACTCATTCAATTAACCAGAGAGCATGAGCACTCACTCATCACTTTAATATTAGTTAGTAGAGAACGTAACTGAATTAAAATAATGAAATTACCGTGAGTTATTGAATTACTTTTTTAACTAATGTAATTAAATTAGGCACACTGCTCTTGACCCTCCTAATACTTTATTTGGTAAATGTATCAGTGCATCAGACATTTAAATATAAAAGAAAATTCCAAGAGAACTAAATCAAAATTTACATTATTCGCAACAATTCTCTTGAATAGAACTGATGACAACATAATCCTATCTTTTCATTTCGCTTATCTGCGAACTTATTTTATCGTCCATTTGTCGAATAAGAATATAAAAGAGAATATAACGGAGAAATCAATTCGTTTATATGTCAGCATTGGACAGCTGGATAAGGAAGTTTCTATCATTATTTTTCTTTCCATAGGTCGAGATATTGTAGATTATAGAAATATATAATATACAAATGTATTTATATATATATATATATATATATATATATATATATATATATATATATATATATATATAGTATTATAGGTTAATATACTGGAACCAGCAAATTATTGCATTAAACTTCACAAAAATAATTAAAAAAATATCGCTTTTTTCATAACTAAAGAGAGGAAATGAACCCTGAAGTTTCATGGTTTTACAGCAGGTATGCCAATGATTTTATGTTGGAAACAAGAGACTGGTATTTTCAAAATAACATGTACTGTCACAGTGCTGCTATGCTAAATATTTGTTTTGTTATTATTTCTTGCTATAAATGGGATAGGATAAACTTTTCCCATTTTAGTTTAGAAAAGCTTCTAATGCTGTAGATACAAACTACATTTGATTTTCAGTGTTTTACGTACAAACATACAAAAGCCGAAATCTAACCTACATAAATAATTTTATATTCGAATTAGAAACTTTTGGTAATGCCACGAATTACTAAAGTTTCGTTAAAAAAATTGAATATAGTTCCATTAATGGCACTAGAGCATGTAAAAAATCTGTTTTATAACTAACTGTTAAATCCGGTAGGATATAAAGAAAAACTTGGTCCCACTTTTAGAGTGCGGTCTACCAAAAAATTTGAGATCTACCTTGCTGTAACATTGCTATACAATAATTCTTCTTTAATATCTTCCAGGATAAATGGTCCAGATGTGATTGAAGATGGTTTAATGGTACTCCCTTCATTTTCTTAAAGATGTAAATTTTGGTATCTAGCCACGACCGTTCAACATCTTGTATATGAGCTCTTGTGAGCGGATCAACATATTTTTGCTGGTGATTAACGGTTTGATGATCAAAATCTCGTTTGCCAAGATTCTTATACGCTGGCTATTCGTCTGAGTGAATAACAGTTTAAAATGGAGCCTTTCTTTCTATAACTGGTATTAATGTGTTTTCGTCTCTAGTTTCCTCAATAAAATATCGCACTTCTCGTTTTGTTCGCCTGGTTTCGACTGTCTTGCACCGGTGCATCGCTATCTTCAGATTCAGGTTGTTGATCACCTGGTTCACCTATTATATTTTCCGCGACCCGAAAATTATGCTTCATCAATTTGTATAGGATCGTCGTTGCTGCCGATTAATTCTCCTCTGTGATTGATTAACACAGTTGAGGAGCACACTTTGCGGCACATGTTATACCAATTACCTATGGTATATGACGGACTTCCAGTCAGTTTTCACGTGTTTTACGTGGTCCAGCACGAACATAAACACCATATTCGAAATATGACATAAGCTTAAATTACAATGTAACTTGCCGTTCAAATCCGTATAATGGAAGAATTCATTTCGGCTTCTAAACAATTTTGTTGTTCGGCAGCCTTTTCTAGGACAACGTGAGACTGGACGAAACGCCTCTCCACGACCGCATTTCCTTTGCATTTTCGCACCGCATGGCGCACCTATCACAGATGTTATTTTCGCCATTTGCACATTTAAAAAAAAATGTTTCATTTGTCCGCATTTAAGAGCCGGACCCTATATATATTATGTATATATATATATATATATATATATATATATATATATATATATATATATATATATATATATATATATATATTAAATTATAGCCGACATAGACGTAACAGGTTAAGAAAAGGAAACCTCCGAACTGATACAGGGCTGTACAAAGCAGGAATAGTATACACCAACATAGATAAGTGCAACAAAATTATTAAAATTAGATTTTATAAAATACGTAAACGTTCAAAGCTTAAATTTAAAAAATTGCAACAGATAAACATTATTAATCGGGATTTTGATCAGTAAAGATGGCTACGAACGAGAAAAACATAATAGACGAAAATATAAGGAAACAGATATTAATATATGAAATTCCTGTCTCAAGTGAGTTGAAAATTGAAAATTCAAAGCCAATCGACAACTAATTATATTTGTTGAAAAAGTACTTGAGTAACTCATGGAAATTAAATTATTTTAATTCAATTACATTCTCTACTAACTAAGATTAAAGTAATGGGTTATTGGTCTTGCTCGATAGGTAATGGAATTATTTTCGCAACGACTGAATTTCGAGAGAGTCATTCAACTATTTGTAGTATAGTAATAAACATACTTTCACAGTAAAGTAACTCTTAGTTTTGTCAATATCAGAACTGTAATCCAATAGAATAGTAGTTAGATTAAAGAAACATAACTCTGGTAAAGGAAAAATAATTGTCCTCTTATTACTCTTCCAATTGCCTGTCTGATTTACCCAAATTTTATAGATTGTTAAGACATTTTTGATACTAAACATAAATTTATTATGTAAACAGATTTAAAACATCAATCAACTATCAACATCGGACGACATATATTGAATCCAAAGGCATCCTTTGTTCTAACTGGCGTAACCGAAGACACAGGAGTAATACAATTCTTTATACTCCAAGTAATATGCAATTCGATTCGACACAAGTACATTTGAGCGGTTCGCGAATTAACGTTTCCATTCACGTGTTTTAATGGGCCTTAATTACACAGGTACACAAAAAAAAAAATTCTCTGTCTTTTAAGTGAGACATGTGTTTTTTTTTTATGGTGAATCCAAAAAAAAAATCAGGTTTTTCAGAAAACACACTTAAAGTTTCCAGAGAACAATTAAATTGAAAAAAATACATTTTACTAAATAATGTAAAACTGTACAATTATTAAAATTATGGAATAAAACTATTATTTCGGACATCTTTATATGTTCCGAATCTACGTTTATCAAGAAAACTTAAAAATATTTAGGTTTTAGTATTCATGTTTAACAAAAACCACGCATACATCACCTTTAACTAAGTTACGTAACAAAATTCTGTTTTAAAATAATTTTTTTTTTTATGGGTCTAGCACACGTGCTACAGGGAAGTCCCTAAAGCGCTACAGGAGCGACACGTGTGCGGAGAAAGCGATTCACGTAGTTCTGAAATCGCTGTAAATTGTACTCGGTGGGAAACACAGTCCTGGGCAAATTATTCCAAAGAGATGATGTTCTCCATATAAATGACTGCTTGAAAAGCGTTGTACGAGGAGTAACAAGCTGAACCTCATACGGATGTGAAGTATTAGCGTGACGTGTACTTCTAACATGCACCGCTCTGGGAGGAATTAAACGGGCCACATTCTTCGAACACTTTCCATGAAAATAGGCTCAAGTCGCCAACCGTTTTTCGATGTTCCAGCGAATCAAGGCCACCTGTCAGTTCCGGGTCTCCAATCAGACGAACAACTCTTCTCTGAATAGAATCCAACAAATGCAGTGTATGTTTGGGAGCGGAGCCCCAAACATGGGAGCAGTATTTCATAGTTGGTCGAATTTGAGCTTTGTAAAGAATTAATAGTTATTGTAAAGTGTAAAGCTTTCTGGTTCGAAATAATATTCCCAACTTCTGAGAAAGTTCCCTTGCTATGCCTGCAACATGTTCATGCCAGGACATATTTGCTCCCAAATTAACGCCCAACAAATTGAGTGACGATGTTAGAGGAATGGAGTGCCCCGACATAACTATGTCGGGTTCAGCTAACATACGTTATCTTTTTTAGAAAAAACTGCCGCCTGGGTTTTTGTAGCGTTAAATTACGCTTGGTTACTGTCACCCCAAGATAGAATTTCTTCCAGATCTTTGTTAAGTTGAATGACTTCCTGCTGTCTGCGGATATTCATCTGAGTAGCCGCTATCCGAGCGTTCAAAGTGAATGAAGAGATAAGTGTACTGTCATCTGCAAAGCTGTAGATAGGATTCACGGTCTTTTCCAGCAGATCGTTAATATAAATGAGAAAGAGAGTAGGAGACAGTATGGAGCCTTGGGGTACACCGGCGTTGATAGCGAAGGTGTTAGAAAGAAATCCGTCGACTGCCACTCGCAAAGAACGCTCTCTGAGGAAATATGAGAGCCACAAACAGAACTTTTCAGACATACCATAAGAACATAGCTTAGCCAACAGCCCATCATGCCAAACACGGTCGAATGCCTTGGATATGTCAAGAGCAACCGCTCGAAATTCTCCAAAGTGTTCAAATGCGTTGTTCCAAACATGTGTTACATAAGTCAGGAGATCTCCTGTTGATCTATTTTTACGAAAGCCATATTGATGATCGTTAATAATGTTGAATCCTTCAAGATATTTTAGAAGATGCTGATTGATAGCCTTTTCCATGACTTTCGATATTATTGAAAGCAGTGCGATTGATCGGTAGTTATTTGGCAAGATCTTCTTGCCTTTTTTAGGTATTGGCTGAACTGTGGCACGTTTCCAGCAGGAAGGAAATATTCCCTTTCTGTAAGATAGGTTGAAGAGTCTACAGAAAACTGGTGTTAGTTCCCTCGTACAGTTTTTGAGAACTATGGCAGGTATTCCATCAGCGCCAGAAGACTTTTTGGTGTCTAGCTTCATTAAAATACGCTTTATCATCCGCTCTCTGAAGACAACATCGGGCATCTTTGACTGCAATATGGGAATCGACAGCAGAATGTGAAGCAAAGAATTCAGCCAACAAGTTCGCTTTCTCAACAGGTGTCGTTGCAATAGAATTATCTGGCCGTGTGAGTGGTGGTATGGTGGATTTGGTGAAATTTTGACTAACTGCCTTAGCGACTGACCAAAAGGACCTGGAATTGTTGGGACAAACGAAAAGTTTGTTTTTAATCCGTTGATTATGTGCCTCCTTGGTTTCGTCGATAATTTCTTTGCATCTGTTCCTGGCACGAACAAAGGTGTTACGATTTATGGTGTTAGGATTTTCACGCCAATGTCGGTATGCAAGATGTTTAGAAGCAACAGCTTCATTGCATTTTTGGTCAAACCAAGGCTTGCCATTGGAAGAGCATTTCTTCGAAAAAGGGATGTAAGCCTCCATACCGGCCAAAATAACATCGGAAACCTCCTTGGCGCAGTCAGATGGGTCATCGGATCGAAAACAAACGTCTAACCAAGGGAAAGTTCGAAAATATTCCATAAGATCTTCCCATTTAGCAGATTTGTAGTGCCAAATCTTGCGCTGTTTAGGCGCCTCTCTGTCACTGATTGGCAGGATACTCGATGTCGATAATAGTTTATGGTCGGAAGAACCTAATGGCGGATTTACGCTGACCATTTAAATCTCTGGATTGGTGGTTAAAAACAGATCAAGAAGACTGGCGAACTCCCCGTCTCGATCAGGGATCCGTGTTGGTTCGTCAGTAAGCTGAGTTAAGCCACAACTGATTGAAAATGATTCGGCTTCACGACCTTGTTCATCGGTAGTATTTGAATATTTAAGCCAGTTGATGTTGTGGACATTAAAGTCGCTCAGGATGGTAATTTCGGCATTTGGATAGTTAATTTGTATATGATCGATGGTGTCTGCAAGAGAAGCGAAAAGTGCTCTAAAGTTAGTATCGCTTGGTGGTCAATACAGGATACAGACGAACCTTGTGGTTGGTTGAGTCGTTATTTTTAACCACATAACATCAAAGTTTGGGGGCTCCGGAGCCTCTTCTCGTTGGCAAGAGAGGTCGCTTCTGATAAAAAGACAGATTCCAAAGTTACGCCTAAATCGGGAATAGAAGTCGAACCCAGGATAAAGATAGTTAATTGTGCTGGTCGGTGAACTGACCTTGGTTTCACAGAGAGCGAGTACATTAGGTTTATTTGATTGCAGGTGTTGGTGCACTGAATTTATGTTCGAGTTTAAACCTCGTATGTTGCAAAAATCCATTTTAAAATTCTGATCTCTGCATGTCGACGCACCTGAACCAGCCCCCACCCGAACGGGGGGCTATTTTACCTCTGGAATTTTTTGTATGCAGGTGCTTCATCATGCTATTCGGTCCCACAGTCCGGGGCATCGACACAGCCACGAAACGTTAAGCTACTTCACGCAGCCTAAACCGATGTGATGGTATCACACCGGGCGATGCTGGTGGGATCTGGGCATCTACCATCTAGATTGTTCTTTAAATCGCCTCCTACGACAGGCAGAACGTACCGGGGGAGATATTCTATCCCGCTCCCCCGCGGGGCAACCGCTAAATTAAAAAATTGTTTTTAATTTCTATTAATATTGAACAAAACTATTATTTGCAGTGTTTTTTGAAGTTCTTAATCCTAACTTCACATCAAAAAATAAAGTTTTATGTACAGGTTCAACAAAAAACTCGCTTTTAACACTTACAAGGGTGGTTGGGAAAATACTTTTTCAAGTAAATAGTTTTTTTTAATATTATTAAAAATTAAAAACAATTTTTCAATTTAACGGTTGTACATATTTATTTTAAGCAGCATTTTCCTAAGTAGTTTAGTTAAAGTTGGTGTACGCGTGTAGTTTTTATGATAAATGTAGATTCAGAACACTTAAAGGGCAGAAATTTTTCTTTGTATACCTGTGTTGTTGACGACAACTCTGTTTAGAATTTGGATCAGCAAGGTCTTGTACAAATACCGCTGTTTTTATAAGATAAATTGCCGAAAAAATCGATAGAATACAATTGGCCAGCATAAATATGTCCCATTGACTTAAAAAGAATGGTTAGGAACACAAAAGGTGGGTGACGAGTACGAAGAAAAAACGTAGTTAAAACCGAAACAGTTTAAGGCAACCACGTTTTTAGTATCAAATAATTGAAAACCGCAACAAAGAAGAAATCAGGATAATTCAAAGGAGTAAAAGAAATTTTATTTTTTATTTAAGACCGTATTATAGTAACGCAATCACTAAATGTGCATGAGAGACCCTGTGTCTTATTTTGTATTTATAAAGATAAACATTTATTGTTAAATTATTAAAGCTAAGAAAAGTAGCGAAACAATCATATTTGTGGTCATATCTCAGTTAATCGCGGTCATTCTGGAAAAAATATTCGTCCGCTATCACATTAAATCCTCTGGTGATGTCCACTACAATAGTTAACGATACGTTACGTGATAATACTGTAGGAATACCACTTGTAAGTCCAGAAATATAACATATTAATTTCATCGATCGAGTAACCATTCAATTTCTAATATTCCCAAATAATACACAATACTAAAAAACAACTTTAATATTGAGCGTAGGTGATATAAATACTAGGCAATAATATAAATTATAAAATAGAGGCCAAGGATAATTTTTTACAGCCCACAGTGTAGACTTCATGTCATAAAAGACACGGTTGAAAGAAAAGAAGTTTTATTGACATGACTTCAAAATAAGAATAAATGTGCTGAATCAGCACGACATGTGTTCCTGGCCTGTATCGGTCTGAAATGAATCAAACGGGATATATTAAACTAACACTGCCCATGAAGATATTGGCAGAAGAGACTCAAATCGCCAACTCTTCAAACTAATATCTCCAATTTGAAGAGAATCTGATGAATGAGAAAAAGTTACACTTTTTAAACATGACAGTAATCCGAAAGAACAATTGAAAAAAAAAAATAGATTGAATAGACACAAATTTACAAAAAAATGCAACCACAGTACTAAATACTACTCAGTATATATCACCACTACATCAAACGCTTTATTTTTGCACTCGACGCGCGTTTCGCTAACCATATTAGCTTCATCAGGAGCGAAAGAACTTGAGAATTTACCATTAAATACTTTCGTAGTGAAGAATTCTTTAGAATTCATTAATAAAACAAAAAATCTAGTTCTTAATGAAGGTGAAGTCTTAATTTCTTTTGATGTCAGTTCTTTGTTCGCAAGTGTGCCAATACCACAAACTTTACAATATCTCGAAGAATTACTTAGAATGAATGACTTTGAGAACGAAATTATTCGTGAATACTTATTATCTAAACTTTGAATCTAACAAAATTATTTCCAATATAACAGTCAATTTTATGTTCAGATAGAAGAAACAGCTATGGGTAATTGCTTATCACCTTTCATAGCCAATTTATTCATGAGTAAGTTTGAAACTGAAGCCAGTCAAGAATTCGAATATTTCCCAAGGGTATGGTATAGGTATGTGGATCATATTTTCGCGATTTTTGATACAAAGAAAGCAAACATTGATGATTTTGTTTCTAAATTAAATAGCCGGTATGATTCCATTACATTCACGAAGTTGAGAACAAAGGACAATTGCCTTTTCTAAATATTTCAATTATTAAAAATAATAATATATTAGAATTTGATATAGGAAGGACACAGTAACAGATAGATATATTCCCAATGATTCATTTCATTGCAAACAACACAAATTAGCCTCATTACAGTTTTTAGTTCATCGTTTGGTCACTTTCCCTCTGAATAGAGTAAACTTTAATAAAGAAAGGAATCGTATTAGAAATATAACTAGAGTTAATGGTTATGACGATGACTTAGTAAATAAGCTAATAAATAGACATAAGTTTAGGTTTAATATTCAGAATTCCTTTTTTACACGCGAAGAAAATAACACCAAGTATGTCTCCATACCATATAATCCGAAATATAGCAAGGGACTCAATAAGGTATTTAATAAGGTTGGCCTCACGTTAGTCTATAAGTCATCAGACAATCTGAGGAATATCTTAGGAAATCCCAAAGATAAGATTCCTAATTGTGAGAAAAGTGCAATTTATGAAATTAGTTGTAATGATTGTGACAAAAAGTATGTTGGGCAAACTAAAAGGTCAATTAAAACACGATTTAAAGAACATTTAGCACACTTAAAATATAGTAGAACAGAAAAGTCTAGCATTGCCGAACATGCCCTTGAAACTGATCATATTGTAACATTAGATAATCTAAGATTAATAAAAAATGTATCTGATAGGAGATTGCTGAAAGCATACGAAAGTATGGAAATTATAAAATATAAAAGTAGTTTAAATAAAAACAGAGGGCCTATTCCTTATAGTCCCCTCTACTGGTTACTTGATCCGAACTGATGGCCTTGCCTATGCCATTAGTTCCGCCTGAGTAATTCAAGGGTTAGGCTAAGTATAAATAGGGTAGATTTGTAATTTAGCTTTAGTCAATCATCGCTCCTGATGAAGCTAACATGGTTAGCGAAACGCGCGTCGAGTGCAAAAATAAAGTGTTTGGTGTAGTGGTGATATATACTGAGGAGTATCATTGTGCCAAAAATTCCACATTCCTAACTTATAGTACTAAATAAACATAAAACAGATCACGAGCACGACTTTAGTTCTAATGAAATGAAAATTATAAATAAAGATAGAAATTACTCCAAGCTATCTATAAAAGCAATCGTTGAAATTAAAAACAATCCAAAAGCTGTAAACGACAAAACTGACATAAGCGAAGTTAGTCATATTTACATAAACTAGCCGTGCCTGCGGCTCCGCTCGCGTGGGCTTTTTTCACTATTATCATCATTATTCCTTACGTTACCGACGTAATAAAATATATCCTATAACCTGGCCAGAGAACATATGTATAAATCTAAAGAAGAAGCGAAGATTTAACCATGGAAGCAGTAGTCGAATCTTAGCTTCTTGTAGTATTCCAGAGAAAAATAATATTTCGAACGTAATGAAAGACTGATTTTGTCAAAATTTCAGAAACTGTATGACGCGTTTCGCTATACTATAGCTTCTTCTGATACAAAATTTTCTATCAGAAGAAGCTATAGTATAGCGAAACGCGTCATACAGTGAAACTAAATAAAATGGAAATTTGACAAAATCAGTCTTTCATTCCATTCGTTATGAATTTCCATCAAGTAACAGCCACAACAATTCAAAAAAAATATTCCGAACGTTTGGTAATCTATTTTTGCAGAATTTCAGGAAAAAAATGCGCTTCTATTTTTGTATGATGATCGGAATTTACTTGGATACTGTCCTCCCAAGATTAAATTTCTTTCGAATCTTTGTTAAGTTATAATGCTGCTGTATAATTTTATTTGGTCATTACAGTAGAATGTTAAAAAAAAGAGTGATAGTATGTACCCCTAGATTACACCTGTGTCAAACAGCGAAACTTTCTCAAAGAAATCTATCACCGGCCATTTGCAAACAATGTTCTCTTAAGAAATTGAATAATGGCAAGACTTTTCTAGAAAACCATAAGGGTTAACAAATCCTCAAAACTAGACGAGTGTCTTTTTCCACAGGTTTATTTATAATTGTGATGACGCGTTTCGCTGTCGATGCAGCTTCTTCGGATCTACATCTAGATCGACCAAGACTTAAGGACAATCAAAACCATTCAGAGTAAAGCAAAACAAAATTATGTAATCTTTACCGAAGCAGATAAAGTTAACACAGTAATAGCAATAGACCAAATCGAATATATTAATAAAACGTTTGATTTTTTTTCAGAACAGGAAATTACGAAATGTTAAATAAAGATCCAACGAATATTTTTCAAAAAAAAAGTAGATCCAAAGAAGCTGCATCGACAGCGAAACGCGTCATCACAATTATAAATAAACCCGTGGAAATTGACTAAAAATAGTCTTTTATCATATATTTCTAATGAATTTCCATCAAGTAGAAGCTACAACTATTCGATAGACGAGTGTCTGGTCTTACATTTTAGATGTTGAAATACCTTCCAGTGTTGAGTTGAATAATTTTGGTGAAATTATGTCTCCTTGCCTAGTTTCTCTGCGAGTCTTAATCTTATCTGTGTCTTTATGTAATATACTCTGGGCGACCGGATTAATGACACTTTCACCTCTACCTTCACTGACTAGGAGCCTTTGCAAAGGCTTCTAGTCGACACAGCCCCAATTCCCACTATCTCCACCACAAAAGAACCCTGACAATGTAGTCAATAAATTGATTGCAGATATCCAGACTGGATTCGCCCAGGCCACTGTCACCATCGAGCCCGTCTGCTGAAAAGAGTCATTCGCACTGGCGATCCCTAACTCAAAAGGCTCGTAAACCGTGCGACTGAACAAAACCCCTTTCCAATATTACAACAGCAGGTGGAACTTTAAACTTGAGTCCCTTAGTACCTAAGACAATTCCCCTTGGAAAATGGTTCGAGCCTTTTCCAGTGATACTTCCCGTTCAATTCTCACAACTCACGACGCTAGTACAACTGCTATCACTCCTCAAAAAAAAAGCTTATCTATTACAATAGAGGTTTTCACGGATTGTGGAATGTAATACATTAAAATTCCGGGTTTTAATCCGTTCGTCTAACAATCAATTTGCACGACGTTTCGCCAAAATGTCATTTGGCATTTTCAAGTGCTCCTGCTATATATATATATATATATATATATATATATATATATATATATATATATATATATATATATATATATTACAATAGAGATTTTCACAGATGGTGGAATATAATACATTGAAATTCCGGGTTTCAATCCGTTTTCCTAACACTGAATTTGCACAACGTTTCGTCAAAATCTCATTTCGCATTTTCAAGTGCACCTCTCGAAGCTAACTGTGCTAACTGAGTTAGCTTCAAGCGGTAGCAGCAGCAAGATCCCAGTAGCGAGTAATAGCAGCAGCAAGGGCACTTGTAAATGCCAAATGAGATTTTGGCAAAATGTCGTGCAAATTCATTGTTAGACGAACGAATTGAAAACTGGAATTTTAATGTATTATATATATATATATATATATATATATATATATATATATATATATATATATATATATATACATACATACATAGATATAATAGTTTAAGATTATTATGTTGCTTGTGGTAGGAATTGGAATATACTAAAGTTAAATCATTTTTATGTTATGTTCGTTAAAGAATTTTAAAAATTAGTATTGAATCAAAGCCCTTATTAACTGGTATCTGTTTGAGTATAGTAAGTGCTATATTAAGATAGAAACTAATTTGTTTATGAAACTGATAAGCTGCTAATTTGTGAGTATTTAGGTGAACGGATTTGTTACGTCTCGGAATATCAATGTGGAAACATTTATGAAAGGTTTTGAATCAAGGAGATTAGAAAAAAATCTGCTAAATTTAGAAAATTTATTAAATAGAATTGGTATACATTTAATATTTGTGAAAATACAAAAACCTATTAAATATCTTTCAGTATCTCGAAATTTGTTTCACTTCTGTGAACAATTATTTAATTATGACTTACAGTTTATCAAGATTGAACAAGCTATTAAAGGAGCTTAATATACTTCTTTTATATAGACTAAGACATTATTTCACTTTGTGTTACCGAAACTTTTGGTAATCGGATGTGACACAAACGAATTCCACCCATCTATTTTTAATTTTATTTCTTCATGCAATTGGGGTCTTAAACTAATCCAATTGCATCTAAGAATCAAGTTTTTATTAAATAGTTAGATAAGTATTAATGTAACCTAACTCAAGTGTTTTCTAATTTTTGCTGTATATAAGTGCATAGGAATTTAGGGCTGGGGAAATGTGTACAGGATGAGTCAACGATAGGGTAAAGTTCATTGTCTCATTTGTTTCGGGAATGACGAAATAATGTTAAATACAATAGTTTTAGGGAATGTTAAGGTGCACAGTTTAAAATTATTTTTGAGTATATGGGTACTTCAAAAAAGTGTGGCCGACATAACATATGTTTTTTTTTAAATGGAACATCCTATTTTCTAATTTATTCTTAAATTCTGAGTAAAATTTTATAACATTTATAATATTTAACTTTTTTTTAAAAAAATACTAGTTTTCAGTTTTGTAAAAAATTGCCAGTAGCGCCATTGTTTCTGAGGGTGGAATACTCATGTTTGGTACGAGCGTTCTATAGAGATAAAAAAAAGATATATGTAAAGAAATTTGAGTTAGATGCTACAGGGTGTTCAAAATAAATTTATGCATTTCGACTATTTTAAATTGAAAAATCTCAAATTGTTAAATGGCACACCCTGTTTATTATTATTTTTTCTGATAAATTTTACAAGATCCTCCAACTTTGATTAAGAATGTCATATACCTATTTCTAATAGTTTTCGATTTATTTTGAATTTTTAAATTTTTACCCTTGTTTCTAATACACTTACGTTATAACATCATAGTTGCCAAGACAAAACAAAAATGTAGGCATTGTCAAATTTTGACATGTCTATTAAGCAAGTAAACATAGTTTAATCTGATGTAGTAAGTGACATATAAAGGTAATAGTTCTGGATTTTTCTAAAAATGAATTAATTGATATGGTTTATGTACTGGGCGAGACGGGAAAAAAAATTGTCTTTTGGCAGTAAGGCTTTACGGACGGAAGTACCCTAATAGACGTATACCATCTAGAAAATCTTTTCAGTGCTTAATGGAACGGTTTGGTGGTAGTGGTAGCGTCGAGTATACGAAACGGAAAGTAGTCAACCAGAATGCTACTAGTGAGGAAAAAGAAATGGAGATTTTACTTCATGTTGAATATAATCCCCAGGTCAGCAGCCGTCAACTAGCTGACTTCTCTGACATATCCAAATCTACGGCTAATCGCACCACGAGAAAATACAAGTATCATCCCTTTCATATGGAGCTACACCAAGAACTTCAAGACTGTGATTTTGAACGACGAGTAAACTTTTGTACCACCATGAATGGAGTAATAGAGGCCGATCCAAATTTTTTATCCAAAATAATGTTTTCTGATGAAGCTACGTCTGGCAGTAATGGAGCAGTTAACAGTCATAACATGCATTATTATTCAACAGTTAATCCATTTTGGGTCTAGGAAGTTCAAAACCAAAACCACTGGTCGCTTAATGTATGGTGTGGAATACCAAATTTTCAAATTATTGGTCCATATTTTTTCCGCGAACCGCTTAGCAGGCCTAGACATCTAAATTTTTTGAAAACCCCAACTCTCACAAATACTTAAGTTCAAAGAGCACAAGCAACAAAGTAAAATACAAAGAATCCCAAGCTAGAGTACGCAAAATGATTAGTGACAAAAAAGAACAACCAATGGGAAAAGACATGCTCAAGACTCAACACTTACATAGGAGGAAGAAAAAAGCACAGAAAGCTGGAGACTTCTTAAAAATATGAGAACAGAACGGAAAAGAGAAATCTTCTTACCAATAACACCAGAAAAATGGAACCAATATTTTACAAATATGCTAACAGAAGATAGACTAGAGTCCAAAAGTACCCAACATGGAAACCCAAATATAGTTATATGAGGATCCCCAATAAGGATAACAACATCAGAAAGTTAAACAAGTATGTAAAACGCTAAAAAATGGTAGAGCTCCAGGACCAGGAAACATCCCAGGAGAGATAGTAAAATACGGAAATGAAAAGCTATTTAGCGCTTTGAGGAACTTATTCCAAAGATGCATTAACACATCAGAAGTACCCGAGGAATGGAAAATATCATACATATCAACAATTCATAAGGAGACAAAAATAATTGCGATAACTATAGGGGAATAACGGTTACAGGATCTATTAGCAGAATATACGGAAAAATACTTAAAAATAGAATAGAAACGGAATACGCGGACGTAGAAGCTGAAGAACAGGCAGGCTTTAGAGCAGGAAGATCCACAATAGACCATCTCTTCTCACTGACACAAATCCTAGAAAAGAAAACCGCATTTGATCAGGAAGTCCATGTCTTGTTTGTTGATTTAAAAAAGGCCTACGACAGCGTGCCCCTAATGAGAATGTGGGAAACACTACAACAGAGTAATGAAAGCACCGAAATAATTAAAGCCGTAAAATCCTTATACCAAGACGCAAGAAGTAGTGTGAAAACCAAATATGGTATAACAGCAGGGTTCCAGGTCACAAAGGGTCTCAAACAGGGCTGCTGTATATCCCCAATGCTATTTAAAATCTATCTGGAGAGTGCACTGAATAACTGGAAAAGGACATGCAGCAGTATGGGATTACCACTGGATGACGATACTACATTGTACACGCTAACATTCGCAGACGACCAGGTAATAGTCGCTCAGGACATCGATGATATGGAATACATGACACGAAAACTTATGGAGGAATATAAAAAAATGGGGCCTAGAAGTCAATATTAAAAAGACCGAGTACATGTGCGTCGGAGGACAACAGCAGGACTTGAAACTGGCCACAGGACACACTATCAAACACTGTGCCAGTTATAAGTATTTGGGAACGAGAATATCTAGGGACGGAACACTGGAAGAAACAATATTCGAGAGGCATATCCAAGGAAGAAAAGCGATTGCAATGCTTAATAGTATACTATGGGACAAAAACATAACCATTGAAAATAAGAAGAGGATTTACAACTCAATAGTAAAAAGTATAATAACTTACAGCTCCCAGGTGTGGCCATTGAAGAAAAGAACAGAAAAAATACTAAAAGCTACAGAAATGGATTTCTGGAGACGAGCAGCCAGAAAATCCAGAAAAGACCGCATACCAAATGATACGACAAGACGAGCTTTAGAAATAAAACACGATATAGTGGACGAAATCAGAACCCAACAGTTGGTATGGTACGGACATGTACAGAGAATGTCACAAGACCGACTACCTAAAAAGATTTTAAATTGGAACCCTCATGGAAAAAGAAAGCGAGGAAGACCACGCCAAAGCTGGAGAGCAGGAATCAACAAGGAAGTACTAGAGAGAGAGATTACCCCAGCTTCTTGGAGAAGTTGATAACTCTGAAAGGGAACATATATGGATTCATCAAGACGGAGCTATTGCTCATTATCATCGGGAAGTTCGGGAATTTTTAAACGATCATTACCCACAAAAAATGGATCGGTAGGGATGGATTCATTCAGTGGCCCCCTCGATTATGAGATTTAACACCTTTAGACTTCTTTTTGTGGGGCTACATTAAAGACCGTGTTTATGTTAATCCCCCTAAAACACCAGTAGATATGGAAAACAGGATACGGGATGCGTGCAGGACAATAACGCCCTTTATGCTAAGGAAAGTGAAGGAAAATATAATAAAACGACTGAACATGTGTATTCAAGTAGACGGACATATTTTTGAACATTTATTACGTCTACATCAAACACTTCATTTTTGCACTCGACGCGCGTTTCGCTAACCATGTTAGCTTCATCAGGAGCGATGATTGACGCGATGATCATCGCTCCTGATGAAGCTAACATGGTTAGCGAAACGCACGTCAAGTGCAAAAATAAAGTGTTTGGTGTAGTAGTGATATATACTGAGTAGTATCATTGTGCCAAAGATTCCACATTCCCAACTTAATTTATTACGTCATAATAATTAATCATTAGATAAGTTAAACTATATTAAAATTATTATTAACTATTTGTTTATTCTTTTACAATAGCGTAAGTGTATTAAAAACAAGGGTAAAAATTCAAAAAGTTAAAATAAATCGAAAACCATTAGAAAGACGAATATGATATACCTAATAAAAGTTGGAAGATTTTGGAAAATCTATCAGAAAAAATAATAATAAACAGAGTGTGCAATTTAAAAAATGTGAAATTTTTCAATTTAAAATAGTCGAAATGCGTAAATTTATTTTAAACACCCTGTAGCATCTAACATGAATTTCTTTACATATATTTTTTTTTTCATCTCTATAGAATGCTCTACCAATTATGAGTATTTCACCTTCAGAAACAATGACGCTACTGGCAATTTTTTTACAAAACTGAAAACTAGTATTTAAAAAAAAAAAAAATTGAAACATTAGAAAAACTACTAGGTTTAGGTATATAACATTATTAATAAAAATATTATAAAATTTTACGCAGAATTTAAAAATAAATTAATAAATAGGATGTTCCATTTAAAAAAAAAAAAAATGTTACATCGGCCAGACTTTTTTGAAGTACCCTGTATATTCAAAAATAATTTTAAACTGTGCATCTTAGCATTCCCTAAAACTATTGTATTTAACATTTTTTAGTCATTCCCGAAACAAATGAGATAACGAACTTTACTCTATCGTTGACTCACCCTGTATATCCAATAATTAGTGTTGCTCTAACTTGATAGTCACCCTAGTCTCATTTGGCATTATCGATGCTTACTGGTCGGTGATGTCAACTCAGTTTGCAGTCAATCATTAAAAGTTATTCATGAAAGAATGTCCTTTATGTACAGCAATGATGGCTGGTCCTATTTTTAGATGAAATTTTGGTCTATGTGATTTAAGTAGGGCCGAGACTCAATTTATGACCGCTCAGATCAGGAAACCCATTTAAACAAGTACCGAGAAAATTACTCACAAAGAATTTGTTTTCGACGGCAGTGCACTACTCCTTATTCGCCTGAGTTACCCCCTGGTGACCTTTTTTGATTCCCGAAAATCAAGCTCACCATGACGGATCAACACTATGACGATTTTCGAGGACATTAAAGCCACTGTAATGCGCGAGTTAAAGATGAACTCAAAAGAAGATTTCTCTAACAGTTTCACGTGATATGACTATGTAGAACATCGGAACTAATAAAACGTACACTATTAATTTTTCTATTTTCTTACTAAGCCAAGCCGGAAACTTTTTGGACAGACGGTGTATGTCTCTTGACAAATTGGAAATCCATTATATTTTTGAATTGAGACGGGTCACTTCGAGACCCTTACCCACTTTACAGTTTACCCTTCGGCCCGGGTTGCCTTAAACAAGTTTAGTAACATATGTAGCGTGAAAGTTTTTCATGGTTTTTTCTTCTTGTTAAATTTAGTTGCCTAAAATATGTGACAGAACGAAAACAAAGAATATTTTTGTATTTTAGGAAAAATGAAATAGTTTAACCCGTGAACATACACATATATATATAATCTTAACAAAGTACCATATTAATTATTTATAAAAAAAAAAATTTGATTCTGATCTACTCATTCAGAGCAAAAAGAACAAGCAGCGTGCAAGATCGAATTCACTAAAAAATTATTCTTGTTAATAAATAAATCACTGTTATGATTTAAAATTATTACAAAGCTAGCCGTTCCCGCGGCTCCGCTCGCGTAGACTTCATTCACTATTATCGTCACTGCTCATTCCTTATATAGAACATATGTATGAATTAAAAAAAAAAAACACGTAAATCGGATAAGTAGTAATAAGCGCACTAACGGACAGACAGGTAGACAGAGAGAGGTTGCATTTTATATATATATATATATATATATATATATATATATATATATATATATATATATATGTATATATACGAGGCTGGTTTGAAAAGTCCGTGCAAAGTCCGAGAGATGGCACCACTGGCGCGTATCGAGGTCATGTTTAGTTAGTAGCATCTCTTGAATGAACGCACACCAAGTTTCAGCCATATTGGTCTATTTCTTTGTGTTTGGCATTCGTGTGAATCAAGGAAGTCGAGTGATTTTCAAGAAATGGACGAAAAAGAATTTCGTGTGGTGATTAAACATTACTTTATGAAAGGCAAAACGCCTCAGGAGACTAAAGAGAAGCTTGATAAACATTATGGTGACTCTGCACCTTCGATTAGAACAGTTTATAAATGGTTTCAAAATTTTCGGACTGGCCATATGGGCACAAGTGACGCTGAACGTTCTGGACGGCCTGTGGAGGTTACGACTCCAGAAATCATTGATCAAATCCATGATATGGTGATGGATGACAGAAGAGTTAAGGTGCATGAGATTGCTAGTGCTGTGGGCATCTCGACTGAACGGGTACATAATATTTTGCATAAACATTTGGACATGAGAAAGCTATCCGCAAGATGGGTGCCGCGATTGCCGCGTCGTTTCGTCACTGTGGATGAAACATGGATACATTACTATACTCCTGAGACCAAACAACAATCTAAACAATGGGTTACCAAGGGGGAATCTGCACCAAAAAAGGCGAAGACCGTTCCTTCGGCCGGAAAGGTTATGGCGACTGTCTTTTGGGATTCGCAAGGGATAATCCGCATCGACTATCTGGAAAAGGGTAGAACTATTACAGGTGAATATTATTCATCGTTATTGGACCGTTTGAAAACCGAGCTGCAAGAAAAACGCCCGCGATTGGCCCACAAGAAAGTCCTTTTCCATCACGACAACGCAACAGCACACACCTCAGCAGTTGTGGTCGCAAAATTAATGGGAATGGGATTCCAACTCGTTTCACATCCCCCCTATTCTCCAGACTTGGCTCCCTCGGACTACTATGGAAGATTATAGATAACCTGACCAGAGAACAAATGTATGAATTAACAAAAACCCGTGGGTTGGATAAGTGGTTCTCAAGTGATAAGCGCACTAACGGACAGACAGACAGAGAGACGTTACATTTTATATATTTTATAGAAGATTATAGTTAACCTAGCCAGAGAATAAATGTATGAATTAAAAAAAAACACGTAAATCGAATAAGTGGTTCTCGAGCGCACTAACGGACAGACAGAGAGACGTAGCATTATATATATATATATATATATATATATATATATATATATATATATATATATATCTATATCTATATATATATATATATATATATATATATATATATATATATATATAAATAAATATATATATGTATATATATATATATATATATATATATATATATATATATATACATTATATTCTTTGATACATGATACTGTTCCGTATTTAATGGTTTAGGAAAGAAAAACGCGCTAGCGGCAAACTTTTTTCCGACTTGATTTACTATTATCGTCACTGCTTATTCCTTATGCTACCTAACGTAATAATAAAATACAGCCTATAACCTGGCCAAAGAACATATGTATGTTTTAAAAAAAAGCACGTATATCGGATAAGTGGTTCTCCATTGATAAGCGCACTAACGGACAGACAGACAGAGAGACGTTGCATTTTATATATATTATAGATATTTTTTGCTACATGATATTGTTCCATACTTAATGGTTTAGGCACTATATTGCAAGAAAACGCGCTAGCGGCAAACTTTTTTCCGACTTGATTCACTATTATCGCCATTGCTTATTTCTTATGCTACCTAACATAATAAAATATAGTCTATAACGTGGTCAAAGAACATATGTATGTTTAAAAAAAACACTTAAATCGGATAAGTGGTTCTCGAGTGATAAGCGCACTAACCGACAGACAGACAGACAGACAGACAGACGGACAGAGAGACGTTGCATTTTATATATATTATAGATTAAATATTTATAAAAATGATATTTGATTTCTGATCTAAATTTCAGAGCAAACAGAACGAGCAACGTGCAAGGTGTAATTCACTACACAATTGTGCTTGTTAATAATGTCACTGTAATTTTTAACATTGTTTATGGCACTTAAAATCAGTGTTATAATTTAAAATTATTACAAAACTAGCCGTGCCCGCGTTTCCGCTCGCCTAGACTTCATTCACTATTATCGTCACTGTTCATTCCTTAAATTACCTAACGTAATAAAATATATCCTATAACCTGGCCAGAGAACATATGTATGAATTTAAAAAAAAAACGTAAATCGGATAAGTAGTTCTCGAGTAATAAACGCACTAACGGACAGAGAGGCAGACAGAGAGACGTTGCATTATATATATATATATATATATATATATATATATATATATATATATATATATATATATATATGTATATATATATATATATATATATATATATATATATATATATATATATATATATATATATACAATGATGAAAATATAGTGATTGAACATTCAACAATAGAAAAAGTAAACACATACATCTATCTGGGCCAAATAATAACGATAGGAAAGGAAAACCAGCAGCTTGAAATAGAAAGAAGGATACGTATGCGATGGGCAGCATATGGAAAATTGAAATATGTACTGAATATGAACATTCCTCAAAGATCAAGAACCCAAATTTATAATCAATGTATCTTACCAGCTACAACGTATGGAGCCGAGACATGGGTTTTAACTAAGAGAACAATAGAAAAACTACAAGTCCATCAACGAGCAATGGAAAGGAAGATGTTGAGTGTTACTTTGAAGGACAAGAAAACTTATAAATGGATTAGACAACAAACAAAGGTGGATGATATCACCAAACGGATAACATCTCTGAAATGGAGCTGGGCCGGCCATGCAGCGAGAGCGACGTATAAGTGGAGTGGCAAGATCACTAGGTGGAGACCATGGGGTGAAAGGCGAAGCCTAGGAAGGCCCCAACAGAGATGGAGCGGCGATCTGAAGAGAGTCCGAGGACTTAACTGGTATCAACAAGCACAACATAGAGAAAAATGGAAAGATTTGAGAGAGACCTATACCCGACAGTGGGTAGAGAACGGCTGAAGGAAGAAGAAGATATATATATATATATATATATATATATATATATATATATATATATATATATATATATATATATATATAATTAGCGTAAAGGTCTTTTTAAATAACGTAACTCTGTATATCTTTGTTTTGTATATTCCTCCAAGAGTATCGGTCCAGATATACGAAATATTATTTGAGACTTTATTGTCTTTACCGTTTGTTATGAATAATAAAGTGCTAATTATGGGTGACTTTAATATACCCAATTTTAATGTACCTGAAAATACATTGCGTAGCAGTAGTAAAACAATAATTGAAAATTTTCTAAACTTTTCCGGTCTATCTCAAATTAACGTCATAGAAAATACCTCTGATAGACTTCTTGATCTCGTGCTCACAAATGACGATGGCAATGTTGAGAGAGCCATGGATATTTTGACAGCGGAAGATAATCACCATCCTGCTTTAGATATTTTTTTAAAAGTACAGTGTGAATCCAAGAAACATAATCAAAAGATTTATTCAAACTATTATAATTTCAAAAGAGGGAATTTAGTAAACCTATATCTTAACTTTTCATATATTAACTGGGACTTTCTGTCACAATTTACAGATGTAAATAAAGCCTGCGAAAGATTTTATCAAACAATTTACACTACTTTAGATATACATGTTCCTAAGACACAAAAGACAAATAAATATTATCCGCCTTAGTTTACTAGTGAAATTATACAAAATATCAGAACTAAATACAGCTCTTGGAAAAAATTTAAAAGAACGGGAAATTTATTCGAATTAGAAAAGTTTAAAAATCTGAGGCGAATCATTAAAAATGACACAAAAGCTTCCTACAAAACATACTCTTTAAATATTGAAAACAACATAAAAAACGATCCTAAAAAATTCTGGCGCTATATTAATGACAAGAAGAACTCTCATGTTATACCAACCACAATGTCTTATAATAACAACATAATAAATAATCCTAGACATATAGCCGAAAGTTTTGCATCCTTTTTTCAAGACTCTTATGTAATGTCTTCTCAGAAACAAAGAAACGTGGAGAACAATTTATTCCCATCACAGAATCCTATTAACATGGAGAAAATAACGGAGCAACTTGTTTTTAAAGTATTAAAAAAGTTAAAACCTACAGCTACTGTTGGTCCAGATAGAATTCCTGCCTTCTTGTTAAAAGACTGCGCCTCTGTTTTTGCCCATCCTCTTACAATATTATTTAATTTATCGCTTGACACATCTATGTTTCCAGACACATGGAAAACATCACGTATTACGCCTGTTTTCAAAAAAGGTGACAAGAGTTGTGTAACAAACTATAGACCGATAAGCATTATTAATAACTTTTCAAAAGTCTTTGAAATCATATTACATGATTATTTATATAATTCAATTGGCATGCAGATATCACTGCAACAGCACGGTTTCGTGAGGGGCCGTTCGACGGTTTCAAATTTATTTTGTTTTACGCAAGACCTTGCCGAATCACTTGATGGGGGTGAGCAGACCGACGTGATTTACACTGATTGCTCTAAGGCCTTTGATCGGCTGGATCATGGGATTCTGTTGGACAAGTTGTTCGCAATTGGCTTTTCGCGTAAGTTATTATCTTTTTTTAAATCATACCTGATAAATCGCTCGCAGTTTGTACAGTGTCTTGGTCAGAATTCTTCTAGCTTTGTTGCCATATCGGGAGTGCCGCAGGGATCACATTTGGGGCCACTCCTTTTAATATATTTATAAATGATCTTACTCGGAGAGCGGGTGTTGAATATCTACTTTATGCTGATGACGTGAAGCTATATTGCAGAATCGGAGACCTGAATGACTGCATAAGACTACAGGATGGCTTTAATCTTGTAAACAATTGGTGTAGTAACAACAAACTCCTTTTGAATGTATCCAAGTGCAATGTAATTACCTTTACAAAAAAACTGAGTCCCATACAATTCAATTACAGTATGAACGGTCAGGTCCTGGAGCGATGTCAGTCGGTGTCTGATTTGGGTGTTTTGATGGATACTGCCTTGTCTTTTCGTGGCCATATTGCAAAGATTACGGCGGAGAGTTTTAAACTATTGGGTTTCATCATACGTAATAGTGCCGACTTTGTTGAATACGATACTCTAAAATTGCTTTTTAATAGTTTCGTGAGATCACGGCTTGAATACTCAGTTGTTGTTTGGTGCCCCTTTTATCAAGCGCACATTCAAAATATTGAAAAAATTCAAAAGCGTTTTTTAAAGTACGCTAGTTTTAAACTCGATGGAGTATATCCCGAAGTAGGTTATCCCTATGAAAGTCTCTTGGATAGATTTGCGATGGGAAGTTTAGAGGCACGCCGAAACAAAGCCCAAATTATATTTTTACATAAGATAATATCAAACAAAATTGATGCCAACAAAATCTTGCAGTGTCTGCCTTTTCATGTACCTAGAACGGCGGCACGCAATGTGCAGACTTTTAATTTACCAATCCCAAGAACAAATGTCCTAAAATTTTCTCCCCTTTTCCAAATTTGCGAGAAATACAATCAAATGCAGAACCAGCTTGATATTTTCAATTGCAGCGTGACAAAAATAAAAAAAAATGTAGTTTTAAAATATGTTGTTAATAAGTTATAATATAATTTTAATATATTATATAATATAATTTTAATTAGGTTTAGTACATTTCATTATGTTATTTTCCCATTCTGTAATTGGAATTCTGTAGAATGTGGTAAATAAATAAATAAATAAATAAATAAATAAATATATATATATATATATATATATATATATATATATATATATATATATATATATATATATATATATATATATATATATATATATATATATATATATATATATATATATATATGTATATATATATATATATATATATATATATATATATATATATATATATATATATATATTATGAAAGATTATAGATAACCTGGCCAGAGAACAAATGTATGAATTAAAAAAAAAACACGTAAATCGAATAAGTGGTTCTCGAGTGACAAGCGCACTAACGGACAGACAGACAGACAGAGAGACGTTGCATTTTATATACATTATATTCTTTGCTACATGATACTGTTCCGTATTTAATGGTTTAGGAAGCGTATTGAAAGAAAACGCGATAGCAGCAAACTTTTTTTCCGACTTGATTCACTATTATCATCACTGCTTATTCCTTATGCTACCTAATGTAATAAAATATAGCCTATAACCTGGCCAGAGAACATATGTATGTTTAAAAAAAAAAAAACACGTAAATCGTATAAGTGGTTCCCCAGTGATAAGCGCACTAACGGACAGACAGACAGATAGACAGAGAGACGTTGCATTTTATATGTATTATAGATATCTATTCTATATACATTATAGATTATATTCTTTGCTATTATATACATTATAGATTATATTCTTTGCTACATGATATTGTTCCATATTTAATGGTTTGGGCAGTGTATTACAAGAAAAACGCGCTAGCGGCAACCTTTTTCCCGCTTGATTCACTATTTTCGTCACTGCTTATACCTTATGCTACCTAACGTAATAAAATATAGTCTATAACCTGGACAGAGAACATATGTATGTTTTTTTTTTAAAAAAAACACGTAAATCGGATAAGTGGCTCTCCAGTGATAAGCGCACTAACAGACAGACAGACGGACAGAGAGACGTTGCATTGTATATATATATATATATATATATATATATATATATATATATATATACATATATATATTATAGATTAAATATTTATAAAAAAAAATTGATTTCCGATCTAAATTCTTACCCATGATCTGCTCATTCAGAGCAAACAGAACGAGTAACGTTCAAGGTGGAACTCACTACAAAATTGTGTTTGTTAATAATGTCACTGTAATTTTTGACATTGTTTATGGCACTTAAAATCACTGTTATGATTTAAAATTATTACAGAAAATGTTTTTTTACAAAATTATTTTAACAGAAAAAATTATTTTACGTGTAGTTTAAAATCAGAGAAATCGATAAATTACGTGTATCGCCACGCTGTCCAAGACAGCGGTACTAAACCCCATGCAATCATGACGCAGGAACCTCCCAAGAAAAAACGCTTTGCGAGATGGTACTTTGGGGGTCTCGCCTCGGCAGGAGGAGCTTTACTTACACATCCATTAGATTTAATTAAAGTATTGTTGCAGACTTACCAACATGAAAAGGTGTCTATTATTACATTAACTAAAAAAATTTTAAAGGAACAAGGAATCATAGCATTTTATAATGGTGTTTCGGCCTCTCTTCTACGACAACTAACATATGCAACCACACGTTTCGGTATTTATGAAGTACTTAAACAAAATTATCAGAAGCAAATACATGATTCATTTGTGGCTAAAATACTAGCTGCTTCTATAGGAGGTTAGTATATTGATATAGTGAAAAAAGAGCTGTTACCTACAAATCCTACCCAATAAAATAGTCTTAAGAAAAAAAATAGCTTCCATATAGTAACGGTTTTTACAGAGGCATAACATATGGGCAGATTTTAAAGACAACGATAAAATTCTAGGTCGAATTTATCATGACATCACTCCATCCATCCATCGACCTCATGATGGATTACGATTGGACATATTCGGTAATGTTTCTCCAGGTGTTATGTTTATCATCGAAGATATCACCTTTCTCTCAAAATTATTTTTTTTTGCTTATTAACAAAATATAAATAAAATTTTAAAGCATATTGAATTAAACACGAAATTGCAACAGAAACAAAATAACGGACCGGACATAGCCATTGCAGTCATCAGTCTTCGATCTCTATGAATTGAAGGTTGATGACTGCTCGGTGAATATTAATGATTTTCTTTTGGATGTGGTTAGTTCAGTTTAGTCAGGTCAGTTCAGGTTAGGTCATGTAAATATGTGATCAATTAAAAAACGCTTTGATATAACTGCGATAATTTTTTTTGATCTCTCAGTCAGTTTAAAAAATTACCCATTCTAACGAGTCTCCCATTCTCGCGTATGTTAACGTAACCATGCTTTAATTTCACTATTAAAATTAAACTTGTTTCATATTCTTTTAGCCAGTATATCGTAACTGGGTTCTTGTTTATTTAATATAACCGTCTTCGATTAAATCGATGGATTTCTGGAATATAGACGCCACAACACAACAGAAGTTTTTGATAGTTATTTTTATATATTGAAACCACACAATACAACTTAATATACTAGGTGAATCATACGTAAATTTTTTTAAAGATGTATACCAGTTCTTAGCAACATCACAAATTACAAAATTTTTACACATAAGTTTTTATTTATAAGAAAAATGATGTATGATGCTGACCAAGATTTTACAAGCCAAAAATAGTGTCATGAAAGCTATCTATCTATATGACTATATACAAACTAGTGAGCAAAAAACTCGACTCAAACGATTTTGCTTCATTTGATACCGATCCCTAAATTTAATTTTTAAACAGTGGTATTATTTTTTGATATCATGAGAATGCTGATTTTCTACTCTTTCCAATAATACCAAAAACATTTCGATTTCCGAGAAGTTTTACTAATTAAAACGGTTTTACTCAGTAGAACCGTTTTGGTCGCTGTGCGCTATTCATCCCTATAAAAACATATGTAACTGCATCTTCCTCTCATTCCTTTATCGGAACTTGAACCGTGACCATCTCTGCTATACTTGTTTACTATTTACGTCATCGAAAATGGATACTACCTCGGAAGAAACTGCAGAAGTCATTGCCCTATTGCAAAAAGGGCATAGTCAACGTATAATCGCTGCATAACTGTACCTAAGTCTACAGACATTACCAAGAGACTCGCGCCTTTACCCGGAGGCCAGGATCAGGAAGAAGAAGGTGTACCTCGAAGACAAACGACCACTTCATTGTCAACAAAACTTTGAGAAATCGTCACTTGACCGGCGTTGAGGTCCTGCAGAAGCTCCGACAAGTTCGTGGTCTGGCTGTCAGTCATTAGACAGCCAGAAGAAGACTTAAAGAAGTTACTCCAAAGAGACTAACGGATCCAAATTGACAGCAGCCCATCGAAGAGCGCGACTCAGATTTGCCCGAGAACATGTCGACTGGACCTTAGATTAATGGCGCTTCACTTTATTCTCCGACGAGTCCCGAATGTGCCTACATGGCAATGATGGAAGAAGACAAGTATATAGGAGGCCTGGAGAGCACTATGTGCAGTGCTGCATTATTGAAACGGTCGCCTACGGAGGGTATTCTGTCATGGTGTGGGGAGGTATCCCACTGGATGCGAAAACCGATTTGGTTTTCATGACTGAAGAGACCCGCAGCGGTGGATTAACTACTCACCGGTACATCGAGGAGATCCTGCAGGAACATATCGTGTGTTGATGATAGCTTCGTGCTAATGCACGACAATGCGAGACCACATGCTGCTGCATCGGTGCGGCAATACCTGGCGAAAGTCGAAATATCCACAATAAACTGGCTTGCCCGGAGTCCTGACCTCAATCTAATCGAGCACATGTGGGACGAGCTTTAAAGAGAGGTTCGAGCCAGAAATCTAGCCCCTGCATCGCTGAGGGATTTAAAGATTGCCATGGCGAAAGAGTGTGGAAGAATCACACATACAGTTGTAAAAAAGCTCACCCGCTTCATAAAAAAACGGGCTGGAAGCAGTAACAAGGCTAATTGTTAAACTTAAAATTTGTTTAATTTTTTCCTTTTTCTTACCCCATTTCAATCCTTGTTCTCCTTGTTTCCCCTTTCAATCAATTTGGTATCATTAGAAAGAGAATAGAATGGGCTTTCAAATGATATTAAAATCCGTAAAAATATATTTTGTTTTTATTTATTTTATTTATTTATTTACGGGACAAGCCCATTCAACTCATAAAGACAAAATACAAAAGTTTACATCTTTAAATGACACTTAAAACTAAAGACTGAAACTAAGAAATTCAGAAAATATCCCCTATCTTAAAAAGAGACAAGGAGCCAGAGAACAAGATGGACAGTTATTTACAATGCCCATAGATCTTGTCATGAAGGTATTAGCTCCATAGGTTGTCTTATGATAAGGTTTGAAGAAGGACAACGTAGATCTAGTATGTCTAGAGGATACATACAAATTAATCTGAGAGAAAAGTTCCGGACAATTTACAATGGAATTTAAAATTTTAAAGAACATTACAAGATCTCGTTGAACTCTCCATTTAGACAGGGTATTCAAGTTTAATATAGATGTTAGATTTCAATAACTAAAAGAATCATTATTAAAGAACTTATAATTAATGTGACGTAGAAATTTACTCTGAACAAGCTCCAAGCTCTTAGCATGGCAAGCAAAATTTGAGTTAAACACACATGAGCAATATTCTAAGAGAGGCCTAACCAACAAGCAGTACAGCATTTTTATAGAAGTAATGGATAAAAATTCTGATGAGCAATGCCTGATGAACCCAAGCAGCCTCAGACACCTAGAGGTTACCTCGGTTATATGAAGAATAAAACTCAGTGTCTAATCAAACTTAACCCCCAACCGCTAACCAAGGACTCGAGGGAAGTCCCATTTATGCTGTAATAAAAAAACAATGGATTGCGCGATCTGGAGAAAGACATAGAGAAGCATTTAGAAGTATTTAAACCATACCGTTTAACTGACACTAAGTTTATCCAAATCACCCTGCAATCCTACACAATCCTCAATCGATCCAACCGCCGTATACAACTTCAAATCATCAGCAAAGAGCAAGAACCTGGAAGACCGAAAGCAGTCGGCCATATCATTCAAGAACAGGTTAAACAGCAGAGGCCCCATATGGAAGCCTTGAAGCTCTCCCGAGGGCACAGTAATGTTGACAGCCTTAAAATTATTAGCTCGAACCACCTGAACTCTGCCATACAAATAACTCCCAATCCAGCCTAATAGTGAACCCGATATGCCACGGTTATTGAGCTTCTTAAGAAGAACATCATGTTGACCCTATCAAAGGCCTTAGAGAAATCGGTATAGTTGGAATGTACCTCAGATCCACTCTCCGAGGTCCTCGACAGGTAGTTCGTTATAGCAAATCAAGTTCAATTCAACATACTTACCTCTCTGATTAGATGCCAATACTTTAGTTATTAGGTTTTCAAATAATTTAGGAACAATACTCAAAATACTTATTGGCCTATAGTTAGCGATATCAGCCCTGTCTCGTGACTTGAATACAGAAGTGATAAAATTGATCTAATACTCAGGAAAATAACCCTCCTCCAATGATCGGTTAAACATCATGCATAATGGTCGCGATAATACGAAGCTACATGCCTTCAGTAATCCAGGAGGCAAACCATCAGGACCAGGCCCCTTTCTGTGATCCAATTTCGAGAGCCCCTCGTAAATTTCAGAGATTTAAATCTTAAATTTGAAGATATTGTGAATATTAGTAGAGGGTAAGGCTGGATAATCAAGTGATTTAACAGAATAAATAGAGCCGAAGTAACTTGCAAAACGATTAGCCACATTAATGCCCATGTCCACAGATTGATCATTATAAAACATCCTAGGAGGAAGGTCATTTGTGCCACGCTGTACGCCAACAAAGTCCTAAAAACATTTCACGTTATCTCTAATAGAGTGTTCAATGTTGGAGATATAATCAACATGGCACCTACGTGACAGATTCTTACCCTATTATCTTAAAGCAGGGAAGTGATAATAGTCCTGAGGTTCCCCAGACGATTCAAACCTTTTGTGTGCTTCTTTTTTTAATATGAACACTAAATTCTAAGATCCGCGTTAAATGAAGCCAAATAAAGAATACGATTTTTATATCACTCTGTATATATTAAAATATCAGCGTAGGTATGTTATAAAAGTGGTCTTCTATATCAAAGTCTTGAAAAATGTAAAATTTTGTGTCAGGCGAAATATCGTAATAATGATATTATTTACTCATTATAGGTGCTGTTGGTGGAGTTGTGGGAACCCCAGCAGATTTGGTTACAGTGAGAATGCAGAATGATACTAAGCTACCCAAAGAAAAACGTAGAAACTACAAGCATGCAATAGACGGTGTAATACGAGTATACAAAGAAGAAGGATTGAAGAGGTTATTTGGCGGAGCGACAGCAGCTTCATCTAAAGCGGTTTTGGTGACTGTTGGACAAATGTCAACCTATGATGAAACGAAAATAGCATTGCTGAAATCTGGACATTTTCATGACAACGTGCAGATGCATTTTACTGCCAGCTTGATCTCCACTACCATAACTATGTGTATGGCTCAACCTGTCGATGTAACGAAAACAAGATTAATGAATGCGAAAGAAGGAGAATATAAAAAATGTTTGGGATTGCTTGAGATCTATTGCACATTCAGGCCTCACAGGATTCTACAAGGGACTTGTGCCGTCATCTCTCAGAGTTTTTCCAAACACTATTTTACTGTTTATATTTTATGAACAACTTATTAAACATTTTGGCTATATTCCAGAGGAAGTATAAAAGAAATAACAGATGCTGGGTTTATATGGTGAGGTTCCTGCTGTACATACATATGTTCAATTATCAGTACGGATAAAGCAGCAAGATTTCCTTAGACGCATTTGAGTAAAGGGTTAACTAAAAGTACCAAATATACCATCAAATATTTATTTAAACTTTTATTTTTATTATTTTCCTCTCTAAATGAAGCAGTGTAGTTATGAAAAAATTATGCTCCGAGATTTTTACATTACTAATATAGCAGGAGAGGATAACTAACTACACTGCTACACTGTTTAAATTTAAAGAATTTCAATTTCCTAAATCAAAAAAAAAACAATTTTTGCACAAGTACACTACTACTGTGACTGATAAGACACAGGGACGCAAACTCTGACAGTGCAGGATCGATTTCCTCAAGAACTAAGATAATTTTTTGTCCCTTTTCCATTGTATTTTTAAAATTTGTATGTCATTTTACTTATTTATTCGTTTGGTACTTCCTCCGAAATTGTTTACGTATATATATATATATATATATATATATATATATATATATATATATATATATATATATATATATATATATACATATATATATATATATATATATATATATATATATATATATATATATATATATATACATATATATATATATATATATATATATATATATATATATATATATATATATATATGTATATATAATCCTAAGTTTAACCACTGGGAAACGCCCTTATGAGGAGAAGAGATGAGCAATCAAAGATCTAAAGGCTCTAGTATCTGCTTTTTATTTTTATTATCGAGCTTTCGCTGCCTAATGGTAGCTTCTTCTGGATTCTAAAAATGCAAACCAAGTACAGAAAATAAACCAGTTCATTTTTTATAATGTGATTAAATGAATTGTACAACTGTATGTGAAATTACTTACAAAAATTTTAGCAGTTAGTTCATCTCTGGTGAAGACAATGAAATTTGCATTTTTGGTGGCCAGGTAGTATGAATGATTACACAAACATAATTAAAAGACACTTAGAGAGTTACACAAAATATTGAAAATAAAACTTTGTCAATAAACATTAGTTAAAAACACTTTTTGAAGACCGAAACATAACTGCAAGAAACACCATGATGTTGAAATGGTACTCCATTTTAAAATTTTTTGACGTCGAGTTTAGTAACTATTTAGTGATATACTGTCCTTCCTCTTTCTTATATATACATATATATATATATATATATATATATATATATATATATATATATATATATATATATATATATATATATATATGAGGCTGGTTTGAAAAGTCCGTGCAAAAAATAAAAACTACTTATGTGTTTGGGGTAAACCTGTTTTATTTTTCGACATAGTCTCCTTTTAGGCTTATACACTTCGTCCAACGATGTTCTAGTTTGTTGATCCCTTCCGAATAATAGGATTTGTCCAAGTCTGCAAAATATCCATTAGTGTCTGCAATCATCTCCTCGTTTGAATAAAATCTTTGTCCCGCCAGCCATTTCTTCAAATTGGGAAACAAATAGTAGTCCGAGGGAGCCAAGTCTGGAGAATAGGGGGGGATGTGAAACGAGTTGGAATCCTATTTCCATTAATTTTGCGACCACAACTGCTGAGGTGTGTGCTGGTGCGTTTTCGTGATGGAAAAGGACTTTCTTGTGGGCCAATCGCGGGCGTTTTTCTTGCAGCTCGGTTTTCAAACGCTCCAATAACGATGACTAATATTCACCTGTAATAGTTTTACCTTTCCAGATAGTCGATGAGGATTATCCCTTGCGAATCCCAAAAGACAGTCGCCATAACCTTTCCGGCCGAAGGAACGGTCTTCGCCTTTTTTGGTGCAGATTTCCCCTTGGTAACCCATTGTTTACATTGTTGTTTGGTCTCAGGAGTATACGAGTAGTAATGTATCCATGTTTCATCCACAGTGACGAAACGACGCTTAAAGTCCTCCGGATTCTTCTGGAACAGCTGCAAACCATCCTTGCAACACTTCACACGATTCCGTTTTTGGTCAAGCGTGAGCAATCGCGGCACCCATCTTGCGGATAGCTTTCTCATGTCCAAATGTTTATGCAAAATATTATGTACCGGTTCAGTCGAGATGCCCACAGCACTAGCAATCTCACGCACCTTAACTCTTCTGTCATCCATCACCATATCATGGATTTGATCAATGATTTTTGGAGTCGTAACCTCCACAGGCCGTCCAGAACGTTCAGCGTCACTTGTGCCCATATGGCCAGTCCGAAAATTTTGAAACCATTTATAAATTGTTCTAATCGAAGGTGCAGAGTCATCATAATGTTTATCAAGCTTCTCTTTAGTCTCCTGAGGCGTTTTGCCTTTCATAAAGTAATGTTTAATCACCACACGAAATTCTTTTTCGTCCATTTCTTGAAAATCACTCGACTTCCTTGATTCACACGAATGCCAAACACAAAGAAATAGACCAATATGGCTGAAACTTGGTGTGCGTTCATTCAAGAGATGCTACTAACTAAACATGACCTCGATACGCGCCGGTGGTGCCATCTCTCGGACTTTGCACGGACTTTTCAAACCAGCCTCGTATATAGCAGTATTATGTTCTTGGGGGTAAGCGGTCCTTTTTTTTTTTTTAGTGATGCCATTTTTTCTGCAACTAAGTAAGAAAATTCGTCTATTTTTTATTGTGCAAATTTTGAAGTTAGTTTTTGCCCAGTGTTTGAGAAGGGTGTATTGTGATATTTTGGTAAAAACCCCCATGCCTAGAATTAGAGGAGAAGGGTAGTCTTGACCGACTTGTTAAACAGCAGTATTATGTTCTTGGGGTAAGCCGCTTACCCCAAGAACATAATACTGCTGTTTAACTAGTCGGTCAAGACTACCCTTCTCTTATATATATATATATATATATATATATATATATATATATATATTATATATATATATATATATATATATATATATACTGGGTGCCCCGTATGTATGGAATAATGATTCCACAGCATTTATTAATCAGTGCATCAAAAAGATGTATAAATCTAAGTTATAGGGTGTTATACGGCGCATATGCTGACGTTGAAAATAAAATGTTTTGAACTGTCAGTTCGAAGAAATTACACCATCCTGTTTTTTTTAATGCAAAGCCCATATATTATTTTATTTTTGAGTCCTAATAAAAATTCTAGATATTATTTGTCTAACACACCATATGTCTAAATTGAATTGTTTTAGATTTATTGTGATTTGAAATTAAAAATATAAAAAAGACAAAAAAACTATTAATAAATACTTTAGGTTAATTTTTAAGGTAACAATTGCCCAAAATGTCTACCGTTAACAGCGAGGCAATGACACAATCCGTCAAAAACAGACTGAACAGAGTTTGTGAAACTGCAATTTGAGAGCAATATCATAATGGTACATTTAATAGAAACTGAAAGAATCACTTTGTTAATGATGGTTACAGAGACCCTAGGAGAACACAACATGGATGTATGATCTTTTTAACGCAGAATAACCGAATCGAGAACCTATTATCCAATCCGTAGTTAGCAAAACATTAAAACGAGTTAGACAATCAGGTCATGTTAAGGATCGTTCTGAATCTGGATCTACAAAAGTTAAAACAAGCGATGATAAAAAGTTAGATGTTTTATTGGAAACTACAGAAAATCCCCATACAGCCACTCGTCAGCTTTGCCTAGACCACAACATAAGTAAAGGTACCTTAAGTCGTATAATGAATGAAGAAAAACTGTATCCATACAAACCCATTCTATTGCAAGAATTATCTGAAAATGACTACGATAGACGCGTTAAATTTTGCAAGGTTATGATGGAACGAATCATTAATGATCCTGACTTAATCCATAATATTTTTCTTCTGACGAGGCCACATTTTGTCTTAATGGAAGAGTTAACAGGCATAACTGCCGGTACTGATCTACTGAGAATCCCCACTGAATAATCGACAGTCATTCTCGAATACCACAAAAGATAAACCTGTGGGCAGGGATTTGTGGACGTCATATCAATGGTCTCTTTTTTATCTATGGAAATTTTACAGGACAGAGGTATTTACAGTTACTCCAAGTAATTCCAACTGGTGCAGGTGTTTTTCCTGATGAAATTAATTTGGATATCCGTATCAGGAATCTGTAGTATCAACAGGGCGGAGCACCTCCTCACTATGAAATAAATGCTTGTAGATATTTGGATGCGATTTTTCCTAATCGATTGATAGGCAGAAGAGATGCTGTAGAATAGCCTGCGAGGAGTCCCGACCTTACACCACTTGATTTTTTTTTTATGGGGTCATTTGAAAACCATTTTACTTTAACTGTAAAATAGTTACAACAAAGAATTCAATATGAAGTAGCACAGATCATCCCAGATTCTCTGCAAAACTCTTTTCAGGCTGTTTATTACAGACTGGGTCATTGTCTCGCTGTTAACGCTAAACATTTTTTACAACTGTTACTTCAAAAATAAACCTAGGGTATTTATTAATAGTTTTTTTGTCTTTTTTTAAAATTCAATTTCAAATGAGAATAATTCCAAAAACAATTTAGACATATGGTATGTTAGACAAATAATATCTAGGATTTTTACTAGGACTCAAAGTAAAATAATATACAGGGCTTTCCATTTAAAAAAAAAAACATCAGAATGGCCTAATTTCTTTTAACTGACAGTTCAAAACATTTTATTGTCAACGTCAGCATGTGCGCCGTATAAGACTATATAACTTTTATTTAAACATTTTTTTGATACACTGATTAATAAATGCTGTGGAATCCTTATACCATACATATGGGATATGGGACAACCTGTATGTATATATGTATATATATATATATATATATATATATATATATATATATATATATATATATATATATATATACATATATACATATATATACATATATATATATATATATATATATACATATATATATATATATATATATATATATATATATATATATATATATATATATATATATATATATATATATCGCAGTATTATGTTCTTGGGGTAAGCGGTCCTTAGCAAAATGACAAGAAAACATAACAAAAAAATCCTTTATAAATTAAAATCACTTTACAACCACACAATTCTTCGTACTATTCTAACAAAATCAAGTAAAAATTTATTATATTTCCCAGAGATGAGTATGTCGAGTTTTTCTTGTGTTTTTTCTGATGAATAAGTGTAATAAAGTGCCCCCACAAACAATAATTTTTGAACACACCACTTACTTACCAGTAAGTACTTTTAATGTTACATATAAAATAGGGTTATTCTTTACTTTTAATCTCAAAAATACTGATAATCTATTGTAATTGTAGCCCTGATAAGAAAATGAAATATTTTCGAAAAAGACCGCTTACCCAAGAACATAATACTGCTGTTTAACTAGTCGGTCAAGACTACCCCCCCCCCCCCCCTCTCTCTCTCTCTCTCTCTCTCTCTCTCTCTCTCTCTCTCTCTCTCTCTCTCTCTCTCTCTCTCTCTCTCTCTCTCTCTCTCTCTCTCTCTCTCTCTCCCTCTCTCCTCCCCTCCCTCCCTCCCTGATGAGACCCCAGAGAGGATCAAATCATAATATTGCTGCATATAAACTAAGCCTATCTCATCATTATCTTGACCTTTTTTTACGGCACTCTCTTAGCATACGCAAAAATTTGTAGTTGTAGCACTCGATAAAACTGATCTAAAGTGAAGATTTTCATGAAATTCATGAAGGTGTTAATACACTCCTGTACAAAATTAACGCAACAATATATTAAATCATACAAATCTCTATAATGAATTAATTTTAATAATTTTTTATGAACATTGGTTACGCTAAAAGTTAGAAAAAACTTTGAATTAGCTACCAAATTTCTCTATAAGATTCGAATTAAAATTATTCTTAAGACCTAATAACAAAATCGTTGAAATTATGTAATAATGAAAAAAATAAACTGGGACACTAGTAGCAAAATTAATGGTGTAACTGGGACACTAGTAGCGTGTCTTGCCTCCTCGGTGTGAGGTCGAGCGTTGTCTTGCATAAACAGGAAATTGGGCCCCACAAAAAGACCGAAAGGCATCACATGTTCTATTACAATATTCTCAAGATAGTAGTCAGCATTCATGGATCTCATACGGACAGGAACTAACTCTATGCGAGCATCAAAACAGATGCCACCCCAGAACATAACAGAGCCACCGCCCCGAATGGAATCCTTGCAGAGATATTGCAAGGAGCAAACCTCTTTTTCCTGGTCTTCGCCATACTCGCTCACGACCATCTGGATGTTTTAGACCAGGGATGTCAAAGATACGGCCCGCGGGCCGCATCCGGCCCCCGGGACGTATCAATAAGGCCCGCGATCGCAATGTGTCACACAGAAAGAAGAATATTATATACTATATAATTAAATAAATAAAATGTTATAATAATTCAGTACATTTTTTTTATTTGAATCTGGCCCGCCTACACATTCTAAATTTAATATATGGCCCTCTGCAAAATTGAGTTTGACACCTCTGTTTTAGACTAACCCTAGTTTCATCTATGAAGAAAACTTGTTTCCAATCATCCACAGACCAGTTTTTTCGTGATTTCGAGCAAAACGTAACCTGGCAACTCTGTTCCCTCTAGTAAGCAAGGGCGCAGTGGCTGGTCTCCTACTATTTAATTCAGCTTCATTTAACCGTCTTCTAACTGTTTTAGAAGAAATTGTGACATTGCGAACAGCTTTGAGTTCGTTTCTTATTATAGAACTAGTGACAGTCCTGTTTCTTAAAGCATATTGTCTTATTAAACGTTCATCTAGGTCGCTAGTGCATCGTTTTCGCCCTTGCCCTAGCCTTCTAGAATGAGTTCCTACTTCATTCAAGCATCTTATCATACGACTTATTGTTTACCTAACAAATTGGCAACATAACTCTGACAATATCCCTCGTTCAATTAAACTGAGGCTCGCACTACCTCGTATTCAGTTAAATTCCTTGTTCGATTCATTTTTCTAATTCTTCGGGGTCAAAAATAAAACAGTCGACCACAAAAACGTATTACTTTGAAAAAGGGAACAATTTATAAGCTTACTTTTAAAGAAAATCTATCGCATTATTACAGAAAATTGTTTATCTTCTAAAAAATTCTTTAAAACTGTAAATCTAAACGAATTGTTTTGATTTCTGTCAAGAACAACGAAACAAAATATGCATAGCCTACTATTCAAATACTCGATAAACTTTAAAACTGACATAAGAAAAAGATAAATTAATTTTCAGATTGTTGCGTTAATTTTGTCCAGGAGTTTATCTCGAAATCTAACAAATATTCACTAACCTCTTATTTACCGAAGAACAAAGTTTATACGATAAATAGAACCGGAGATATTGCCGCCGATTAGTGGGCTACGATAATTTAACATTTAATAACATCCGTATTTGCAAAATATATACTTGGAAAAAATCTCGATATATTTCTCGACTAATTTCATGTATACCAGCCATAAAAATTTTTTCAGTTAAATCAAAAGTGTAAGGACAAACAACATATATTTATATATAATTCTAAACGCAATTCATTTTTAGTTGTAAATATGTAAATCTTATTGTACCATAAGGCCCTATTTATATTTTACAGTTTTATACGGTCGGCCATATAAGAAAAAAAGCCTTACATATTTCTTTAGAAATTGACAATCCTAGTATTCTTAGGTTGAGACGGGTCAGTTCGGGACCCTAAATTACTTTTCTAGTTATCGTTTGACCTTAAGCCAATTGAATAACGTCTGTAGTATGGAAGTTTTTGTGATATGTTTTTTTTTCTTGCTCAATTTATCTTTTGGCAATTTAAGATGGAACGAAAATAAAGTATATTTTTGAGTTTAAGGTGTTACATACACCTTGAATTTTTAAAAATTCGATTTCCTTTTTTTGCGGATTTTTATTATCTATACTTATAGGAATTATTCAAAAAAAAAAAATTAAGAACATTCCATTCTATTACAAAGTTATAGCATTATATCTGACCTGGTGTCGCATTGGAACCGTTACCTATTTTCAAACACTCTCCGCAATTTTAAACTCAAAAAACGCGTTTTGGAAACTTCAATTGTTTATAAACAATAGAACACAAGTTTTTCGAGGTCCGAAATTCAGGACAATACTATTGGTGAAACCCCAGAGAGGATAAAAGCATAATATTTTTGTATCTAAACTATGCCTATCTTATCATTATTTTAATCTTTTTTTTACTTCCCTATCTTAGAATACGCAAAATTTGTAGTTGTGGCACTCGATAAACTAATCTGTATATATATATATATATATATATATATATATATATATATATATATATATATATATATATAATAATTTTTCTGTTGAACCTTTTGTTTACATAAACTTGATTGGTTTTTCTTGGGTACTTAGGTTCTTTTGGAAAACACAAACTAGTCTATTTGACGTTTCGCCTTATTTTTTTTAGGCATTTTCAAAAATTCTTTATTTTTTAATATTCATTGTGTATATACCCTGAAAGTCAACTATTGGTGTCAATAGTTGACTTTCAGAAAGGATAAAGGTAAAAGCATATTTTCAGTTTTACAAGCCATCACATATTAATACAAAAATCTATAGTAATTCGCAACATCTAATAAAATATGAATTAGCAGCATGATTAACAGATAGATTGTTCCTTAAATAAAGTTGATTTTACAAGAGAATTAAAGAAATGGCTGCAAATAAACCCAAATTAAGTGACCCAATTTTAATTAATTAAAAAAATGGCCAATAAAGTAATATATACGTCCCATTATTAAAAATATTTTAAATAGCTTTAAAATTTACCTTATACTAAGGAGATTGCAGTGATAAAATAATCCAATTTTTGAATTTTCTTAATATCAGACTAGTATTTAAAAACTGATCATCAATAGCAAAATCCTTAAAACACACTTAGACATAAATAAATAAAAATAACAATCATGAAACAAAAAGCGTGAAACTAAATATGCTTGAATATCTTGAAATGAATAAACTTAAAAACTCTGATAAGGCTTTTAAAGACCAGATCGATTTGAATAATTCACCTTCATTAAATTGGTTCCATCCCCATAATTAATTTCCGGAAAGCCCAGAGGTTTATGAATGGAAAATTTTACCGAATAGCATCACAAGGTAAAATCGTTTTTTTATCCAAAAATTTTAAATCCAAATTGTATTAAAAATATTGCCATGTTGTTAGAATAAGATCAATTCCCATTTGCCATCTGAAGAGACTACAGGGTAGTAAAATATTTCATGGACATTTCAATAAAACATGGTGGAAATTTCGACTAAAAATCATTTTACTAAACTTTGTTCAACTACCAGTTACATTACAGAATCGTTAGAAAGTTGTATGCCATTTCTTCTATACTTTAGTCTAATTATTTAATAAAAACTTCATTGTACGTATCTTAAATCAAGTCGGATTAGTTTAACACCCCAAAAGCCAAGAAGATATTAAATGAAAATTGTACGTGCGTAATTTTATTACCTTTCGTTCCTGCCAAATTAAATTACTAAAACTTTGGGCCGATAGAAAGTGAAATAGTACTTTATCTATAAAGAAAAAAGTAAATCAAGTCCCCTTATTATTCTATCTAACACTGACAAACGGGGGGAATCTGAGTTATTGACGATATACGAAGTTATTATAGTTATAATAAAAGGTTTATCTATAATATATATAAAATGCAACGTCTCTCTGTCTGTCTGTCTGTCTGTCCGTTAGTGCGCCTAATTTTACCGTTAACCTGCCGCTCAAACGTGATCTCTAACACGGGACAATTTGTAACACAAAGTAAGCTCTATATGGATTATATGGCCTCAATAATTTTTATTAGATTTTGTATGCAAAAATTATTTTAACTTGTTGCAATAATCCAATTCATTTGCGAGAAAGATAAAACCTAACAAAAATCATTCTCTGCAAATGAATTTGGATTATGGAGGTAATAGTCTACAGTGCCATATAATACAATTATACATTTTGTGGTCGCTCATTTTGATTTTTCCCTCTTTTATTCATTATTCGTCCTATTCAGAGTTACCTCACGACCTGTTCTTTTTTTCAATTTTCATTTTTTTCAAATTCAAAGTCGAATTTCTCATCTTTTTTATAAAAAACAATTTTCGATGTCCCATTTTGACTTAAGAAACAAAAGGTTCTGATTTTTCTTTTTTGTTATATTAAAACTGAAGAACGACTTATCCGATTTACGTAATTTTTTTAAAACATACATATGTTCTCTGGCCAGGTTATAGGCTATATTTTATTACAATAGGTAGCATAGGGAATGAGCAGTGACGATAATAGTGAACGAAGTCGGAAAAAAGTTTGCCGCTAGCGCGTTCTTTTGCAATACACAACCTAAACCATTAAATATAGAACAATATTATGTAGCAGAGCATATCTATAATCTGTAATACGTATATAAAATGCAATGTCTCTCTGTCTATCTGTCTGTCCATTAGTGCGTTTATCACGCGAGAACCACTTATCCGATTTACGTGTCTTTTTTTAAATTCATACATATATTCTTTGGCCAGGTTATATAATAATAATAATAATTTATATCTAAAATATACATAAAATGCAACGTCTATCTGTCTGTCCGTTGGTGCGCTTATCCCTCGAGAACCACTTATCCGATTTTCGTGATTTTTTAAATACATACATATGTTCTCTGACCAGGTTATAGATATATATTTTATTACATCTATAATATATATAAAATGCAACGTATCTCTGTCTGTCTGTCTGTCTGTCCGTTAGTGCGCTTATCACTGGAGAGCCACTTATCCGATTTACGTACGTATGTTCTCTGGCCAGGTTATAGGCTATATTTTATGACGTTAGTTAACTTCAGGAATAAGCAGTGACGATAATAGTGAATCAACTCGGAAAAAAGTTTGCCGCTAGCGCGTTCTCTTGCAATAGACTACCTAAAACATTAAATATGGAACAATATCATGTAGCAAATAATATAATATATAGTTAGTGCCCTTTTCACTTGAGAACTACTTATCCGATTTACGTGTTTTTATAAATTTATATATATGTTCTATATAATTCGATATAAGCCTAGATAATGGGAGATAAGGTGAGATGATGGGAAGATAAGTATAAATAATGGGCGATAAGGGGAAATAATGGGAGATAAGCAGAGATAAGTCTAGATTGTGAGAGTTATGGTGAGATAATGGGAGACAAGGAGAAATGGGCGTTATGGTGAGATAATCGGAGATAAGGAGAAATAATGGGAGATAAGGAGAAATAATGGGAGATAAGCAGACATAAGTCTAGATTGTGAGAGTTATGGTGAGATAATGGGAGACAAGGAGAAATAATGTGAGATAAGGAGAAATATTGCGAGATAAGCCTAGATAATTGGAGATAAGTTGAGATAATGGGAGATAAGGGGAAATAGTGGGAGATAAGGAGAAATAGTAGGAGATGAGGAGAGATAAGCCTAGATAATGGAAATTATGTAGAGATAATGGGAGATAAGGAGAAATAATTGGAGATAAGGGGAAATAATGGCAGATATTTAATTACGTTAGGGAACATAAGGAATAAGCAGTGACGATAGTAGTGAATCAAGTGCACGCGAGCGGAGCCGCGGGCACTGCTAGTTAAAATATATAATAGCTCTTAGCTTTTGAAATGGATGGTCTTTCATTCTCCAGATATTAATGCACCCAATTTTGGTGGTATTTTAGTTGAACAAGGATGTTAAAGAAAAGAGTTGTATCGTTTTAAAAGAATCTGCGGAATTAACACAGAAATATTGCGTATCGCGTTTTAAACGTATGACAGTAACTTTATATTTTTTAAGAGACAAGGAAAAATTCTTAGCTTAAATACATTTTGAACAAAATATAACTACAACGTATCTGAAACAACCTTGAAATAAACGAAAATAGTACTACAAAAAGATGAAAATACGAATAATACATAACAACCTTGAGCTCACATTAGGCCAGAAGGGTCAGCCGACGATTCGCGCTGATCTATTTGTAAATAAAATATAACCTGAACAAACCAAAACTAACCTAAACTAACTAGAGTCAACAAGGCCTGGCGAGAGTCTCGCTCATAGCGTCTTTCAAAATATAGAAGAAGTGATACCAAAAGTAAATCTGAAGACTGAATACATGTGTAGGTACTATAAGCCAAATATTGATTATCAAATAACGGGTAGAGATCGACGCGTAGGAAGAATATAAATACCTAGAAGTAAAGTTATCCTAGGATGGAAAAACGAAGAAAGCTATCAGAGAACAAATTACTCGGGCAGAAAAGCTATTATAAAAATCTTCGAAATGGTATATCGTAACATAAATATTTTTCTAAAGTAAATAAAAAACTAGTTTACAACACCATAGTTAGGAGTGTAATAATATCTTCTTCACAGATATGACGCTTAAAGCCCGCTTCGAAAGGATGCTTTTTGTTACAGAAATCGACTTAAGGAGATTAGCTGCCGGACGATTAAGATCCAGAAGAGTAACCAGTTTTATAACACTCTAATTTTAAAAATGTTAAACATCAATTTTTAATTATTTCATTGGGTTAAAAAAAAAGGAAGGGAAGTTTTTTTAACAGTGTAGCCTAATAATAATAATTTCAGTCATCCAGTATTATACCGTCTGTACCAGGGGTCGGCAACCTTTTAACTAAGGGGTGCCAGTTTTCATCCATACAACAATTTGCGTGCCGACATACGTACTTACTACAACTAAAATTAACAAAAATTAACTTAAAATATTGCTTTTAGAAGGTTTAATTACAAAAAATTTTTAACATTTAACAAATAATTTTATTATACTAGTCCTAGGACCTAGTGTGAACCCTGTGCTTGAAGTTCTTTAGAGAGTTTTCTTATATCCTGTTCATGTCTGGTTATTTTCAGTGTCACACATGCTTCCGAGTTGTCTGTTGTCAGCCTGCTTCGGTACGGGTTTAAAATCACTCTCATATGGGAAAAAAGTTGTTCACAGATGACATCGCTGATATTTATTTATCAGCGATATTACTACAAACACATATAAATATTTTCCAAATTTAAAAAACTTATATATCCAGTTTCGACGATGGTGCACTAATAGACGAAATTCTTAAATATATGACTAATTTAAAATAGGAGTTTATCGAGAGGGGTCAGGATTTTGATAAACATGGTCCTATTTTTAATTTGAATGATTTCCAGGATTCGTATAAATCCAGAACTGTTTTGCCTGAACCTTGTAACTTTAAGTTGAGTTCACTGAGATGGTTTGTAATATCAGTAAGAAACATTAACATACAGATCCAGTTCTTATCTTCTAGTTCAGGATAAGCATCCCCTTGATTTTTTTCCAACAAGAACGATTTAATTTCGCCCAGACATTGCACAAATCTAGAGAGCACTTTACCACGGCTGAGCCAGCGCACATTATTGTGCAATGGTATATCTGAATATGCACTATCTAATTCCTGCAGAAACGCCTTAAATTGTCTATGGATCAGTGAAGAACGACCGACAATGTGGTTAACTATTTTAACCACCCTATCCATCACGGATTTTAAACTTCCAGCGGAGATTTTAGCGCACAAACTCTCTTGGTGAATTATGCAATGAAAATTCAAAACTGATGGACCTATGCGTTCAATAAGAAGGGAAACAAATCCTTTATGTCTCCCAATCATAGCAGGAGCGCCATCTGTCGTTACGCAAAAAATTTTATTTAAATCAATGTTCCGCTTTTCAAAATGTTTAACAAATTCTGAAAATATATCCTCTCCTCTTGTAGTTCCCTGCAATGGGAGCAGACAAATCAGCTCTTCATACACACTGCCATCATCGAAGTATCGCGCAACGATTGCCAGACAGGCAATGTCATTAATATCGACACTTTCATCCAATGCTACACTAAATACAAAACTCAGTTTGATAGCGTCTCTCTGCTGTTTTTGGACATTTTGTGTCATTTCGGTAATTCGTCTCTCGATGGTCCTCGCTGATGCCGGTATAGCCCTAATCCTGGCCAATATTGTATCCTTATTGGGCAAGTCATCGAATAAAATCTCGCCAGTACTCAAAAACTTTTGCTTCATAAATTCTCCGTCAGTGAACGGCCTACCTTTTTGTGCCAACGATTGTGCAATTTTGAAACTGCATTCAGTTACCTGATTTTTTCCTTGGAAAACTTTGCTAAAGAATGTTGACTGTTTCTCGTATTGTTTACTTGCTCCTTGTATCGCCTCTCTTTTATCAGCGTTTTCTTTGAATGACGATTCATGTTTTATCTGGAAATGTCGTTGAACACTAGATGTCCGGAAAACTACGCTTTCCCGACATAGGACACAAATGGCCCGATCGTTTGCCTGTACAAAACAGTAATCTGTTGTCTATGAAGTTTGAAATGATCGAACGTCTACCTTCTGTTTCTTCGCGGCCATAACGCAACGTAATTTTAATTTTTAAACTTATACTAAATGATCCAAACGTGTAGCCGCTTGCTATATATAGAAAAATAATGTTTCCAGAAAATTCCAATAATTACGTTTATTAAATTTCTTAGAACAAAAATTATTATCTACAATGCACCCATTCCAATTTCAAAGGGCCGCTTAGAAGTTAAATCTAACAAAAACTAAAGTTCGGCAATATAAAAAGAGTTGCGGCGCGCGTCGAAATGATTGGAGTCAAGTCAAACAAAAACCGCCTTATAGCGGCTCTTTTGATCTGAATTGAGGACGTTTATTTGTGTTTTCGCCTAGGCTTATATTTTGAGGCTTGCCGTCTTTAATACTTGCCGAAATTAAAGCCAAACCAATGCATTCAGTAAAATTATAAATTACAAAATATATATTTTGTAGTTTTTGGTAATAATACCTAGTGACCTATATAACATATCGTTGCTGTTTGTATCGTTAAAGTAATACTGTCTTCGATTATTTACTTAATTTCGAAACATGTCACAGATTACAGAATTAATGTGTAAACTTTGAATAGGTACGCGTGCCATTCAAAATTGCTTGGCGTGACAGAGATGGCACGCGTGCCATAGGTTGCCGACCCCTGGTCTATACTATCAAAATTTCAATTTTTTGTTGCACTTTGGAAATGCCATGATTTGTTCGGGTACAAGCAAGGCGCCTGCTCTCGTCATATTTGATTAACTAAATCTTAAATTTTTCAAAAATAACTTGGGCAGACGCATAGGTCCCAAAACTTGGGACTCACGATCTTAATTATTCAAAAAGTCGTCAAACGACCGTTTTTAGTTAGAAAAAGAGGGTCCAGCTTCGTCCTCAGGTATTGGAGGCCCTCTTATTTTCTCAAGAACAAACTAAATTTATTTATTTTATATGGTTAAATCACAGTCCATTTTTGTATCGACTTTTTTTAGGCCCCAAGCTTGGTTTCGGCGCCGGCCGCCCTTTGGAGCGCTCGACTTTTTTAGTGTCAGCAAATGTTATAGTACTTGAGTCAAGTGATTAAACGACAGTCCATTTTTGGATGTAGCATCTTGGGCCTTATATGAGCATTACAGGGCACAGGGGCCGCAGACAGCTTGTCGACACATCAAAATTTCGGGTCGCCCTCTTGGTTTATTACGATACAGTCAAGTTCAGGAGCTTTTCTGCAATGGATTATATTTTTAATTTCGCCATATTGAATCATAAATTATTTGAGAGCCGAAAATTTTATTAATTTATAAATATTCTGTTTTATTTATTAACATCTGCAATAGCGTTTAAATGAAAACATATTGTATCTTTACAAAGACGGAATAAGAAAAATTGACACAGTACCAGTCGAACTTACTAAAAATTCGTCTCTGGTTAATAATGTCGATGGAAATTTTGACATTGTTTATGACACTTAAAAAAGTATTATGTTATGATCTAAAATTAATACAAAAAATGCTTTTTTTTTTCAAAATCATATTTAAAGAAAAAATTACTGTGATTTAAAATCAGAGAAACCAATAAATTACGTGTATAATTAAGCTGTACAAGACGGCAGTACTAAGCCCTACTCAGTCATGGCGAAAGAACCTCCCAAGAAAAAACGCTTAGCGAGATGGTACTTTGGAGGTCTCGCTTCGATAGGAGGAGCCTTTATGACGCATCCATTAGATCTAATTAAAGTATTGCTGCAGACTCACCAAGGAGAAAAAATGTCTTCTATGAAGTTTGCTCAAAAAATAGTTAAAGAACAAGGTTTCCTGGCTCTTTACAATGGGATTTCGGCTTGTCTTTTACGACAGCTAACTTATGCAATGACACGTTTCGGTGTCTATGAAGTTTTTAAACAAAATTATAAGGCAGCACTAGAAAAATCGTTTGCAGCTAAAATAGCAGCAGCTGCTGTAGCAGGTTAGTACCTTGATATAGCAGAAAAGTTATTAGTAACAAAGTGTACCCTAAAAAACAAGTTAATTTTTGATCAAAAATCAGTTAATATTGGTATCAGGACCAAAATCAGAACGTGCAGTTCTTGGCAGCAATTATTTAACACAATGCAGAGAGAGTTAAAACCTACGACACAAACTTTATACTTTTTAAATGGAGCATCCTTTATATTATTTGTTTTAAAGAAGTGTTAAAATGAGGGAAAACTGCTTTTTTAACTTTGCTGAAGCTGGAACGTTGGAGGAAAACGTAAATTAACATTAGCCTCTAATTATGTTAGGAATTTTGATAGTAGTATATAAATAATGTATGTATGTATGTATGTATGTATGTATATATATATATATATATATATATATATATATATATATATATATATATATATATATATGTTACTATAGAGGTTTTCACGGATGGTGGAATGTAATACATTAAAATTCCGGGTTTCAATCCGTTCGTCTAACAATGAATTTGCGTTTCACCAAAATCTCATTTGGCATTTCAAGTGCTCCCGCTAGTCAATACTGTGATCTTGCTGCTGCTGCCGCTCGAAGCTAACTGAGAAAACCGATGTGCAGTCGCCGTCTTTTATAGGTCGGCATCTACGCAGATTGTACGCGTCTACCATCTGCGTCATGAGATTTTGGCGAAACGTTGTGCAAATTCAGTGTTAGATGAACGGATTGAAACCCGGAATTTTAATGTATTATATATATATATATATATATATATATATATATATATATATATATATATATACATATATATATATATATATATATATATATATATAATATATATATATATATATATATATATACTAGCCGTGCCCGCGGCTCCGCTCGCGTGGACTTGAGTTACCTTTATCGTCACTGCTTATTCGTTATGTTTATAGAGGCCCATGGCTTGGTTGCATACTCGTCTCCACTTCTTTTTGTCTCCTGTTAGCTTTTTCCAGTGTGGTATTCCCATCAACTCCAGATCTTGATTTACTGCCTGAATCCGTGTAGATAGAGGTCTACCCTTGCCTCTTCTTCCAACCACTCCTCTTATTATGGCTTGCTTTGCCTCTCTTTCTTCCTTCATTCTTGCCAGATTCTTAATCGCTGGCTTCTTATGTTCTTCTCTACAGTCTCTCTTCTTTCCTTCCTTCATAGATTCTTCTCAAAGCTTTCCTTTCCCACACCTCCAACGTCCCCTTTTCTCTTGCATTCAGTGTCCACGTTTCGCATCCATATGTCACCGTGGGTCTGACAACTGTGGCATAGATGTTTTTTTTTTTGTTTTTCTTGATACATTCTTTGATTTCAATATTGGATTCATTGCCCCCAAACATATCTGTTCTTTCGCTATTCTTTCTTGTATCTCCGTCGTTTCTAGTCCACTCTCTGTTATTGTTAATCCCAGATAATTAAATTTGTCTACTTTTTCAAACATATATCTTCTCCCTATGTTGTTCATTATACCTAAACTTTTGTTGTTTTTATTATCCTTTTTCTTTGTAATTTCCATGTATTTTGTTTTTTTCCTCATTTATCTTTAGTCCTCTCATCCTTCCCCTTTCTTCTACCCTACTTATGGCTTTCTTGAGGTTCTCTTTTGCTCTTGCAATCACTGCTACATCATCTTTCTCTATTTACAGAGTCATATGCTTCTCTGAAATCCACAAAGACCAAGTGTAGTGCCAAATTTTGTATTATCTTGGATTTGCTTAATAGAAAATATCTGGTCTGTAACCGAACTATTTTTCCTCAATCCACACTGGTACTCTCCCAGAATAGACTCGACTTTCTCTTCTAGTCTGTTTTTAATAGTCACCACTACTATCTTGTACACGACATCCACGCTATTGGTATATAATTAGCACATATACTTTTTTCTCCTTTCTTGTATATTGGACAAATGAGCGACACTCTCCAGATCACTGGTATCTTTTCTGTTTCCCATATTTCTTGCACCAACCGGCATATTTCATTTTCCAGATCTACTCCTCCAGCTTTTATCATTTCTACTGTTATACAATTTCCACCCGGCGCCTTATTTTTTTTTGGGTTCTGAGTATTTCTCTTATTTTTTCCCTCCTGCACTTCAGTTAATTTTGCTTCCTATTTCTCATTCAACTCCTCATTTTTATCTCCATTTAATATTTCTTTAAAGTCCCATCTATTAAGTCTTTCTGCCAAGCTTACTGCTAAACTTCCATCTTTTTTTCTACATATTAGCATTTTGTCTCTGTTTATTCCCTTTGTATTTTATAAAAACAAAAAACATGTAAATCGGATAAGTGGTTCTTAAGTGCTAAGCTCACTAATGGCCAGACAGACAGACAAAGAGACGCTACGTTTTATATATTACAGATTTTTTTTTTGATATATATTAAAATAAGAATTAAAAAAAAAAAAAACACGTAAATCAGATGAGTGGTTCTCGAATGATAAGCACACTAACGGACAGACAGACAGACAGAGAGACGTTGCGTTTTATATATATTATATAGATTATTATTATTATTATATAACCTGGCCAGAGAACATATGTATGAATTAAAAAAAAAAACACGTAAATCGGATAAGTGGTTCTCGAGTGATAAGCGCACTAACGGACAGACAGACAGACAAACAGACAGAGATACGATGCATTTTATATATATTATAGATGTAATAAAATGTATATGTATAACCTGGTCAGAGAAACATATGTATGAATTTAAAAAATCAAGTAAATCGGATAAGTGGTTCTCGCGTGATAAACGAACTAATGAACAGGCAGACAGACAGAGAGACATTGCATTTTATTTATATTATAGTTTATAGATTATAGATATTCTCTGCTACATAATATTGTTCCATACATAATGGTTTAAGCTGTGTATTGCAAGGGAACACGCTAGCGGCAAACTTTTTTGCGATTTCATTCACTAGTATCGTCACTGCTCATTCCTTATGCTACCTACCGTAATAAAATATAGCCTATAACCTGACCAGAGAACATATGTATGTTAAAAAAAAAGTACGTAAATCGGATAAGTGGTTATCCAGTGATAAGCGCACTAACGGTATTTTATATATATTATATATGTATATATATGTATATATATATATATATATATATATATATATATATATATATATACATATATATATATATATATATATATATATATATATATATATATATATATATATATATATATATATATATATATATATATATATATATATATATATATATATATATATATATATATCTATCATTTGTGTTATTGTCAAAAATACATAGCCAACTTCGATAAATTTAGAAAAAGTGCTTTTCCACAATAACACCATAAAAAAAAAGTTAGGTTGCCGAAAAAGTATGGAGCTTAAAGTCTCTTATCTCGGGTAATACTGACACGCATTTAAAATGGTGACATTTCAGAAAACAAACAAAAGTTATCATATTTATTGATTCATTATACCGTAGTCAATATGTTACTTTGAAATAATGACACCCCAACATAACCCTAAATTTCATGATTTTAAGTATGATTGTATAGTTCATAATAGTTGATTTTATGTATAAGAAGTACAAAATACGAGGTGTGGATAGAGAATAACCAGATTGATTTTGTAACGTCGATAATATTGGTGCCGAATGGTTGACAATAGCGAGGCAAAAACTCTAATTACCTCCATATCGTAAAAAATATAGGTCTATTGATGCTATTTATCTTTAATTAGGACTTATGGTTAAAATATCTTTTGAAAAATCACCAGAATGTCGTCTAGATACAGTAGCTAAAAATTTAGAAACAATTTGAGCCAAAGCAAAACCCGCCAGCACTCTGGTTTAGCCAATAACGTAGAAAAATTGGAATTATCGATTTTTCTATTACTTATTTAGGACTGAAGACTGAAACGCCTCTTCAGATTCTATTAAAATATCGATGGAATACAAAATCGTATAACTTTTGCCCATTTTGAAAACACTTCAAAACCTGAGAAACCCCGAATATCCGTCATATGGTAAAAAATACTGATCTATAGATTCTATTAATTTTTATCTCAGACCCTCGGCTAAAATACCTGTTGGAATGTAATCAGAATATTTTCTGGATACATCAGCTAATAATTTTGCTAATACTTATTTAGGACTGAAGACTGAAACGCCTCTTCAGATTCTATTAAAATATCGATGGAATACAAAATCGTATAACTTTTGCCCATTTTGAAAACACTTCAAAACCTGAGAAAACCCGAATATCCGTCATATGGTGAAAAACACTGATCTATAGATTCTATTAATTTTTATCTCAGACCCTCGGCTAAAATATCTGTTGGAATGTAATCAGAATATTTTCTGGATACATCAGCGAATAATTTTAATTAATTAAAATTAATTTTAATTATTTTAATAGTTTTTATGAAGAAAATTACAATTTGTATAAAACATTCCAACATTGTAAAAAAGGCACACAATAGTATACTGCGGTATGACTGCCTAAAGAGTAGTATTATATATAATCATCTGAACATTTTTGCCCGAGGCGAAGCCGATGGCTGCATCACATTATTATATAAACGTCCAGTTTAGAAACTACACTAGGTGACACACGCTTTTTTTAAATTACTTTTTACAATATGAAGGTAATTGGAGTTTTTGCGAGGTTAAGAAATGGTCCAACATGGATCAGTTTTGTATTATATAAATATTTGGATCGATTTCGAAGTGTTTTTATATAGCTAAGTCCTGAACAAAGTGTAATGGAATCAATGATTCCATATTTCCCACTATATAGGAGAGATTTTGGTTCCGTAGGGTTCTGGCAATCTAGTATGGTCCAAAATGGTACGAAAGTGTCTGTCAATCAGTGACAGCATTATTTAACAATATTCTATCATTATTTTAGTAATGCCGACATAAAATTGACACGTAAAGTAGCCTAAAACTAAAAAAAATGCGTTGTTTACTTTTTTTAACTTGTAATATTCCGACACAATGACTCAACCATATCGGTATGAGACGGGTGTCCCAGTTTAAAAAGAATGCCTCATATGTATATATATATATATATATATATATATATATATATATATATATATATATATTATATAAACTTTTATTGTATCTTTTTCATTCCTTTTCACCACTTGGGATCTTTTTCTTCGATTCATTTTTTACTGTATTCTACACGTTATTGAATATATCAAGCATTTTCATAACCCCCTGTACATATTCAATGTAGTTGCATGATGGATGTTAGATTTTGGATTGTGTCGTTATTCCATGAAATCACCATAACATTTAACTGTTTAACTGTATTAGGTGCTGCTGGTGGATTTGTGGGGACTCCAGCCGACATGGTTAATGTCCGAATGCAGAATGACATTAGATTACCTGTGGAGAAACGAAGACACTACAAACATGCGCTAGACGGTTTAATACGGGTGTGTAAGGAAGAAGGATGGAAGAAAATGTTCAGCGGAGCATCAACAGCGTCAACTAGGGCAGTATTTATGAATGTTGGGCAAATACCATTTTACGACCAAATAAAATCAATATTACTGAAGTCTGGATATTTTGGAGACAATCCAACAACGCATATCACGTCTAGCTTAGGCGCTGGTATTATGACTGTAATCCTGACCCAACCAATCGATGTAACGAAGACAAGATTAATGAATGCAAAGAAAGGAGAATATAAAAATATGTTTGATTGCATAAAATCTATCGCACAATCGGGCCCTACGGGATTCTACAAAGGAGTTGTACCATCATCTCTTAGAGTTATTCCATATACCATTTTACTTTTTGTACTTTATGAACAACTAACGCATCATTTTGGCTATATTCCCGCTGAGACAAAGGGTAAATAGTAGTAGAAGCAGGATTTACATTGTGAAAGTCTATGTACATAATTTCAGTCATCAATAATGAAAATAATTCTATATACATTTTTGAGATAGCTCAAAGTACAAAATATACTATAAAATTATTTTTCTGAGTTTTATTTTTACGAATTTTCTCTGTAACGGAAGCATTGCATTACTGCCAAAATTATTCTCCTGGATTTTTAGGTTATACTCTATTTATTTGAAACTGATAGTAATAAAAATGCCAGCGGACTGACTGGCACACAGTGGGACGAAGCCCACTGTGCCACTCAAATTACTCTATAGGTCTTAATTTTCAAGTAATCGAAAAGATATTTTTTTTAATTTTTCGTTTTTTTTTTTTTTTCATGACCAATCTATCTGTCGAGCTAGATTTTAGGTTGTTTTCCACAATTTTCCGGAATTCTCATAGAAAGGTATAAATTTTTATGAAAGAAACGGCATTTTTCGCGGGTATATCACTCTATAGATCGTAATTTTCACTTAATCATGACACATTTTTTTTTAAATATTCGTTTTTTATTCCCAATCGATCAGTCGGGCTGAATTTTTGATTTTTCCCCTATGTTTTTCACAAGTTTGAGAAACAATTTTTATTTCCATAGAAGTATAGTTTTTCCGCAAATAGCTGTTCATAGATGGATTTATTCCAAATTCAGGACAAATTTTTTTCAAAAATTAATTATTTTGATGGATAATAAATCTACCGACCTCGGATTATTGTTTTTGACCAGGTTTTTCAATAATTGCAGACATCTTTGGCATTACCCAGGATGCACCGCTTGAAGGTAGTGTCTGTTGGTGTCACTTTGTGTGTGTATGTGTCTGTCTGCGTATATGTGCTGTACGTGTAGTAGTGTGTGTGTGTGTGGTGTGTGGTGTGTGGTGTTGTGGTGTGTGGTGTGTGGTGTGGGTGTGTGGTGTGTGGTGGTGGTGTGTGGTGTGTGGTGTGTGGTGTGTGGTGTGGTGTGTGGGTGTGTGGTGTGTGGTGTGTGGTGTGTGGTGTGTGGTGTGTGGTGTGTGGTGTGTGGTGTGTGGTGTGGGGGGGTGTGGTGTGTGGTGTGTGGTGTGTGGTGTGTGGTGTGTGGTGTGTGGTGGTGGTGTGGTGTGTGGTGTGTGGTGTGTGGTGTGTGGGGTGTGGGTGTGTGGTGTGTGGTGTGTGGTGTGTGGTGTGTGGTGTGTGTGTGGTGTGGTGTGTGGTGTGTGGTGTGTGGTGTGTGGTGTGTGGTGTGTGGTGTGTGGTGTGTGGTGTGTGTGGTGTGTGGTGTGTGGTGTGTGTGGTGTGTGTGTGTGTGTGTGGTGGTGTGGTGTGTGGTGTGTGGTGTGGTGTGTGGTGTGTGGTGTGTGGTGTGTGGTGTGTGGTGTGTTGGTGTGTGGTGTGTGGTGTGTGGTGTGTGGTGTGTGGTGTGTGGTGTGGGGGTGGGTGTGGTGTGTGGTGTGTGTGTGTGGTGGTGTGGGTGGTGTGGTGGGTGTGGGTGTGTGGTGTGTGGTGTGTGGTGTGTGGTGTGGTGGTTGTGTGGTGGTGTGGTGTGTGGTGTGTGTGTGTGTGGTGTGTGGTGTGTGGTGGTGGTGCGTGCGTGCGGTGCGTGGTGCTGGGGGGGTGTGTGGGGGGGGGGGGGGGGGTGTGGGTGTGGGTGTGGGTGTGCGTGGGTGTGGGTGTGGGTGTGCGTGTGGGTGTGCGTGTGGGTGTGCGTGTGGGTGTGGGTGTGGTGTGCGTGTGGGTGTGCGTGTGGGTGTGCGTGTGGGTGTGCGTGTGGGTGTGCGTGTGGGTGTGCGTGTGGGTGTGCGTGTGCGCGTGCGTGTGCGCGTGCGTGTGTGTGTGTGAAAAATTTTGTAGAAACAAATTTTAGGATATATATTTTTTGTCAAGATTACTGGGAAAGTACAAACAATGAAGATACAATTTGATAGAAATTAAGAAAAGAAGAAATGAATCTTGCGAAACTGCAGCGAATTTTGTGATATGGGAAATTTCAAAATCTGCGTAAATATTACAAAATCTATGATCTATTTTTTTTTTTTTCATTTCAAATACTTTAATCCCTAAATCTGTAAAATGTATTGAAATGAAGAAATTGTATAAAATATTTTTATAACTAAAGTTGTTCCATACTCACTGTACAAAAAAAGTTTTTTTTGAGTAGTGTATCGAATAAAGTCTCCGACAAAAATAAAATACTCTGCCCTAGAGTATTTTAAACTTTTTGTATTTATTATCGGACTATACTTTTTGGCTCCGATTGTCACGAGTAAACTACCTTAAAAACAATCACGGTACGGAACGTTAATTACACAAGCCCGGTTTTTTTCTTTAACATCGAATACGAACCTTTAACGTATATTAAAATTTCCTTGTCACTTCTCGTAACATCAACGGATATAAATACCTAGGACATGAAATAAGCATAAAACGAAAAAACCAAACACATGAAATTCAGCCAACAATGGGGCTCTCCTAGGAGGCACATGGCAAACTGGCCTGTATATTCAAATTTAACCTTCCTATATGCTTCTGACAGATATGTACACCCTGTTCTTACATACGGAGCCGATACTATCATAATGACGAAGAAAAACATCAACAAAATATGTGTCAGACAAAGAAAAATAGAAAAGTCAATGTTAGGCGGTACTCTTAGAGTCACATTCCAAATTACGGTCTAGTTTGAAACCTTAGAGGAAGAGCTCTGAGTACAAGACGCAGTGAAATTCATTCTACATCCTAAATGATGAGTCGTAGAGTGGCGACAAAGACTGGAGTAGAGGTAGACCACCAAGTCGGTGGTCTGATGATTTGAAGGGAGTAGCTGGAAATTGGGAACAAGTGGCCCAGAACAAAAAAAGGAGGGCAAGACTTAAGGGAGGCTTTCGTCCAGCAATGGACAGTATAAGCTGATGATGAAGATGAGTCATATCTCAAGGTACGTACTGTTAAAACCGTGCTAAAAAGACATTGAATATATTAATTTTTTTATGATTTTCTTTTGAACTCACTTGTAAGAACTTTCAATTGGCGTCCAAGTTTTGCACGAACTTGAGAGTTTTTTTAATGAATCTCATTTCTTAGCAATTCTAGTCAATGTAGAATAACAGTTTCTTTTTATATTTCGGGAGTAACTTTCTTTACTATAGTAGAAATGCGATGAAATAAAGCTCTGACAAGCAGGCAACGGAACATTGATGCTGTGACTTAGATAGTAAAGATCTGGGGCGTAAGCCCTGAGATTTCTCGTGCTCGAATTTTTCGTTGCTTCCTGATTTCATCTTTACTTTTATATTGTTTCCTACTTGTTTAATTGTTTCGGTATTCCCTAACCGATAATACTTTCTTTTAATAACATCAGTTACTCTTATTCTTCAACTTATATCGTTTTTTTGCTCACAATGCCACTAGTCGTGGCATCAACTTACTTTTTACTACTTATGGTGGAGATGCGATGAAATAGAGTTTTAATTAGGCTATTGTAATTTTAATAGCCAGGGTCGTTCATTAAAATTAATGTCTCAACCTTGTGCCTTCAGTATCACCGTCGCAAAATTTTGTTTTACAATTTTGTTTAAATAAAATTTTTATTGCTATGACTGTGAAAAACATTTAGAACCCGTGTTAAATGATTAGCTGGTGTGAGAGAAACAAATTCATTTTAAAGTAGTTCACTCGTAAATCCACTTTTCTTAAGAATCTGATCAAATTAAAATATAATGTTAATCTAAATGTTTTTCATTTAACTAAAAAAAATTGACCGATTGTGAAACGAGGTATTCATAATTAAAGTGCACATAATTAACGTGCAATGAAATATAAAAAAAGCATAGTTTCCTGTATACTTTAAGAAGCAGACTTACGAATATTTAAAAAACTAATATTTAGTAAAAAAAAATTAGAAAAATTTTGCAATAAAAATATATTTTTTTATCGATTTATTAAAAAGATACAAAAAAATAACCACGTAGGACAGATATCATAAATTGACAACCCTGTATATGGTCATACTTTACGCGCCAACATTCAAGCAACATTTAAAGTGATTAACTTTTAAAGAGAAATTCATTTGTAGGTTAAATAATTTATTGAATAAACACAATATATTTATCAGCCTTATCTTTGATCATCAAATAAAAATATTAAATGTAGTAATTAAAAATTTGAGTTTGTATCTTGATATTTATTATTTTTTCTTTACAATAATATTTAAAAGACTTATATTTAAATAAAAATATGTTTGTAGGTTCAATAATTTTTCGATAATATTTTAAATTAATATGTTGATTTATCAACATTGTTACAAATCAATTGATAACAATATTAAATATATATTTAAAAAAAACGTTTTATAAATATTCTCGTAAAACTAAATAAATAATTAATGATACTAATGATAAATACATACTTTGAATTGTTGTGGCTGTTACTTGATGGAAATTCATAACGAATGTAATGAAAGACTAATATTGTCAAATTTCCACTTTATTTTTAGTTTTACTGAAACTGTATGACGCGTTTCGCTATACTATAGCTTCTTCTGATACAAAATGATATTTGAGTATTAGTGTTGTTACATTTTTATAAATACCCTAAGGTAAATAGGTAATAAAATTAATACTATATGCTAATGAATATTGCTGGGAAATCCATTCTGAATATTAATTGTATAAATTGAGTAAAGGGGAGTTACCATGGGCCAGACAGGTATCTTTTTGTTCGTTTAAAATGATGTCTGAATTTTTAATTCTATTTATTTCTAAATTTTCTAATAGGTTTAATTTTACGCCTTTGTTTTGTATGTGTAGAATTTTAAATTTATCGTCAAAAAGATGATTTGATTCTGTTAAATGATTACTGTACGCAGAGTCAGTTTTGTTTTTAAATAGCTTCTTTTATGTTCTAAAAGTTATACAACAAGACATACTAAATTTATTAAACACGAGCCTCAATCAAAATTATTTTTACTTTAATAATACGTTTTATAATAGTTCTTAGGGTCTCATAATGGGTAGTCCCCTTTTAGCAGAAATATTTATGGATAACCTAGAGAAACAAATACATCAACAAGAATTTAGCAAATCATTTTTGTATCGGTACCGATAAGTAGACGACATCTTTGCTTGTTTAAATGGTACAGAGCGTCAAGTTGACAATGTTTTTAACTATATAAACTCAATACATAAAAATATTAAATTCACTATGGAACTAGAAGTCGACAATAAAATTAATTTTCTTGACTTAACGATAACGAGACTTTACAACAAACACAAATTCTCTATTTTTCACAAACCCTCACATACAGATACTACAATGAACATAAAATCAGCTCACCCCCCTACAACACAAATTGGCAGCTTACCACAGTATGTTGCATAGACTTGTAAGTGTCTCCTTATCTGTAGATGATTTTAATAAAGAATTAAATCTAATAAAACAAATTGCTGTTAACAACAGATATTCTCCTGACACCATAGACTCAATTCTAAACAAGAAATTAAAAAATAAAGCTATTTCTTTAGTATACCTCAAGAAAGAAAACACAAGGAAAAAATTTAATGTTTTAACCTATTTTGGTAACACGTCAGAGAAAATTAAAAAACACTTAAACAAATGTAATATCAACATAGCTTTTAGAACAAATAACTCGTTAGGAAAATTCATTAAAAACGCAAAGGGAAAACAAAATAGATCAAAAAAATCTGGAGTGTATCAGTTAAATTTGTGGTTCTTGTCATAAAAGTTACATAGGTCAGACAGGTCGCTCATTCGAAACTCGGATTTTAGAACATAAAAGAAGATATTTAAAAAATAAAACTGACTCAGTGTACAGTAATCATTTAACAGAATCGAATCATCTTTTTGACGATAAATTTAAAATTCTACACATACAAAACAAAGGCGTAAAATTAAACCTATTAGAAAATTTAGAAACAAATAGAATTAAAAATTCAGACATCATTTTAAACGAACAAAAAGATACCTGTCTGGCCCATGGTAACTCCCCTTTACTCAACTTATACAATTAATATTCAGAATGGATTTCCCAGCAATATTCATTAGCATTTAGTATTAATTTTATTACCTATCTACCTTAAGGTATTTATAAAAATGTAACAACACTAATACTCAAATATCATTTTGTATCAGAAGAAGCTATAGTATAGCGAAACGCGTCATACAGTTTCAGTGAATCTAAATAAAGTGGAAATTTGACAATATTAGTCTTTCATTACATAAATACATAAAATATTATAAACTATTTGTAAAGTAATTGATTACTTTATTTAATACTCGCGTATCTTTGGTTACACGTGCTTTTCGATTGTTTTTTCGATTAGATAATAATTGCACTATTCCTGTAGAAACCTAATTTATCATAAGAACTTTTTAGATCCAAAAGATGCAATTTAATCTTTTAATCATAAGATCTGAAATAACACTTTTAAAGGCATTAAAGAAGGCAATATTAGTTTTTTCATGACGCACTTTTTATACGATACGTAACTTGTAGTTACGACCTAAACCTTTCTCTTGAGTTATCTATTCTAGTAAAAGGAATTTTTAACACAGACAATACTTTAAATTTTTTCCTAACTCATCTAACTCGATCCGTCGACCACTACATAGGTTAGGCTCCTCAGTTTTTAATCTGCTCCAATCATTCATTCTCGAAATACTTTTATTGCGTTTATTGATGAGCATATCTTTTGCAAATTTGCCTTTATGTCGCAACTGATTATATCAAAAGGCATTTTTTATTTAATTATATTTTTTTTTTAGTTTTAAAACAAAAGTAATATGGTCTAAAGAGTAAACATACACAAAGTATAATAAATATAAATTATAAAAACGTTACTTCTATAGAGCATTCGGTATAAGTATTGGCAGCTTTGTCACTTTTATTTTTATTAAAAGTGTAATTGTATTAGTGTGTGTCTGCATATAAAAGTTTCCACCTATCGAATACGATTATACTTTTGGCACCGATTATCACGAGTGAACTACCTTAAATATTGTATTGTAAATTCCAAAAACTTTTTAACTGTTTACGAATAACTTTGTCTACTAGTGTAAAATGTCTAGGTATTTACACACACAATATTTTTTTATGGGAAACAACCACCGAATTTTTATTTAAAAAACTATGCAAGAAGGAAATGTTTAAATTAAATGGGTTATTAAATATTTATTATGCGCTAGTGTATTGCTACAGACTTCTAAAGCATCATGCTTTGAGAAAAGTGTTTTGAAACTGTTATTATTCTACAAAAAAAGTGGTACGGCTGATTTTTTACCTACGTGTGCACGAATGGTGGAAAGTCTCCATTATACATAAAATCTAATACTAGTAAATATTATGTTTTAACCCTAAATCATGATTATAAAATTTGAAAGATGAATTTCCTAATTAGACCAAGAGGGCTACCCGAAATTTTGACCTGTCGACTAACCGTCTTCCTAATTCGGGCGAATAAAAGCCTTTAACGTTGATTTTGCGGTCCCCGTACCCCTGGAATGCCCAAATGCTACATTCAAAAATGAACTGTTGTTTAACCACTTGAATCAAGTACCATACCATTTGTTGACACTAAAAAAGTCGAGCGCCCCAAAAAACCGACGCCGCCATGCAAAAATGACCGTTTTTGGATGAAAAAAGCGGGTCCAGCTTCGTCCTCTGGTATTGGCGGCGTCTACCTTTTACAGGTTTCTTCGTGTTTTATCAAGAACAAACTTAATTTATTAATTTTATATAGTTAAATGACCATTTCTGAATTGACGTTTTTTGGGCCCTAAAGCTGGGTCCAGTCTCGGCGGCGTCTGTCCTTTGGGACGCTCGATTTTTTATCAACAAATGTTATTTTACTTGATTCAAGTGGTTAAACGACAGTCCATTTTTGGATGTAAAGGGTGTCTCAAAATGTCCTGACATTTTAAATTGCGCTCCATTTTTTTTTGGAGAACATAGAGTACTAATCTTTGACAACTGGCATCAGGAAGTATTGTGGTTTAGTTTATGGAGAGATTACACGATCGAGAAATGCATAGAAATTGTGAAAATTCAAAAAGGGTGAAAATTTTGCAGAGACGGTTTGAAAAGTCTGCACGTCTTTTGGTCGTCATAACGCATCATCTCGAAATACTGTGGTGCAGTTAATCAAAAATTTGTTAGTGGTTCAATTCTGACAGCAAAAAGCAGTGGCGCGAGTGTTGACGAAAGTCCTTCCACCTCGATTCGCCATCGTGCTGAGCAATTGAACATTTCAGGATGCTCTGTGCAGCGAATTTTGACCAAAGGTCTGCATTTGCATGTTTACAAGATCCAATTGACACAAGAACTGTAGCCAGCAGTTCATGCGCAGCGCCATACATTCGCCAATTGAATATTGGAGCATCAACAAATCGATGGTGATTTTTCGAAGAAAATCATCTTCATCGATTAGGCGCATTTTCAATTTAGTGGCCTCGTAAATAAACAAAACTGTCAAATTTGTGGGACCAAAATCCACAAGTGATCCAACAGCTTTCCATACATCCACCACGAGTCACTGTTTGGTACAGATTTTGAGTTGGAGGAATGATGGGGTCGTACTTTTTCGAGAATGCTACTGGAAATGCGGTTACCGTCACCGTCAATGGTGATCGTTATCGTGACATGATAACCAACTTTTTATGGAATGAATTGAACGGCGTGGACTTGAAAGACATGTTCTTTCAACAGGATGGCGCAACCTGCCACACTGCGGGCTAAACAATGCAGTTATTGCAGACGAAGTTTCATGGTCGTGTTATCTCGCGCCGCGGCGATGTGAATTGGCCACCAAGATGGTGCGATTTGACACCATTGGACTTCTTTCTTTGAGGTTTTCTGAAAGGAAAAGTGTATGCCAATAATCCATAGACCATTTCGGAGCTCCAGGAAGAAATTAGTCCACAAATATGCCAAAATGTAATTGAAAATTTCTTAAAAAGAGTGAACGTTTGGAAACAGGGTTGAGGCAGCCATTTATCGGATATTGTGTTCCACACATAACCTCCATGTTTGTACCTTATATTAAAATAAAAACATTCGTACTTTTCAAATAAATAATACGTTTTTTTAATAAATTAAAATGTCAGGTCATTTTGAGACACCCTTTAGCATTTTAGGCCTTATCTGGGCATTTCAGGGCACGGGGGCCACAAAATCAACGACACGCTCCATAGAATGACAACTAGGCAGACGGTTAATCGACAGGTCAAAATTTCGGGTCGCCCTCTTGGTCTAGATGGGCCAGACACAGAATTATTTTCCATGCCTCACTGGACTACAATGCCATGGTATTGTAGCGTTAATTTTTTGAAGTATGTATATTGTGCATTATGCTTTAAAATTTTTCTAGAAGTTTTATAAATACATGTTTCCCTTCCACTAGATCAGATCTACTTTGAAGTATTTCTACACGTCACGTCCTATTACTTTGAGTATGTTTTCATCTTAGAATTTTCTTTGTATTTTTCACTTTACGCCATAGGATGCGGTATGTTTCTGTAGAACTGTAGTGGATCCAGTTTTATCTCAACATTTTATTTTGTTAATTCTCTTATTTCTGGTCAATTTTACAAGGAAAATATTGTGTTTGTCTTATTACCACCAATTTATTGCAAAGAGCCCACAGCTGTGTCGACCGAAATTAGCCGGACTGCTTTCTCTCTAATATGAACAAGTTGTTAAATCACTCAATTAAAAGAACTTTGACGATGGGAGGTAGATATTCCAGCAGGTTTCAGTGCCTGCTCGCAAAGTCAAGAGCACGCAAATATGGTTACAGCTGCGCATCCCCGTTTTATCGATTTAATGATGAGCTAAGCAGTAGTCTAGATCAGAATCAGCTTGATTATTGCCTTTGAGGCAAGCTGGAAGCAATTTATCTGCAAAAAAAGGTATTTAACATTTGAATATGAAGTTATGAAAAAAGCGTAAGTCATGAAATTAGTTGCAATGATTGTGACAAAAATTATACTGGGCAAACTAAAAGGTCGAATAAAACAAGATTTAAAGAACATTTAAAATACAGTAGAACAAAAAAGTCTAGCATTGCCGAACATGCCCTTGAAGTTGATATATTAGAAAATTTAAGATTAATTAAACATGTATCTGATAGGAGATTGTTAAACGAATATGAAAGTATGAAAATTACAAAATGCTTCGCCCATGCCATTGGTTCCAATTGAGTAAGTAATTAAGGGGTTAGCCTAAGTATAAATACGTTAGATTGTAAGAGTTAAGCTTTCTTTAATCATCGCTCCTGATGAACCTGGCATGATTAGCGAAACGCACGTCGCCTGCAAAAATAAACTGTTTCATGTAGTGGTGATATATACTGAGTAGTACTAATGTTTGTGTTTTTATATTGTATTGTTTGTTCACCTCTGTTATTGATGCTGGTATATTTACGCCTAAATTTATTTATTAGCTTTAATATAAATTGTTACTTTGTTTATGTTTTAGTACAATTTACTGCATTTGACAAGAGTTTTTTTTTATTGTTCACTTTCCCGCCCAAAATAGGGATTTTACCCTTTTTTATCTTACAGAATGTCGTAATATCCGTTAACGTTGTCCAAGTGCCAAAACATACATTTTTGTGTTTCACAGCACCTTTTTAGAGACAGGCGTTGTTGCATTTTTGCAAACATCTACTACCTGTATACGTGGCCAGATCAAATATACTTAAATAAATTAATAAATAAAGTATACCGACCCGCCGGGATTGGGACCCCAGAGTCCTTCTGCACTTCAAGCAAGTTACTACGCCACGGAGCCACGGATCGCCACATACACAAAGACTACATAGTACTAGGTTTTTATTGTCATTTTATTTTATTTTAACATATTTTTATTGATATATTAACATGCCAATTATGTAATCTTTTATAAATTATTTTGACAAATTGCTAAACAAGTGTTTGATGGTTAAAATAAACCTTTTCTAGTCCTCGTCCGCATTTACCCTACTCTTCCCCAATAGAATTGATTTTTTGCTCTCGCAATTGGCTTTGTTCTTGTCGTCCGACAAATTGAGTATAAAATAGCTTTTCAGTTGATCGAGATTGAAAGATAATAATATGAAGCGGTCAGATAAAAATTATTTGGCTTTATCGAACCGGTAGACCTGAAATTAATTTCATTTTTTATGGCAATATAAGTTTTGATGGTATTAAGTTATCTTTACTCTCTCTCTTTATTTTTATTTTTAATTATTTTTATCTACGTCTTTTTATTTACGAGATTTATTAATATAAAGCTATTATAACAGCATATTCTTCAAAAAGCAGTAATACGGAGTGTTATGAAAATTATTTAATATATTGAATGGGTAAATTGGAATATATTAAATCGCTAAAATGGGTAATTTTAAAAAGTAATGGGCCGCCACTAGCGTACCTGAGGTAAACATGAGAATTCCTAGACGAGAGAGGGAGAGAGAGAGAAGAAGTTTTAAAAGTGAATTGAAGAGAGACAACAGACACCCATAATACCCACCGGTAATCTATCAGTGTTTATTCCTTATCGGGATCTAAGAATCAACTTTTATTGACGAGTCTATCAGTGTTAATTCAAAAGCAAAGTCTAAAAATCAACCTTTATTGACGAATTTATCAGTGTTGATTCATTACCGGAATCTAAGAATCAACCTTGCAATGTCAAGACGTCGCAAATGTTTACGCTTGGAATTTTTTGCAAAAATATATATATTTTTTTTAATATTTTCAGTTAATGCATCCTAAGTGCTTCATCGGTGTTGCTGAAGATTAGTGACAATTAGTTTTTCTAATCGTTCGCTTAATTGAACAAAAATAGTGATATTTTCATGAGATGAAATTTTAACCTATATGTATTGAATTTAACTCATTTTTAGTGTTCCGTACAGAACACTTATGGGAACGCTTCGGTGTCAGCCTGTCCATCTGTCTGTTATACTTGATAGTATCATCAGCGAGCCCCCGAACAACAAATTACTTTTGATGACAGATGCATATTTAAAATATGTTATTTTAAAGGCTTGTTAAGAAGTAATGAAATATATTTTTTGTAGAATCACTGAGGATGAGTGAGAAACCTATAAAGTGTATCACAATCGTTTTTAGTCAAAGTACGTTATTAAGCTAGCAGTAGAGGTGCAAACCTAAAACTGTTTAAGTAAGAAATTATAAACCAAATAGTTGCCACCTATACATATACATTAAAGAAAAGAAGGGTCTAATAACTAGTAAGAGAATATAAAGAACAATCCTACTTTATCATGTTTTGGCAAGTCATCGACATTTTTCATCTCCATAAACGATACCGACTTTTTAATACAATAATAGCGGCCACGGAATGTGTCATTTTAGGCCCCTCTGGATGGGAATAAAGAAAGATCTCGAACCGACGCGCAAACAAGTGACTCATTTTGGATTTTACGTGATTTTGACCAAAGTTCGGAATCGATTGATACTTTTACTCAAATGTGTCATACACAAAGGTTCCCTCTACCGATTTTTTGTTGAATCATTAAAAGCGCATCTACCAAAAATGAATTATCGCGGACACGTTCTCACTTGATAGACTGTACTCACGAGAATATTAGCTGGGACTACCGATATCAAGAAATATGTATTCTTTCAGACAGACAAGCTGCTCTCAAGGCTTTAGGACTTCAAGGTCATGATAGAATATAAACGTGACCTGTTAGAACTATCCTCCAGGAACAACAGGGTTACAGTACTGTGGGTTCCAGGAGATTTGGGAATAAAAGGTAATGAAAAAGTGAACCTATTAGCAAGATTTAGAGCTACAAAATCATACGAAGGTCTAAAATCAGCGTTTGGTATACCAAAACAGGTGGTACAAATGACAATCATCGAATGATTAAAACAACAACATCTAAATCGTTGGCTCGCAGCATCTGGTTAAAGACATGGAAGTTACGTAATTGGAGGCCTCTCAAAAAAACTAACAACGACGTCTTTTTGGTTTAACAAAAGGCCAAACAAACTACTGGTATGACTGATCACGGGTTACTGTCACCTGAGGAAACATTTACAAAAAATGGGTATCCACAATTATCCCATGATATGCAGACTATGGAAAAAGAAACCTCCATGCACATCCTATATAAACGTGCAACTTTAACTCCGAGCAGACATCGACTATACGGAGATCTACACTGTGGCGATAAATTACCAGATGAAGAGCTTAAAAGAAAGGAAATGCCTTCTTAAAGGCACACCGCATATATAACAAAGCGAATTCAGCACAATAAGCCAAGAGGCTAGAGTGCACAAACAGCCACAACCGATTATGCTTCCTACAACCAACCAACCAACTGTTCCTTAGAGTTTTTGTTTTAATGAATAATTATTTTAAAATTACCAGATGAAGAGCTTAAAAGAAAGGAATATGCCTTCTTAAAGGCACACCGCATATATATATATATATATATATATATATATATATATATATATATATATATATATATATGTATGTATATATATATATATATATATATATATATATATATATATATATATATATATATAAGAAAGCGAATGCAGCACAATAAGCCAAAAGGCTAGAGTGCACAAACAGCCACAACCGATTATGCTTCCTACAACCAACCAACCGTGTCTACGCAGATTGTAGGTGGGGGAGTCTAAAGTGTTCGTTCGGGCATCGGTGTTTGCTGGCTGGGTGCCAGTATCAGCGGTAATGTTTTGGTTATTCCTTGGTTTAGCTAGTAGACCCTTCCATGTGGTGGAGATATTCAGTGCATCATCCGGCTTATTTAGTTGTCCATTCTTTTCGATTTCCAAGGCTTCTCTGACTATGCGTGTTCTATAATGTCAAATCGAAGCTATTTGTTTAGATCGCTCAAAATTGATGTTGTGACCAGTATCATGATGGTGCTGATGTTCTTTACAGTTTTTCTTTTAATGAATAATTAATATAAAATTATTATTGTTTAAGTCTAGACCTAATTTTAAAAATTCATTGCAGGATACAGATGGCACTGTAGATTGTCTGCAACCAACATTCGTTTAAAAAAATATGTTTACAACATCGGTAATTAAAAAATATTTAGAGTTAGGTGCATTTTTAACCGACTTCAAAAAGAAGGAGGTTCCCAATTCAACGCGTATGTATTTTTTTAAATGTATCCCGCATAACTCTGGCAAATATGTACCGAATTGGATGATTGTTTTTTATTCGAGAGATGGTCCCACATAAATTTTATTGAAATTGGTTATGTAGTTTCCGAAAAAATCCTAAAAAAATTTAAATTTCTGTAATAAAACAGCGATAACTCTGGCAAATACGTGCCAATTTGGAAGATTCTTTTTTTTATATTCGAGAGAGTACGCATTCGAGATGGTCCCACCTAAATTTTATTCAAACCGATTATGTAGCAAATTTTATTGAAATTAATTATGTAATTTCTGAAAAAATCCTGTAAAACTTAAATTTTTGTAATAAAACACCAATAAGTTTGGCAAATATGTTCTGATTTGGACAATTCTTTTTTTGTTCGAGAGAGTACTTATTCGAGATGGTTCCACATAATTTTTATTGAAATTGGTTATGTAGTTTCTGAAAAAATCCTGAAAAATTTAAATTTCTGCAATAAAACACCGATAATTGTGGCATGTAGCGATTTGGATGATTTTTTTTATTCGAGAGAGTACACATTCGAGATGACACCATATAAATTTTATTGAAATTGGTTATGTAGTTTCTGAAAAAAATCCTGAAGAACTTAAATTTCTGTAATAAAACACCGATAACTCTGGCAAATATGTACCGATTTGGATAATTCTTTTTTTATTCGAGAGAGTACACCTTCGAGATAGTTTCATATAAATTTTATTGAAATTGGATATGTAGTTCCTAAGAAAATCCTGAAAAGCTTAAATTTTTGTACTAAAACACCGATAACTCTGGCAAATATGCACATATTTGGATGATTCTTCTTTTATTCAAGACAGTACACATTCGAGATGGTTCCATATAAATTTTATTGAAATTGGTTATGTAGTTTCTGAAAAAATCCTGAGAAACTTAAATTTCCGAAATGAAACACCGATAACTGTGGCATACACCGATTTGGATGATTCTTTTTAGTGTTCCGAACGGAATACTTACGGGATCACTTCGGTGTCCGTCTGTTACATCTGATTTTCTCTAAAACTATTTGACATAGAAAGTTGAAATTTAGAAAAAATATAGAAATTGTTAGCCCAATCAGAGCCGTGTAGTTTTGAAAGTTAAATTTTGACTTAACGTTAATTTTGGGGGTGAAATCAGAAGCGGAAAAAAAATTTCGTCGAGTGAATGAAAGCTTATGAAAACACGAGTTCAAAAAAACATTACTTTTAAAAAAGCGAAAAATAAAAAAAATTTACCAAAAAAAAGCCGACTTCAAAAAACCAGCGCACAAAATTTTGGCACTATAAAGTAAAAAATAATATTTTTGAAGCACTCCTAAATACCTCTAAGATTAAGTTATTAATTCCATATAAATAAAGCCTACAAATGTTAAAAACAGCTATTATTTATTATTATGATTTTTTTATAAAAAAATAACTTTTTAAGTCGGCGTTATTTTTTTAACTAAGTTGGGAATGTGGAATCTTTGGCACAATGATACTACTCAGTATATATCAGCACTACACCAAACACATTGTTTTTGCACTGGACGCGCGTTTCGCTAACCATGTTAGCTTCATCTGGAACGATGATTGACTAAAGCTAAACTACAAATCTCCCTATTTATACTTAGTCTAACCCTTGAATTACTCAGGCGGACCTAATGGCATAGGCAAGGCCATCAGCTCAGGTCAAGTAACCAGTAGAAGGGACTATAAGGAATAGGCCCTCTGTCTTTATTTAAACTACCTTTACATTTTATACTTTCGTATGCGTTCAACAATCTCCTATCAGATATATTTTTTATTAATTTTAGATTATCTAATGTTACAGTATGATCAGCTTCAAGGGCGTGGAATTCTGAATATTAAACCTAAACTTTTCTTTATTAAACTTTCTTTATTAAACTTTAATAAAGAAAAAAATCGTATTAGAAATATAACTAGAGTCAATGGTTATGACGATGACTTAGTAAATAAGCTAATAAATAGACATAACTTTAGGTTTAATATTCAGAATTCCACATTTTTTACACGCGAAGAAGATAACACCAAGTATGTCTCCATACCATATAATCTGAAATATAGCAAGGGACTCAATAAGGTATTTAATAAGGTAGGCCTCACCTTAGTCTATAAGTCATCAGACAATTTGAGGAATATCTTAGGAAATCCAAAGATAAGACTCCTAATTGTGAGAAAAGTGGAATTTATGAAATTAGTTGTAATGATTGTGACAAAAAGTATGTTGGGCAAACTAAAAGGTCAATTAAAACATGACTTAAAGAACATTTAGCACACTTAAAATACAGTAGAATAGAAAAGTCTAGCATTGCCGAACATGCCCTTGAAGCTGATCATACTGTAACATTAGATAATCTACGATTAATAAAAAATGTATCTGATAGGAGATTGTTGAACGCATACGAAAGTATTGAAATTATAAAATGTAAAAGTAGTTTAAATAAAGACACAGGGCCTATTCCTTATAGTCCCCTTTACTGGTTACTTGACCGGAACTGATGGCCTTGCCTATGCCATTAGGTCCGCCTGAGTAATTCAAGGGTTAGGCTAAGTATAAATAGGGTAGATTTGTAGTTTAGGTTTAGTCAATCATCGCTCCTGATGAAGCTAACATGGTTAGCGAAACACGCGTCGAGTGCAAAAATAATGTGTTTGGTGTAGTAGTGATATATACTGAGTAGCTATTTTTTTTTGTAATTATAACCAATTATAAATAAATGTGTTTGTAGAAATGTTTAAAAGAAATCTCAAGAAATATTAGTAAATATACGAGAACCTAATTTATTTACAGAAGCATCTTAGAAATTCATTAATAACGATATTAACACTCAGTACCATTGAAATAATTTTTTATTTGGAGTTGCAGAAGGTCCATTATCTATTTTAAAGTTTATAAATAACAAAAATTTGTTTATATTTAAAATACTGGAATTTTTAACTTAATTAACAACATTGCTATAAACTAAATTACAGGTGTCAAATAGGAGAGGTAATTTGGAGATACTGTTTTGAAAGTGTCCGACTTGAGAAAGAAACAGTACTAAATGCGTTTTTACTTTACTTAAAGAATTACCCATTTCGATATGATCAACTACCTTTATAACACCCTCAAGCAAATAAAGTAAACATATTTTTTGGTATCCGGTTTTAACAATTTGTTAAAAAAGGAATTGGGAAAACACAAGCAGCGTGATAAAGTTTTTTTATGTGGAAAGGCAAATATATATTTGAAAAGGAAAACTCTGAAAGGTTTATATACTTTGTTGGCTCTCGATAAAATCTGTCGACGTTACAAGATAACAAGAGGTTTGGCATTATTGGATTATTTCAAATAAAGGGAGCACTTCTTTATAAATATATACTACGTTACCTGATTTCCCTTGTTTAAATTTAGTATATTTGTTGTTTTTTTTTATCTCAGCATATTGCTGGGTTCTTGTAGGATTATCTGTTCTACCGAAAATTGAGGTATCGGATTTAGAAAAGATTGCTTTCATATATTATTAAAAAAACAAAATTCTATCAACAAAAAAGGAGACTTTAAACATGTAAATATAACTTATTGGAATTTGTTCAGTCTCAGGATTTAGCAAAAACCAACGTAAAAAGAATAATAAATAATTATGAAATTTACTGAAATTTACTACTTTATCTGCCAACTGAATTTAAATGAATATTTGTAAGATATTTTATTTATAGATTACAGAAAAAGAAATTCAAAAAAAATAAACAGAAATCCTTTCTGTTCGATAGCTAGGTATGTCCTACGAGAAAACTATCGTTAGTAGCTTGAATGTGTTGTTTTTGCAGTTAAATATTTTGTTTTCAAAATAACTTAAATAGGGGATGCTTTTTTCTCTCTTTAAGTGTATCGGCTTTAGCGGACGATATACAGGCGTCCAAAACTACCTCAACTTGCCATCAGTGAAACACGAAACTAGGATATGAATGTTTCTCTCCATATCAGTCCTCATCAGCTTGCCTAGGTGAAGAGACAAACCGAAAATATACCGATATATAGTATCGGCAGGAGAGATTTACTAGGCGGACACCCAAAAGTGTCAGTAATCAAATAACCTCAATGCTACTCGGTGTAAAACCGCTAAAATTTTTAATTCAAGAACAAAACGCATAGGAAAAATAAGATTTAGTACGTTTAAAAAATTAATTAAAAGAATAACAGTAACTGTCAAAAATAGGACACTGCTACCACTATTAGAAGATTAGCAGGATCTCGTCAACAAATAAAGATCAATATAAACGGAAACATTTCGGACCCTGGTATAGAGATCTCTTTTGTATTTCGTCTTGTATTTTTAGACTTACGATAAAAACATTTATTAGTGGTATTAGTACTCTATTTTTTACCTTTGTATATATATATATATATATATATATATATATATATATATATATATATATATATATATATATATAGGAAAGTCTCCTAGATATAGGTGGTAGGAGGGAAATGAAATACCTCCCACGGACCAAACAGGCACTGCAGCGTCTGGCCCAAAGTGGGCGGTTACAAACTGAGACGGTTCCTCAGGTTAGAGGCGGCTGAATCTTACATTTACCAAGACGTCTGGCCTACTTGGTCTTTTAGGGCCAAAACCCTCTCAGATGGATGCATACAAAGAAACACAAAAGACTCCTAGTCCCCAGTGGTTCGACTAACTCTGACCAAGGCAGCGGCCAGACAAGTTACCGAACGGGTGGTGCCAAGAATCCTTGGGTTATATCAGGCTGCCAACTATATATAGCTACTTGCAACGCTAGGTCATTAGGAAGCGAGGAAAGGCTGACTAAACTGGATTAAGAGCTCAACAAGATAAAGTGGGATATACTAGGAATATCGGAAGTAAGAAGGAAAGGAGTGGACTGCCTAAGGCTAAATTCGGGACATGTCCTGTTCTACAGTGGAAATGAACAAAACAATACCGGCGGCGTAAGAATCCTGGTTCATAAACGCTTAACGCCTAAAATACAGATACTGAAAGCAATATCAGAGAGGATAATATACACCACCATTATTTTTACTTCGAACATAAAGATAAAAATAATCCAAATTTACGCATCGATAAGTAGCCACGATGACGACCAGGTCGAAACATTGTATGAAGAAATATCACAAGGCATGACAGAAAACAGAACGAAACACATCCTGGTTATAGGAGATTTCAACGCAAAAATAGGATGTACACACAACGAATCAAAATACATTGGCCCATTTGGACTTGGTACTAGGAATGAAAGAGGTAACATGCTGGCTCACTACTTAGAAAAAAAACAACTCTACTCTACGCTATGAACACCTTTTTTTAAAAAAAGATCCAACAAAAAGTGGACCTGGATGAGCCCAGATGGTAAAATTAAGAATGTGATAGACTACCCGCTAACATACCACACGCACATAATCGAAGAAGCCGATGTCCTTAGTTCCTTCGCCCGGCAGTGATCATAGACTAGTAAGATGCAAAATCCTTATAAATAGAACACTAGAAAGAGCCAGGAAATTTAGTAACAACCAAAAACCATTAAATGCGAGCTCACTGAAGGAACACAAAGACAGAGACAACTAACACAACAATTAACAAAGGGATCATCAAAGCTTCATAAGAATATAGATGAAATGAATGGAAGACTGACAAAATTGATAAAAGAGACGGCAGCAAACCACCTGACATTAAAGGAACAAAGAAAGGATAAATTGCCACAAAATACAAAACAACTACTGGAGAAACGGAGAGAACTAATAAGGTCGAATAAAAGATATACTGTGGAATATGCTGAAATCAACAGAACTGCAAGAAGAATGGCAAAACATGATATTAGAGAATACCAGGAGAAATGAATAGAAGAACTGATACTATAGAATAGGGATTTAAACATATTCAGAAAGGAAAACTCACACAGAAGGGAGATTAACAAACTGATAGACGAAACTGGAAACCCTATAGACGTTTTACCAAGGTGGAAGTTTTGGAGAGAGGAAATGATTACAAGGATCGGCTTTTTCTTGAAATGTATCACATAAACAAACATAAGGACTGTGTTAATTATGAGGCAGATACCAGTAAATTAAGTGTAATATATTGTAATATTTTAAACTTAAATAAAAAAAAATTTTACCAGTCAATAACTGAACCACCTTGTAAATAACTAAACCACTGTATTTAATAAATAGTTTTTTCGTTGTTTAGTCCGATTTCGGCTTTATAGCCTAGAATAGTTCATTGTTAACTGTTGTTTGTCACTGTATATAAGTCTTTTCTTGTTTCTGCTCATGTTATGTGTCTAATGTAGTCGATGCTCTTTTGTTTTTACAAATGTTGTAACCATCTCTTAGTTGGTAAGTTTTAAAATAACTATTTATATCAAGAATTTCGTGACACACTGCTTTCTCTAAAAATTATAGTTTCTCCCGATGAAGTTGTGAAGTACAACGAAATATAGAGAGTTTAACAGCAATCGAGACAGACGGCAAACCTGAAAAAAAACTCCCCCTTTTTTGCTATCAACGAACGGTCGATAAGTCTACATTTATTTATTATATATATATATATATATATATATATATATATATATATATATATATATATATATATATATATTATATATATATATATATATATATATATATATATATATATATATATATATATATGAATCGTTCATTTCAAAAACCACATAAGTCAAAATTTAGCAAAATTGAGTTTTTGCTAGGAAACGTCTCCTCAAGGGTACCTACATATTATATGCAAAAGCCACGTAAGTCGTATTTACGGTTAACGAATTGCCGCCTATCCACTTCCACCGTTTGTTGGAAAAACCACATTAGTCACAGACTTATGTTGTTTTTGCACGGATTTTCTAGCGAGGGTTTGAGCTGAGTGGGAGATAAAAAGTGTTATCTCTGTTCAGATACCAGTCAAATTGATGGCAAACCGATCCCAAACTATCCAACTCATGCGCACTTTGATATGGGGACATTTAGGAAAAAGCACGTGTTTCGGACGATTTGCAACGGTTTAAAACCGTTTCTTACTGTTTCGTTAACAGTTATTTTCGGCTACAGTAAGAAGTGTGTACGATTTTCAGCGTGACAAGTTAGTTGCCGTCTAAAAAACAAAGTATGTGTGATCAATCGAATTTATCTAGTGACGGAGACGACTTACAACCTTTAAAAAAGAGACAACGACATCCACAGAAATATAAAAGGTTTTTTATCAAAAATGTAAAAGTCAAGGGACTGGAACACAAAAATTGGAAGGGAAAAGTCTTGCCGGCACGTGTTACTGGAGCCAATTGCAGGTAATAATTTTACATAAATACTGTAGGCAAATATTATTAATGCGATATTGTTTTGTTTTAAGATGTAAAATGGCTTGTTTCGAACAATTAACTCAAGATGATTTGGATTTCTGTATCAATAAGATGAATACATTTCATAATAAAAATGAGCAGGATATTTATTTGCAACAGCTCATAGAAAAAAAAAAATGTAAAATGTCACAGACCACGTAAAGAAGGAGCAGTACCAAGGCAATTTTCTTGTAAATATTCTATTATTACAGAAAGTAAAAAAGTACTCGTTTGTAAAAAAGCTTTTTGCTCTGCTAATGGTGTAACGGAAAATCGTGTTAGACGCCTTTCAACTTTACTTCAACGATCCCAAGTTCCCCATGATAAACGAGGACAGCATCAAAAGCCAAACACCACTCCCCCAGAAGTTTTAAAAGTTATCCATGATCATATTCTTGCTTTTCCTAGAAAGAGGACCCACTACTCAGGCAGGGATATAGAATATTTAGATGCCCGTTTAAATGTGAAAAATATGTATGACTTGTTTAGGAGGAAACACCCAGAGTTAAATGTAAAGTATGCATTTTACGCCAATTATTTTAAAAGTACATTCTCTTTAAGATTTGGAAGACCGCAAGTCGATACATGCGTAACTTGTTGAAGAGTTGTAAGTAAAAATACGAAGCCTTACTTTAGGACAGAATGCAAAAAAAAGCAGCTGAGGCAGAACTTATGGTTCATAAAAGAAGGGCCCCCAACAAAAAATTTTACAATAAAATATCTGCCGTAAAAGAAATCTGCAAATCTCGTAACGACGTGGCCGCTTTTAACAATCGACTTTATGCAGAATTTGCCTTTACCAAACCTACCAATACAGGAACTATTTTATTTAAGACAACTATGGGTCAACTGCTTTGGAATCAAGAACCTGAAAACCAACGAATCAGTTTTTTATGTTTATCATGAAGGCTTGGCTCGCAAAGGTGCTAACGAAGTCTGCTCTATGATTCTACATTACCTGGACAATTTTTTGGATGAAAATATTTCTGAGTTGTATCTATTTTCAGATAATTGTCCTGGTCAAAATAAGAACCATACGGTGATTAGATTTTTATTGGCTCTGACAGATACCAAGCGTTTTTCAAAAATTAAACATTACTTCCCTGTAAGAGGCCACTCATTTTTACCCAATGACCAAGACTTTGGTGTTATAAAGAAAAAAATTAAAAAGTGTGACCGCATATATGTTCCTCAGGAATATTATACCATTATGTCGGAAGCAAGTCCAAAGTTTACCGTCTTTATGTTGTCAACAAGTCAGATTATGGAGTTCTCAAAATGGTGGACCATATATTATAAAAGAACATGTTTATCCAATGAAAGTTTTGGAAAAAATATACCTAAGGAACGCAAAATATCATTCTCACCATGTTCTTATATGGTATTCCACTATGACCACAATAAAAAAGGAGTTGTAGTTACTGAAGAATATATTGACGGTTTAACTTGCCACACATTTAATCTAGCTCGAATAGAGCTATCGATATATCCCTAGGCTTATCCCAGTGGCAATGTTCCTATAAACCCCAAAAAAATAGAAAATATTAAGCAAGTTAGAAATAGTATCCTTGAACAGCATATTCCATTTTATGACGGGATTTTCCACTGGCCTACCGCGGAAGGACAGAACCAGGAAGAATATTATGTCGAAAATGACCACGAGTTTGATTATGTGCCTTAATTAATTATTAAAATCAGGAATATTATTGTTTGTTTGTATTTTGAAGCATTTTTAATAAACCTTTTTGACAGTTTGTTGACTTGTTTTCTTTTAAAGAAGGAAAATGATAACTTCAAAATTATATTCAGTGCAAAAACCACCTAAGTCTCAAGAAAAAAAAAATTTATTTCTTAATAACAACGAAAATAAACTACATGTATTATGTGATAAACTATGTAACTACTTAAATAATTTGAATTAAATTAAATTTTTTCCTCTTATAAAGGATAGTTTTTAGTTTAATAAAGTTTTTTTCGCCTACTGAAAATTTTACTTTTTTGACTTATGTGGTTTTTGAAATGAACGATTCATATATATATATATATATATATATATATATATATATATATATATATATATATATATATATATATATAGTAAATTGAAGGCTGCTCTACCGGTTCTTTCTATGTCAGACGTAGTGTATTCAATCCCCTGCCTTAATTGTCCATCAATCTATATCGATCAGACTTCTCAAGCTCTTAATTGTCGTATTACACTTCACAAAAGTGACACTAGATGTCATCCGCAAAGATTTGCTTTGGCAATCCATTCTGTTGATAGTAGACATTCCTTTAACTTCAATGAACCCAAAATACTTCATTCCTCAAAAAATCTTTTCAAGAGAGAATTCCTCGAAATGTGTTACATTAATGAAGATCTCCACAATATCAACAAAAGAACCAATCTAGATGGTTTGAGTAACATATATAGTTTTCTCCTTTCTTGTCATATTTCAGTGCCACGCGACAATTCCCTGTTGTCACTCGATTCATGATATTTTGTCTTCAAAATAATAGTCCGTTATATTAATAGGTTAATTTCTAATATTATATTTCTCTGTTCCTTTCTCCTGTGGTTGCAGGTCCTTTGGTCCTGGATTCTCAGGAATTGTTCCCCTCTCTTGGCATGATTGATCATTCAAGGACGGTCGTTTTCTGTCATTGCCACCGTCTAGTGATTTTCCCTTCCCTCCCTCTTTGAATTCTCATGCTTTAATACACCTTGGTGAACAAATCTCCTTTCTAAATTAGTATTTCAATAATTAAATTAATAATTTAATATAATATACAATTCTCCCTTCTCTTTTTCTCTTTTGCTAGCTATCTCGTTTCCCACCCTTTATACCCAAAATTCATGGTTGTTTTTTTGATCCGAATTTCCATATCGGTTGGTAATTTCTTCTTTTCTCTTATTTGACCATTTATATATTTTTCAGTGAACCAGTTCTCCTTCCGATTATTTCTAATTTTCGGTTTTGGGTTTGTTCAAAAAAGTCCCTTATCTCTGTCAGGTAGCTGTCTTCTGTCAGCTGTATGTCAATCATTTCGGTCATGGTGCCGGCCACAGGTGGTTGTTTCGGGTGAATTAATTAAAAATGTTTTTCAGCATCCAGGGTTTTCAAACACATCCCCGTTATAAATTCGATCTTTTTAGCTTTATGTATTAGTTTATAGTGTGTACTTTAATGGATTATTAGTCGTTTCTATGTTATAAGCTAATTATCGCCATTCATTTTAACTAAACTTTTCACTATTCATGTGAGTGTTTTTGTCTTATATTACATCTTATATTTTATTGTATTTTCTACGTAAGTTTATTAATAATAATAATTTCAATAATTTAATTTTTGCCCAAGTTTTTCTCAGTTAGTAGACTCATTCTGCTTTTCAGTTTTTGCCCTGAAGAAGGTCCCAACCAAGGACCGAAATATTGGCTTATTGAACATTGTGTGAACATTTATCACGCCCTTTGCCGAGTTCCCCAACAAATTTTATATTTAAGAATTTTGTTAGATATGGCAACTTTTGCTTTCTTTCTTTATTTTGTATATATATATATATATATATATATATATATATATATATATATATATATATATATCTATATATACTTCAAATGAGTTTAACACTACATTTATTCATAAGATTTCGTAAAATCAAATTTTTATCTCGTACCGTGGTTTATCTGCTTTATGGATCATAATAAAATCTGAAATCTGTTGACGTTTGGAAATAACATCGCCTTGAATTTTACAGGATTAGTCCTTATAAAAGAGCAAACGTTCCTATAAAAATGTTTACGTGTTCGGTTTAATCGTTTTCCAAACTTAAATATACGTTTTGTAGATTTGTGTTATAAAAAGCTCTTCATGTTCATACTTTTTTGAATTGATTTTATGAAATCAAGAAAAAAAAATTAAAAAAAGAAACTCGAAATAATAAAATTCAAGTATTTTTTTGAAGCGTTCGTTACGTATTAATTTTTTTTAAAAAGTCATTACATTAAAAATTTCTTTCAGCTTGACTATGGTTTTGTACTCATTGTTACAATATCATACTTAATAAACTAAAAATTAGGAAGGTATAAAAAGCAAGCGAATGTTACCATATGTCACATAATACGGAATAACCTATCAATCAATGACCAATTAAGTCTCGGTTATTCCGTATTATGTGACCCATTCTAAACTTCGCCTACCCTCATGTTTCTATCTTCCTGATTTTTAAATCAATGCGTTTGATAATATAACGACTACGAAATGGTCACACTGAAAGAAATTTAATATTGTGACTTGTTTACCAAAGTTTTTTATTTATATTAAAATTCATTTGAGAGAGAAAAATCTATATTTACGTATTGGTTTGGTTAATTTTTTTCAAATTAAATCGTAAGACGATATAAATCAGTTCAAAATTATTTAAATTTGAGTGAGATCTCTAACTTTGATAATATTGCTTATAGATTATTGATATTCAGCTACACCTGATTGCGCATTTTGTTTTTTTTTCATACATCCTTCATATTTCCTAATTCTAGATGGTATTTATCCTTCAGTTTCTGCCACACGCACCTTATCATATGACCGAAGGATTTTATGAACATCTAGTTTATAAAGGAACTGTATCTTTTGGTGACCAGAGGCAGTCCCCAAAAATGCCAAATTACTCGAAATATTTAATATTTATACAATTGTATAAATATTAGATATTTCGAGTAATTTGGTTAATTTGTCTGTAGTCACGTGTAGAGTCAAAGAGTATTATCTACTTGTGGATAGTTATTGCTCGTTGTTCGAGAGTTAGGCTTTTAAAGGGTTAAAAATGTGTCTATTAACGTATACAATATCCACTGGATGTCGATCGAGTTTCTCTGTTTTCAATAAGATAGTAAAGTTATCACATATTGATAGAACGGAGTTGATGAATTATTAGTTCTTTAGAAGAATTATAGCGAGTTAGTGGTACAGCAGATTAATAGATATGAGGTGGTTAGCAGCTTCACCTATTAGGGAGCTTTCATCAGTAACACCGACAACTGTAAAGACGAATTACGTTGAAGAATACACATGGGTCGCACAGCTATGAGTCAACTCATAAAGCTGTAAAGATCCAGGGACATCAGTCACAATACGAAAATAAATCTAGTAGAAACCCTTGTATTCTTCATATGCAGGTATGCATCTGAAATCTGGACTATACGCACCGCCGATCGACGCCGTATGTACGCGTTTGAAATCTGGTGCTGACGAAGCATATTACATGTGCTGATAATGTGGAGAAACTTGTGGTGCAGGACAAACCAAATGGAAGAAAGTGACGCGGAACATCACCTAGCCGCTGGATGGATACGATTGAGATGCTGTTGGTTACCAACATGGAACAAGCTACAAGACAAACAGAGCTAACAGAGAACCTTTTCGTGCCACTATTAGAAACATCGCTAATAGACTGTATAGCAAGACATAATCACGATATGTCTGACAAGACATTTAGACTAGAGGAGGCAATCTGTATGAGTTGGTGTTTGCCAAACAGAATATCTTAAGGTATTGTAACTTTTTCTATGTACCAGTACATCCATTATTTGAGCATCAGTTCTACTTTATAAATAGCTATATATCTTATGTTTGAATGTTGTTGATTTAGGTGATCCAAGTAGGCATGTATGTGTTCTTAAGATGTAGATAAATAATAAATGTGTCATCATCCATATTGTTATGCTGAAATTTTGGTTTCAGAGGAATGCTATCTATAAAGTCTTCATATGCCCAATAATTGTCATATAATAATTTTATTAAACGTAAGGTTCTCGCACCATCCATAGAGACATTAGAATATAGGCGGTAAAGTATAGAGCCTGTTGTAAGCGAAAGCGTGTCGTGGTTAAAAAGAGAAAGAAATAATATGAGTCATTCTGACTCTCTTATCAAAGCGAGCGAAGAATACGAATAATATTCTCGCACGGGTACGCACTCCAAATGAGTGTTGTGGGTGTGCGCCGAATAAGAGAGATAGAATGAATTATTTCTTTCGCTTTCTATGAGCACCACGCTTCTCGCGAGAACTCACCTCCTCTATTCTAATATCTCTATGGCGCTATCAGTCTACGGGTCCATAATAACAAAGAATTTGATTTCTTAATAAGTTTGATAGGAAAATGTTAATCTTTGCTTTGAGTGATATAAGTAGTTATGTTCTAATAAACATTTAAAAAATGCTTTAAAAATACTGGTAAAATTAATTCAGTACACATTTACTGCATAGTTATCTGTTAGAATGTATGACTACTCTCAAAGATTTTGCATAATATAATCTTTAAAGTAGCACATATGTAGACGACAGACAGGTTTCTATCAAATCTATCAAAGATAATTCAAACCAATTATATCTAAATGTGTCTAATATTATGGAAACTATTTTGTTAGTTTGTAGTAATACAATATCTTAACTAACCAGAATATCTCCCAGTTCTAACTTTATAGTTTTCAAGATGTTAATAAGATGTCGTGAGTTCTAATAACTGAAGAAGTTTTTCTTGTCAAAGAATATAAGAACCTTGCAAAATATTTACCGATTTTGTTCAATTTCTATTGCACGGACGATTAAACGAAGTGGTATATCAACTTTCTTAGAGCAATAAAAATTTTCATAATTTTGACAAAGAAAAATCACTTCATAAAAACTAATATTATGCAAAATTAAATAAAAAAGGATAGTCATATAAGTAACTGTTGTGTAATGAATATTATTTAGGGTAGACGCCGAATGTAACGACCGAACAAATAGACCCCAGATACGACCCGGGTTTACATGCTGCGTAATAGGATTGGTTCAGTGAAAATTCATTGAAAAGGTTAGAACTAAAATTAGAAACATTGTGAATGTTTAATATCGGTATACATAACAAATAAACACGAATCTGGTAAAGACGTATTTTAACAAATGAATTTACTTAGAATCTTAAAAAAAAATGTAATTTAAAATATAAAATAAAAATTAATTCTGAAATTGTTAGCTAATCTCTTTCTCAACGAACGATTTATTATAAAAGTTTAAAAGGCTTAATAAGTTTTTGAATATAAGAAATGCTGAAAGTAAAAGTTTGTTCTTTAGAATTTAATTGTTTTATACCTCCAATCGTAACACTTGTGTTGTAAAAAAACTTACACTCCTGTTCGATGAGGCGACGATATAAACTCAAAAAGAAGCTCTTACTGCATTTTTGATGTGCGTTTATTATTTAAAAGGAAATGTACAGGATGAGTCAACGACAGAGTAAAGTTCATTATCTCATTTGTTTCGGGAATGACGAAAAAAAATGCTAAATACAATAGTTCTAGGGAATGTTAAGGTGCACCGTTTAGAATTATTTTTGAGTATACAGGGTACTTCAAAAAAATGTGGCCGATATAACATATGTTTTTTTTTTTTAAATGGAAGTTCCTATTTTCTAATCTACTTTTAAATTCTGCGTAAAATTTTATAACTTTTTTATTAATAATGTTATATACCTAAACCTTGTAATTTTTCTAATATTTCAATTTAAAAAAAAAAATACCAGTTTTCAGTTTTGTAAAAAAACTGCCAGTAGCGCCATTGTTTCGGAAGGTGGAATACTCATAATTGGTACAAGTGTTCTATAGAGATGAAAAAAAATATATGTAAAGAAATTTGAGTTAGATGCTACAGGGTGTTCAACATAAATTTATGCATTTCGACTATTTTAAATTGAAAAATCTCAAATTTTTTAAATGGTACACCCTGTATATTATTATTTTTTCTGATAGATTTTACAAAACCCCTCCAACTTTTATTAAGTATGTCATGTACCTATTTCTAATAGTTTTCGATTTATTTTGAATTTTTCAATTTTTACCTTTATTTTTAATACACTTACGCTATAACATCATAGTTGCCAAGATAAAACAAAAATGTAGGTATTGTTAAGTTTTGACATGTTTATTAAGCAAGTAAAAATAGTTTAATTTGTTGTAGTAAGTGACGTATAAAGGTAATAGTTATGGATTTATAGCTAATCTGCGGTTAATCGCACGAGAAAATACAAGTATCATCCCTTTCATATGGAACTAAACCAAGACCTTCAAGACCGTGATTTTGAACGACGAATAAACTTTTTTACCACCATGAATGGAGCAACAGAGGTCGATCCAAATTTTTTATCCAAAATAATGTTTTCTGATGAAGCTACTTTTCGCAGTAATGGAGCAGTTAACAGTCATAACATGCATTATTATTTAACAGTTAATCCATTTTGGGTTCGAGAAGTTCAAAACCAAAACCATTGGTCGCTTACTGTATGGTGTGAACCATTTAACGGGCCTAGAAATCTAAATTATTTACAAAACGAATTACCCCAGCTTTTTGAAGAAGTTGATAACTTTGAAAAGGAACAAATGTGGATTCAACAAGACGAAGCTCCTGCTCATTACCACCGGGAATTTTTAAACGATCGGTATCCATAAAAATGGATCGGTAGGGATGGATTCATTCAGTGGCCCCCTCGATCATGTGACTTAACACCGTTAGACTTCTTTTTGTGGGGCTACATTAAAGATCGTGTTTATGTGAATCTCCCTACAACACCAGTAGATATGAAAAATAGGATACGGGGTGCGTGCAGGACACCAATGCCCTTTATGCTAAGGAAAGTGAAGGAAAATATAGTAAAACGACTAGACATGTGTATTCAAGTAGACAGGCATATTTTTGAACATTTATTACGTCATAATAATTAATCATTAGATAAGTTAAACTATATTAAAGTTATTATTAACTAATTGTTTATGTTTTCACAATAGCGTAAGTGAATTAAAAACAAGGGTAAAACTTGAAAAATTTAAGGTAAATCGAAAACTATTAGAAATAGGTATATGACATACTTAATAAAAGTTGTAGGGTTTTGTAAAATCTGTCAGAAAAAAATAACAATATATAGGGCATGCATTTAAAAAATTGAGATTTTTCAATTTAAAATAGTCGAAATGCATAAATTTATTTTGAACACCCTGTAGCATTTAACCCAAATTTCTTTACATATATATTTTTTTCATCTCTATAGAACGCTAGTACCAATTATGAGTATTCCACCTTCAGAAAGAATGGCGCTACAGGCAATTTTTGACAAAACTGAAAAATACTATTTTTTTAAAAAATTGAAATATTAGAAAAACTACTAGGTTTAGGTATATAACATTATTAATAAAAAGGTTATAAAATTTTACGCAAAATTTAAAAATAAATTAGAAAATAAGATATTCCATTTAAAAAAATATATATGTTATATCGGCCACACTTTTTTGAAGTACCCTGTATACTCAAAAATAATTTTAAACTCTGCACCTTAACATTCCCTAAAACTATTGTATTTAACATTTTTTTCGTCATTCCCGAAACAAACGAGACAATGAACTTTACTCTATCGTTGACTCACCCTGTATAATGACGACCGTAAATTCTGTAAACAAATATATTACATTGCGTTATTATGTCCCCTTTATTCCAAACTAAATTACTAGATTTCATGTAGTTTTTGCTTTATAGCTGGAATCCATTTTTCCGGATGTCTGATTTATAATGGCACCCATGTAATGATGGGAGGTTTTCATGTAATTTAAAACAGAAAGTATTGGTTATACTGTCAATTTTTTTCCATTATTCATTTCATTATGTGATCATGGCTTTCTTAAAAAAATGAAGAAAAATCAGAAATTATTATGGATTATTTGGTGATCTCACGGCAAGATTGTTTACTATACTATTACCTACTGTGCCGTAATGCACTTTTCTCCACAGAAAAGTGGAGCACTTTTCTCCACAGAAAAGTGGAGCACAGTGATTTTATTTGAATTTAATTGATTTATTATCTTAATATCCGAGACATTAATTTTATTCTTACTGACAAGATGTTTTATATTCTTCAGAACATACATTGGGTCGAAGCATGTCAGTATTTTTTTTAGTGTTGCGTACGAAACATTTATAAAATCACTTCGGGGGTCTGTCCGTCAGTCTGTCTGTCCGCCAGTCTGTCTGTCTATCACATCCGATATTTTACGAAACTATTTGGCATAGAAAGTTAAAATTTGGCACTATTATAGAAATTGATGGCCTCATCAGAGCCGTGTAGTTTTTTTGAAAGTCAAATTTTGACTTAAGGAGTTAATTTTGGGGGATGGAATCGAAAGTGAAAAAGAAAAAAAATTACCAGGTCATCAAGTGGGGTGTCAAATGTAAGCTTGTAAAACATGAGTTCAAAAAAAAAAAAAAAAAAAAAAAATATATATATATATATATATATATATATATATATATATATATATATATAATGTAATACTTGCGCACTCTTTTCTTTGTATTATTTTTAAAAAATTGCGAGTAATCGCTGTCCCCCCCTTGTCTCGAAAAGTACTTATCAAAAAATTTAAGAAAAATTCTGGAATATTCTCCACGAGGTGTAGATTCAAAATTGATCGAAAATTATCACGAGTGAATTTATCTGGTACATAAAAAAAAATAAAAATTTCAAGGTCATTAGTTTTCAGTAAAGATAGGAAAAAAACTTTGTTGAAAACTCCTTTAGGGTATGTTTTGTGAAGTAATCGATCATTTTATACCTCCATAACAAAATTTTTTATTTTAAAATCAATCAACGCACGGAACACTAAATGTGCAAGCTTCCATAAGAAATGCTTAGATTTTTATTGAAACTTAAGACTTACTGGTAATCAGTCTGAAGAAAGTAGAAAATTTATTCTTGAATAGAGTCATCTGTATAAATAGCGAAGTATCCGAAATACTTCCGGGGATATTAATTAAACCACTGCTTTATTAACTTAATAAGTGTGTTTGAAAATACTGGTGTACTTTGGGGATCATAAATACTTGAGGCTGCAACTAATTATCACTAAATAAGCAGTTAAGATTTCCATAAGCCTGAACTAAAGGTGCTGTATTCTTTTTGATTCAGTATGTCGACAAAATGATATTACATATTTTTATTAAAATTTAGGGCTTTTTGACATGTAGTTTTAGTAAATATTGCTGGTGTAAATATTCGTTTCTGAAATTTAATGTTGGTTGAAGGGGTTTGAGAGTTCTGAATAAAAGTCCTACAAGAATGGTAATCATAATGTGATTGATGACTTTTTTCGCGAGGGCTTATTTCTCGGTCTTCGTAGTGCTAATCCCGATCATACAACACGATTTCCCATTCCAGTCGCACAATACTCTAGCTTGGCGTAGAAAGTTAAGAAAAAAGAAAGATAATATGATATACCCTTAATCCCATTTCTGTGTCTTTTTTTAAATGTTTCATATTTTTGTCACAAACATTATTGACAAAGACAAAAAATTGCCAACAACGAAAACATTGTAAATCAATCCAGAAAATATAAAGTATTGGTGTCAGGTTTTCCAGAATCCGTTTTAAAAGGGAATCAACAAATATATAACAGCCTCGGAAAAAAGTCTTTTTGTGATGTCGGGATGAAAAACACGACATTTTGAGTTAGAAAGTTCTTTTGATGCAAGACGTTTCATAAAATATTTATAGTAAAAACCAATGAATTGATAAATAAAAAAAAAATCTTTCTTATATATCAAATTAGAGACGAAACATTATTGCTAAAAAAATAAAGCTACTTCGATGTGAACGGTTATGTTCCGAGCACCTTTCTAAACAAGCGGTACAATTATTAATCAATGCTCGGTACGATGTTTCCTTAGTCATTTCCATTTCGTTCCAGATATTTTCTTATATTATTACGTCGACATAATGTCTCCTAGAAATGTTACAACACGGGATTAATTCTATTATTCAAAGAGGTTTTCTTAGTCAATAGAGACGACATGGTGATGATGACGACATTCTTTTACTGGTATAAACTTGGTTACAGAGTCAATAATTAGCACATTCTTTTTTGATGAATTGCTATAATATTAAAATTATATAAAAACAACACTATGTTTTAAATTCCAATATATTTAAAGTCACTTGACAATTGTTTCACCATACAATGGCTTCTTCAGAAGTAAATAAGAAAGAAAAATATTTGGTAGTAATCCTGGTTATATAGTGCTTAAAACTATCCTTAATTACCTAAGATTATGCTAATCATTTTATTATATTATTTACAGACAGAATTATTTTAAGAATGCAAATCTGTAGTACTATTTCAGAGAACTAATAAAGATTAAGTAAGGGGGAATGGTTTAAGTCTACCTGTTCGTTTAATAATAGATTGGAGTTTTTCCGTTTGTTAATTTCAAGTCATAGAACGTAACGTATCATCAAAATTATGGGATTCGTTTATTATATGGGTTGCGTAATGTGAATTGTTCTTATTTTTTAAATAACTATGTTTATGTTCTTTAATGCGAGTTTCAAAAGATCTACCGGTTTGTCCTACGTAGGTTTTGGTACAAGATCCACAATTTAATAAATAAACTCCTGATTGTAAGGATTTCTTAGATTTGGTTTTGTTATTCAAAATTATATTCCCCAAGGAATTACTGGTTTTGAATGCTATTTTATTGTTCTTTTTTATTAAATGTTTGGAAATTGTTCTAGTTATTTTCCCTGTGTATGTGAGTGTACTAAATGTTGTTATTAATTGTGGGATAAATTAGAGAGATTGCTTGTTTAAATGATTTTTTATTCAAGATATTATTTATAATGTTGGGGTCATATCCATTATTAATTGCTATTTGTTTGATTATGTTGAATTCTTTGTTAAAATTAGTTTTAGTCATAGGGATATGTAACAATCTATGTACGAAAGAGTTAAAAGCTGCCATTTTGTGAGTATAAGGGTGGGATGAACTTTGAGTATTGTGTATGACTGTGTCAGTATGTGAAGATTTGTGAAAAATCGAGAAATCGTATTTATTGTTCACTTTTGATATAAATATGTCTAAGAAATTTATTGAGTTATTGGTTTCTAATTCTAAGGTGAATTTAATATTAGGATGCAAATTATTTAGGAAGTTAAGGAGGATTGTTAGTTGTCTATCTGTTTCCGTGAAACAGGAAATGGTATCGTCAACATATCTATACCAGTAAACAATATTTTTGCTTACCGCGTTTTGATGAATTTTTAGTTCTAAATGATCCATGAAAATTTCCGCTAGTAAAGATCTTAAAGGATTACCCATTATTAGACCTTCTTTAGATGTATAAAAGTTATCGTTGAATTCAAAATAGTTTTGATCCAAGCACGTCGTAAGTAAATCTAAAATATCCCATTTAATAATTTCGTTTACTTTATTCTTGATTAAGAGTTTATCTACTAATTCTATGACTTCATATGGTGGGATACTAGGAAATAAGTTTTGTACATCAAATGAGATAATTCTAGAGTTTTCGGTAAGTTAATGTTTTTAATTTTATCAATTAGTTCATATTTGTTGGATATACTATATTTCGGTTTAAGTTTGCAATGTTGTCGTAGTAAAGGGATGAGTTTTTGTGATAATTTGATTGATGGTGCCGTAACAAACGATACAACTGGTCTAATAGGGAAATCCTTTTTATGTAATTTAATTAGGGAATATAATTTTGGAACCTGTGGGTTCATTATTGTTAAAGTACTTTTTTCAAAATCATTGAAAATTGTGAGATCTTTTAAAGTAGATTTTATTAGTTTTTGGTAGATTTTGTTGGGTCATTATTTAATACTTGAAATTTGTCTATGTTAAGAAAAGAAAGAGTTTTAAATATATATTGTTCTCTAGAAATACTACAGACTTACCCTTATCAGCTCTAGTTAATATTATGTTATTTTCTTTGGCTTTGGTTTTGATCGATACTGCTGTTTTCTGTTCTCTAGTTTGTCTTGGTTGTGGTTCTTCAAATAATTCTTTTTTAATCTTGTTGGCTATCATGTATTTGAAATGTGGGTCTTCATTAGATAAAGCTAATTCACATTCAACTCCGACGATTTCTCTTGATTTTTGGATATCCTTAGGTTTTAAATTGTACTGTAAGCCTTTTTCAAGTAGTCCTGATTCCTCTTCTGTGAATGTTGAGTTAGTAAGATTAACAAATCTCTTGTAAAATGTATGGAGTGTTTGGTTTCTGGCTCTATTGTCGGGATTTTCTGTTTGTTGGTTGTTCCGAGGGTTTGAAGTTTTTTGTTTTGTGTATTGAATTTTTTGGTAATTATAGAATTTACTTGTTCTCTGACTTTCCTATCGAAGATATCAAATTTAATATTTGTTGATCTGTGAGTAATTTCAGTATGTATTACTTTCAGTTATATGTTGTAAATTATATAATAAAATGATTAGCATAATCTTAGGTAATTAAGGATAGTTTTAAGCACTATATAACCAGGATTACTACCAAATATTTTTCTTTCTTATTTACTTCTGAAGAAGCCATTGTATGGTGAAACAATTGTCAAGTGACTTTAAATATATTGGAAATTTAAACACAGTGTTGTTAGTGTTCCGTACGGAACACTTATAAGATCACTTCGGTGTCTGTCTGTCCGTCTGTCTGTCTGTATATCTGTCCGTCTGTCACACCCGATTTTCTCCGAAACTATTTGTCATAGAAAGTTTAAATTTGGTAATAATATAGGAATTGATAGCCTCGTCAGAGCCACGTAGTTTTGAAAGTTAAATTTTAACTTAAGGGGTGAGTTTTGGGGGGTGAAATCGGAAGTGAAAAAAAAATTTTTTTACTAGGTAATCGAGTGTGGTGTCAAACGAAAGCTTGTGAAAACACGAGTAAAATATATATATATATATATATATATATATATATATATATATATATATATATATAATGTAATACTTGCGCGCACTTTTCTTTGTGTTATTTTTAAAAAATCGAGAAAAATCGCTGTCCACTCGCCTTACTCGAAAAGAACTTATCAAAAAATTTTGAAAAAATTCTGGAATATTCTCCACGGTGTGTAGATTGAACGAAAATTATCACGAGTGCATTACGTGTAATAATTTATCTGGTATATAAAAAAAAACAGAAATTTCAAGGTCATCAATTTTCAGTAAGAATTGGAAATAAACAGTTTTCAACAAACTCATTTGGGATGTGTTTTGTGAAGTTACTGATCATTTTATACTTCCGTTACAACATTTTTTATTTAATTATTTTAAAAGCAATCAACGTACGGAACACTAATTGCGCAAGTTTAACTTGCACTTGACCGGTTTTTTTATATAATTTTATTATGAATTTCCAACAAGTATCGGCTAACATAATCAAAGATGCTATAATATTAATAAAATTGTGCTTAATTTTATACATTATTGTTAAGAACAATTTATTCATTTTTACACTCATATATATCATTTCGTTAGCAAACCTGATGGCTTTTTAATATCTGATAACAATTTTAATTACAAACCGAATTATCAGATTTAACTTTCATACTTTTAATTAAAACCAAACCGTGGTTAAGCTTTTTGGCTTTACCAGTTAACTGAAAAGGGAGAACAACATCCTTTGTATTCTGGTTTTACTCAAACTTCTAACTTTTAAATAAAAACAAATGTCCGATGATTTGACGCTGATAAATTGTTTCTTTGAGGGATACCTCGAAATAATATCCTCACACCTAGAATCATGAAAAAGAAATATTCAGCAAGAAATAGCAGAAAGAACAATATGACGAGAAGTTTTTTTTATCGTTAAGTTAGATATTGGCGTGGATGTCTTAATAATAGGTAACGTTGACCAACTGCCGAAACATACATGTATATTTCACGGTATTCTTTAGGTAAGGCGATAATGCTGCAACAGGTGTATTGAATTTTTGCATCAACTACTACCTACGTAGGTGGCCGAGCCAGATATATAGAAATAATGTCATGGAACTAGAACCGCCAGTGATTAAAAATCTCGCCCTCGTTTAGACAAGAACCGGAAACATAATAATTGACGTCTCTTTGATTTAGAAGCTTTTTTTTATGGGTCTAGCACACGTGGTACAGGGAAATCTCTAAAGCGCTACAGGAGCGACACGTGTGCGGAGAAAGCGATTTACGTTGTTCTTGAATCGCTATAAATTGTATTCGGTGGAAAACACAGTCCTGGGCAAATTATTCCAAAGGGATGATGTTCTATATATAAAAGACTGCTTGAAAAGTGTTTTTCGAGGAGTAACAAGCTGAACCTCATACGGATGTGAAGTATTAGCGCGACGTGTACTTTTAACATGCACCGCTCTGGGAGGAATTAAGCGGGCCACATCTTTCGAACATTTTCCATGAAAATACTTGTAGAATAGGCTTAAGTCGCCAACCGTTCTTCGATGTTCCAGCGAATCAAGGCCGCCGGTCAGTTCCGGGTTTCCAATTAGACGAACAGCTCTTCTCTGAATAGAATCCAACAAATGCAGTGTACGTTTGGGAGCGGAGCTCCAAACATGGGAGCAGTATTCCATAGTTGGTCGAATTTGAGCTGTGTAAAGAATTAACAGTTGTTGTGGAGTGTAAAGCTTCCTGATTCCCAACCTTTGAGAAGCTCTCCTTGCTATGCCTGCAACATGTTCATGCCAGGACATATTTGCTCCCAAATTAACGCCCAACAAATTGAGCGACGATGCTAGGGGAATGGAGTGCCCCGACAAAACATGTCGGGTTCAGCAACGTTAACTTTTTTAGAAAAAACTGCCGCCTGGGTTTTTGTAGCGTTAAATTCCACTTGGTTAATGTCACCCTAAGGGTAGAATTTCTTCCAGGTCTTTGTTACGTTGAGCGACCTCCTGCTGTCTGCGGATATTCGCCTGAGCAGCCGATGTCCGAGCGTTCAAGGTGAATGAAGAGACAAGCGTACTGTCATCTGCAAAGCTGTAGATTGGATTCCCGGTCTTTTTCCAGCAGATCGTTAATGTGAATGAGAAAGAGAGTAGGGGACAGTATGGAGCCCTGGGGCACACCGGCGTTGATAGTGAAGGTATTAGAAAGAAATCCGTCTACCGCCACTTGTAAAGAACGCTCTCTGAGGAAACATGAGAGCCACACACAGAACCTTTCAGACATACCAAAAGAGCGTAACTTAGCCAACAGTCCATCGTGTCAAACACGGTCGAATGCCTTGGATATGTCAAGAGCAACCGCTCGAGATTCTCCAAAGTGTTCAATTGCGTTGTTCCAAACATGTGTTACATAAGTCAGAAGATCTCCTGTTGATATATGTTTACGAAAACCATATTGGTGATCGCTAATAATATTGAATCGTTCAAAATATTTTAGAAGATGCTCATTGATAACCTTTTCCATGACTTTCGATATTATTGAAAGCAGTGCGACTGGTCGGTAGTTATTTGGCAAGGTCTTCTTGCCTTTTTTAGGTATCGGCTGAACCGTGGCACATTTCCAGCAGGACGGAAATATTCCCTTTCTGTAGGATAGGTTAAAAAGTCTACAGAAAACTGGTGTTAGTTCCCCTTGCACAGTTTTTGAGAACTATGGCAGGTATTCCATCAGCGCCAGAAGCCTTTTTGGTGTCTAGCTTCATTAAAATACGCTTTATGATGCGCTGTCTGAAGACAACATCGGGCATCTTTGACTGCAATATGGGAATAGTAGGTGGTGTTTTTCCTTGGAAATCGACAGTAGAATGTGAAGCAAAGAGTTCAGCCAATAAGTTCGCTTTCTCACCAGGTGTGGTTGCAATGGAATTATCTGGCCGTGTGAGTGGTGGTATGGTGGATTTAGTAAAATTTTGACTAACTGCCTTAGCGACTGCTCAAAAGGACCTGGAATTGTTGGGACAAGCGAGAAGTTTGTTTCTAATTCGTTTATTGTGCGCCTACACAGACACAGTGTACAGAAACAATATTATGGAGCTAGAACCGCCAGTGATTAAAAATCTCGCCTTCGTTTAGAAGAGAATCGGAAACATAATAATTCACGTCTCTTTGATTTAGAAGCTTGTTTGCTCCTTTCTGTTGAATTTAAAAAACTAAAACTTATAATCTTGTACTCTGTTGAGATATGCCAAATAAACCTACTAGAAAAAAAGGAATAAAGAAGTACAAAAAAAATAGACTGTGTTTAAGGAGAGCGACACAGATTCAGAATTACCAACCAATATCTAGAGTTCCTATATTTCGAAAATTTTTTAAATTTTATTAATAGGACTTAACATCAATATCTTGAAAAATACACAACTTTAGAGTGTTTTTATTTGAAATTCGTGATAATCTCTTTATTATCTAAGTAGTGGCTAAGATTGTTGAGAACTTAGTTGAGGATCTTAAAGTGGTTATATGGAGCCTTCGGCTGTGTCGTATATTATCTTTTGGTCGCTAGTCGGTCTACGTATGCATTCAATAGACCTTCAGTAAATTTACTGAAATCCTCTATTGAACTTAGTGGAGATTATATTGAGAAATAAATTTTTGTTTTTGCAAAAAAAAAATTATTTATCTTATTTTTGACAAGAGTTTTCAATCCACCCTCGTGAAGGTAAGAGATTAGATTAAAAAAAGTCTCCATGCAAAGACATAATAAACAGAAATACTTAGCTTTCCACATTCAGCTCGCAAATAACTTTCCTACTAAATAGGTCACAATATTTATTCAACATTTCAATACAAAATCACACGCGGAGCAGCCTGTTATAGAACTACATATAACCTCTATAGGTTGTTATTGTAAAAAAGATAAAAGTAAGTCTTTGACTTGGAATATAAGAGTAATTTCTTTTTCTGCTTTATATAAATTGCCCTGCTAAAAAAAAGTGGTTGAAAAAATTAACCTCCACGAATTTTGAATTTCTTCACGCTTCATGATCACTAGGTGACAAAAGCATTCTTTCATTTCCGATAGATTGTTTTTCTATTTAAAATTTGATACATATAAGTAGGAAAAAATCTATAGTTTTGGGCGACAATAAATTTTGTTTATCTCCTTCTGAGAATATTTCCTGGCTTTTGATTGACGTAGGGAATAAATTTTAAACATAACTGTTTTTGGACTAAGATATATCGGTTTAAAAGTGTGGAGAATATACTATATTATACGCTCTTTTCAGGGTTTCTAGAGATAATTGTGTACATGGAGGAAATGTCAGGTTCTAGTTATAAATGTCGCTAAAACTCCTTCTCTGCTTAATTTTCGTTTGTGATTAATAATCATTATTATTTTCGGGAATAAAGCAAAATGATGGCGACTACAAATAGGGAACATACCCTTTAAATATATGCGTAATGTGTGTCGTATATACTGGGTGTTGTAAAGGTGATTAAACTGATGGTTAGTTCAGAAAGCACTAATTACATCAAACGTGGTGGCTCCAAGCAATTTCTACAAATGAAATGTTGTCACTTCGGAAAGTACAATTTTTAATTCCTATGATGATCTGAAAGAATTATTTTGGTGACAAAGCACCGATCCGAGTCATATATATATATATATATATATATATATTATATATATATATATATATATATATATATATATAAACATCCAGAAGCAATTTTTAATTAAAAATATAAAATGAAAAACGGTATTTATTATTGTAATATAACTATGTAATTTTCTTCTTCTTCTCTTCTCATGTAGTCTTCTACTGAAGGTTGGCGACCACATCTCTAAATGCGTTTCTAGCTCTTGCCACATGGAACAGTTCTTCAAAGCTAGGATTCGTCCACGCTAGGATTCGTCCACGCCGTTATGTTTCGGAGTCAAGACTTCTTCTTCCTGCCGATACTTGTAGCAACAAGTATTTGTCGTTGCGCAGGATGTGTCCTATATAAGGGTTTTTTGTATCTTGATGATAGTTAGGAGTTTTCTTTTACTCCCAATATGTCTCAGTACTTCGTCGTTGGTGAGTCTATGTCCGTCTGTCTGATATTTTTTCGTGTATCTTCCCGTTCTGCTGTAAATAGATGCTTAATTTATTCCTCCCAGGTCCGTTTTTTGTTCGCTTCGTTAATTGTAAGTCATCTTGGATGTTTCGTGTTATAATTGATATTTTCTTCGTCGTATTTCCAGTCAGTTCATTCAGTTTTTTAAGACGATTAAACGGATCATATTTATTATTCAATTCCTCCATTTCTCGACAGTTTTTCTCCATCCATGTCTCTTTAGCTTTCCTTATGCAATATTCGACCTGTCGCTTTAATTGTAAGCTTTTCTCTGCATTGGTGTTTTTGAATTTACGCCTTTCTTCTAGAAAGTTTATAATGTTCTGGGTCATCCATGGTTTTTTCGCAATAAGTTCTCTTTCACCCACCATTTGTTTTCCAGAATTTAGAATTGTTAATTTAATTTTATTCCAGACTGTGTCAATATTTGATGTTGATATTTCGGAAAAGTCATTGAACCATGCTTGGTAGTGTTCTTCCTTGAGCCTTTCTATGTTTGTTCTCTTTGGTTTTATTATTCGTTGTAGTTTCCTTATCAGCAACATTCTTTCATTGTAGGGTACTAAATTAGCGACATGTTGGTGCAGTTCCTGTCTGATTACGATACCCACAACTTGTTTATGTAGTTTTACAACAAGATATTGTCTATAATATTACTTACAAATATACCTATAAAAAAATAATTATCAGATCTTACTTTAGTCAAAATCACAACAAATGTTAGGCACCTTATTTATTAGTTAAGTAAGATAAATAACATGCAACTTTTTTCATTCATTTTTTAGATATGCTGGACCAATTGGCACAGTGAGCTAAGTAGCCCGCTGTGAATCAGGAGGTTAGCGGCTCGATTCCGTGTGTCGGCTGGGTGTTGTGAGTATTCTTAGGCTAAGTTAGGTTTAAATTTATTTAAATATATTGGCAATTAAATTTATGTATGTGTAGTCTTAAAAATCAGGTGATGTCATTGGATGTTTACCTGATAATCACGTCCTCATTAGTAGTATCTAATGAAAAACAGAACTCTAGCTCATAGAATATATAACATTTTAATTGCTAGAAAATCGGAAAGAAAGCAAAAAAAAATTAAATATTCCCAAAGCTGCGCAGAGCATGGCGGACAACTATTCGTTCTTACTCTTTCCATATTAGTTCGATGGGAGAGATTTCTCTCTTTTTGTCTTTAAGATGTCCTGGAAGAGTATTTAGGGTCGTGGGTGAGCAATATTATTTAACTCAGTTGTGGACTTTTCAGGCATCTTCATTTAATTTTTCGTTTTCGTTTTTATCAAAATTCACTAAAACGCTGCAACCTCCATCCTATTAGTTGATACAGTCTAAACTTCTAAATCCCTTCCATTAGTTGAGTGAACCACAGGTGTAATTCTTTTTCTTCTTAAAGTGTAATATAAAAGCAGTTGCGCAGGCGTCCGTCGTTACCCCTTTCATTATCTTCAAACTTCTCTATTTCTTGAGGCATTTTTTCAGGTTAGAGCACTTAGATCACGAAAACACGCTCCAAAGCAGCCAAATGTTCTTGAGAAATTTCTTTCCTCGACTGTTCTGGTATTGTGAAAAGATTTTTTCACCCTTAAATCTTAATGCACAATTCTAAAAACTGTAGTTCCGAATATTCTAGCTTCTTTAGAGAGCACTGGGATCGCCACTCGTCGATCTGATAGCAGCAAATCTTTAACAATCCTGATGGTCTCCGGAGTTCTCGCCTCAACCGGTCTTTCTTATTTGAGGTCATAATAAATCCAGTCTCGGCCCCATCGAAACTATCAAGACCAAAATTTTATTCGAAAATAAGATGGGTCATCATTACCGTACACCTGAACTGTGTTTTTTTTACTTTAATCTAATATTTATTAGGGTAGCTAGTCAAAACAATATATATATATTTTTTATGTTTTCCTGGAAGGAAATTCATATTTTGTGCTTAATAATTATCGGACATGCAGAACTGATTAACCTTAAAAGAAATTTAGATGTTTATATATATATATATATATATATATATATATATATATATATATATATATATATATATATATATATATATCTATATATATATATATATATATATATATATATATATATATATATATATATATACGAGTATATATATATATATATATATATATATATATATATATATATATAAAAAAAAGGCATTTAATTAATCCACTTTTCTTTCAAAACGTTGTTGTTAACAAAATTAGAACGCCTAGTTAATCATTTAATCAGGTGCGAAATTAGGACAGGTTAAAACACTTCAGTTAACAAAGTTTGAGCTTCTGCTTGAATAGATTTGTCGTATAATATCTATTTCCTCTTTTAGACCAATTTCCAGAAATAACGGACTTATCTGGATAATTACTCCCGAAGAAGTAGACTAGTGAACAACGATGTGTCCATATTGATATCGATAGATTCGATAATTAATGTTTCTACATTGATAATTCTATTACTTTCATTTCAGCCAATTTTATACATTGAATAAATTTCCGCTTCCCGTCTTTCCTCCTAAAGTGCAAATACACGCATTAATAGTTCAGGTTTACTACACTATTTTCGTACTTTGCTTGCGATGATATTTCATCAATGTATATATATATATATATATATATATATATATATATATATATATATATATATATATATATATATTACAATAGAGGTTTTTATGGATGGTGGAATATATTACATTAAAATTCCGCCGGAAAGAGAAGTTAATTTATAGGTAGATTCCGCCTCACTCGAAAGCCAAAAAATGATTTTGCAGTGCCGATTGTCATTTGCTGCTTGGCAGGACATTTAAATTTTCTAAAGATGAAAAGCCAAAACGCAAGTCCGTGCAAAGTCCGCGAGATGGCACCACCGGCGCGTATCGAGGTCATGTTTAGTTAGTAGCATCTCTTGAATGAACGCACACCAAGTTTCAGCCATATTGGTATATTTCTTTGTGTTTGGCATTCGTGTGAATCAAGGAAGTCGAGTGATTTTCAAGAAATGGACGAAAAAGAATTTCGTGTGGTGATTAAATATTACTTTATGAAAGGCAAAACGCCTCAGGAGACTAAAGAGAAGCTTGATAAACATTATGGTGACTCTGCACCTTCGATTAGAACAGTTTATAAGTGGTTTCAAAATTTTCGGACTGGCCATAAGGGCACAAGTGACGCTGAACGTTCTGGGCGGCCTGTGGAGGTTACGACTCCAGAAATCATTGATCAAATCCATGATATGGTGATGGATGACAGAAGAGTTAAGGTGCGTGAGATTGCTAGTGCTGTGGGCATCTCGACTGAACGGGTACATAATATTTTGCATAAACATTTGGACATGAGAAAGCTATCCGCAAGATGGGTGCCGCGATTGTTCACGCTTGACCAAAAACGGAATCGTGTGAAGTGTTGCAAGGATGGTTTGCAGCTGTTCCAGAACAATCCGGAGGACTTTAAGCGTCGTTTCGTCACTGTGGATGAAGCATGGATACATTACTATACTCCTGAGACCAAACAACAATCTAAACAATGGGTTACCAAGGGGGAATCTGCACCAAAAAAGGCGAAGACCGTTCCTTCGGCCGGAAAGGTTATGGCGACTGTCTTTTGGGATTCGCAAGGGATAATCCTCATCGACTATCTGGAAAAGGGTAAAAAACTATTACAGGTGAATATTATTCATCGTTATTGGACCGTTTAAAAACCGAGCTGCAAGAAAAAAACGCCCGCGACTGGCCCACAAGAAAGTCCTTTTCCATCACGACAACGCACCAGCACACACCTCAGCAGTTGTGGTCGCAAAATTAATGGAAATAGGATTCCAACTCGTTTCACATCCCTCCTATTCTCCAGACTTGGCTCCCTCGGACTACTATTTGTTCCCCGATTTGAAGAAATGGCTGGCGGGACAAAGATTTTATTCAAACGAGGAGGTGATTGTAGACACTAATGGATATTTTGCAGACTTGAACAAATCCTATTATTCGGAAGGGATCAATAAACTAGAACATCGTTGGACGAAGTGTATAAGCCTGAAAGGAGACTATGTCGAAAAATAAAAAAGGTTTACCCCTAACACATAAGTAGTTTTTATTTTTGCACGGACTTTTCAAACAAGCCTCGTATTTGTTAAAATATCGGAAACATCGGAAAAAATATTTGGAATTTTATTTTATGGTAGTATGCAAAATTTTAGATAGATTGGACAAAAATTGTATTTTATCAGTTTTTACTCAATAAAAATATGATCACAAGCAAGTTCTCATCCTTTGAATTTGAAATATATTTATTAGATTGATATAAGAGTTCAAACTTTATTTTCTTATTTAAAGTTATATTTTACTTGTTTTACAATTATGAATTAAAAATTTCTAATCGTATTCGTAAAACCGTAACTGTCGCAGGGACAATTATTCAAATTTGAGGTTTTTGTTTTTTAAAGGGTACTCGAGCATCTTAATTTATTGTAAAATATAAAGAAATAAATGCAAATTAGATAAAATTTTCTTAAGTTTATGGCTTTTAATTGTGAAGTGTTCGTATTTTACATATTTTTTGTACGCTGTAGATTCAATGCCTTTGTTACCTTTAGTAAATGGTAAATATTAAAAAAAAAAATAAAACAAGGTTCATAATTATCCAAGGAAATGGAAACAACGAAGAGCTTAAGAAAACCATTCAATATATACTTAGAAGGTACATTACATGAGTGGAAAAGAAAAAGTAAAGGAATGGGAATACCAATAGGAGAGCGCCATTTATATAATTTGAAATTTGCGGACGACCAAATCATATTCGCACAAGATGCTTTTGACCTACAATATATGCTTAGCAAACTATACGACTGCTATGAACTGAGTGGTCTAACAATTAACATAAAAAAACCAAATATATGGCAAGGAATTCGTCGGCAAAATTCAACATACTAATCAATGATCAAGATTAAATCGAACAGATAGAAGAATACAAACCTTTGTAACAACCATTGATGGCATAAATACCAAAAATATTAAACATTAGATGCCTTAAACAGTACATGGTGGAGTAAAAATGTTTCAAAAGATACAAGAAAACATATTGGAAAACCCATCGTAGAATCTATTACATTATATGGATGCGAGATCTGCAGTTTAAATGAAGAAATCGCTTTTTCCGCACCCATGCCGCCATTTTTTTCAATACAAAATCAATCTATAAATTCACATTTATTCTAAATTTAGTAATAAAGAAAAATCTCATATATCATATATACATACAGTAGAACCCCGATTAACCGAGTCGCGATTATCCGAGCTATGGATTAACCGAGCCAATCTAAGAACCTGATTATCCGAGGTACGCGCGTCTTTGCTGCGTATTAACCGAGCTTTTAAAATATGTATGTACATATTTCCAGTTAAAATCGTCGGGGCCCTCGGAGAATCCCCCTGGCCCGTGTGAGGGGTTCCCCTATTTATGCTTTTGGACTCTTTCAGCATATAAATTTGCGTGAATGCAGTGCGTTATAGCGTTTACTACGGAAAAGTACGAGTATACTCACATAATTTATTTGGTGGAAGTTCTGGTACTTAAGAGTAATTAATACGAACTGCTTTGTTTGAATTTTTGTTTGTCGTATTATAATGGAGCAAAACAAGCGTAAAAGAATCATCTTTCCTATTGAAGAAAAATTAAAAGCCACAGAATTGAAGCAGGAGAGATAATTAAACTTGTTGCACGAGATTATGGAGTAGGTGAGGTAACAGTTGGAGATAGGAAAAGAAACCGCAAAAAATAGAAGAATGGTGTATAAATCAAGCCTCCTCGTCCTCAGGAAGAAAATCAATGAAAACCGGCGACTATGAAAAGGTTAACGAAGCTTTATTCATGTGATTTAGCCAATAGAGATCAAAAGGTGTGCCTTTGTCAGGTCCAATTTTACAACAGAAAGCAATAATGATTAGTAGGCAATTCCCAGAGATAGATCAGTTTACCGCCAGTTCTAGATGGCTTGACCGCTGGAAAAAACGGTACGGTGTACGACAAGTGACTGTATATGGTGAAAAACTTTCTGCTGATGTGTCATCAATTGAGAAGTTTAAGCAGAACTTTAAAAAGCAAATCGAAGATTGTGGATACACATGTGATCAAATTTACAACTGTGACAAAACTGGTCTGAATTATAAAATGCTTCCATCAAAAACATTGGCATCTCGACAGGAAAAATCAACTCCTGGGCACAAACGAAGCAAGGAAAGATTAACTATAATGGTATGTTCCAATGCATCTGGCAAGCACAAAATCCCACTGATGGTGATTGGCAAGTCTGCACGTCCAAGAGCTTTAAAAGACATCTCACCCAAAGCCCTACCAGTCTATTACAAAAGTCAGACGAGCGCATGGATGGATGCGACCTTATTTACTAACTGGTTTGAAGAAGAGTTCGTGCCATCTGTGACTAAGTTTTTGAACAGAAACCGTCTTCCTATTAAACCAGTTTTGTCAATGGATAATGCCCCCTCTCACCCTGGAGAAGGACTTCATGTGGGCGAAATTGTTGCAAAATTTTTTCCTCCAAATGTAACCAGCATAATGCAACCAATGGATCAAGGCATCCTCGAAAACGTGAAAAAAAATTATAGGCGTTTATATCTTGAACATCTGTTAGAATACACAGAAAAGGAGGATATTATCAATGGGGTGAGAAAGGTTACACTGAAAAATGTTATTTACTGGGTAAGTCAAGCTTGGGATTCTGTGTGTACTACCACTATTCAAAAATCTTGGTCAAAAGTTATTGATTTTGAGGACTATAATGACAGTGAAGATGATAATCCATTAAATGAATTAGCTTTGAAATTGAGAAGCCATGGAGAAATGTCCTGTTCAAATTTTGACAGCGAGATAGAAGAAAAAGAAAAAAGTTTATTTGAATTAATTCAAAAATTAAAAGGTTGCGAAAATGTGACAAGAGAAGATGTTGTTGAATGGATTAGAGCAGATGATTTTGAGTATTGAAGAAATAACGAATGCCTTTCAGGAAACCGAAAAATCAGATGACGATGATGACGACGAAGCGGCGGTGGATGAACAGTCTCCCACTAAGATCTCTCATCAAGAAGGTTTTGCTTTTTTGGAAAAAGCTTTGATATATATCGAGCAACAACCAGAGGCAACCCCAGCGGATTTGCTTCTTCTTAATAGATGGAGAACCACTGTAGCGAGAAAAAGAAGATGCAATATAAAACAGAAGCGCATAGATACCTAATGTATGTACCTATTTATATGTTAAAAACGTTAATACATCGGTTTAAAGTATTGGTGTTTATTTTTTGAATGAATAAAAAACAAATCCGGATTATCCGAGTTTTCAGTTATCCGAGTAGGGTGCCCCCCAACTTTCTTTTCCTAAAAGACATTTAGGCCTCTTCAGTCTATTCGTATAAAGCCTAGACTAAAATTCATAAACAATTCTATCACATTTTAGCAAATAGTAGTAATTGGTATAATGTTCTTTCCTCTAATATAATTGGAAGTCAGCCACACTGGTCTAGAAGTTTTGGAATACAGAAAAAAGAGGTTAGGTTTTTCCCTGCGGAAATCCTTCCAAAAGCAAACACCTAAATCAATCTGTACTATTCTGGAGTCGTTCAAACTAAAAAATAAAAAACCGGTCAAGTGCAAGTTGGACTTGCGCAATTAGTGTTCCGTGATTGCTTTAAAAAAAAAAATAAAATCCTTACTTAGGCTAAGTTAATTAGGTCCATGATATCTTAAGATCCAATATATATTTTCACGTTTTTTCTGAGTCAATAATGTATAGTAGTTATAGCATCTTAGCTATCTAATAGTTAATAAATCAAAGTTGCGCAATATAAAATCTAATAATAAAGGTGTAAAAGTAGTATACTACCTAAATATTTGTTTAACTAAAAAGAACTAAAATAAAATTCTTTTGTCTTGATACAGAAGAGCGAACAGTAATGCAAAATATTAACTAAACCTTCACCATACTGTCAAGTACTCATAGTTTTCATAGTTCCTCATAGGTTTCATAGTTCCTCATAGTTTTTTTAATACCAGATAACGTACCAAACGTATTACACTCATGACAATTTTCGTTCAATCTACATTTTAGGAGAATATTCCAGAATTTAAAAAAAAAAATTATTACTATTTTTGAGAGGGGGTGGGTATCGATTTTTCATAGTTTTCTTAAAATAATGCAAAGAAAAGCGCGCGCAGGAATTACATCATATATATTACACAGGGCAACAAAAAATATTTTTGTTTTGGTGCCTGGGATTTTAGAGCTGATTTTAACTATATTTGAGACGCTAAATCTATACATGCAATCCGTTTTTCTCTAGCAGCTCTACTTTTTTAGATACATCAACTTATCTACCAATGTGGTTTTTATTCAGTATATTCATTTATGAGAGTTCTAAAATTATTATATATTCATTAATGTAGGTACAATGGTTTTATTGTGAGTCTGTAATTGAGTAAATTCCAGGTAAATCTATAAATAGTGGAACCATTGCCTATCAGGTACCTGAACTGACCCTTTTAATCACCTAACTCGGGTAAGTCTCGTCAGTTTGTGCGTTCTTACTAATGAGAATAGATCGAATTCGGCGTGTTATTTTATGTTAAGAAAAGAGTGTTTTTGTGTTATTGAACAGAATTAAAATGAGTTCAGGTTCCAGTTCAAGAAGAAGTTGTGTAAATCAACCTGATGTGTTTTGCTATATATGCGGAGAATACATGTTTCAACAAAACAGACAAACTATTACTGACTTTGTAAAGCGAGCGTATCTTGGATACTTTGGAGTTAAGCTTGGTGATCAGGACAAAACGTGGGCCCCGCATCTCGTATGTAAAACTTGTACAGAGCATTTACGGCAGTGGACTATCGGGAAAGAAAATGTCTAAAATTCGGCGTACCAATGGTTTGGAGAGAACCAAAAAACCACTTCAATGATTGTTATTTCTGTTTAGTAAATACTAATGGAATCAATCGAAATAACCGCAGTAAGTGGACTTATCCCAATTTAGACTCGGCAATACGCCCTATCCCGCACTCAGATGAAATACCGATTCCAACATTTCATCAGCTACCACATATCTCTGATGACGAATATTTTCCCTCTGATCGCTCTTCTGATGCTAGTAAAAGTTCTGATGCTAATGAAACTAACAGTGACTATGAGGGGACGTCATCAGTTCCTCAACGCTTCAATCAAAATGAATTAAATGATCTCACCAGGGATCTCAATTTATCGAAAAAAGCTTCTGAAGTACTGGCTTCTAGGTTGAACGACAAAAATTTACTGGAACAAGGAACCAAAATTACCTGTTACCGTACAAGAGAAAAAGATCTGCTACCATTCTTTTCTCAAGAAGACAATCTTGTATTTTGTCACGAAATTAGGGGACTCATGAAAGAAATGGGACTTTCTGAATATATTCCAGATGATTGGCGCCTATTTATTGACAGTTCAAAGCGAAGTTTAAAATGTGTCCTTCTACATAATGGGAATAAATATGGTTCAATACCACTAGCTCACTCAACGAAACTGAAAGAAGAATATAATACCATAGCTTTGGTCTTGCAGAAGATAAAGTATTACGAACATCAATGGATGATTTGTGTAGACTTAAAAATGGTAAACTTTCTTCTTGGGCAGCAAAGTGGTTACACGAAATATCCGTGTTTCTTGTGCCTCTGGGATAGTAGGGACAAAACACACCACTGGGTTAGAAAAGATTGGCCTCAGAGAGAAAACATGGACGTTGGGGAAAAGAATGTCATTAACGACGCTTTGGTTGAAAGAGAAAAAATCATACTTCCTCCGTTACATATAAAGTTGGGCTTAATGAAGCAATTTATAAAGGCTCTTGATAAGAATGGGTCTTGTTTTGCATATATAGGGGTAAAAATGCATCAGTTGAGCATAGAAAAACTCAAAGCAGGGATATTTGACGGCCCACAAATAAGACAATTAATTAAGGATCCTGCCTTCATAAATTCAATGAATCAAGTTGAACGAGAAGCTTGGACATCATTTGTTGCAGTTGTAGAAAATTTTCTAGGCAAACATAAAGCTCAAAACTATGTTGAAATGGTTAACAAGATGCTTAATAGTTTCAAATCCTTAGGGTGCAATATTAGTATTAAAATACACTATTTACACAGCCACTTAGACCGTTTTCCAGAAAATTTAGGAGACATGAGTGAGGAACAAGGTGAAAGATTTCACCCAGATATTAAAGTTATGGAAGACCGCTACCAAGGAAGATGGGACATGCACATGATGGCAGATTACTGCTGGAGTTTAAAAAGGGACTGTTTAAAAAAACATTCAAGAATGTCGCGGAAAAGAAGCTTTCCAAGTGTTGAGTGACTATTTCATTTCTTCAATGTTTTTTTTTGTTTGTAAGTACGACATAATATTGTATTTTGTATAACTAAAATAAAAATTTCGTATCTACTTTTGTTTACTACACTTACGGATTTGAGTTACAATAATGTAACTTATATTTCTCTAAAATTGTATATCTTAAAAATTTGAGCTCCTGGGTACAAATGAATACGTTATTTGAATTCAGGACATCAAATTGATATAGAATCAGCTCAAAAAACCTCGACACCAAAACAGCTGTTCCCCTGTGTTATATATTTAATATCGTGTTTTCACAAGCTTTCATTTGACACCCCACTCGATGACCTCGATTTTTACTTCCGATTTCAACCCCCAAAAGTAATCCGTTAAGTCAAAATTTAACTTTCAAAACTACACAGCTCTAATTGGGCCATCAGTCCCTATATTTGTGCCAAATTTCAGCTTTCTACGTTAAAAGTTTCGGAGAAAATCGGAGAGATGAACAGACATCGACGTGATCCCATAAGTCAGGAACACTAACAAATAATTCAGACTAATTCATGTCAGTTTTTTTCAGTAAAAGGATATTACTTCCAAATGTTGATTAATTTTCATGTTAAATTTATAAACGCCTTAGTTGTTAAATTACCATTAACTATTGAAGAGCGTAAAGTAATTTAATAATTTTGTTTTTGAGGTCGCTCAGTTCGAATCTGATGTCAAATCACCACTGAGTATGGCGCATATTTGCATAAAATTTTTATTCTTAAAACAAGAAAAATACAATGAGGTACATAAAAAAGTGCAGCTATTTGACGGCTGTCAACTGTCAAAATTGCCAATTTGATATCAGATTTAAATTCAGCGACCTGAAAAGCATATACACGGATATTACCGTTATTAAAATATGCTTAAAAAATGTGTTACTCAAGGGATTAAAAAGAACGGTACTTACTGGTTTTAGGGTTTCAGCCTATATCACTGTATACGAAATATACTACACGCAAACAGAAAAATTCGTTAACGTGGCAGTGACTCACTCTTCCAGACTTCTTTGCAAGTACTTAAAAAAAATAACACTCCGAGCGATTTTTGATTGTTTTGCCACACTATGCGTCCGTCATGTTTATATAAAAAGCCTGATTCGAATAACCAGTCCCTAAAAGGTACTTAACGATAAATGCTTAAAGGATCTGATACTAGAGAGGGAGAACTGAACTAGTAGTCGCGGTTTTCCAAAAAAAAACTAATCGTGCATACAGATGAATATCAACAGTCGGAAAGAAAACCACTGAAGTCCCTAGTGGAAATGCAAAAGACTGTAGTCATTTGCGTGGACATTAGAGCCATCGTTAGGGCAAGCTGATAAATAGTAAACGATTTTAAAAATTTGTAGATCAATTTAACTTCTCGTTCTGATACCGGGAAATATGGGTGTCAATGTATTTATTGCTGGTTCACTAACGAAATAGGTACTTTAACGGCAGCTAAACTACGATTTTTTTTTATAAACCTAGTTCACATGGTGCAGGGAAATCCCTAAAGCTCTATAGGAGCGACACGTGTGCGGAAAAAGCAATTCACGTTAGTTTTAAATCGCTATAAATTGTACTCGGTCAGGAACACAGTCTTGGGCAAATTATTCCAAAGGGATGAGATTCTCTATATGAAAGATTGCTTGAAACGGGTTGTACAAGGAGTAACACCTCACACAGATGTAAAGTATTACCGCGACGTGTATTTTTAACATGCACCGCTCTGGGAGGAATTAAGCGGATTACATCCTTCGAACACTTTCCATGAAAATACTTGTAAAACAGACTCAAGTCACGAACCGTTCTTCGATGTTCCAGCGAATCAAGACCGCCGGTCAGTTCCAGGTCTCCAATCAGACGAATAGCTCTTCTCTTAACAGAGTCCAACAAATGCAGCATGTCTTTGGGAGCAGAGCCCCAAACATGGGAGCAGTATGCCATAGTTGGTCGAATTTGCGCTTTGTAAAGAATTAACAGTTGTTGTGGAGTGTAAAGCTTTCTGGTTCGAAATAATATTCCCAACTTTTGAGAAGGTCTCCTTGCTATGCTTGTAACATGTTCATGCCAAGACATATTTGCTCCCAAATCAACTCCCAACAAATTGAGTGACGATGTTAGAGGAATGGAGTGCCCCAACATAACTATGTCGGGTTCAACAACGTTAACTTTTTAAGCAAAAACTGCTGCCTAGGGTTTCTAGCATTAAATTCTACTTGGTTACTACAAGGATTGGATAAATTAAGAATTTAACCAAACTTTGAGCATATCGAATCCTTACGGAATCTCGATAAAAAAAGACCCGAAGATAACAACGGAATTCCCACAAAACATTACCACTGTTATCGGAGTGAATAATGAAACAGCAGATGACACTAGGAAAACGGAAAATTTCTATCTAAAACAGCTTTGTCAGGCAAGCAGACTTATATTAAAGAGATTTAACGTAGGAGGATGCAGATTTTTCTGAAGGATACACAGGGCTCAAGGGAAGACTAAGTGCTTCAGCAAATAAACCACCTATCAATCAGATATATTTCTTTTATTTCCCCTGCATATATAAAATTCACATCACACATCTAAATCGCGACGAAGCTTTTTTCGAAATATAAAATTTTTTATTACGTTTTTATTGGAAAAATGAACAATCAAGACAATTTGATACAATAAATCTATTTGCGAGTATTTTTGAAGTTCTATTGGAAATTACTTTTATTTTTCGACATAGCTAAATTGTTGGTCAGTGAACTGGTGCAAAACTATTGCAAAATTGATCTCTTACACGGCAGCGAAACTATTTTATGGTCCCTACATAATATGAGAGGAGCGACGATCATGAACCTGCGGAATATAAAGTTTCTAGAATGCAGGACTAGAACGCAGCACCAAGAATTTCATAAGAAAACCACACACCGAACCAAGACCCGTAACAGTGGAAGGCCGAAGAGTTGAGAGAGTACCGACGTTTAATTATTTGCGTACGACCATACATGGGATTACGGGGCGGCAATTAAATGCCAAATTGAAAAGGCCAGAGTCGCATTTCTTCAGATGACAGGATTTTCCATTGCCAAAAATCTTAGTCTACCACTAAAAATCAGAGTGTTGGAGTGTTACGTGTTCTCTGTTTTTTTGTAAGGAACTGAAGCGTGGCCAGTCAATAAAACTATACTAAAACGAATTAACGCTTTTGAAATGTGTCTGTATAGTATTTTTCAAGATCTAAGAAAGTAATTTGGCAAATTGATGCAATAAAAACATTAAACGACCGTTAGGATCTTCGCACGTACCTGGCCGTAACAGGGTCGTAATTGATATATGTACCTCCATTTCAATCTAACGTTTTATTGGCTACTGCGTGTTTATAAATATAAAGAATATTCTTCATTTTATCTGCATTATACTGAAACAGTGTATATTATAAAGTTCAATAGTGTCTTAAAATGTCCGAAGCCCTTTCCATCAGCAAAGGTTTGCTTGTTGAGGCAAAAGTGATAGTTTAAAGTGTTTATTTAAAGTACGTGGGGCGAGGCCACGAAAAGTACTTTTCATAGATAGAGACATCAGCTTTAACAAGCATCTCTGAAAGTACAGTTTGAAAAATTGTAAATAATTCGATAGCGCCTAAAAAAATACGGAAAGACAAAGGTGTATCGAAATGTACTGATTTCAGTCAAGAAGACTTAATCCGCCGCAAAATTTATGAAATGTATGCAGAACAAAAGCTTCCTACATTATTGTCACTTTCATGGAGGTTGTCCGAGGATAATTATGACATCAAATGTTCCACCAGAACTTTATGGCGTATTCTACGTCGTTTGGGGTTTTTTTTCAAAAAAATAGACAAAAGGTAAGCTATAATGGAATCATGGCGCTTACAATAACTCAGAATGGAATATCTTGAAAAAATAAATACACCTAGATCGGAAAATCGAACGATAATCTACTTAGATGAGACTTGGTATGACACCCACAACACACCCAGTAAAAGAATGGATTGATAAATCCAAAAAATGCCACACTAAAGGTCCATCAAATAAAGGTAAAAGAATAACTATTTTACATGCGGAGTCAGAAGAACGCTGGATACCAGAATGTCTAATTCTAGCAGCCAAAAATATCTCAGATTCCAGTTTGGATTATCATTATGATACAACCGCTGAAGTTTTTTAAGATTGGCTTCAAAACAAATTAATGCCGAATATACTACCGAATAGCTGTATTGTGATGGATATTGCATCCTATCATAGTCGCCAAATGAATAAGGTACCAAGTTCCACCAGTAGAAATAAGCCTTTTTGTGCGAACGTGACATATATTTCCATGAAAGTTATACAGTTAAACAATTGTTAGAAATTTTAAAAAGTTACAATTTTTCAAAGGAATGCATTTGTGATAAAACTGCAAAGGAGACAGGACACGAAATAATTCGGCTTCCACCATATTATTGTATCTTTAATGCGATCGAGTTGATAGGGCAAAAAAAATAAAGTCTTTCGACATCGAGTATCCTGCCAATCAGTGACAGAGAGGCGCCTAGGCCGCGCAAGATTTGGCACTACAAATCTGCTAAATGGGAAGATCTCATGGAATACTTTCGAACTTTCCCTTGGATGGACGTTTGTTTTCGATCCGATAACCCATCTGACTGCGCCAGGGAGGTCTCCGATGTTATTTTGGCTGGTATGGAAGCTTACATCCCTTTTTCTAAGAAATGCTCCTCCAACGGCAAGCCTTGGTTCGACCGAAAATGCAAAGAAGCTGTTGCTTCTAAACATATTGCCTACCGACAATGGCGTGAAAATCCTAACACCTTAAATCGAAACATCTTTGTTCATGCCCGGAACAGATGCAAGGGAATTATCGACGAAACCAAGGAGGCACACAATCATCGAATTAGAAACAAACTTCTCGCTTGTCCCAACAATTCCAGGTCCTTTTGGGCAGTCGCTAAGGAAGTTAGTCAAAATTTTACCAAATCCACCATACCACCACTCACACGGCCAGATAATTCCATTGCAACCACACCTGTTGAGAGAGCGAACTTGTTGGCTGAACTCTTTGCTTCACATTCTACTGTCGATTTCCAAGGAAAAACACCACCTACTATTCCCATATTGCAGTCAAGGATGCCCGATGTTGTCTTCAGACAGCGCATCATAAAGCGTATTTTAATGAAGCTAGACACCAAGAAGGCTTCTGGAGCTGACGGAATACCTGCCATAGTTCTCAAAAAAACTGTGCAAGGGAACTAACACCAGTTTTCTTTTCAACCTATCCTACAGAAAGGGAATATTTCCTTCCTGCTGGAAATGTGCTACAGTTCAGCCGATACCTAAAAAAAGGTAAGAAGACCTTGCCAAATAACTACCGACCAGTTGCACTGCTTTCAATAATATCGAAAGTCATGGAAAAGGTTACCAATGAGCATCTTCTAAAATATCTTGAACGATTCAATATTATTAGCGATCACCAATATGGTTTTCGTAAACATAAATCAACAGGAGATCTTCTGACTTATGTAACACATGTTTGGAACAACGCAATTGAACACTTTGGAGAATCTCGAGCGGTTGCTCTTGACATATCCAAGGCATTCGACCGTGTTTGGCATGATGGACTGTTGGCTAAGTTGCGCTCTTATGGTATGTCTGAAAGGTTCTGTTCGTAGCTCTCATGTTTCCTCAGAGAGCGTTCTTTACGAGTGGCGGTCGACGGATTTCTTTCTAACACCCTCACTATCAACGCCGGTGTGCCCCAGGGCTCCATACTGTCTCCTACTCTCTTTCTCATTTACATTAACGATCTGCTGGAAAAGACCGGGAATCGAATCTATAGCTTTGCAGATGACAGTACGCTTGTCTCTTCATTCACCTTGAACGCTCGGACATCGGCTGCTCATGCGAATATCCGCAGACAGCAGGAGGTCGTTCAACTTAACAAAGACCTGGAAGAAATTCTATCTTGGGGTGACAGTAACCAAGTGGAATTTAACGCTACAAAAACCCAAGCGGCAGTTTTTTCTAAAAAAGTTAACGTTGCTGAACCCGACATAGTTATGTCGGGGCACTCCATTCCCCTAGCATCGTCGCTCAATTTGTTGGGCGTTAGTTTGGGAGCAAATATGTCTTGGCATGAACATGTTGCAGACATAGCAAGGAGAGCTTCTCAAAAGTTGGGAATATTATTTAGAACCAGAAAGCTTTACACCCCACAGCAACTGTTAATTCTTTACAAAGCCCAAATTCGACCAACTATGGAATACTGCTCCCACGTTTGGGGCTCCGCTCCCAAACATACACTGCATTTGTTGGATTCTGTTCAGAGAAGAGCGGTCCGTCTGATTGGGGACCCGGAATTGACCGGCGGCCTTGATTCGCTGGAACATCGAAGAACGGTTGGCGACTTGAGTCTGTTCTACAAGTATTTTCATGGAAAGTGTTCGAAGGATGTAGCCCGCTTAATTCCTCCCAAAGCGGTGCTTGTTAGGAATACACGTCGCGCTGGTGCTTCGCATCCGTATGAGGTTCAGCTTGTTACTCCGCGTACGACGCTTTTCAAGCAATCTTTTATATGGAGAACGTCATCCCTTTGGAATAATTTGCCCAGCGCTGTGTTTTCCCACCGAGTACAATTTACAGCGATTCAAGAACAACGTGAATCGCTTTTTTTTCCGCACTCGTGCCGCTCCTGGAGCGCTTTAGGGACTTCCCTGCAGCACGTGTACTAGACCAATAAAAAAAAAAAGTCTAATATACGTGCTCACAATAATACATCCACTTTAAACAGTAGTGTGATTGAGTTGATAGAGACAGAAGTCAAAAATGTAACCGTTGAAAACTGGAGAAACTGTATTCAACACGTTAAAAAAATTGAAAACTCATATAGATGTATGTACATAAATATAAATAGTGTAGAACCTGTAAAAAAAAACGTATTATTGATTTGCAAGATAGTAGCAATAGCGAAATTGAACTAGATATTAATTAATAACTAAAATTGTAACAAATGTAACAATATATTTGTGTAATTACTATATTGTGTATTATTCAGTACATAAAACATTAAAATTCAACCGTCTTATCATAATAAAATTTTAAACCCAACAATTATACAATCAAGTATAGTGTGGCCCTGCACGATGCCTTGTCATTAAACAGCCCTAAATTAATCAGAGCTAGAAGAAGCTATGTTAAAAGCCGCAGATAAGGTGGCAAGGACCCAAAGAAAGAGAACTAGACACTGGAGTACCAAGATGGAGGATTTATTCGAAAAGAGACGGCTATCAAGGAGAGAGAAGGGCTACGGTTCAATCGAATACACAGAGAGAAACAAAACACTGAGAAAGTTAGTCAGACAAGATAAAAGGAAACAGACAGAGAAAAGGATAGAACAGGCAATAGAGAGAGAGGCAGAAACATGAAAATTGTCAGAACGTCACTATGAAGAGCCTACCTTAACACAGTGAAAGATGAGAATGGAGTTGAGGTGACAGACAGAGAGCGAATACTACAAACAACTGAGAAATTCTATAAAAATCTATACAAACAAAAACAGAAGGCTCCGGAAAATATTGAAAGGCACTTAGAGAATAAAGTCATGAACGAGGGCTCAGAGGACATCCCAGACATTACCAACAGAGAAATAATAAGTAACATTAAAACCATGAAGAACAACAAAGCCCCGGGAATCGACGGTATATTCCAGAACTTATCAACGAGGGTGCAGAGTCAATATTAACACCCCTGAGGGTACTTCTAAATGCCTGTCTACACGAAAGAAGAATCCTAGAAGAATGTAACAAATCGTTAACAGTCTTGATATATAAAAAGGGAGACAGAAACAACCTGGAAAACTACCAACCAATAACCTTGTTACCACAGATCTACAAACTACTAACCAAAATAATAGTAAACAGAGTGGAGAATAAACTAGAGCAATTCCAGGATTGTCAGCAAGCCGGTTTCCGAAAGGGATTCAGCACGTGTGACCACATACTAACACTAAAAACGCTAATAGAAAAATCCACTGAGTATAACCTACCGTTATACCAGGCCTTTATTGACTGCGAGGAGGCATTCGACAGCGTGGAGTGGTGGGCAGTACAGCGAGCACTACAAAAATGTAGAGTAGATTATAGATATACCGAGATATTACAATCAATATACGAAAAAGCAGAGATAGTGATACAACTACACGAAAAAACCCAAGCAATTCCCATTCAACGGGGCGTCAGACAGGGAGACTCAATGAGCCCTAAGCTGTTTATAACGGTGATGCAAGACCTATTTTCGAACCTCAGTTGGGACGACAAAGGAGTTATGATAGACGGAAAGAGATTGAATCATTTGAAGTACGCTGATGACGTGGTGCTGTGAGAAGTTGCAATCAATGTTGCTGGATGTGAAAAGAGAGTCCGAAAGGATAGGACTGAAGCTAAACAAGGAGAAGACGAAAATCATGACCGACCATAACAAGAATATAGAAATTATTATCGAGGACACTGTAATAAAGCGCACCGATGAATATATTTATCTGGGACAGAGCTTTAGATGCGGGAAGACAAGCCAGTCAGAGGAAATAAAAAGACGCATAAGATCAACGTAGTGGGCTTTCGGCAGGCAAAGTGGCATCTTGAAGAACCAGAAAATTGCTTGAAAACTGAGAACAGTTTTCAACCAGTGTGTGCTGCCTGCTGCTTACATATGCCGCACAAACATGGTCGATAACAAAAGGTCTGATGGATAAACTAGCTAAGACACAAAGAGCGATGGAAGGAATAATGTTGAACATTAAATTAAAAGACCGAATGAGAAATGAAGAAATCCGTCACTGAAGTGGAGATGGGCGGGGCACACATTGAGGCAGACAGACGATAGATGGAACAAGCGAATTCAACACTGGAGACCCTGGTTGGGAAAAAGAAACAGGGGTCGCCTGCAGACACGGTGGAGAGACGACATGAAACTGGTAGCAGGACTCTGCTGGGCAAGAGAGGCACAGAACAGAGAACGATGGAGGCACACAGGGGAGGCCTATGTCCAACATTGGATGACGCACAGTGTCTCGACTAGTACAAGCTAGCGGGACAATATTATTTCTTCACTTATTTCAATTGTTTATGTATATTTCAGGTATCTTAAGCTATTTTAAGAAAAAGAAAGTTGAAAAATGTGTACTGTATGTGTATTAATCGAAATATGTAGCTGCAAGACGGAAGTGGTTTACTAATGTGTTTCATTTGTTCACTATTGTCGCTAATTGTTCTTTAATTAGCTACATACGTCTACCTACTCATTATGTGTGAAAAGCACAATCATGTTTGTTTACAAAGAAATTTCTAGGAAAAAAATAAAAATCATAATGATAGTACCCACATTTATTAATTTACAAAATATTATTTCTTTTAAAATAAATTAGTACAATAACAGTATCTATATATCAATTATTTACAATAAGGTGTTTAAGTAAAAGAAATATAATATTAAATAACTTATATACTAAGGCATGAATTATAAGCAACTACAACACACAATAAAATAAGAATAATAATTACAATAAAAAAATACTTAAACCTACTAATCACCATCAGATGAGTCATCATCACCGCTCTCCCATTCAGTAGAATATTCAGAGAGTAAATAATCCTCCTCATTTAATTCGTGATGATGACTTACTGATGGTGTTTCGGATGGCAATGAAGGTGGGATAATCAACTGCAGAACCTCCGATGGCAAAGAAGTAAATTTTCTTAGCGGTAATTCTCTATACGAGTTGATAACAGGATCAGACGTAATTAAAATCATTCTCAAAAGATCTGTTTTTGTGGCAATACGTGACCGCTTCTTAGTGTGCCGTTCACGGAATCTACGACAGTCTTTATTTCTTGCCTCCTGGGCTTCTTCGGAGAGTTGTCCAATGGGAAGAAGAAAAGACTTTATAACTTCCGCGCTGTGTACAAAATTTTATGCACAGTAACGGGCATGGAATACCACGAATACAGATCAAGGTATAATTTTCTAGTATCAACACAAAACTTTTCGAATTCTATATAATTTATGTCATATCCCGATGACAAAGTTCTTAAAATTACATGAAATCTACGAATAAGGTTTACGTCTAATCCTGTAATTTCGCTGCTCAATTCAGCTTTGGAAAAAAATCTACGTGCTGTGTTTCCATCGTTTGTGTTACAATACCCAGGTTTTGGTTTATCTACAATGAGACCCATACGATCTTTAAACACTTTTTGTATCTCTTGTGAGCGTTGCTTCACAATAGCTTTGTCGTTATCTCCCCTGACTTGCCACTTTTTTATTTCTAAACGATAGCTGATGTGAAGCAAACATTCAAACGTGCGGATCCATGCATGTAAAGTAGATAAACCAAATGCAAGGCGTTCTTCGTTGCTGGGATATTTCTTTGAATCCTCGTTCATAGTAGACGGGATGGCACCGCAAATATAACACTTTTGTGTTGAACTTGTGTCTGTTAAAGCATTGCACACTTTGCTATCAGTCATTGTCAACAACAAATCGTGTTTAACAGAGATTTGTTGGATGGATGTTGGAAGAAGCTGACTTACTTCATCTAAAATTTTAGAAGTTTCTTCTTTCGTAAACTCTTTTGTCTCCTTGGCAAAAATAAACTTAATAGGACGGCAATATAAAGTAGAGGAAGCTCTTGGATTTTGCCAGATCACAGTTTCGCCATCAAGCAGTCTCAAAGGGACAAATGAGTATACGAACAACAATTCGTCTGTAGCGTTAGTGTTCTCAAATTTCTGCTTATACGTGCTATGCCCCGAACTCCCATCACAGCCCCATTTGCTTACCAACGTATAATATGAACGAGGTAACACACTTCTAATGACTTCCGTCTGAGCTTTAACTAATCGTTCAGCCCTTTTATCTAAAATCGCGTGAAGTTTAATTTCAGCTCGAGATTCAGTCACAGAAATATATTCGTCAGAAGGACAACAAGAAGCTTTGGACTTACCTAAACTATAAAACGATGGATACACTTGATGTCCCGCTTTCATTGACCATTTTCTTGTTTGTTTATATGAGTGAGAAGTCGATTTCGAGTCCACATAATAAGCTAAAGCTTCGTCTGGTATTAACTGCCGACTTTGTTCAGAACACTTATTCTTTTCTCTAGTTTCACTTACCGCGACGTTATGGATCTGTTTAGCAACACTTCGATGCCCTTCTTTTTGAGTAGCTAACTCAGCTGCTGTAATAAGCTCACTTGCACTTCGCGATTCCAAAAGATCTTCTACTCTCCGTCTCTTCGTTTTCGTTGATGAGTCTTCAAATGATTTTCTGGGTCGCCCTACGGAAAGAGCCGCTGATGATGTTGAAGTGCACGGCTGGTTAACACACATCTTTATTTCGATTCCGGATCCCTCTAACCAATCTTTATGTTTGATTAGAAACATTTCTTTGTTACACTTTAAAGAAGTCCACTTTTGATTGAATTTTGCTGAAAGGCTTCATATTTTCATTTTGAGTCGTTTTAGAGAATCGTCAGAAACATCAGACATATTGAATTTTTCACTTATATAATAAAAAATGCCACTGTTTCGTTCAGTTTTGTCATGTTTTAGCCATTCTTCAAAAAACTCCATTTTCGTCATAGTCACGACTCGTTCTGAAAAAAATAAAATAATTTTACTTTCGGGCCTTTTCGGGGTCTATAATATATATGAATCTGTGCCTGAATGTTGTAGGTATTACATATAGAAAAATCTAGGTGGATATATGTGGATAAAAAAGTTGCTACTTTTAAAGTTTACAATTAATGTAAAATTTGCTGGATTTCTCTATACATTTACAAATTGATATTACACCAAAAGTATACATATTTTTTATAAAAAATATAAGTCATAATAGAGTACATACCTTCAACAGAATATTCCATCACAAAAAACTCGTTTCACTTTGCTACCAATTTTAAAATATGTTATCACAAGTGTGCATAAAATGCAACTGATTTGCAAATGAAAATGACCTCTCTTATAAGGGTTACTTTGACCCCCTGATAAGGTACCTTTATGAGGTGATACACAGATTAATTCTTAGAATTCGTTAAATGGGGGGGGGTTGTTTACAAGTCGTTATCAGTGGTTCCTGGAAATTACGTCATGAATATTGTCCCGCTAGCATGTTCTTGCCGAATTACTGTGTGACGGAGGGCTGAAGAAGAAAGAAAGAAAATTAATCACTTTTTTCGAATCTTGTTGAATTTTGAATGGGTATAGGTAGCTAAGACACTTTCTTAGATCGTGAAAAATACTATACCGTAGCATACCGAAAATTCCCCGGACACAACATATAAAAATTGAAGATGTCCTCGGGAGAATGCGCAAAGATCTAGGAGTGATTCGTACCTTAAAAAGGCGCAAACTAGAATACCGGGGTCATATTATGAGGTATGAAAAATATCGACTGTTGCAGCTCATACGTCCGGGCAAACATGAAGAGAAGAGGGGTCCAGGTAGACGACGTCACTCTTAGACGACGAATTTACGTGACTAGTCCGGTTTAAACTGCACTCTTCCCCATAGCCGCAAACAAAATGATAATCGCCAATTTGCGGAACGGTTTAGGCACATTGAGAAGAAGAACCAAGCCCTAAGTATATCAAATCCTTAGTGGATCTCGATACAAAAGACCCAAAGATGGCGACAGTATCCTCACAGAACATTACCACTTTTATCAAAGTGAAAGATGAAACTAAAGATGATACTAGAAGGACGGGAAGTTGTATCTTTATCCAAATCAGTCTTGGCAATTGCAAGTGATATCTCTGAACATTTTGTTCCAAAATTATATTAAAGTAATTCAGCGTTGGAGGATGTTGACTTTTCTGAAGGGGTCCAAGAGGGGACTAAGTATCTCAGCACCTAAACTACCTATCAAACAGATATATTTCTTTTATTTCACTCTCATAAATAAAATTTACGAGGATGCATTGAAAAGTTCGCGGCTTTACCAAAAATTAATTATAATATTTTTATTATAGTACCCTCAATAGCTTCATACTTTCTTTGGTTGTCACAGTGTAAAATTTTGTTGCTGTAGAATTTGTGGTTTTTAGGTTAGAACGAGTTTAGTGAGACCAAGTGCAGCGTTTTTGGAAAAATGGAAAAAATTTAACAACGTGCGGTCCTCAATTTACTGTTTAAAGAAAGATTAATACCAAAGGAGGTCCACGATGATATGAAAACAACACTAGGGGAATCTGCTCCATCACATACCACTGTGAAAAAATAGGTTGCAGAATTTAAACGTGGACGAGAGAGCATCGAAGATGACCCTCACTTCGGCCGGCCCACGACGTCTACGACTAAAGAAATTATCGGTAAAGCATATTGAAAGACCGTAGATTAACTATCAGGGAGATTGTAGACACTATAGGCATATCGTATGAAAGAACACAAAACATCATTGCCAACGAATTCGGATTTTCTAAGGTTTCCTCTAGGTGGGTCCCCAGATTGCTTTCAGTTGAATAAAAACGATTTCGACTCACGATTTCTCGTGACTTGTTTGGAGATGTTTGAGGCTGATCCACAAGATTTTCTTAACAGGTTTGTGACAATGGACTGGGTTCACTTCTATACTCCAGAGTCAAAACAACAATCCAAGCAGTGGAAAAAATCTGGTGAACCGACCCCAAAAAAAGCGAAGGCAATTCTGTCGGCTGGAAAAGTGATGGAGTCAGTTTTTTGGGATGTTAAATGTTTTATTATGGTGGACTATGAACTCGACTTACTATTGCACCCTTTTGCGTCGCTTAGGTCAAGAAATTAAAGAGAAACGCCCAGGATTACTGAAAAAGAAAGTTTTGTTCCATCAGGACAACGCTCACGTTCACACGTCTGTTGAGTCTATGGCTCAAATTCGTGATTGTGGTTTGGAATTGCTGCCCCACCCGGCTTATTCTCCTGATTTGGCACCTTCGGACATCTGTTTCCAAAGCTAAAAAAATACCTCGGTGGCCAGAAATTATCATCAAACTGCAGTTAACTAGTATTTTGAAGATCTTGAGGAATCTTTTTTTGGAACAGGTGTGGAAGCTTTGGAAAGCAGTTGGAAGAAGCTAGGTGGAGATTACGCCGAAAAATAAAAATATTTTTGTACGTATATTATTTTGTTTTCTTGACTAGGCCGCGAACTTTTCAGTCCATCCTCGTATATACACCTAAAACCTATAAATTTAGACGAGGCATTTTTTCAAAACATTTAAAATTTTATTACGTTACCATCGTAAAAACGAACAATAGAAACAACTTGGTACAATAAATCCCCTAACGAATATTTTTGGAGGTCTATTGAAAATTACTTTTATTGTTCGGCATATCTAAATTCTCGGTAAGTGAACTGGTGCAAAATTATTGCATAATTGATCTCTTGTTTGGTGAAAATGAACAAAAAAGTCCAAATATGAAATTTAAAATTCAATGTGGTTAAAAATAGATATAGGGGAAAATTCGGTAGTATCGTACATTCGGTAGTACCACTCATTAAATTTTCTGACATAAATCTAGTCGCTAAAAGTGCAAGTCTAACAAGATAACTGTCCTACAGCTCCCATTTATTCATGTCGTTAATTTTTGCTATTGTGTTTATCACGAAAGTAAAAATAACCGGTCAAGTGCAAGTTGAACTTGCGCAATTAGTGTTCCGTACGTTGATTGCTTTTAAAATAAAAAATTTTGTAACAGAGGTATAAAAGGATCAGTGACTTCACAAAACACCCCCCAAATGAGTTTTCAACATAGTTTGTTTCCAATCTTTACTGAAAATTGATTACCTTGAAATTTTTGTTTCTTTGTATACCAGATAAATTATTAAAGGTAATGCACTAGTGATAATTTTCGTTCAATCTATACCCCGTGGAGAATATTCCAGATTTTTTTCAAAATTTTTTGATAAGTACTTTTCGAGATAAGGCGGGTGGACAGCGATTTTTCGCGATTTTTTAAAAATAATACAAAGAAAAGTGCGCGCAAGTATTACATTATATATATATTTTTTACTCGTGTTTTTACAAGCTTTCATTTGACACCACACTCGATTACCTAGTAAACAAATTTTTTTTTTCACTTCCGATTTCACCCCCCAAAACTAACCGTTTAAGTCAAAATTTAACTTTCAAAACTACATGGCTCTGATGAGGCCATCAATTCCTATATTATTACCAAATTTCAACTTTCTATGACAAATAGTTTCGGAGAAAATCGGGTGTGACAGACAGACAGACGGACAGACAGACACACAGACATCTTATAAATGTTCCGTAAAGAACACTAATATAGCACTTAGACGAAATACTGCCCTAAAATTAGAGAGGCCAGTTAAAGGTGTTGAAGAAATTATTGACACTGTAGAATGTCTGCCGTGCCAGATAGTTCCTATTTTCACTAATGCAACTAATTTTTTTAATATATATATATATATATATATATATATATATATATATATATATATATATATATATATATATATATATATAGTATTTGCCCACCTAGTTATTTCAGTCTCAAGACAACAAAAACCCAGATAATATATTTTTTTAATTTTAATGAATTATTATTTATTTTCACATTATTTACAGTCTAGAAAATCAGAAGAATATTCATGATTTTCCAGGATTTTTCTCATCTATGTGACCTCCTTTGTTTTTAATTACCGCTTTACAGAGTTTCGGCATCGTGTCCAGTAGTTTCTTCAGAGTTTCTTGGATTATTTTAACCCATTCTGCCTGTAAAAGTTCCCACAAGTGATTTTCTGATGTTGGATTGAGTTTCCGAACACACTTGTCCAAATGGTCCCACAGCAATTCGATGGGGTTCAAGTCGGCTGATTGTGGAGGACAAGTCATCACTCCCAGGACGTCATCGGATTTCCATAGGTATAAAAGTTCTCAAATTTGTTTAGCAGAATGTTTAGGGTCGTAGTCATGCTGAAAAATAAACTTCCCCTGAAAAATATCTGTTCCAGAAAGAAGCATTTGAGTTAGTAAAATTTCTTGATACTGTTCTTTTCGCATGATTCCTTTTATCTTAAAGATTTTTCCAACTTTATCGTTGCCAAAACAACCCCAAACCATTACTGAACCTCCACCATGTTTTACTGTAGACAACTAACAGGCTTCCAACATCCTCTCTCCAGCTTACCGCCGCACGTAAACTTGTCGATTTGAACCGAAAATTTCGAATTTAGATTCGTCGCTCCAAAGGACGGAATTCCATTGTTCTGATGTCCAATTTTCATGTTCTGGGGCTCATTCTATTCGTTTACGTTTATTCATTTGCCTAAGAAGTGGTTTCCTCACTGCAACTCTCCCGTGTAGTCCACCTTCTGCTAACCTGTTCTTCACGATTGTCTCGCTGATGGGAATGGGCCGTTCCAGGTTTACTTGAGCCATGTTTTCTGGTGCGGTTAGGCGGCGATTAAGTCTGCTGGACATTGTTATAGCTCTGTCTTCAGAGGGAATCGTTTTTCGAGGCCTTCGTGAACGTTTTTGGTTGAGAATTCCATGTTGACCAGAAAATTTTTTTACGATGTTGCCTACCGTTATCCTTGGCATCCGCATATCACTCGCAATTTGTCGACTCGAGTGACCATTTTGATGCCTTGCAATTATCAGAGCTCGATTTTCAACGGAAACTTTTTTCGTTTTTGCATATTCACAAAACAATTCAGCCTGTATCAATGACAAAGCATTTGAGTTAGCAAAATTTCTTGATACTGTTCTTTTCGCATGATTCCTTTTATCTTAAAGATTTTTCCAACTTTATCGTTGCCAAAACAACCCCAAACCATTACTGAACCTCCACCATGTTTTACTGTAGACAACTGACAGGCTTCCAACATCCTCTCTCCAGCTGACCGCCGCACGTAAACTTGTCGATTTGAACCGAAAATTTCGAATTTAGATTCGTCGCTCCAAAGGACGAAATTCCATCGTTCTGATGTCCAATTTTCATGTTCTGGGGCTCATTCTAATCGTTTACGTTTATTCATTTGCCTAAGAAGTGGTTTCCTCACTGCAACTCTCCCGTGTAGTCCACCTTCTGCTAACCTGTTCTTCACAATTGTCTCGCTGATGGGAATGGGCCGTTCCAGGTTTATTTGAGTCATGATTTGCGAATGGTTAATTTCCAAAATGGTAATGGCATTTATAGCATAGTTTTTATCGCAAAGGGTCACTAGGTATTTCCATAATCCCTAGAAACTTGAAATGAGTTCTTACTTCAACTGGAATTCTCAGAAATCGTCTCAAAATGATTATCATGCAAAACTTGGAAATTTGTTCTAATTGGTTTGGTTTCACCAAAAAGGCTTATCTAAACAATTTTATGATAGACACTTGTTAAGAAAAATTAAATTTACCTAATATAATAAAAAGGTTTAATTAGGTATTAAATTTTGGGCAGTTACATTGAAATTTCTAGGTGGGCAAATACTTCTGACGGTAGTTGTATTTGAGCCATTTAAGGTTCGCAGACGATATTGTAGTCATCGCATCGGTAATAATCTACATGAATGAGAAATGATAAATGAGTTAAATTAAGACTCAAAGACAATTGGTCTTAAGATGAATTAAAGTAAGACAAAAATATTAACCAACACTAATAACAACATAGTTATAAATTTAGAAGGAACAGCTCTCGAGATTGTTAAGAATTATGTGTATCTCGGGCGAGAAATTACTACGAGAGACAGTTTCTCGGATGAAATTTCAAGAAGAATCAGACGCATTAGGGAAATTAAGTTATATATTCAAAGATAAAGCGATCCCAAATAAGTTAAATCCAAAGTTTACGACCAGTGCATCCTACTCGTAATTACATACGGTGCTGAAACTTTGACACTGAATAAAGCAGCTGTATGGAAACAAAAAGGACTAATTTTAGGTAGATGTTTTATAGCAATAGGAATCTTGTTGAAACGGGAGCTTTTACGGTCTTGGTGAAAGGAACAATCGTAATTCTTAGGATAACTTATACCAACTGTCCGACCTTTCGCCTACAACTGTACATGGCATCTTCTGAGAGCTTTACTCCTCGAGGTCAAATCATGGAATGAGCTCGAAAAAGAATAAGTCCAGAATTTATATCCTACTGGAGTTATACATTCGCAACCTAGTGTAATCGTCGCTTTCTACGTATGATGCAAACCATAACCCGAATCTTTATTAATGTGGTTAGGGAGTTTGGAAATTCTGAAGGATCCCCTAAATTTTTGTTCATAAAAATTGGGGATAAAAGTAAGAACTTTTGTTTCTCTTACATTGTTGTCACAAGCTGTAAAGTGTTATAGTTACAGCTAATTTTAACTTTTAAATCCAGTAAAATAATACTAGAGCCCACTCGCCGTCTCATATTTTAATTGAATTCATTAACTGCCTGCTATCCGCTAGCAAAGTTGCCGATGTATTTACTACATATTTGCCAGTAACCGAATATACCATACGGGGGCTTGTAATTTCAATCATTAGCACTACACAATTAAATATCAAAGAAATTTAGAGAAAATGTATGTAATTTTTATACTTACTGTATTAAAGTTATATTTTATATATATTAAATCATAATGCAAACTATATTATATTTAATTATATTATATACTAGCCGGGCCCGCGGCTCCGCTCGCGTGAACTTGATTCACTACTATCGTCACTGCTTATTCCTTATGTTACCCAACGTAATGAAATATCTCCCATTATTTCTCCTTATCTCCATTATCTCTACATAATTTCCATTATCTAGGCTTATCTCTGCTCACCTCCCATTATTTCTACTTAACTCCCATTATTTCTCCTTATCTCCCATTATCTCACCTTATCTCCCATTATCTAGGCTTATCTCGACTTATCTCACAATATTTCTCCTTATCTCCCATTATTTCTCCTTATCTTCCATTATCTTATCCTAACACCCATTATCTAGACTTATCTCTGCTTATCTCCCATTATTTCTCCTTATCTCCCATTATTTATACTTATCTCCCATTATCTCACCTTATTTCCCATTATCGGGGCTTATTTCGACTGATCTCCCATTATTTCTCCTTATCTCCCATTATCTCATCTTATCTCCCATTATCTAGGCTTATATCGAATTATATGTATAAATTTATAAAAACTCGTAATTCGGATAAGTGGTTCTCAAGTGATAAAGCGCACTAACGGACAGACAGACAAACAGGCAGAGAGACAGGCAGACAGACAGACAGAGAGACGTTGCATTTTATATATATTCTAGATAGAAGATTATAGATAACCTGGCCATTAAAAAGAAACACGAGTTCTCGAGTGATAAACGCACTAATGGACAGACAGACAGAGAGACATTGCATTTTATATATATTACAGATTATAGATATTCTCTGCTACATAATATTGTTCCATATTTAATGGTTTAGGCTGTGTATTGCAAGAGAACGCGCTAGTGGCAAACTTTCCTCCGACTTGATTCACTATTATCGTCACTGCTTATTCCTTATGTCACCTAACGTAATAAAATATATCCTATAACCTGGCCAGAGAACATAAATCGGATAAGTGGTTCTCCAGTGATAAGCGCACTAACGGACAGACAGACAGAGAGACAGAGAGACGTTTCATTTTACATATATTATAGATATAGATTATTATTATTATGTAACCTGGCCAAAGAATATATATATATATATATATATATATATATATATATATATATATATATATATATATATATATGAATTTAAAAATATATATCTATAACCTGGTCAGAGAACATATGTATGAATTTAAAAAATCACTTAAAACAGATAAGTGGATCTCGAGGGATAAGCGCACTAACGGACAGACAGACAGACATAGAGACGTTGCATTTTATATATATTATAGATATAGATTATTATTATTATTATATATAACCTGGCCAAAGATTATATGTATGAATTTAAAAAAAGACACGTAAATAGGATAAGTGGTTCTCGCGTGATAAACGCAGTAATGGACAGACAGACATAGAGACATTGCATTTTATATATATTATAGACTATAGATTATAGATATTCTCTGCTATATAATATTGTTCCATATTTAATGGTTTAGGCTGTGTATTGCAAGGGAATGCGCGAGCTGCAAACTTCTTTTCGACTTCATTTACTGTTATCGTCACTGCTCATTCCTTATGCTACCTGCCGTAATAAAATATAGCCTATAACCTAGCCAGAGAACATATGTATGTTTTAAAAAAAAAGTACGTAAATCGGATAAGTGGTTCTCAAGTGATAAGCGCACTAACGGACAGACAGACAGACAGAGAGACGTTGCGTTTTATATATATTATAGATGATGTATAATATATACAAATAATATCTTAATTTCAACAACCCCTATCATGTCTTGCTATAAATATTTATGCCCAGAGTTTAATCATTATCTCAGAAAAAATTACTATATTATTGTTAAAATAAGATAAAATGTAGCTACCCCCACCCCCTTATTCCGATTGAGTACACTATACTATAAGCCTAGTTCTATCCAATGCTAGATGTAGGCCTTCCCCCTGAATTTCCATCTTAATCTATTTGCAGCTGTCGTAATCCATCCAATGCTCGCAACCCTCTGTATATCATCTTGTTTTAGGACGTCCTATGTTCCTTTTCTGTTCTCGTGGTCTTTACTCTACTGTTTTTGTATATCGGCTTTATGTGTCCAAGTTTCAGCGTCTTATGTAATTACGGGTGGGACGCACTGGTCGTAAACTTTGACCATTAACTTATTTGGGATGGCTTTATCTTTGAATACATAACTTAATTTCCCGAATGCGCACCATGCAAACCTAATTCTTCTTGAATGTTTATCCGAGACACTGTGGATTACTACTGATGACTACAATATCGTCTGCGAAGGTTAAATCACTCAGATACACATCTTTAGGCCCTTCTTTGCCCAATCTAATTGGCGAAATACGTCCTCTATACGTATTTGTAATAGGCTTAATGTACATCTATGCATTTTCTTACATATCTTTGATTAGGGTAGTGTATCTAAAATCAACTCTACAGTTGTTCAAACCGTTGATGATTGCCCACATTTCGACAGAGTCAAAAGCCTTCTCATAGTCTAGGGAGGCTATGTAGAATTCGAAATTATATTCATTGCTCTTCTCTAGGATACTTCTCATTGTTTGTAAGTGGTCGCATGTGTTATACCAGATCTAAAACCAGCCTGTTCGCATGGCTGGTAGGAATTTAACTTACTTTTTAATTGTAGATGATTTTAGTCAAAAGACTTTCTGATATCTCCGTTTTAGTGTAGAAGTATTACTTCTGATATATGTCATAATATTGGTACTTTGCCAGTTTCTAGATACATGTTGAAAAGTTTGGCCAATTCTTGTTTTAAGCTCTCTCCTGCTTCAATAACATTTCCGATAAAATACCATCAGGGCCTGCTACTTTGTTACGCTTTATTTCCTTTAGTGCCTTATTGACCTACTCTACAGCAACTTCTAGAAGCTCTTCTGAATTTATATTTTGTATTTTCCTTCTAATCTATGTTCTTTGTTCTTCATTGGGTGTGGTTTTAGACCTGTAGCGTTCATTATAGTAGGTGTTTACTTTTAAGTTTACTTCGTCCCTATTAATCTCTTTTCTGCCTTTATTCAATTTCTTATTACCTTCAGGCCCTTATTTCTTTTAACGGTTTCCAAAATCAAAAAAACTATATGTTTCATTATTTCATTAGGTATTATATAGGACCAAGTTTGAAATTAATATCTTATTTCGTTCGAGAGTTATTGTGCCAACAGTTTGACACACAGACAGACCAACAGAAATAATTGGCTATATTTTTCGTGATTTAGGGACCCTAAAATGTTATGAAATGCAAAATCCCGACGCCGACGGTGAGTTTTTTTCACGAATACAACATTTTCCTCTAGCGAGAAACGTAAAAAATATTTCATAGTGCTAAATTATTCTCGAAGGATGCTCTAAAAAACAGTGAGATGCCCATAAACTTAGAGAATAGTCTTAATAGACATACAAATAAAAAGACGCTTACCGAGAAAAAGATTATCTACCTCTTCATTTTTATGAAATGAAAATAAAGACCTATTTAAAGAAATTTTACTTCCGTTTTAACATCTTAATTGCGGAACTTTTAAGAATCTTCTTGTGTAAATAATAATTTAAATTTCTAAATCACAGAATTTCGGCTGGACCATAGAGAATAAAACATTTAATAAATACAATCGTTCATTTTTTATACTATCTAATTTCCTACATCTATGTAGGCATAAATTTGGCAACTTCTACTTGCACGGCATCTCTGAGAGATTCGACGAGGTAGGTTACAACATATTGCGAAGCTGGCGATAGTCAGCCGGCTTCGTTTTGCGGAGACGTTTTGTTGCCACCTGTTTGCCTTTCTGTAGTGTTAGTTATATATTCTATGGTATGAGTTGACTTTCTGTACATTGAATGTCTAAAGCTAGATATACTGGTACAAGCAAAAAATTACGTAAATATAATGGACAGTTTTTGCTTAGATTGATTTGATTAGATCTTGACAGGTGCCATCAAAGTTGTAATAATTGAGTTTCTTGATAAAAAGTTATGTAATACTCCATCAAAAGTAATAGTAAACCAATAGACAGTTACGTTTAACATAGTAGTTACTTTGTCAACTTCTACTTGCACGGCATCTCTGAGAGTTTCGACGAGGTAGGTTAAAACATATTGTGAAGCTGGCGATAATCAGCCGGCTTTGTTTTGCGGAGACGTTTTGTTGCCACCTGTTTGCCTTTCTGTAATGTTATTTATATATTCTGTGGTATGAGTTAACTTTCTGTAGATCGAATGTCTAAAGCTAAATATACTGGTACAAGCGAAAAATACCGTAAAGATAATGGACAGTTTGCTTAGATTGATTTGATTAGATCTTGACAGGTGCTATCAAAGTTGTAATAATTGAGTTTCTTGATAAAAAGTTATGTAATACTCCATCAAAAGTAATAGTAAAGCAATAGATAGTTACGTTTAACATAGTAGTTACTTTGTCAACTTCTACTTGCACGGCATCTCTGAGAGATTCGACGAGGTAGGTTAAAACATATTGTGAAGCTGGCGATAGTCAGCCGGCTTCGTTTTGCGGAGACGTTTTGTTGCCACCTGTTTGCCTTTCTGTAATGTTATTTATATATTCTGTGGTATGAGTTAACTTTCTGTAGATCGAATGTCTAAAGCTAGATATACTGGTACAAGCAAAAAATAACGTAAATATAATGGACAGTTTGCTTGGATTGATTTGATTAGATCTTGACAGGTGCCATCAAAGTTGTAATAATTGAGTTTTCTTGATAAAAAGTTATGTAATACGCCATCAAAAGTAATAGTAAAGCAATAGATAGTTACGTTTAACATAGTAGTTACTTTGTCAACTTCTACTTGCACAGCATCTCCGAGAGATTCGACGAGGTAGGTTAAAACATATTGTGAAGCTGGCGATAGTCAGCCGGCTTCGTTTTGCGCAGACGTTTTGTTGCCACCTGTTTGTCTTTCTGTAGTGTTAGTTATATATTATGTGGTATGAGTTGACTTTCTATAGATCGAATGTCTAAAGCTAGATATACTGGTACAAGCAAAAAATAACGTAAATATAATGGACAGTTTGCTTAGATTGATTTGATTAGATCTTGACAGGTGCCATCAAAGTTGTAATAATTGAGTTTCTTGATAAAAAGTTATGTAATACTCCATCAAAAGTAATAGTAAAGCAATAGATAGTTACGTTTAACATAGTAGTTACTTTGTCAACTTCTAATTGCACAGCATCTCTGAGAGATTCGACGAGGTAGGTTAAAAAATATTGTGAAGCTGGCGATAGTCAGCCGGCTTCGTTTTGCGCAGACGTTTTGTTGCCACCTGTTTGTCTTTCTGTAATGTTAGTTATATATTCTGTGGTATGAGTTAACTTTCTGTAGATCGAATGTCTAAAGCTAGATATACTGGTACAAGCAAAAAATAACGTAAATATAATGGACAGTTTGCTTAGATTGATTTGATTAGATCTTGAGAGGTGCTATCAAAGTTGTAATAATTGAGTTTCTTGATAAAAAGTTATGTAATACTCCATCAAAAGTAATAGTAAAGCAATAGATAGTTACGTTTAACATAGTAGTTACTTTGTCAACTTCTACTTGCACAGCATCTCTGAGAGATTCGACGAGGTAGGTTACAACATATTGCGAAGCTGGCGATAGTCAGCCGGCTTCGTTTTGCGGAGACGTTTTGTTGCCACCTGTTTGCCTTTCTGTAGTGTTAATTATATATTCTGTGGTATGAGTTGACTTTCTGTAGATCGAATGTCTAAAGCTTGATATACTGGTACAAGCAAAAAATAACGTAAATATAATGGACAGTTTGCTTAGATTGATTTGATTAGATCTTGACAGGTGCTATCAAAGTTGTAATAATTGAGTTTCTTGATAAAAAGTTATGTAATACTCCATCAAAAGTAATAGTAAAGCAATAGATAGTTACGTTTAACATAGTAGTTACTTTGTCAACTTCTACTTGCACGGCATCTCTGAGAGATTCGACGAGGTAGGTTAAAACATATTGTGAAGCTGGCGATAGTCAGCCGGCTTCGTTTTGCGGAGACGTTTTGTTGCCACCTGTTTGCCTTTCTGTAGTGTTAGTTATATATCCTGTGGTATGAGTTGACTTTCTGTAGATCGAATGTCTAAAGCTAGATATACTGATACAAGCAAAAAATAACGTAAATATAATGGACAGTTTGCTTAGATTGATTTGATTAGATCTTGACAGGTGCCATCAAAGTTGTAATAATTGAGTTTCTTGATAAAAAGTTATGTAATACTCCATCAAAAGTAATAGTAAAGCAATAGATAGTTACGTTTAACATAGTAGTTACTTTGTCAACTTCTACTTGCACAGCATCTCCGAGAGATTCGACGAGGTAGGTTAAAACATATTGTGAAGCTGGCGATAGTCAGCCGGCTTCGTTTTGCGCAGACGTTTTGTTGCCACCTGTTTGTCTTTCTGTAGTGTCAGTTATATATTCTGTGGTATGAGTTGACTTTCTGTAGATCGAATGTCTAATGCTAGATATACTGGTACAAGCAAAAAATAACGTAAATATAATGGACAGTTTGCTTAGATTGATTTGATTAGATCTTGACAGGTGCCATCAAAGTTGTAATAATTGAGTTTCTTGATAAAAAGTTATGTAATACTCCATCAAAAGTAATAGTAAAGCAATAGATAGTTACGTTTAACATAGTAGTTACTTTGTCAACTTCTAATTGCACAGCATCTCTGAGAGATTCGACGAGGTAGGTTAAAAAATATTATGAAGCTGGCGATAGTCAGCCGGCTTCGTTTTGCGCAGACGTTTTGTTGCCACCTGTTTGTCTTTCTGTAATGTTAGTTATATATTCTGTGGTATGAGTTAACTTTCTGTAGATCGAATGTCTAAAGCTAGATATACTGGTACAAGCGAAAAATACCGTAAAAGATAATGGACAGTTTGCTTAGATTGATTTGATTAGATCTTGACAGGTGCTATCAAAGTTGTAATAATTGAGTTTCTTGATAAAAAGTTATGTAATACTCCATCAAAAGTAATAGTAAAGCAATAGATAGTTACGTTTAACATAGTAGTTACTTTGTCAACTTCTACTTGCACGGCATCTCTGAGAGATTCGACGAGGTAAGTTAAAACATATTGTGAAGCTGGCGATAGTCAGCCGGCTTCGTTTTGCGCAGACGTTTTGTTGCCACCTGTTTGTCTTTCTGTAGTGTCAGTTATATATTCTGTGGTATGAGTTGACTTTCTGTAGATCGAATGTCTAATGCTAGATATACTGGTACAAGCAAAAAATAACGTAAATATAATGTACAGTTTGTTTAGATTGATTTGATTAGATCTTGACAGGTGCTACCAAAGTTGTAGTAATTGAGTTTCTTGATAAAAAGTTGTGTAATACTCCATCAAAAGTAATAGTATAGCAATAGAGAGTTACATTTAACATAGTAGTTACTTTATCAGCTTCTACTTGCACGGCATCTCTGAGAGATTCAACGAGGTAGGTTAAAACATATTTTGAAGGTAGCGATAGTCAGCCGGCTTTGTTTTGCCGAAACATTTTGTTACTACCTGTTTGTCTTTCTGTAGTATTAGTTATATATTCTGTAGTATGAGTTGACTTTCTGTAGATCGAATGTCTAAAGCTAGATAGTTACTTTGTCAATTTTTCTATGCTTCAGTGTATTTGTTTACTCTCTACTACTATTACTAAGGTATTCTAATTTGTAGCACAACTACATTTTCTATAATTATGTTTTCTAATGTCGACTGTCATTTTATTTGCGTTTTAAATAGCACCGCTCATCAAAACATTTCGTAGTACTGTTTATTTAGGCTAGTAAAATGGAAATAACTTATGTAAGTTAAGTTTTGCCAATTTAGGATCTTTCATTGGAAAAACAATGCGACGGTGTTGCCACTAAACGTTTCCAAACTTTTATTTTCTGGCAGTACTATGAACATAGTTGAGAAGTTTCTTTAAAAAGTATTTTTTACATCCCTTGTGTTTTTACGTAATAAGTATTTTCGAAAAAAAAATCTTTTATAGCAGTATCATCAGCCCAGTGATTTATTCTATTACAATCTTAAAAAATTATTTTCTCTGAAGTATTATAACTTTTGTTAAAGCGGAGATAACACTGGAGTTTTCCCTACCACCAGGGTTAAAGTTAAACAAATTTCCTTTTTATTTGTTATTTTTTTCTTATAGCATTGCCTTTTAAACAAAACAACTTTTTTCTTTAAGACTCTTGCTATTTTTGGATAAGATTTACGATTTGATACAAATCAATCTTCATTTGGAACATGTTTTTTGTTTTTCTGTTACATATTAGGTTTACAAATTCTTTCGCTTTCAAAACAGTATAAAATAAAATCCTAATGTTTTTTCTACGTCATATCTATTCTTATATTTTCTATTTGCTTAAAAATTTTGTAATTAGATGATAACTCACTTGTATAGTAATCAAATTTAAATACATGGAATGCTGGGTTATTTTATTCATAATTGTTAAGCAATAAATGATACTTGTATTAAAATAACACACTTCATCTACAGACGGACCAAATCACATTGTTGGTTAAGAATTCAGAAGTAAAAGTAAACTTTCCTGTTTTAAAACCGTACACTTTAGGTCACTAACTATTTCTATGTAATAGATATTGCAATAATATTACTCAGTATATATCACCACTACACCAAACACTTTATTTTTGCACTCAACGCGCCTTTCGCTAACCATAATAACTGCATCAGGAGCGATGATTAATTAAAGCTAAACTGCAAATCTACCTTATTTATACTTAGCCATCAGTTCCGGTCAAGTAACCAGTAGAGGGGACTATAAGGAATAGGCCCTTTGTCTTTTTTTAAATTACTTTTACTTTTTATAATTTCCATATTTCATAATCTTAAATTATCTAATGTTACAGTATGATCAAATTCAAGGGCATGTTCGGCAATGCTGGACTTTTCTGTTCTACTGTATTTTAAATATGCTAAATGTTCTTTAAATCGTGTTTTAACTGCCCAAGATAATTTATCGCAATGATTACAACTAATTTCATAAATCCTCTCACCATTAGCAATCTTGTCTTAAAGATTGGAAAGATATTCCTTAGATTGTCTGATGACTTACAGACTAAGGTGAGGCCTACCTTATTTAGTCCCCTGCTGTATTTCGGATTATATGGTATGGAGACATACTTGGTCTTATTTTCTTCGCGCGTAAGAAAGGTGGAATTCTAAATATTTAACCTGAACTTATGTCTATTTATTAACTTGTTTATTAAGTCATCGTCATAACCATTAACTCTAGTTATATTTATATTGCGATTCATTTCGTTATTAAAGTTTGCCCTCTTCAGAGGAAAAGTGACCAAACGATGAACTAAAAAACGTAATTCGGCTAATTTGTGTTGTTTGGAAAGAAAGGAATCATTAGGAATATATCTATCTGTTACTGTGTCTTTTCTATAGATAACAAATTCTAACATATTATTGGTTCTAATAATTAAAATATGTAGAAATGGCAGTTGTCCTTCGTTCTAAATTTCACCAGTAAATTTAATGGAATCATATCGGCTATTTAATTTGGAAACAAAATAATCTATATTTGCTTTCTTTCTACTAAAAATCTCGAAAACATCATCCACATACCTATACCATATCCTTGGGAAATACTCAAATTCTTGACTGGCTTCGGTGTCAAACTTACTCATGAATAACAATTCATTATTTTAACCTATATGCACCCGCAAATTGTTTTAAAATGAAAAAATCGTAATTTCTTAATATACCACTCAAAATTCCAAAATTATATCACAAACTTTAATCTGGACCAGATTGTGTCCTCTTAATATATATATATATATATATATATATATATATATATATATATATATATATATATATATATATGTACATACCAGGTGTATGCATAAGTTCTTGCCGATTTTTATGGTAAAGAAAACACGTAATTTTCAAGGGAAATTCATTTTTTATTTATTCAAATAATTGACCATTGGCTTCTGCCCATCTTTCAGGTAAATTAGGAATACCATGCCGGAAAAACTGCTTATCTTTTGCGGCAACCCATTCGTCGAACCATTTTCCAATTTCCTCGAAATTGGTGAAGTGCTGCTCTGCAAGCGCGTGCTCCATTGATGCGAAGAGGTGATAGTCAGATGGCGCCAGGTCGGGAGAGTACGGCGGATGCGGAAGGATGTCCCATCCAAGCGATTTCAAGGTGTCTTTCACTGGTTTTGCTGTGTGAGACGGCGCATTGTCGTGTAACAAAATCACTTTGCCATGTCTTCTGGCCCATTCCGGTCGTCTTTCGATCAATGCGTGATTTAAATTAATCATTTGTTGGCGATAGTGTTGTGCATTAACGGTTTCGCCGGGCTTTAAGAGTTCATAATACACAATACCGCTCTGATCCCACCAGACACAAAGCATGGTCTTCGATTTGGCCCTGGTATTGAAGGACCGGCTTCGCCAGGTCACAGCCACGATTTTCTCCGCTTCGAGTTTTCAAAATAAATCCATTTTTCGTCATCCGTCACAATTCGGTGCTGAAATGATTTTCTTTCGTGGCGTTGAAGCAGCATTTCACAAGTGACTTTACGATTTTCCATTTGCCGTTCATTCAAATCGTGTGGGACCCATTTACCGAGTTTATTGATCTTCCCCATTGTTCGTAAACGTCTGCTGATTGTTTCTTGTGACACATTTAATGCTTTTGCCAATTGCTGTTGTGTTTGAGTTGGGTCATCATCCAGTAACGCCTCCAATTCCTCTTCTTCGTACTTTTGTGGTCTACCAGAGCGCGCACTGTCTTTCACATTGAAATCATCACGTTCAAATTGTCGAGATCATGTCTCATATGTTCTAATCGATGGAGCGTATTCATCATATGTTTCTACCAGCAAACGATGACTTTCCGCAGCATTTTTCTTTTGATTAAATAAGAAAAGCAATGCGTGCCGCAAATGTTCATTTTCATGCTCAAAAGTCGACATGATCACTGAACGATACAATACAGACGCTAATGTTTGGCGGACTCAATTTGTGTATGTTGGTTAGGGTAATGTCAGACGAACAATCTGACGTATCTACCAAATTCATACACTGCGTACTGTTCGCTGCAAAAACTTATGCATACACCTGGTATATATATATATATATATATATATATATATATATATATATATATATATATATATATATATATATATATATATATATATATATATATACAGTGAAGTCCGTTTATAACGAATTCCAAAAAATCACTAAAAATAGTTCGTTATATCCGAAGTTCGTTACAAACAATAAACAAAATCTAATATCATTTTTCATTACTTTTTTTATTTAGATTAGGCGCTAATGCTTAGAAAAAATGAATAATAATAATTATTAAACTAAAAGAAAACCGTTCAAAGGAAAATATAACAAGTCACACTAAAGTTATTATTATGTGTGTTAGTACATAGACTAGTATAAACAAAAACATTAAAATAAAATTTTACTTGAAAAAGAAATAGTGTTTATATAATTGCCAAGGTCACAAAAACTACTCCACATATGTTCAGGAACTCCACGAGATTCCAAAAAATTGCAAGTTTCAGTCATTTTCTTAGTCATTTCTGAAATGGGTGGAACATAAATATTATCTCCTACTCCAAGCTCGTCTTCGTCGTCATTATCGCTTAAAATCTTTCCAGAAGTCACTGATGACACAATTTGATCATCAGTTAATATTTCTCTCGTCATTAGTTCATTATCAGTACATACATATTCTTCAAAATTAAAGCAATTAAACATCTCTTTAATCTCGATTTCCACTGTGCTTTGTTGAATGTCAGCACCGTAAACAAATTCTAAACAATCAGTAGGATCTTCTCGATGTTTTTCAATTCATTGAGTCAACAGTAGCTCAGCATCTGAGTCATATCTACATTCCTTCCTTAAAAATCCGCCATGCTTAAAACAGTTTGCAATGGTTTCTCTACTGACTCTTTGCCAAGTCATATGGATAAAGTTTATAGCGTCCAAGAGAGTTACAAAAAAATGTTGCCTTTATCGATCGTCTCTAACATTTTCATAAGTAAAATCTTTCTATAATGACATTTTAAAGAATGTCTCACATCTTGGTCCATAGGCTGGAGCTTTGCGCTTATGTTTGAAGGCATAAAAAACAATTTTATTTGCTGTAGATCAAGTTCAGGGTACGCTGGACAGTTGTCAATCTGTTTGTAAATTTTAATTCTTTGTCCCATTCGATCAGTTCCTTTTTAAAAATTTCTGATGTCATCCAGGCTTTACTATTTGACTTGTACTTTACTGGTGAATGTTTGCTTTTAAAACACCTGGGATTGGTGAACTTTCCTATCACGAACAATTTTCTTTTCTCTGTTTCAGACATATTTACAGTTATCAATACAGTAATCCTTGTTTTTGATAATTTTCCACCAGCATAATTCTCTCCGACAAACTTTAATGTCTTATCATGCGTCATCTTGTAAAACAAACCCGTTTCATCCGTATTAAAAATGTCCACATATTCATAACTTTTTCGAATTTCCAGCCATACATTGGCCAACCAGCAACAACAGTCATATCCACTCCTGCAGTTTCTCCCTACTATCTTACCTCGACTAATGTCATATTGCTTTTTAAATCGTTCAATCCAACTTCTAGAACAGTTCAACTCGGTGTTCTCTATTTTCCTTCCCAATTCGCTAGCTTTCTTTTGTAAAGTATAGCCGGTAATAGGAACATGGTCATGTCGTTTTTGACTAAACCATTTAAGGAGTCCTTTATCGACTTGGTCATGTGTAAATTTTATTTACTTTTTTACATCTTTTATCGTAGATTGATAAGATTTCTTGCCTCTTCTTCCATATGGTAGAAACCTTAGATTTAGTTAAATTCAACTGTTTGCAAATATCCACTTTGTTTAACTCCATTTCCTATTTTCCTTATGATATCGTGTTTGTCTTTTAAAGTAAATGCTTTATGTTTTTGTGTACTCATTTTAAAATAGAAACTTAAATATTCATTTTGCTACTAAAGGACAGAATCACTTCCCACAAAAGTGATTGCAGATTAAAGAAAAACTCTTGCGTGCTTGCCCAACATAGTAGCCAATTTTCACATGAATTTAATTTTGCTGAAACCAAAATCCTATGTAAAGAGAGAAATCTCGGCAGGAAAATCTTTAGGGAGATGGTGGAAATCCACCTTCAACCGAACTCGATCAATAAAAAAAACTGACATTGAGGATCTGAGTCCAATTTTCTCCAATTTATTACAAATAGGCAGTCAGAGTGAAAACTCTTACAATATATCTGACATATCTCTTTGATAATAATCCCACTAATTCTCACTAACTTTTCAACTTTAAAACGATCAAACAAAATGTCAACGTCATTTTCTAATATAAATTAACCACAACTTAACTGAGAGATAGAAACACACTGCCCTTATCAAAATGACAAGATAACATAACAAAAAAAATCCTTTAAAAATTAAAATCATTTTGCTACCACAAATTATCTGTACTCTCCCAACAAAATGAAGTAAAATTTTATTTTATTTCCCAGAGATGAATATGTCGAGTTTTCTTGTGTTTTTTTCTGTTTTTTCTGATGAATAAGTGCAATAAAGTGCCCCCACAAACAACAATTTTTGAACACACCACTTAGCAGTAAGTACTTTAATGTTACATATAAAATAGGGTTGTTCTTTACTTTTAATCTCAAAAATACTGATATTCTACTGTAATTGTAGCCCTGATGAAGAAAATGAAATATTTTCGAAAGCTTGGCGTAGCTAAAAAGGTGTCCAAAACTTTTTAGCTCTTTTCCAAAGACCGCTTACCCCAAGAACACAATACTGCTATATATATATATATATATATATATATATATATATATATATATATATATATATATATATAATGTGAGGATCTGAAAGTCTAAATATGCGTTTCGTACTAACATTACTTCTGACCCCGTTAGTTGTTTGAAAAACTTAACAGTACCAAAAAAAACATAACAAACAGAAGCATATGTTTTGGGATGTATTCTCTAATATTGGTTAAGTCAGAGATAAAAATAAAAAAGAAGGAGAAGAGGTAAAAACAGAGTTTAATTCTTATTTAACTTTGCTAGTGACAGATCGTAAACAAATCCGTTTTTATGGTAACAGATTAATATTAAAAATTAGGTTAGGAGAATGTGCTCCTAAGTTTCTTTTAGTACCATCTTCTTTAATATTTAACAAACGGTTATTTTCTGATGCTTGAAATATATGTGAAGAGGAAAGGAACAGATCGTCGTCTGAAAATGGTGATATACTAACATACCTACATCACGATTTACCTTTACTCGATTTTAAATATTAAAATATTCTATGTTTTGTACTAACAGAAATAATTTAGGTTCGTTATTGTCATATTTAAAATGTTTCCCTTATGCATATTACTTTTAGTTTGGTTTCTTTTTGCACAAAAATTTTTGCGAGGTACCCGGTCTTGTAATGAAATATCACACCAAACCGGATACCCGACAAAATTAGCCGATTACCCGATTTTGGCAATGTAGACCGGGTAGACGGAGTACCGGTTACATCTCTATTAAGTAACAGAGTAAACTACAAAAAATACCCTAACATCACTAGTATTTCCATAAAGTTTTAACTATGCTGTCGAAATGACAATATAAGATAGTTTTATTTTCAATTTTTTGTAATCAAAAATGTTTTTCTGAATTCATGAATTGCTCCGAAAAGAAACTAAATGCAAAGGTTTTCTATTTGTTGCAAGTTTGTTGTATATCACCCCAGTCTCTGTTACAATGATAAAACTGGATACATATTTATGCTACGACGTCATAGTTCACCGTTTAAAAAATTCTATTTCCGAAGCTCAACTTTTCATATTTTACGGTAAAATGTCGGAAAAATAAATAAAATATGACGATGGACTTCTGGGATCCGCTTTAATAGAATTCCGGAAGAACCGGATGGGAAACAGTTTTGTGTGTTTTATTTAGCTTAAAAATTCTAAAAGTTGGGTCAGCGAAGGTTGGAAGGCAAAAAATGCGAGCTGAAAGAGTAGATTTAGCCTAATATATAAAAGTTTTATTTTTAAAATGTAAATTTTGTTAAAGTGGGGCCTACATTATTGCTATTCAGGAAATACAAAACTATTTTCTTACGTCATACAATGATGGCTCGTAAATAAGTCTAAATTTGTCTGGTTTATTGCGGGAAACACAACAAAAAGCAAAGGTAATGGGACTTTAGAGAGTAACCTCGCTCCTTGGAAATTTAGTACTATAGAGTGGTTTATAAAAAGATAATTGTGCTACTATCGCGAGAGAGAGAAAATTTCACGTTGAGTATCCTTAACGTAAATTAAACCTCAAGTACTCAACCAACTAAAAAATGTGTTCAGGAGTTTTAGGAAACTGGTTTGACTTTAAGTAAACCTGAGGCATTGTGACCTAAGATAACACATTGTGATGCAAGGGTGGAGTGCTATTCAAGGTTAATTCGATGGGATTCCGGCCTCTTTATACCGACAAATTGTCAGAAATGTGTCCGAGAGTTCACTACAACGGAGCGTTACAAAAGATCGATGTCTACACATCGTTTATTTTTTAAAGACATAAACATAAATCTACATAATTATTTGAATAAACAGTACTACAATATAGTATGTAAATTACATATCCTTTTCTATTTTATTACATAGACTTTGTACTTTAATTATATACAGCTCCATTGTCACTTTGAACATATGTACAGGGTGAGTCGACGATAGAGTAAAGTTCATCCTACTTTCAAATTTATTTTTAAATTCTGCGTAAAATTTTATAACTTTTTTATTAATAATGTTATATACCTAAACCTAGTAGTTTTTCCAATATTTCAATTTAAAAAAAAAATACTAGTTTTCAGTTTTGTAAAAAACTGACAGCAGCGCCATTGTTTCTGAAGGTGGAATACTCATAATTGGTACGAGCGTTCTACAGAGATGAAAAAAAAGATAAATGCAAAGAAATTTGAGTTAGATGCTACAGGGTGTTCAAAATAAATTTAAGCATTTCGACTATTTTAAATTGAAAAATCTCAAATTTTTTTACACCCTGTATATTATTATTTTTTCTGATAGAATTTACAAAACCCTCCAACTTTTATTAAGTATGTCATATACCTATTTCTAATAGTTTTCGATTTATTTTGAATTTTTCAATTTTTACCCTTGTTTTTAATACACTTACGCTATTGTGAAAACATAAACAAAATGTTAGTAATAATTTTAACATAGTTTAACTTATCTAGTGATTAATTATTATGACGTAATAAATGTTCAAAAATATGCCCGACTACTTGAATACACTATGTTTTACTATATTTTCCTTCGCTTTCCTTAGCATAAAGGGCGCTATTGTCCTGCACGCATCCCGTATCCTATTTTCCATATCTACTAGTGCTGTAGGGGGATTAACATAAACACGATCTTCAATGCAGCCCCACAAAAAGAAGTCGAAAGGTGTTAAGTCACATGTTCGAGGAGGCCACTGAATGAATCCATCCCTACCGATCCATTTTTGTGGGTAAAGATCGTTTAAAAATTCCCGAACTTCCCGAGGGTAATGAGCAGGAGCTCCGTCTTGTTGAATCCACATTTGTTCCCTTTCAACGTTATCAACTGCTTCAAGAAACTGGGGTAATTCGTTTTGCAAAAAATTTAGATATTTAGGCCCGTTAAGCTGTTCGCGGAAAAAATATGGACCAATATTTCGAAAATTTAATATTCCACATCATAAATTAAGCGACCAATGGTTTTGGTTTTGAACTTCCTGGACCCAAAATAGATTAACTGTTGAATAATAATGCATGTTATGGCTGTTAACTACTCCATTACTGCGAAAAGTAGCTTCATCAGAAAACATTATTTTGGATAAAAAATTTGGATCGGCCTCTATTGCTTCATTCAAGGTGGTACAAAAGTTTGTTCGTCGTTCAAAATCACGGTCTTGAAGTTCTTGATGTAGTTCCATATCAAAGGGTTAATACTTGTATTTTCTCGTGGTGCGATTAGCCGTAGATAGGAGACAAGTCAGCTAGTTGACGGCTGCTGACCTGGGGATTATCTTCAACATTATTCGGAGTTACCTTTAACTTACCCATAAATACCTCTTATGAGTCTTTCATAGACCTTTTTAGCGAGTTTTCCTACATCTGACTACTCGTGTTTTCAGGATTTCCTAATAGCCAAATCGTCCCAAATTTTGACGAAAAGCTCTCATTAAAAGTTAACACGCTGCCTTGCATTGTCGTGCAGGTAGTTTTTTGGACGGAAAATACGATAAAAAAAAATTGCTGCTCTAAAGTTAACCCCTTCAGTTGTAGTGGGAATCATGCTTCCAACCTCATTAATTTAAAGATGTATAGTATAAAAACTACGTGAGCGTTGCACAGATGACAGAAAATAGATCGGGCTGGTGGCGCTGCGCACATGTTTCTTCTCCGATCGCCATTAACAAAATTCCTTTGAGTAATTCAGATTTGTTGTATTTTCAGTAACTGTTTTCTTTGTACCTGGATGTTTAAATGAAATATAAGTACCTTATACTTAAAGCGTAGGCTTTTATCTTTCATTTCCTACCTTTATATGTTTTTTTTTTTATTTTAAGTTTAAGTTATATGATTAATAATGATCAAAAATACGTTAATCGCGAACACATTTTTAAGATCAAAATTACAAAAAAGAGAAAGTTTTTTAAAGTTTTAATGATTTTCTAATATCAAGTATACTTTTAACTGTAACTAAAAAAAAAATGTCCTACTTTTATTGACCATTTTATACTGCTTTGAACATAAAATTAGCGACGGTGCACTACAGCCGACAAGTTTTCATATTTAAATAACACAGACAATGTAGATATTTTTAATTGTTCTTATATTCAAACTTAAGATGTAATAATGATATAAGCCCGTTAAAATCACGCAAACAAATTTTCGTTTTCAGTTTTACAAATTATAAGGCAACTAAAATAAAAACTATTAGTATCATCGGAAACCTGAAAATCTCCTCTTCCAAAAGCTATCTTTTATTTTTTTTTTTTTTTACACTCTCAAAACAGGTAATATCGATCAATCTTCCAGCGGTGCCCGTAGACTTTTAAATTAACCTGTTTGGTGCACTACACTTTTTGAAATTGCATTCTACGTCCAAAAATTAACTTATTTGTACTGTAACTAGTCGAAAAATCTGCTTCGACTTAGAAGACACGCTGTATATATTTTAATTTTAGTGTAACTTTGTTCATCCCTTATGTGCCATTCGAAATGCGGACTGAATAAACTTTCAGCAACCAGTTTTACATTTGGATATTTTTAGAATACAAATGACCTCTCAAATATTTGCAAGTCAATTTTAACTACAGGCGTTGGGTCATGACAAGATTTTTAGGGATTTTATTACGAATGGTTTAATCAAAAAACGGTTTTAAATTGGGCTTTCAAAGTGCGTATTAATTCAGTTACATAAATATTGAGTATATACTTTTTTATTATTATTTCCTTTAATATAAATCTTTATATACAGGGTGTTATGTAAATCATTCTATTGAAATGGGTGACTCGTAGCGTCATGTAGAAGTACAATACTTTTTTTCAAATTCAAAATTTTTTGAAAAATTTAAAAAAAGCACAACTGGATTTTACCGCCAAAGCAATCCGCACCTCAAAGGCTTATTGTTACTGTGTTGCCAACCATACGATTTTTTTTTAGCAAATGTAGATTTTCAAATTTTAGGTACAATTAATCTAATAACAAATTAAATTAATAATATATAATATACCGCACACCTCGTAAAAATAATATTTAACCATAATTAACCATTATTTATTATTTCAAAAGTAAATGCGTTTATATTCTGGGTCATCACCACTTAACTTAATGGCTTTGACGTTTAAGTTAACCTTATTTGTTTAAGCAAGTCTTTTCTAAGATTAATACCGAAATGTGTAACAAATCTAAGGTTTGTTAGTGCTAAAGTGAAAAAACAAGGTAAGTTTTAAAAGTATTTGTTCAATACTTATTTTCTATCAATATGGAATCGGTTGTCGTGCATTTCCAGCTCCGTAGCATAAAATAATATCGGTCAGTTTTGTGGCGGTTCACAGCATTTTAACACTTTCCAAACACTGTATGAATTAAAATAGCACCAGATCTGTATTTTTGTAAACACCAACTAAAGTACCACTTTAAGGCCTGAAAAGAAAGTTGCAATTTAAATTTTCGCAGTTTTATGTCATATACAGATATTTCATCGTCTGAGAGAAGTAATTTACCGTCTGTCACACTAATTTTGACGTTTGATGTTTGACGTCTTTCCATAAATTTATTTATGGATTTTGACTTTATAGACTTTTCTTTAATAGGCAACCAGTGTAATAGAAAGAACACAAGGCGTATACTGAATTGCCTATCTATTCTTTATTTAACAAATTGTTTATCGTTTTCACGTTTTTACCGATATTTTTTACCGTTTCACAACAACTAGTATCATTAAAGAAGAGATAAGCTCAACTACGAAAAAACTCGCCAAACCAAAAATAAACGGGTTAAAGTTTTTTGAATAAGTGAAGGTTATGCAGCATAATTTTAGTGCATAACATTCTCTTGTTTTTTTTTAAACGGATTATAGTGTAACGCAATAACTTATCACTTGTTTTTTTTAGACAGCTTATAGTGTAACAATAGTACAGTTATTTTTAGAATAATAAACCATTCCCGGATAAATAAGTTAAAATTGTTAGTAAGTGATGCAATTCAACAAAACCTTCATCCTTCAATAACATAGGCACACAAAAAAAAAATTGTCGTGTTCTGGTCATTTCTGTCTGCTGAATCCAAATTTGATATTAGTTTAATCAGATTGGCTCAAAACAGTAGTTACAATCTAAAAAACTATCAAATTATTGCTTAAACAGTGACCTCAAAAGAGTAACCGCATAAAGTGTGAATTTTAGCCCGTTGTTGCAACCTTCATAACTTGGAGACAAAAAAAGCACACTTAATGTAAAGGTCTTAAATTAGAGCTAAAAGCTAAAAAAAATATATTATTTAATCTTTTTTTATTTATTTACCGGTAACCAAGCATAATAAAAATTTGACAAATAAAAATCAACAACAAAAAATTACCTGAATTAACTAAACTTAACTAAGGTAATAAAGACAAAACAAAATTAAACAAATAGTAAAGAAATAAAACATACAGTAAATCTAAATGAAAGCTTAGAAAGCAACAATCGAAAGATAACAAACCAGAGACCAAGGCACAAAACACAATGCACAAGCATCCACAAGTGTCATTGCTGCCTCAAAGAGTCATCCTACAATATTCGCCTGAGGCCGCCAAGTGACACATTAAAAAAATCAACATCATCATCATATTGCGTCTGGCGTGAAACCGTGCGATGGGGGAATGTAAGGCATAGTTGGATCTATGAACAGAGTGCACTCCTTATATTTCTGGGTGTCATCATCGTCACTCAATTTGTTGAGCGTTAATTTGGGAGCAAATATGTCCTGCTATGAACATGTTGCAGGCATAGCAAGGAGAACTTCTCAAAAGTTGGGAATGTTATTTCAGACCAGAAAGCTTACACTCCAGAACAACTGTTAATTCTTTACAAAGCTGAAATTCGACCAACTATGGAATACTGCTCCGATATTTGGGGCTTTACTACCAAACACACTCTGCATTTGTTGGATTCTGTTCAGAGAAGAGCTGTTCGTCTGATTGGAGACCCGGAACTGACTTGCGGCCTTGATTCGCTGGAACATCGAAGAACGGTTGGCGACTTGAGCTTGTTCTACAAGTATTTTCATGGAAAGCGTTCGAAGGATGTAGCCCGCTTAATTCCTACCAGAGCGGTGCATGTTAGAAATACACGTCGCGCTAATACTTCACATCCGTATGAGGTTCAGCTTGTTACTCCGCGTACAAAGCTTTTCAAGCAGTCTTTCATATGGAGAACAGCATCCCTTTGGAATAATTTGCCAAGGGCTGTGTCTCCCACCGAGTACAATTTACAGCGATTCAAGAACAACGTGAATCGCTTTTTCTGCACACGTGCCGCTTCTGGAATGCTTTAGGGACCTCCCTGTAGCACGTGTGCTAGACCCATAAAAAAAAAAAACCGTTCTTCTATGTTCCACTGGTTGCTGGTCAGTTCTAGGTCTTCAGTCAGGTGACCAGCTCTCTTCTGAATAAAATTCAACGAATGCCGTGTATGCTTGAAAGCAATGCTTCAAACACGGAGGCATTATTTCATATCTCCTAATAGACGTTGACGCCCGCTTCTCTAAATGTGTCTCTGTCCCTCGCCACATGAAACAATTCCCCTACATTCATGCCGGCCCATTTTCTGATGTTTCTCAGCCAAGACGTTTTCTTTCTTCCAAGACCCTTTCTACTGTCAACTCTTTCCTGCATGATAGTTTGCTTCTTCTCTTCTTCTTCTGCGGCCTGTTTTTCTTCACGCGTTTCCTTTATGGCGTTCCTGTTGACGAAGACACCCAACTTTCTTTCCATCGTTTCAAGGGTATTCCTGGAGCTCTCTTTCCTGCTGGTCTGTGGTCTCTCGCTATTTTCATTATTTTGTCATCGTCTGCTTTTTAAATATGTTCGTTCCATTCTTTTCGTCTCCCTCTCACAAACTTAACAACATCTTCAGTCCTACATTCTTCTCTTACATTTTTGTTTCTTATTCTATCTCTTTTTGTTTTCCCCATTATTGATCTTAGGGTACTCAACTCTGTTGTCCATATCAATTACTTACTGTTGCCTTATATATTTTCACCTTATTTTCTGTTCTGAAGTACCAATTTTTTGAGGCTACGTCTCTTAAACGTCCAGATAATCTGGCTGCTTTCATAACTTGTTGTCTGACTTCTTTATAACTATTTCTCTCAATTGTTATTTCTGCCCCCATGTATGTGAAAAACATTACTTGGTCTATAATTCTATCATTCGCTTCAAGTTTGCATCGTATGGGTTTTTTTGAGATAACCAACGATTTTGTCTTTTCTGTTGATATCAGCATGTTATATTGTTTTGCCGCCGTTGTGAATCTGTAAAGAAGTCTCTGTAGATTGTCTTCGTAATCTGCGATTAGTATCGCATCGTCGGCGTAACACAGAATGGTGAGATTATTTCTTCCCATTTTATATCCTGACAGATGCTTCACGCTGTCTATGAGTTTGTTCATAACAAAGTTGAAAAGTATTGGGCTTAAGGAATCTCCTTGTTTGATACCAATTAATGTTAATCTCTTCGGTTATGCCATTTCCCGTTTGTATTTTGGTCTTAGTATTTATGTATATATCTTCTGTTATGTTTATTAATTGCCTAGGTATGTCATTTTCTTTCAATACTTTTATCACGTCTTGTAGTCTCACTCGATCAAATGCCTTCTGTAAATCAACAAAACACATGAGGGCTGGCGTGTTGAATTCGACCGCCTTTTCAACTGTTTGACGAACTGCGTAAATGGCATCATTGGTAGACCAGTTTTTTCGAAATCCTTGTTGTTCTTCGTTTATAGTTAATCGCTGTTTGTTCTTTTCTAATATTATTTTTATTAATAATTTCTGTGTTGTACGAGGCTGGTTTGAAAAGTCCGTGCAAAAATAAAAACTACTTATGTGTTTGGGGTAAACCTTTTTATTTTTCGACATAGTCTCCTTTTAGGCTTATACACTTCGTCCAACGATGTTCTAGTTTGTTGATCCCTTCCGAATAATAGGATTTGTCCAAGTCTGCAAAATATCCATTAGTGTCTGCAATCACCTCCTCGTTTGAATAAAATCTTTGTCCCGCCAGCCATTTCTTCAAATTGGGGAACAAATAGTAGTCCGAGGGAGCCAAGTCTGGAGAATAGAAGGGATGTGAAACTAGTTGGAATCCTATTTCCATTAATTTTGCGACCACAACTGCTGAGGTGTGTGCTGGTGCGTTGTCGTGATGGAAAAAGACTTTCTTGTGGGCCAATCGCGGGCGTTTTTTCTTGCAGCTCGGTTTTCAAACGGTCCAATAACGATGAATAATATTCACCTGTAATAGTTTTACCCCTTTTCCAGATAGTCGATGAGGATTATCCCTTGCGAATCCCAAAAGACAGTCGCCATAACCTTTCCGGCCGAAGGAACGGTCTCCGCCTTTTTTGGTGTAGATTCCCCCTTGGTAACCCATTGTTTAGATTGTTGTTTGGTCTCAGGAGTATAGTAATGTATCCATGTTTCATCCACAGTGACGAAACGACGCTTAAAGTCCTCCGGATTCTTCTGGAACAGCTGCAAACCATCCTTGCAACACGATTCCGTTTTTGGTCAAGCGTGAGCAATCACGGCACCCATCTTGCGGATAGCTTTCTCATGTCCAAATGTTTATGCAAAATATTATGTACCTGTTCAGTCGAGATGCCCACAGCACTAGCAATCTCACGCACCTTAACTCTTCTGTCATCCATCACCATATCATGGATTTGATCAATGACTTCTGGAGTCGTAACCTCCACAGGCCGTCCACAACGTTCAGCGTCACTTGTGCCCATATGGCCAGTCCGAAAATTTTGAAACCACTTATAAACTGTTCTAATCGAAGGTGCAGAGTCACCATAATGTTTATCAAGCTTCTCTTTAGTCTCCTGAGGCGTTTTGCCTTTCATAAAGTAATGTTTAATCACCACACGAAATTCTTTTTCGTCCATTTCTTGAAAATCACTCGACTTCCTTGATTCACACGAATGCCAAACACAAAGAAATAGACCAATATGGCTGAAACTTGGTGTGCGTTCATTCAAGAGATGCTACTAACTAAACATGACCTCGATACTCGCCGGTGGTGCCATCTCTCGGATTTTGCACGGACTTTTCAAACCAGCCTCGTATTTAAAAGTGTAATTCCTTTCTAGTTTTTCAGGGTTATTTTTATTTCCTTTTTTGAATATTGGTATAGTGATACCTTTTTTCCATTCCAAAGACACTCTTCCATTTTTAAGAGCGATGTTGAATAGTTTCATTAGTTCTACTAACATATATTCTCTTCTAAATTTTAGTAGTTTTCATTGCCCCTTGAACATCTTTCCTTGTGATTTCTACTTTTTCTTCTTTCAAATTCATTGTTTCGGGATTTGTTGACTTATGTTCTTCTTCTCTGTATAGAATTTCAAAATATTATTCCCATTTTTTATTGTTAATGGGGTTTATTTTTATAGTTTCATTTACTTCTGTTTTTCGATTCCTCAGCATAATAGTTTGCAATAGTGAAAATTTGTCGTTTCTGATTATACGGCCTGAGTAGGATGTTTTTAGTACTTTTTAAGATTATCGAGAGTTTTCTGCCTTAGCCTATTCTTCGTAGAACTTCCACATTTGTGATCCTGGCTATCCATGGGATTTCTAATATTCGTCGATAGAGCCACATTTCACATTCGCACATTGTTCAATATTTGTAAGAAAATTGGATAAAAACAAAAAGGTTTTTTCCTTTTATCAGTTTGTTCTTTGACTCTAAATCTAATTTTTGATAGAGTGCCTTCAATCCACGACTATATAAAAAAATACTTGGATTGATTCAGCCGATACTTGGTGGAGACCGATAACTAAAAGTTTTGCAAGAAGTAAAACACTACTTAAATTTCCACTAAATTTTTTTTATTTTCAACACATGACATGTTTCGCTGTACGAGAGCTTCTTCAGATGGTTTGTTACAAAATGAGTTGGTTCACAATTTATGGCAGGTAATAAAATAATTTAATTAAAACAGATTTAGTAATGGTGAATTATTTAAGTCTAATTGTTCATTTATTAAGGAGTCTGAATTTTTCAATTTGTTTATTTCTAAAGGTTCTAGGTAATTAAGTATCAAGCTCTTTGTGCAAGTATGTAATATTTCAAAGTTTAGGTTGAATTGGTGGTTATTTTCGATTAAATGATTTGCGTAATTTGAGTTATTTTTTCTATTGATGTATGATGAAGCAGGTTCTTTTATGCTTTTTAAAAAACTTCTTCCTGTTTGACCTGCTCAAAAACATATATAGGTCAAACAGGAAGAGGTTTTTCAAAAAGAATAAAAGAACATGCTTCATCATACATCAATAGAAAAAATAACTCAAAATACGCAAATCATTTAATCCAAAATAACCACCAATTCAACCCAAACTTTGAAATATTACATACTTGCACAAAGAACCTGAAACTTCATTACCTAGAATCTTTAGAAATAAACAAATTGAAAAATTCAGATTCCTTAATAAATGAACAATTAGATTTAAATAATTCACCATTACTGAATCTGTTTTAATTAAATTATTTTATTACCTGCCATAAATTTTGAACCAACCATTTATTATAGTAATTTTACCCTCATTTTGTAACAAACCATCTGAAGAAGCTGTCGTACAGCGAAACATGTCATGGTGTTAAAAATAAAAAAAATTTAGTGGAAATTTAAGTAGTGTTTTACTTCTTGCAAAACTTCATCAAAAAAATATTTTGGGTTTTTATTGACCTCTACTTTAAAATAAGCTCATAAAAAATGTGAATGATCCACCGAATGGGCATTATATCGATTTCCTGTTCGAAAAGTTCATTCCTCTATCAGATTTATGACTAAAATAAAATTTAATAGATTTCAATTATTAATTAATTTCAGCGAGAATATTATCTTCTTTACAAATAACCATAATAAAAATAATTAAGGCCATTATATTAAAGTACATTTGTTTTTGTCACGAACTTTACAAATTATAGAATAGCTTTAACGGGCGTGGCAACAATATATAACTTGTATATAATTGAAATAGGACGGTTTAATTAAATATATGACAATATGACTGTGACAATAACGGGATCAATAAATCACTAGAATAAAATGTAGTAAGAGACTTTGCCTTATAAACGGGAGTTGGCGAATTGCCTCCCCGCAGGTAGTAGTAAAAATGGTCAGATTTAATGAGCCTCATTTATAGGTAGATTGCCTCCCAAATCTTTTTCTGCCAAATGAGTATTTTCCGGTAATTAAGGATAGGTATAAAATATTGCAAATAAATGTGGTATATATAGTTGACATATAGCTTATAATATTTATCAATTTGATTTCTCAATTCCATCAGTAAAGACGCGAAACATTTTCTTAACATGAATCCCAGTATCACCCTGCACTGCCGAAGAGTATTGAAGATACTTTTAAAATTCTGGAAGAGATCAACATCATAAGGTTAACCGTTTTAACTTATTAACAGTAGAAGTAACCAAATAGTCCAAATAGGTCTCACGAATTTATTTAGATGTGAGCGTATTGCTGATTTTGTTAAGGGTTCTGTTTGTAACAATATTGTTTTAAAATCTGTAAATACTTTTAATATATTTCCTGTAACAAAAGTTCCGGGCCTGGTTTGTGAAAGCTCTCACAATGATACTGATGATAAAGGTAATGTAGGAAAACTGTCATTTACTTCTGAAACTCACGATCAAGGGGAGGGTCATGGGGCGTAAGGTCAAATATTGCTGTGGATGAACTAGGATCAAATCCAATACGTCAGGTATTACTTGAGATTATCGATGGGATTGTAGAGGGGGAGATCAATAACGTTTATCCTAGTAATTATAAAGATTTTTTATACCCGCGTCTGTCCCAGTGGGGACTAACCGAAACTTAAACACAATTCAGAGTAAAATCAGTTTCTCAAAGAATCTAACATTATGTCACATAAACATCCAAAGTATTTTTAGTAAACTAAATGTCCTAGAAAATATGTTAAAAACAGAGAATATTGACATTATGTGTATAACAGAGCATTGGCTTCAATCTGCGGGCGATTTTCATATCGAAGGGTATTGTGTCATCTCGTGTTTCTCCAGAGTTAATTCTAGACATGGAGGTTCCCTTATATTAGTTAAGAATAAGTACAAAAATGTATTTAAAGCAAGTAATAGTATATTGGAATCATCTGTTGAAATGCACAGTGAATTGTGTGGAATTTGTTCCGTCGATATCTGTATACTGTGTTGTTATCGTCCTCCATCTGGAGACTTGCAGGTTTTCTTTGATTCTGCAAGTTCCGCTCTTTCTGCCGTTTTTGGTCGCAGCAAGTCTGTTGTTTTTTGTGGAGATTTGAATATTAATTACTGTGTCAATAATGAGGTAAAAATGCAGCTTTGTGATCTGTTTGATTCTTTTGACTTACAAGTAACTACCACAGATCCAACAAGAGTGTATACAAACTGCAATGGGCACACAAGCGTATCAGTGATTGACTATGTAGTTACAAATATTGACAAAACTTTATATCAGTGCTCTATTTTCAACCCCCATATCAGCGATCACTATTCGCATAAATTTGTTGTCAGTCTCCCAGAAAAAGGGAAACCTAAAAAGCAATCTGCAGGTATTAAAATGTATCGTGTTTTTTCTGAACAGAATATAACTAGCTTTGCCGATATGATTAGGCTGCAAAATTGGGAAAATATATTGAGCATATATAGCGACTGTGATAGCTTGTGGAATCTTTTTATTGATACTATCGTCTACTGTCTAAATTGTTGTTGTCCATACAAAAAGAAGTATTTAACATCGCCACTATCTCCAAAAGGATGGTATAACAAAGACCTAGCTAGCCTGAAAGAGAAATTAGACCATCTATATTGGTTGCACCACAGGAATAATGACAGTAAGGCTTTAACTGAATACCGTAATCTTAAAAAGAAGTATAGGACTAGAATAAATTTGACAAAAAAACTCTATTATAAAAACAAAATAACTAATTCTGATAACAAATCAAAAACTATTTGGTCTATAGTTAATAATGCTTTAAATAAAAACAACACACAAAGTTCTATTTCGCTTCTTGTAGATTCTGAGCTTACTTCTGAACCAATCGTGGTTGCAAACATATTTGTAAATTATTTTCGCACTATCTCTGAAAACAAACTACAAAATAAATATGGATCAGCTAACGTGAAAGATTGTACCGAACATCAAATACTATGGTTATGGAATCTGTTACTGAGATTGAGGTTCTCCAAATTATTTCTAAAATAAAGAATAAACAAACAGCTGGATCTGATGATATAACTACTAAAGTGGTAAAAAATATTAAGTATTCAATCGCTAAACCGCTTTCGTTCTTAATAAACTTTAGTCTTAATAAGGGTATCTTTCCTAAAGTTTTCAAAACCGCTAATGTTATCCCGGTCTATAAGAGGGGTGACCGTAATGATGTAGGGAATTATAGGCAAATATCTATACTTAGTACTTTCTCAAAAATATTTGAGAGAATTGTGTACCAACGAGTAATCAATTTTGTTACCAAATACAACTTACTACACTCCGCACAACATGGTTTTTTGCCTAATAGATCAATTGAGTCTGCCTCTTTCCACTATTTAAATCAGGTTTTCCGCAATGTTGATGACGGTAAATATGTTATAACGCTTTTTTTTGACCTTTCTATAGCCTTTGATACGGTACACAAAGCATCGCTGATGAAAAAATTATACAATATTGGCATTCGAGGCAGCCTGCTGGAGTGGATAGGGTCATATATGACCGACAGGGGGATGGTGGTGAAATATGATGGCATTGTTTCTGAAAAGAAAGCGGTCGATCTTGGCGTTCCACAAGGATCTGTCTTGGGACCCTTGTTATTTATACTATATGTAAATGACCTGCCATTAAATATTAGAACAGGGCAAGTGATTATGTATGCAGACGATACCACCATTGTGACAGCTTCGGACACTGTAGATGGTCTTTATGATGATGTTTCATGTGTGTGCAGGGATATGGAAGCATGGTGCAGAAGAAATGGCCTTGTACTGAATGTTGAGAAAACTATCTATATGAATATATTTAATAAAAAACCATTAGCGTCGATGTTTGCCAATTCCCTTGGTGTAAACCTTGAGGAGAAAGCTAAGTTCCTCGGTACGTTTGTGGATCATAGGATTTCTTTTAGGCACCATATAGATCACATATGTGCTAAATTAAACTCAGCTTACTTTGCAATTTTAAGCTTAAAAAGTACCTTTGATAGTGACGGTCTCTTGGCTGTATATTATTCATTAGCTTTTAGTCACATGTCTAACAATGTTGTATCCTGGGGTGCTGCTGTTGTGAAAAGTAAACGTATATTTGTGAACCAAAAGAAAATAATCCGTCTGATTTTTAATCTAAATTTTCGTAAAAGCTGCCGAGATACGTTTATAAAACAACGAATCCTAACTTTTCCATGTCTTTACATATTAAGGTGCTTAACTCTTGTAAACAATAATAGACACCTTTTTGAGATGCTGGGAGCAACAAATATATATAACACCAGGAGTAATAGTGTATTAAAGGTCCCCATTCATAGATCAACGTTCTTCAAAGGCTCTCCCCTCTATAGTTGCATCAGCCTTCATAATGGAATGCCTGCAGAACTGCGAAAATGCGTGGTCCAAGATTTATATCTCGGCTAAAGTCCTTCTTACTGGAAAATGCTATTAAACTGCAGTTGGTTTGTTTCAATTAGCTTCAGTTTTCTTGTGATACGGTAATACTTATAACTAGTACTACGGCAATAAAAGCAAAGGAACCTTGGCGAAGAAATAGTCATAAAACTATTTGTCTGTGATTTCATCAAAATATTGTGATTTATTAACTGTGGTAGCATGTCGAGAAAGTGTAGTAACGATCCTAACTCTTTCATAAGCAAAAACGAAATTTCAGAAAACTAGTCTTGAAGAGTGACCACCGGTATTTTGGTTTCACTGTGGCCCATCAAGACAAATCTTGGGCCCCTCATATTTGTTGCATAGGACGTATGAAGAATTTAACCGATTGGAAGAAAGGGTCCCGTCATATGTCGTTTGCTGTACCCATATTTTTGTTTTACTGACGTAAATGATATAAATTTCAAGAAAAAACACACAGTTATTTACCCTAATTCACCTTCAGCCATGAGACCAGTCCCTCATAGTGAAAATTTGTCTATACCAGTTGCATCTTCGTCCGTTGAGATTGACGATACACAATCCTCCAATTCAAGCCAATGTGTTGATGAAAACGATGACTCTGAGTTTAAAGAAATTCTAACCAAGCCACACTTGATAAATCAAGAAGACCTAAACGATTTGGTTCGCGATTTAAATTTGTCAAAAAAGCAGCCAGAACTATTAGGATCTCGATTAAAGGAATGGAATTTGCTACATCATGAAACTAAAATCAGCTATTTTCGAAATCGTGATCAACGCTTCAGATCATACTTTTCTCAAGACGGGGACTTGATGTACTGTAATGATATAAATGGGATTATGAAGATTTTGGAAATCGATTTTGATCCCTCCCAGTGGCGTTTATTCATTGACTCTTCTAAAACAAGTCTAAAAGCAGTGTTACTGCATAACGGAAATATACTTCCTTCTGTACCTCTGACCCATGCTGCTAATATGAAAGAAACTTATGAAAACATGAAGTTATTACTTGAAAAAATCAAGTACAGTACATATTCTTTCAAAATCTGTGGCGATTTAAAAGTTGTGGCCCTATTCCTCGGACTTCAGCTGGGTTATACTAAATTCTGCTGCTTTTTATGTGAATGGGACAGCCGAGACAGAACAAACTACTATCATAAAAAAATAAGGCCTACGCGTGCATCATTCATTTCTGGACAAAAAAATGTGAAGTACCCCTTGTAGACCCATCTAAAGTACTTCTTCCACCATTGCATGTCAAATTAGGCCTGACCAAAAATTTTGTAAAGACAATGGATCGCAATGGGAGTGGATTTTTGTATCTAAAAGAAAAATTCCCCAAAATAAGTGATGTAAAGATAAAAGAGGGTATTTTCGTAGGACCTCAAATCAGGGAGTTAATAAAAAGATCCGTTATTCGAAGAAAAATTGAACGACTTAGAAAAACCGGCATGAAAATCTTTTAAGAATGTTGTTGCAAATTTTTTGGGTAACCATAAGAGTGATAGCTACAGAGAGTTGGTTAGCGAGCTATTGTTGGCTTATCAAGCATTGGGTTGCAACATGTTACTCAAGATTCATTTTTTAGACTCACACCTGGATTTTTTTCCTCAGAATTTGGGGGCTGTAAGCGATGCGCACGGAGAAAGGTTCCATCAGGACATTTCTAACATGGAAAAACACTACCAGGGCAAATGGAACCCAAATATGTTGGCAGATTACTGCTGGACAATCAAAAGGGACCAACCAGAATCTAAATTTGCTAGAAAATCTTAGATCGTAACTTCATAATAAAACTTTTTTACATTTTTGATTTAGGAGGTCATTGTTTTTTTAAATATTTTAAATTACTTAAGAGGATAAAATTCTTGGCTAACAGATTTTTTTTAATGTTTGTTTTTACTGCCAACCACCTATTAAAGTAAAAGATATTATAAAAGTCCATGTGACACGACAAAGTTACAATTTTGTTTACCAGTGTATTGCCCTCAGTTCTTTCTTACTATTCATGGGTGTTATAACGAACATTATATCCCAGTAATTTTTTCGTTGTTGCCTGATAAACGGACGGAGACATACATAAAATTATTTAATTTGATATATATAATTTTGTCAAACTAGAAATTTTGGAAGTTGTAATTGATTTTGAGAAAGGTATCCACAAGGCTGTTCAACAAACTTGACCACTAGCAAAAATAGTTCGATGTTGGTTTCATCTTTCACAATGTTGATATTGAAAAATCCAAGAATACGACTTAACATGTTCGTATAAAGATGAAACTTCTGAAGTTGGAAAATCGTTGCGAACGACATTCGTCATTACTTTTTTAAAAGCGGATGAAGTCAGCGATTGTTTCGTATTTGACTTACTGTCAGTTGCACCCGGCTTAGAAAATATTCAAAAATATTCTGATTATTTAATAGACAACTACATATCAGAGGATTCTTTGTTTCCTCCATATCTTTGGGCTGAAAATTCAGCGGAGCTTACCCGCACTACCAATGCTTGTGAATCGTTCAACAAACATTTTATCGACTCCTTCTACAAAGCTCATCCAAATATTTTTATTTTTATAGAAAAGCTTAAAGAATTCCAAACAGAAAATTATATGAAATTACAAAGTGTTCATTTAACTGCTAAAATTCATAATATCAATGTAAAACGCAAAAAATTCATCTCTAAAATGATGGAGCTTTACAAAAACAACGAATTAGCAGAATACATTTTATTAAATGCATGTCTCTCCATTGTAGAGCTATAATAATTAATATTATATACTAGCCGGGCCCGCGGCTCCGCTCGCGTGGACTTGATTCGCCGCTATCGTCACTGCTTATTCCTTATGTTACCCAACGTAATAAAATATCTCTCATTATTTTCCCTTATCTCTCAATATTTCTCCTTATCTCCCATTATCTCTACATAATTTCCATTATCTAGGCTTATCTCTGCTCATCTCCCAATATTTCTCCTTATCTCCCATTATTTATCCTTATCTCCCATTATCACACCTAATCTCCCATTATCTAGGCTTATCTCGACTTATCTCTCAATATTTCTCCTTATCTCCCATTATTTCTCCTTATCTCCCCATTATCTCACCATAACTCCCATTATCTAGACTTATCTCTGCTTATCTCCCATTATTTCTCCTTATCTCCCATTATTTATATTTATCTCCCATTATCTCACCTTATCTCCCATTATCGAGGCTTATCTCGACTTATCTCCCATTATTTCTCCTTATCTCCCATTATCTCACCTTATCTCCCATTATCTAGGTTTATATCGAATTATATAGAACATATGTAAAAATTTATAAAAACACGTAAATCGAATAAGTGGTTCTCAAGTGATAAGCGCACTAACGGACAGACAGACAGACAGAGAGACGTTGCATTTTATATATATTCTAGATAGAAGATTATAGATAACCTGGCCAGAGAACAAATGTATGAATTAAAAAAAAAACGGTCAAGTGCAAGTTGAACTTGCACAATTAGTGTTCCGTACGTTGATTGTTTTTAAAATAAAAATTTTTGTTAGGGTGGTATAACATGGTCAGTGACTTCACAAAACACACCCCAAATGAGTTTTCAACAAAGTTTGTTTCCAATCTTTACTGAAAACTGGTGACCTTGAAATTTTGTTTTTCTTTTTATATACCAAATAAATTATTATAGGTAATGCACTCGTGATAATTTTCATTCAATCTGTACCCCGTGGAGAATATTCCAGAATTTTTTCAAAATTTTTTTGATCAGTACTTTTCGTGATAAGGTAGGGGACAGCGATTTTTTAAAAGTAATACGAAGAAAAGTGTGCGCAAGTATTACATTATATATATATTTTTTTACTCATGTTTTCACAAGCTTTCATTTGACACCACACTCGATGACCTAGTAAAAAAAATTTTTTTTCACTTCCGATTTCACCCCTCAAAACGAACCCCTTACGTCAAAATTTATGTTACGGTGGTATAAAATGATTAGTGACTTCACAAAACACACCCCAAATGAGTTTTCAACAAAGTTTGTTTCAAATATTTACTGAAATCTGATGACCTTGAAATTTGTGTTTTTTTATATACCATATAAATTATTAAAGGTAATGCATTCGTGATAATTTTCGTTCAATCTACATCCCGTGGAGAATATTCCAGAATTTTTTCGAAATTTTTTGATAAGTACTTTTCGAGATAAGGCCCGGGACAGGGATTTTTTTCGCGAATTTTTAAAAATAATACAAAGAAAAGTGCGCGCAAGTATAATATTATATACACATTTTTTACTCGTGTTTTCACAAACTTTCATTTGACAACACACTCGATGATCTAGTAAAAAAATTTTTTTTCACTTCCGACTTCACCCCCCAAAACTAACCCGTTAAGTCAAAATTTAATTCTCAAAACTACATGGCTCTGATGAGGCCATCAATTCCTATATTATTACCAAATTTCACCTTTCTATGTCAAATAGTTTCGGAGAAAATCGGGTGTGACAGACAGACAGACAGACAGACAGACACCGAAGTGATCTTATAAGTGTTCCGTACGGAACACTAAAAAACACGTAAATCGGATAAGGGGTTCTCGAGTGATAAGCGCACTAACGGACAGACACACAGACAGAGAGACGTTGCATTTTATATATATTATATTCTTTGCTACATGATATTGTTCCATATTTAATGCTTTAGGCAGTGTATTACAAGAGAAAGCGCTAGCGGCAAACTTTTCTCCTACTTGATTCACTATTATCGTCACTGCTTATTCCTTATGTCACCTAACGTAATAAAATATATCCTATAACCTGGCCAGAGAACATATGTATGTTTAACAAAAAAGAACGTAAATCGGATAAGTGGTTCTCCAATGATAAGCGCACTAACGGACAGACAGACAGACAGAGCGACGTTGCATTTTATATATATTTATAGATATTCTTTGCTACTTGATATTGTTCCATATTTAATGGTTTAGCATGTTTAAAACAAAAGCATGTAAATCGGATAAGTGGTTCTCCAGTGATAAGCGCAAAAACGAACAAACAGAGATACGTTGCATTTTATACATATTATAGATGTAATAAAATATATATCTATAACCTGGTCAGAGAACATATGTATGAATTTAAAAAATCACGTAATCGCATAAGTAGATCTCGAGGGATAAGCGCACTATCGAACAGACAGACAGACATATATATTATAGATATAGGTTATTATTATTATTATATAACCTGGCCAAAGAATATATTTGTATGAATTTAAAAAAAAAACACATAAATCAGATAAGTGGTTTTTGCGTGACAAACGCACTAATTGACAGACAGACAGAGAGACATTGCATTTTATATATATTATAGATTATAGATTATAGATATTCTCTGTTACATAATATTGTTCCATATTTAATGGTTTTAGGCTGTTTATTGCAAGGAAACGCACTGGCGGTAAGCTTTTTTCCGACTTCTTTCACTATTTTACGTCCCTACTCATTCCTTATGCTACCTATCGTAATAAAATATAGCCTATAACCTGGCCAGAGAACATATGTATGTTTTAAAAAAAAGTACGTAAAAAACGGATAAGTGGTTCTCCAGTGATAAGCGCACTAACGGACAGACAGACAGAGAGACGTTGCATTTTATATATATTATAGATGTCTGTATGGAATATTATGTATATTTTATTATATATATATATTGGTGAAATATCATCATGTACGTTTACACTTTAGTATTATAGGTAGATTTAAGGTTTAAGCTATATCTTAAAACTTAGAATTAGGTATTTTCTTTTAATTTGTTGTCTACATTTTTTGTTCTTCAATAAAATCAAACTTATAAACCATGTTTATTATTTATTAACCGGGACCCAATTTACACATCTATATCAGGTAGCTAAAATTTATGGGAGACCATTTACCTATTATTTAGGGTCCAGTTTTGTCTCGGGAGGCAATTTACATGTACCCTTATAAACATAATGAATGACTGATAGACACAGTATTTCTCAAAGTAACCAAGACTTTTCGAAAATGAAAACAAGAGCCTATTACGTGGTATGATAAGTACCTGGCCTCGGGCAGAGATGGCGCTACTACTATTTAAAGAATTCTATTTTTCTTAAACATAACGTCTCATAAGAATTCTGTCAAATTTTCAAGTCGAACGACTTTTGTGATTTTACAACAATGGAAAAAAATGGAATATCGAGTAGTGATAAAATATTTGTTTTTGAAAAAGAAAATGAAAGATGAGATAAAAGCGGAACTTAGCGAAATTTATGGAGACTTGGCACCTTGGTTATCAACCGTAAAATCTTGGACAGCTGAATTCAAACGCGGCCGTACAAGCATTTTTGATGAAGGACGTCCAGGTCGTCCAAATGAGGTCACCACATCAGAAATGATTGAAAAAATACATGATTTATTAATAAATGATTGGAGAGTGAAAGTGCATGAGATTGCTGAGATTGTAGGCATCTCAATTGAACGGGTGATGAACATTTTAACAACTCATTTGGATATGAAAAACCTTTCCGCAAGATGGGTGCCGCGATTGCGCACAACTGACAAAAAACGCGCATGTAAGTCAACTTAAAAGAATATTTGGAGATGTTAAACCGTAATTGGGATAATTCTTGACGTCGATTCATGACTGTTGACGTAAAATGGATTCAACACAACACACCAGAGACCAAAGAACAGTCTAAACAGTGAATTTTCCGTGGCGAACCGGCGCCGAAGAAGGCCGAGGCGACTTTATCGGCCAACAAAGTGTTTTGGGATGCACACGGCATAATCCACGACGATTACCTTGAAAAGGGCAAAACGATTAATGGCGAGTATTACATCAACTTGTTGATCGTTTCAACGACGCTGTAAACAACGTCCGCGTTTGGTGAAGAAAAAAGATCTCTTTGATCAAGACATGGCACGCGTGCACACTTATATCATCGCCATGGCAAAATTCTATGAGTTAGGATATGAATTGCTTCCGCATCCACCATATCCGCCATATTTAGCCATAGCAATTATTTCTTATTTCCGAATATAAAAAATTTGGCTCACACAAAAATGTTTTTTTTTTGGCAAGGCCAGGTACTTATCATCTTCAATCAACTTTCGTATTTTGATAAAATTAACTTAATAGGTTCAGGGCTCAATACGGCGTTTAGCGCATGTAGTCAATAAGCATGGTAAATTGGTTTTGAGATGTCCTTCATTACACTGGTTGACGCCTTTTGAATGTCTTCAATGTTCACATAATGCTTTTCTTTCATCGACAAATTCTGGGAATAGGCAGAATTCGCACAGAGCCAAATCAGGTGAACACGATGCGTGGTTGATGGTTAAAAACACAGGCCAACAAAAAAAAAACTTTTAATAGCTTTTATAAAACTAATAGCTGATTTCTATGGCTTTTTTAGTGCTGAATCCACACCCAACTTAAATAAATAATAACTGGTCAAGTGCAAGTTGAATTTGCGCAATTATTGTTCAGTACGTTGATTTCTTTTAAAATAAAAAATTTTGTTACAGATGTATAAAATGATCAGTGACTTCACAAAACACACCCCAAATGAGTTTTCAACAAAGTTTGTTTTCAATCTTTACTGAAAGCTGATGACCTTGAAATTTTTGTTTTTTTTAAATACCAGAAAAATTATTAAAGGTAATGCACTCGTGATAATTTTCGTTCAATCTACACCCCGTGGAGAATATTCTGGAATTTTTTCAAAATTTTTTGATAAGTACTTTTCGAGATAAGGCGCGGGACAGCGATTTTTCGCGATTTTTTAAAAATAATACAAAGAAAAGTGCGCGCAAGTATTACATTATATATACATTTTTTACTCGTGTTTTCATAAGCTTTCATTTGACACCACACTCGATGACCTAGTAAAAATTTTTTTTTTTTCACTTCCAATCTCACCCCCCAAAACTAACCCCTTAAGTCAAAATTTAACTCTTAAAACTACATGGCTCTGATGAGGCCATCAATTCCTATATTATTACCAAATTTCAACTTTCTATATCAGATAGTTTCGGAGAAAATCGGGTGTGACAGACAGACAGACAGACAGACACACAAACACCGAAGTGACCTTATAAGTGTTCCGTACGGAACACTAAAAATGAATAAATAACACAGGCCAACGTTTTTCCAACTCTGAGACCAGACTATAGTTTTTCAAAGATTTTTGATGTACTGAATCCAAATCCGACCTTAGAATTGTTCCATCATATCAGGATTTCGAGATATCCTAACCTGAAAATGCAGAAAACACGGTTTTTGCTATATTCGGAATTATATTACATCGCGAATTAATTTTTCTTTACAAAACTCGTTGCGGCATATGAAAGTACTACTCTTCCCCCTTCAAAATCCATTTTGAATTTTTGAGATTTCTTCTCAGAGAAATCGTCCGTTGAAATTAATTGAGTTTGAAGTTTTCCAACCATACCAATTTGGTTAAGAGTTTGTTACGTTTGCCTTTCTGTTCTATTAAATTTTGATTCTTTTAGGATATGAGAATGTAACATCTTTTTAAATTTTTACTCGACGCTTGAGGTTATGTTAGGGTTATTTGCCTTTATGCTTGTTTAGGGATTAAGAGTGTACCATAATGTCTTTTATCAGTGAAGTATTGTCGAGAAAAAAACTTTCGAGCCAATTTTTTGTTAGAGAACCATGATGCCGTCATAATAAATATGGTTGACCTTGAAATGATTTCATCGCAATTCAACTTTTATCTGAAACTTTTTTTTTACTAAAAGTTGACATAAAAAAATTAAAATGGGATACCATGTATGATAACAAGTAAACAATGTTGTTACTAGAAAGATGATTTCTCCGAGAAGAAACAAGATATCCAAAAAATTTAAAATGCATTTTGATTGGGAAGAGCAGTACTTTCATATGCCGCTACGAGTTTAGTGGAGAAAAATTAATTCGCGGTGTAATATAATCCCGTTTATAGCGAGAAACCGTATTTTTTTTGCATTTTTAGTGTTCCGCACGGAACACTTATAAGATGACTTCGGAACACTTATAAGATGACTGTCTGTCACACCCGATTTTCTCCGAAACTATTTGTCATAGAAAGTTGAAATTTGGTAATAATACAAAAATTGATGGCCTCATTAGAGATATGTAGTTTTGAAAGTCAAATTTTGACATAAGGGCTTAATTTTGGGGGCAGAAATCGAAAGTGAAAAAAAAAATTTTTAGTAGGTTATCGAGTGTGATGTCAAATGAAAGCTTGTGAAAACACAAGTAAAAAATATATATGTAATGTAATACTTGCGCGCACTTTAATTTGTATTATTTTTAAAAAATCGTGAAAAATCGCTGTCCCCCCCACCTTATCACGAAAAGTACTTATCAAAAAATTTTGAAAAAATTCTGGAATATTCTCCACGGGGTGTAGATTGAACGAAAATTATCACGAGTGCATTACCTTTAATAATTTATCTGGTATATAAAAAAAACAAAATTTTCAAGGTCATCGGTTTTCAGTAAAGATTGGAAACAAACTTTGTTGAAAACTCATTTGGGGTGTTTTGTGAAGTCACTGATTATTTTATATCACCGTAACAACATTTTTTATTTTAAAAGCAATCAATGTACAGAACACTAATTGTGCAATTTGAACTTGCACTTGACCCGTTATTAGGTTAGGATATCTGCAAAACCTGATATGATGGAGCAATTCTGAAGTCGGATTCAGATTGAGTGCACCAAAAACCTTTGGAAAAGCGTACTCTGGTCTCAGGGTCTTTAGTTTCGTCCAATTTTGTCGGCCTGTGTACTTTTATTAGAAATGGACATTATTGTTCGTCCAGTCTCCGTAAATAGCGTGACCGCTAATAATGCAAATATCCAAAAAATATGGATCGGTGTGAACTAAATAACAGAAAAAAATGCATTAACGGGACCTTAGATTAAACATAACTTGATTTGATTATGTTTATAGATGACATCAAAACGGAACTTTGTACGTGCACTGTAAGCAAGACAATACTTCTGTATTTCTCAAATCTCAAATTAAATTCTTGTATAAGTATGAGAATAAAGCGTCATAAATAAAGTAACTAAAGAACATATGGCTCTTAAGTAAAGATAATTTTGTCGAAGCAACTAAATGTCATGTTACTATTAAATTTATACGTTTTATATTCTTTGTTATCAACTTCTGATACCAACCTTGTCCATTGAAACTTTGACTTCATATATTTTCAAAATATACTTTTAATAATGTCTACTAATTTAGTACTTTTTATTTTAATATATTGTTTTCTCTAATACTTTCGAGCACACTTTTGTACAATTTAACACTCTCACACAGACTAATTGTTAAATAACATAATTACTGCAATTTAATTAACAATTATTATCATATTGCTGTTGTATTTGCATATAGCAAATTAGGACCGTTAAAACGTACCTAAATTTAATAATAATTATTGATTAGGAAGACAGAGATCAAATAAAAGCCAATTCAGTGCAGGAAGAGGTGCACATATTTTACGTGTATATATACTGTGTATATACTTCTGTATATATATATATATATATATATATATATATATATATATATATATATATATATATATATATAGCGTTTCTCAACTTTTCAGTATTTGCGACCCAATTTTCAAACATAATTTTCATCGCGCCTCCTCCCCCCCCTTTCATACAATAACAATACATGCAATAATAATGTATTTTCAGTATTTTGATGCTGAAGCTACACTATGACCTTAATTACAAACCCTACAAACTACCAAGAATAAGTAAATTTATTCATATTTGGCAACACATATCTGCTGCGTTGACAAAATTAAAATCGATGCCTCTCTATTGCTCCCTGTCACGTCCACCATATCGGTAGCGGCTTCGCGAGAAATTCCGAACGTTCGGAAAGTCTGCCCAAAAGTGTATAAATGCTGCACCTCGTTCAATTACAGCCCGTCTCAGTCGAGTTGATCCTTCTACTGCTATCGGATTTATCGTGAATGTGTATGTTGTAAATTACGTGTTATTTGAAATTCAAAGTTTTAAATATTCACGGCAGTAAATTTATACAGAATCATGGATAAATTTTTAAGTGGGCGTAAGCGAGCATTAAACGATAGTGAGGCATCAACAAGTGCACAGACGAGGGTGGTTCCGAAAATAAAATCAAGAAAATATTCTCAAGAATACTTAAATTTAGGATTTACCAGTACTGAAATAAATGATGAAGAAAGGCCCCTGTGTGTTATTTGCTCAAAAATCGGCACACAGCATGAAACCAAATAAACTTAAACGACATTTGGAAACGCTTCATAGTGAGTACCTTAACAAACCCCGAAAATTCTTCAAATTAAAATTAAAATCATATGTAAAGCAGAAATCATTTTTTAAAAAAACTTTGTCTGTGAATGTAAAAGCTTTACTTGCCTCTTACAAAGTTTCATATAAAATAGCCTCATACCATTGGTGAAGAGCTTGTTTTGCCAGTAGCAATTGAGATTGTAGAAACTATGTTTGGAGATAATTTGCCAAACAATTGAATCGGTGAGTTCGACAACCGTACATGTCCGAAAATGTCATTTTGAGAAATTTAAGAAAAACTGATAATCTTTTAAATTACTTATTTCTCAGGTTTGGCATACACAGAGAAGTTTTAGATCTGGTGATCTGGGATTTATATCTAGTAATAGTTTTTCTATAAACGAAACGGTCTAATAGTTATAGCTAAAAGAAGTTAGTGGACAAGTACGGTTTTCGAAATCAGTATCGTAAAAAAAAAATAAAACAGGTGAAAAATGATTACATTTTTAATAGTTCTAAAAGAATAACAAATAAATACTGATTTAAACATTTTAATCGTCATTTTCTGCCGTTGTCGTATTACAGGATGTTATATGGTAGAAAAATTCTAACATTTCACCAGTCATATATTGCATAACTTTTTTAATATCCTCGACTTTTTTCTCATTAATAGGTAGAGGATCTTTATAAGCGCCAGCAGTCGGTAGAGAAGGACTTTCCTTATGTTGCTTTAATAACTTAAATGTGTAGGAGAGAAAACCGTTTATGTAATTCCACGTTGTCACATAACCTGGAGTTGAACTGTCATAAAGAAATTGCCTATAGTTTGACACAACAAAATTTTCTTTTCTAGTATTATCACCACTGACTAAAATAGAACACGTTTTTTTATAATCAGTCGGCCACCACTTTTTAAAATCAATAATATCGTTATGTCGAATTAACTTTACAGTAAATGGCTGTTTTTTCCTTGAAGATAGTATTATTTCTTGATATTCTTCTGGAATATAAATTCGATCGTGTTTTTTAATCACCCTCTTGACACAACCAAAATCCCTGTCGCAGGGCAAAAATGAATGCCCTCTTATTGGAAAGTAATGGTATATTTTGTTAAATCTCTTGGTCGCTTGCAATGCTAGCAAAAAGCGAACCATGGTCTGGTTACGATTCTGTCCCGCACATCCATCAGAAAATAAGTGTAACTCAGTGATTTCAGATGGTATGTGGTTCAATATATAATCATAAAGAAATGTGCATACTTCATTAGATCCTTTAGCTAGCTATAAAAATGACCAGTGTTGTCTTTAAGATTATGAATCTGAAATGCATATACCCAAAGTTGCCTCAGATAAAAAATTTCTTGAACTGGGATATGTGGGAGGGGCATATTATGCATATAGTCAAAAGCTAGGCCCATTACTTCTGGTCGTTCCTTACACAGAGATTGCACTTCTTTTAGTTTCGTGTAAAACTTTTTTGCGCGCCTTTTATGAACTATGAGTTCCGCTGCAACCACTCTCTTTGCATTATCATTAAGATTAACATCTTTAAGTTTAGCTCCAAGGCTTTCACATACCGAGCAGAGATCAACCTGTGGAATTCGTATTTAACCAAATTTTCTAGCTGTGGATTTTTATCTATAAACAGATTGTACATTTTCTTCACATTTAAAGATGCATCCAAATAATGAATGGTTTTTGAGGAGTAATGGGAAACTTTAACCGGGAATGACTCAATGTGTTCTTTTATTTTCACAATCCATTCTTCGCATATTGCACGAGGTCTGTTGTTGTGCCGGCCTCTTAAATCCTTTGGTGATTTTGTAGCTAGAAGTAAGGTGTTTAAACGCTGAACTTGCCAATGAGATATGGCATGAAGACTGATAAATGCCTGTTTACATACGGAAATTCGATTTGATTGTTTCATAACAAAGTACAAAAAATTTGATTTTCTTTGTTGTTTAGGTTTTACGCCTCTTATCCGATGTCTTTCAATAGGCTTTGCTTCAATAAGCCCCTGCAAATACGTATCTTGTTCATTTTTTTGGCTTACCGTCGTATAATTTTGATATTATTTCTGTTTTCTCTTCATCAGTAAACTGCTGCATGCACTTTTTTTTTACACCTTAAAAATGTATTCATTAGTTAAAATTAATTAATTTAAAAAAAAATGTAAACTTACATGCATGTAGGTCCGACAGTTTTCGCTTCAATATGTTTTCCGTTTTTACCAACATATTCCTGACCGTGCAAACGTGCTATTTTTCTTTGGTTATGTTTCCAACTAACAATATTCCTTTTTCTTTTTTTGTTGCCATTGCTAGTAACCACATCTTCTCTGTCACAGGATGACATATTTTATTTAAACAAATTTAAAAACACACACGATAATTAAGCTATTTTAATTAATAAAACCCACACGAAGTCAACTCTTTCTTTGTAAACAAATAACTGCAGATATTTTAGTAGCTGAGATGAAAAACCGTACAAGTCACGGACATGTACGGTTTTTCCAGTCATCACCGAACGGCAGCCTACTGTAGAGCGTTAACGTTTAAGTATATCGTACGGTTTTTATGCTCAGTTGATAGGGGGATATATTTAAAACAAAATGGCTATCTCAGTTTAAAATGTCAAATTTTGGACTTGTACGGTTGTTGAACTCACCGATTCAATTGCTATTCATACTTATATCAAATGATACTGTTGCCCGTCGAATTGGTGATATAGCTGAAGATGTACAGAATCAGCTTTTCGGGAAGTTGCGTGACAAAATTATTTTCAATTCAGCTTGATAAGGCAACATTTTCATTACCTATGTTCGACTTTGTGATGGTATGTCAGCAGTAGAAGAACTATTTTTCTGCAAACCAATAGAACTCAAAACAACACCACTCGCATTATTTGCTATCTTAAATGATTTTATACACGAGGCAAATATTGAATGGAAAAATTGCGTCGGAATATGTACCGATGGAGCTTATTCAATATCTGGAAGATTTCAAAATGTATAAGCACTTGTCAAACAAAAATCTCCACTGTGTGTGTGGACACATTGTATGATCCACAGAGAAGCTCCGACCTCCAAAGAAATCAGTCCTGCTCTGAATATTGTACTCACTACAGTTGCAACCGTAGTAAATTATATTAAAATGAGACCCCTAAAATCTAGAATTTTTTCTGCACTTTGTAAAGACATGGGTGCCGAACATTCAACGTTACTATTTTATTGCGAGGCAAGATGGTTATCAAATGTTTGCAACGTGTTTACGAATTAAGAAATGAAATCGCCATTTTTCTAGAAGAGAAAAACCGACCGGAAGCCGAGAAGTTTCGAAATAGTTTATTTGTGATAAAATTGAGCTACTTGGTCGATATATTCGAGAAACTAAACACCTTAAATCTTCAATTCCAAGGAACAAATACACATATATTCGATAAAATTAATGCTTTTTGTAGAAAATTGGAATTGTTGAGCAGAAACGTATAGCAAAAAAAACCTAGAAATGGTTGCAAATGTGGGCGAATGTGTTTAAAACATACAAGGCTGAAGAGCAATATGTGAAACTTGTTTTAGTAACCATTGAAAATCATCTAGCTATGTTGACAAAGAATTTTAAAAAGTATTTTCTTACTGACGACAACTTCGTAGCAAGTTTGGACACTTTGGAGAATCTCGAGCGGTTGCTCTTGACATATCCAAGGCATTTGACCGTGTTTGGCACGATGGGCTGTTGGCTAAGCTACGTTCTTATGGTATGTCTGAAAAGTTCTGTTTGTGGCTCTCATGTTTCCTCAGAGAGCGTTCTTTACGAGTGGCAGTCGACGGATTTTTTTTCTAACACCTTCACTATCAACGCCGGTGTGCCCCAAGGTTCCATACTGTCTCCTACTCTCTTCCTCATTTATATTAACGATCTGCTGGAAAAGACCGAGAATCCAATCTACAGCTTTGCAGATGACAGTATACTTATCTCTTCATTCACTTTGAACGCTCGGACATCGACTACTCAAACGAATATCCGCAGACAGCAGGAAGTCATTTAACTTAACAAAGACCTGGAAGAAATTCTATCTTGGGGTGACAGTAACCAAGTGGAATTTAACGCTAAAAAAGTTAACGTTGCAGAACCCGACATAGTTATGTCGGGGCACTCCATCCCTCTAACATCGTCACTCAATCTGTTAGGCGTTAATTTGGGAGTAAATATGTCCTGGCATGAACATGTTGCAGGCATAGCAAGGAGAGCTTCTCAAAAGTTGGGAATATTGTTTCGAACCAGAAAGCTTTACACACCACAACAACTGTTAATTCTTTACAAAGCTGAAATTCGACCAACTATGGAATACTGCTCCCATGTTTGGAGCTCCGCTCCTAAACATACACTGCATTTGTTGGATTATATCCAGAGAAGAGCTATTCGTCTGATTGGACACCCGGAACTGACCGACGGCCTTGGTTCGCTGGAACATCGAAGAACGGTTGGCGACTTGAGCCTATTCTACAAGTACTTTCATGGAATGTGTTCGAAGGATGTGGCCCGTTTAATTCCTCCCAAAGCGGTGCATATTAGAAGTACACGTCGCGCTAATACTTCACATCCGTATGAGGTTCAGCTTGTTACTCCTCGTACAACGCTTTTCAAGCAGTCTTTTATATGGAGAACATCATACCTTTGGAATAGTTTGCCCAGGACTGTGTTTCCCATCGAGTACAATCTACAGCGATTCAAGAACAACGTGAATCGCTTTCTCCGCACACGTGTCGCTCCTGTAGCGCTTTAGGGACTTCCCTGTAGCACGTGTGCTAGACCCATAAAAAAAAAAAAAAAAAAGTTACGAGACTCTTTAAATTTTGGGCAGGAGTGAATGATGAGTTTTCTGCACTGAAAACAAGAGCATTTCGTATACTATTACCATTTTCAACATCCTACCTTTGCGAAACCGGATTTCCTGCGGTGGCTGCTTTGAAAACAAAATAGAGATCTCAACTAAATATAGAAAAAGCACTCAGAGTGTCTATTTCTAATATTAAACCATCCTTCGAAAAGGCCCAAGGGAGTCACTAATAATTATTAAACTTGTTTTTAAACATTTCCGTAAATTGTTGGTATGTTAGCGGTTCAAAAAACAGAGAAATTGTTTTTGAAAGTGACACTCATTAGAGTAGATTTAAATCGTTCCTTGGACCTCCAGAAACAATTATTCACGGCTGAACACGACTTTTTAGAAAACCTTTTGTTTTCGGAATATATACTGTCTTTTTTCAAGTCGCTAAGTAACTTATTAAAAAATAGTTTAAATCTTATGCAGTACTAATAACATGAGTATTTAATGATTAAAAGAAATACATATATGTTACTATGAATTTATTCTATATCTGAGATGAATTTAATTACTGATGAATCCTTAAATTTAAAAATTTAGTTCGAAATAATTCGGTAAAGAAGAAATAATATTATATATGTGCATGTATATATATATATATATATATATATATATATATATATATATATATATATATATATATATATATATATATACATACATATATATATATATATATATATATATATATATATATATATATATATATATATATATATATATATAAGACTCAGAGGAAAAATCGAGATAAACCCGATAATCGAGGGGGAAGATGTTAACCTTAGTTGGGGAAAACTTAAGCAAAATATCAAGGAGGCTGCCCATGAATCGCTCGGTATTCGAACAACAAATACTGGTGAAAAGAATCCAAATAAGACCCCATGGTTCTGTGAAGAAGTCAAAGAAAAATGTAAAGAAAAGAAATTCGCATACCTCAAGTTTAGATCTCTTAGAACTCCGGAATCCTATCAACAGTACACGAGGATACGCAACGAAACAACAGCACTAGTAAGGCAAATCAAAAACAGATACTGGGAAGAGTTTTCAAAGAACATGGAAGATGATTTCTATGGTCTTCAGAAACAGATATGGCGAATGATTAGAACGCAAAGAAAAGAGGTAAATGAACTTATCGAAACAAATCAGATAAACAAAGAAACTTGGGTTGACTATCTCACAAAATTATACAAAAATGAAGACAATGATATCGTATTGAATACACCAGAAATAATATCGAACGAGATAACACAAATAGATACATCAGATATAGAGCTAGCCCTTAAAAAGCTAAAGAATCGGAAGAGCCCAGGCTTGGATGATATTGCAAACGAGCTTCTTAAGCATGGTGGACAGAACCTCGAACATCAGCTGACTTTCCTGATCCGTGGAATACTCGCTCAACAAAGAGTACCAAATGAATGGAGAACCAGCACCACAATACTCATGTTTAAAAAAGGGGATAGAAAACACCGGCGAATTACAGAGGCATAAACCTTCTCAGCACTACCCTGAAACTTACAACTAAAATAATAACAAACAAAATCAATAATTTAATCAATTTATCAGATGAACAGTAAGGATTTAGATCTGGAAGATCCTGTACGGATGCTGTATTTATCTTAAGACAAATAGTTGAAAAATCCATTGAATACAACAAACCAACATTCTTGTGCTTCATAGATTTGGAAAAAGCATTCGATCGCGTCCAGCTGGGGGACATTCTGCACGTACTATATGACAGACAAATCCCTTATAACCTTATTAAAACTATTGAAAACATATACTCGAACAACAAGATACAAGCTAAAATAAACGGTGAGCTCACTGAACCAATACCGGTTGGCAAGGGTATGAGGCAGGGAGACTCTCTGAGCCCTCTCTTGTTTAATATTATCATGGACGAAATAATCAAGAGAGTCCGAAAACAGAAGGGCTACAGAATGGGAGACAAGCAGGTCCCAATATTGTGTTATGCCGACGACGCAGTACTGATGGCAGAGAACGAGGATGATTTGCAAAGACTTCTAAACATATTCAATCGAACAGCTAAATCCCTTAACATGATAAATATCAGCCTCCAAAACAAAGTGTATGACAACCTCCAAAACACCCCTTAGATGCAAATTAGTTGTAGATGGGAAAATTATCCAACAAGAAATGCATTTTAAATACCTTGGAATAGAGATATCCGCATATGGTGACGTTAAGAATGAGGTCAGAGAACAAGCTACTAAAGCCACAAGAATAGCGGCCTGTCTAAACACCACAATATGGAAAAATAAATTTATTGGGATGGAAGTTAAGGCCAAGATATACAAGATAGCCATTAGACCAATAATGACATATACTGCTGAAACTCGCCCCGAAATATCCAAAGCAAGGCAACAAATGGAGACAACCGAGATGAAAATACTCCGCAGGATTGCTGGGAAGAGACCTCTGGACAGAGAAAGAAGTGAAAACATAAGAAGATCATGCAAGGTGGAAAATGTGAATGACTGGGTACTCAATAGGAAAAGGGAATGGAACGAGCACATTAGTCGAATGGATGAGACAAGAACGGTTAGAGTGGCGCGGGACAAATCGCCACTGGGTCGTAGAAGCATAGGACGTCCTAGAAAACGTTGGAGTGATAATCTGACCCAGACTAGGCAGAGGGGACGAAGAAAGAACAGGCAAAACTGCCTACTAAATGAGAAGAAGAAGAAGAAGAAGAAGAATAAATATATATATATATATATATATATATATATATATATATATATATATATATATATATATATATATGTATATGTATATATATATATATATATATATATATATATATATATATATATATATATATATATATATATATATATATATATACATACATACATACATATATATATATATATATATATATATATATATATATATATATATATATATATATATTTTGTGTTAGGAGGAGACTCGTATCATCTACAAAATATTCCAACTTTAGTTTAACCAGTATTAATAGATAGTTCATGTAGCTCTTCAAATTTAATTTCTTTACAGTTTGAACGCTCTCAATGAAAAGTAATATATTAGTAAAGTGGTCACGAATTTTTAATAACTCTTACTATGTTGAAGTCGTCCTGAATTTGAATTATGTCTTGGCGTCTACCTACAAAAGTAATTACTATAATATAATCTCCAAGCTTCACTATCGTTTTAAAACAGTGTTAGCCATGTCGAAAGTTGTATCACTGTGAAACTGTAACTGTATATTTGTTCGAAAAATGTTTATTATTTGAAAATTTTAATTATTAATTAATTTAAATTATTACACAGAACATTACACAAGCCATAGATAAAGGAGCTCAAACGGACGTTATGCATAAAGGCTTTTAACCCTAGATCATCGTCTCTTACTTTAGAGACTATTAAAACATGAATTTTCTGATTCACTGGTTGACCTCTTTACGTCTTATCTGACAAGTCGTACAGAATATGTTGAGATATACGGAACCAGGTCAATGTATTGCCTTTTTGCCAATTTGGGACATCCTCTTTTCAACTGTTTTGTGAACACATTGCACTTAAGCTGGACGTAGATTAGTGTTAAATTCTATGCAGAATCACGTATTGTTACAAAATAACATAAATTCATTTCAAGACTGGTGTATAAATAACAGTTTAAATCTTAACGTAAGAAAATGTAATGTTCTGTTTTTCACCACAAAAATGTCTCCAATATACTTTCGGAACTCAATACATGATACGTCTCTAAAATTACCGCTGATGAGTCTAAGGCTTATGATTTTATTGTCAAGAGTTCACAAGAATTTCACAATACTGACGCCTTTAAACTTCTGTACTTGTCTTCTATACGCTCCGAATTAGAACATGCGGCTGTGATTTAGTCTCCTTATTACCGATTCCATACATCTCTATTTTAAGATTGAAAACAACAGAAAAACAACAGAATTTTCTTCATGAGGGTGAGCTAAAGAAATTTTATTTGATATCGCGACCCATTTGTCCGAAATACTTTCTTCTTGAAAAGCCATATATGATATTGGATGACGGTCTTGGTTGCCGCTGTATTCTAACCTTTTTCCTTTTATTTTAATATCCCGTTATATTTTACTCATCCCGTTATATTTTACTCATCCCCTCTCGAACACAATATAGTGAACTCCAATATACCAGATATGTTCTCTAATATAGAAACGAATAAACATCGGGTTATAGATCAATAAAAAGAATAATTCTTTGTTTTTTTCTATTTTGTTTTTTTTTTTTTAACTGGCTAAGGCCTTATTATAGGTCCGAATCTTAAGTACAAATTCTTGTTATCTTCTAGGTTCTGTTCGATAATGCTTCGAATTGATTATTATGTGATTTATCAATTACAGAATTGTCCCAGTCCTGCCATATTTTCATGTCCTCGAAGTAGTCGTTTAGTAAAAATTTTTTATTTAAGTTTCTCTTACATATTTTATAACCTCGAGAATCATTCTATCTTTAACCATTTAATTTTCCTAACGGTCTTCTAGTCTACTTCTATTTCATGTATCTCTTCAGAACCGGTTTTTATGTGATTTCGCTTGGCACTGTTTGGATATTCCAGCTGTATAAGTTTTAAGAATAATTTGTTGTTATTTGAATTTATTCTTCTTTGTCATTTCATCTCCTCTTCTTAGATGATTACTAATTTTGATATTCGTGTTTAATTTTCTTCGTAATACTTTTAAGCTTTGATTTCCTTTAATTAGTTTAACCTTGTTTGCCTTTGATAGTACTTCTTAAAAGTGATGAATTGAAATAAGACTCAATGGTCCTTGTTAGTTGACATGTTAGTTATTGTGGTCTAATTTAGTGTGAATGGTTCCTTGGAACATGTGATCCCAGCAGGATGACATAAACTGTCACACAGTGATCGATCCATTTTCAGAAAAGCCGATATTAATTGACCAACAATTCTAATTCTATATTCTAGTCGAAACAGTGCTACTTCTTTTAGTGAGGCTTTGTGATATCTCAGATTTAATTAGAAATCCACAAAGAATTTCCGAGCACAAAGTCGAGAGACAGCGTGTAATTAACAAGATTGAGCCAAATTTTTGTGCAAGAGTTATCAAAATTATTATCAAAAAACAGCAAATAGTAGAGACGAGATATAAAGGATATCTGGCCGAGCCTTTAAAACTTAATCGTAACTTCTCTAATTTGCAATAAAGTGAACGTAACCTTCTTATTTCAATCAAGTTTTGCGTGATTCATTTAAAAATTAATTTATGTGCCCCTAATAGGGCTACTCTCTTTTCCTACCATACCTTCAATGTATAGGGTGGTTCAAATTGGACACTTTTAAAGGTATCTAAAGGAGATAGACGAAAACTGGTGTCGGTGTCTGAGGTTCAATTTTTATTATAAACTCAATAGTGAAAACCGCATATCGATATCTCGTACCGTTTCAAATATACAGGGTATTTTTCAAAAATCTGCATTTTGGAAAAATGTAATTTTTTCCTATTGAAAATTTTTGATTTCAACAGTGTAAGTTACATTTTTTTACAACTAATATTTTAATAGTTATTAACGCAAAAATATATTTTTTAAACGGGATACCCTGTATATTTTTCCTTATCCGAATAGAGCTTTAAATTACCATTCTAAAAATATAGCACACTTTATATTTTGCTTAAATCTACTTCAAAATATAAAGGCTTTCAGTTTTTACACGAGTTTTAAATGTACATTTTGTGAAGTAGGCTTCGGAAGGAGCGGCCATATCGTTTAATTCAATTGTTTACCCGAAGTTGTCAAATTTACTTCAGAATCAGTTATTGAATTGTCAAATAAATCGCAATGAAAAAAAAATGGGATATGATAGTGTGTTTCATACAAACCGGAGAAAATTCGGAAGCGGCACGTAATTTGTATCAGGAATGGTATCCAGAGAGGCGTCAACCCTTCAAGGATATATTCGCTCGATTGCGACATAACCTAGTTAATAGTGGCCATTTTGAAAAGAAACGACCCAAAAATTATGCATCAAACAGGGATAAGGAGTTAGAAGAAATAGTAGTTTTAGGAACTATCGGAAATAATCCCAACACTTTAATCTGACAGTTAAAAGAATCCACTGGACTACCAAGAACTAACGTAAGTCGTACTTTGAAGAAGCACAAATTCAGGCCATATAGGACAAGAAGAGTTCATTACCTTAGAGACGGAGATTTTCAACGGCGTATGGATTTTTGCCAATGGTTTCTGGAGAATTGTAACCATGTTCCGAATTTTTCATTAAATTGCATTTGGACAAACGAAGCTTATGTCAGCAATGCAGGTATTTTTAACCATTACAATTCTTATACGTGGACACAAGAAAATCCTCATTTAGTTGTGGAGCAAAAAAATCAAGGTAGATTTGGATTTAATGTGTGGGCAGGAATTTTTAGAGGCAGGGTTATAGGTTCATTTATTTACGAAGGAACACTCACCTCTCAGAGATATTTAAAAATTTTAAGGCAGCAAATAGAACCTCTTGTTGATGAACTGCCGTTAATGGACCTTAAAAATATATTTGATCAACACGACGGGGCACCCCCTCATAACGCTGCAGTTATTAGTAATTTTTTATCGGCCAATTTCGACAATAACTGGATACCCAACCAAGGTCCGAACCGTTGGCCGGCAAAGTCACCGGATTTAACCCCCATGGACTTCTATCTCTGAGAAAGATTGAGAGACCTAAAACACCAGGCAAGAGTTAGAAGTCGCAGTGATACAAAGTTTTGCAGCTCTCACTCCTCTTGAACTAATCAACTCGGTAAGAAGTATCCAGAAACGGTGCCGCCTATCTGTAATTGAAACTGGTCGACATTTCGAAAATCTCTTATAGAAAATTGTTTTGTTTTAGTCTGCTCTACTACTCGGAATAAATTGTTTTATTGTTGTTTTGTTTTATTTTCTACATATCGGGTCTTCCATTAAGGACTTGACAACTTTTTTTTGAAATAAAACGCAACCCATTTGAGATATTTCGAAAATTTTACTATCGGCTTGAAGTACAATCAAAACATTTATGTATGGAATTCGACTTCATTCATATGTCCACCACGGGCACGTTTGCAGCGGTCGATTCGTTGAACCCAATTTTCGATGACTCGGCCACACATTTCGACGGAAACGACCGCTATCTCTCTTTCAATATTGGCTCTGAGCTCCTCTAACGACGCAGGCTTGTTAGCATAAAAGAAGTCTAGAGAGAGAGAGAGAGAGAGAGATCACACGATCTAGGCGGCCATTCGACGGGACCATTTCTCGATATAACACGTTCACCGAATTTAGATTGCAGTAAGTCGATTGTTACACCCGCTGTGTGGCTTGTGGCGCCGTCTTGTTGAAACCACATATCATTAATGTCTAGCCCATGCAATTGATCAAAGAAATAACGTTGCAACATGCCTCTGTAGCGATCTCCATTGACTGTAACGTGACGGTTATTTTCATCAACGAAAAAGAACGGCCCAATGACACTACCGGCATGAAAACCGCACCAAACAGTAATTTTTTTGTGGATGAAGTGATGTTTCTTGGAGCACATGAAGGTTTTCACCTGACCAATAACGCATATTCTGTTTGTTGACGAAGCCATTTATCCAAAAATGCGCTTCATCACTAAAGATGATTTTGCGATGAAATTGGTCATCTTCTTCCAACATTTCTGGAGCCCAATTCGAGAACGTACGTCGCTTCATATGATCGAGTGGCTTTAGTTCTTGAGTTAACTTTAACTTATAAGGGTGCAGGCCAAGATCCTTTTGCAAAATTCGCCATAGTGTGGTCTGAGAGATGCCCAATTCTTGAGAACGCCGTGAAATCGACTGTTTTGGTTCGTTTGAGATGGACGCTTGAACGGCAGCAATATTCTGGCCACTTCGACCAACCCGTTGTCTTACTGGCACGCTAACATCCAGCAGCGAATATGTTAACTCAAATTTTTTCACTAGACTATGAATTGCTTGTCTACTGGGACGAGAATTACGACCAAAAATTGGTGTTAACGCTCTTAAAGTTGCAGTCACCGACTCCAAATTTTGGTAGTAAATTTTAATTATTTGTAAACGTTGTTCATTCGTGCACTTCACCATGATGAAATGTTGACTTTACTGAATGTTTTGACGTTGACAGTTCGGTGATTGGCTTAAGGGTGCCTTTACAGTGAAATTTCAAAGTTGTCAAATCCCAAATGGAAGACCCTTTAGTTTAAAGTACTATAGCATTTAGTAAATTTCATTGTAGTTATGACTCTTAGAGTTACTGCTGGGAATTTTTTTACGATTTGATTGCTATCGGTAAACAATTGATATTGCCGCACCGTCCAAAGTCTACTTCACAAAATGTGCATTTAAAACTCGCGTAAAAACTGAAAACCTTTATACTTTGAAGTAGATTTAAGCAAAATATAAAGTGTGCTATATTTTTAGAATGGTATTTTAAAGCTCTATTTAGATAAAGAAAAATATACAGGGTATCCCATTTAAAAAATATATTTTTGCGTTAATAACTATTAAAATATTAGTTGTAAAAAATGTAACTTACATTGTTGAAATCCACGTGAAAAAGTGCTTTGAGAATGTTTTTACAGAAATCAAAAATTTTCACTAGGAAAAGAATTACAAACATTTTTCCAAAATGCAGATTTTTGAAAAACACCCTGTATATATGAAACGTTACTAGATATCGATATGCGGTTTTCACCATTGTGTTTATCATAAAAATTGAGCCTCAGACACCGACATCAGTTTTCGTTTATCTCCTTTAGATAAAGGGATTTACCAATTTGGACCACCCTGTACATACTATAAATTAAAGATGAGAAAGCTACTTGACTCTTGACTGTATTCTGTATTGTCCTATTTCCACTTTATATTGACGTATGTAGGTAACAACAGCGTCTGTACGGAGACTAATGGTTATTAAAATTTCAAATAGGAACAAGGTAAAAGTCTCTTTGGGAGTTTAACTGACGGTATCGTGTTTAATATTTATAAAAATGGGGTAAGAAAACCGATTTTAAAGTTAAATTGGCATAAAATAATTTATAAATACTTTCGAAGTTAAAAAGTTACCGAGCTATCGAAGAGATGGGATATTTTGACAGTATAAAATTATGATAACACAAGAACAGTTAGTCCATAACAATTACTAACAGTGTGTTAGCTTACAGATGCCTGATGGTTCAATAGGCGAAATTCTATTAAATGTACACCCAATATTTTCGACTACTACTATTCATTTTTATAGTGGAGTCAAATACCGTAAAATTTTCATAATTTTTGGAAATTTTTGGGTACAGCTTGGAAATTAATTTAACTACTTTAAAAGAGTGCCAACATAATGTAAACGAGTTTTCTGGTCTAATTTTGATGGCAAGACCACTTTTCTTCTATTTTAGGGCATTTTTTGACATTTTAACGCTTTCGGCTCACTCTTTCTTAAATATCTCAGAGTTTGTTCGTTGTTATGCGACAGAAAAAAAAATCATTTTACTCGTCATAAAATTGCCTAAAAACTGTGTAGATTGCATTAAAAAATATTAAGTACATAACCTAAAAAAAAGGAAAAAAAAATGTTTTTTTTTCATGGGTAACTTCCGTTTAATTCGACATTAAGGCTTCAAATTTTAGGAAAATATATCTTTTATATTAACAAAAAAAGTGCCAAATTTTATTAAAAAATATTAAGAGGATTGGTCAAAATTCGCGTTTTAGTCCAAATCTTATTATGGATTTTTCTTGTGGGCAAAAGGTCGTAGGAAGATTTAAAAAAAAAAACATATGCGAAATTTTATGCTCTTCAAAAGCGTTAGAAGGAAAAATAAAGAATATTTCCCTGTTTTTTGATGGAAAAAAACCGTTCAAAGAAATCAATGGCTAGATAAGTATTACGGGAACTCTGCCCCCGGAAAATCACTCATGATTTACTGGTATGCTGAATTTAAACGCGGTCGTACAGATACAAATGATGCTGAACGCCCTGGATGCCCAATTGGGGTAATTACACTGGAAGACATAAAAAAAACCACAAAATTTTTGGATAACCGTAAAGTGAAATTGCGTGAGATAGCTGACACCCTAAAGATATCAAAAGAACGTGTTGGTCATAATTTGTATGAATATTTAGGAATGAGAAAGCTCTGTTCGAAATGAGTACCGCGTTTGCTCACAGTGGACCAAAAAACAACGTGTTGATGATTCTGAACGCTGTTTGGGCCTGTTTAAACGCAATAAGAAGGATTATTTCATGCACACACCGGAACCAAATTGGCAGTCAGCTGAGTGGACAGCAGCCGGTGAAAGCCGCCCGAAGCGACCAAGGACACAACAGTCATCTGGGAAGGTTTTGGCCTGCGCATGTAATAATTTTCATCGACTATGCTGAGAAGGGAAAAACCATCAATAGCGAATATTATATAAAGTTATTGGTGCGAAAAGCCGAAACGGTGAACGTGATTGTGTCTCTTACTTTGCTATCAGTTGTACACACTTACTTCAGAGAGCTTCATCTAACAAGTAGGCTGAAAAGTTTTTGGTCTAGCGCGATACAGTCCAACGCTTTTTTAACATTTCTTTTTTTTTTGTAGAAGGATTTGTCTTTGCCTTCAAAATAGGCCTCAGTTTTGGCGATAACTTCTTCACTGGCGCCAAATCTCTCTCCCACGAGCACTTTTTTGACGTCTGTGAATAGATAATAGTAGCTGAGGGCCAAATCTGGAAAACACGGTGAATGAGGAAGCAACTCGAACCTCAATTCATGCAATTTTGCCGTGGTAACCATTGACTTGTGACCAGGTGTATTGTCTTGATGAAAGAACACATTTTTCTTGTTCATTTGGGGCCTATTCTTTGCGATTTCTGCCTTCAAACGCACCAATAACTTTATATAATATTCGCTATTGATGATTTTTCCCTTCTCAGCTTAGTCGGTAAAAATTATTCCATGCACATCCCACAATACAGAGGCCAAAACCTTCCCAGCCGACTGTTATGTCTTTAGGAGGCTTTCACCGGCTACTGTCCACTCAGCTGACTGCGGATTTGATTCCGGTGTGTAGTGGTCGATCCCTGTGTCATCCATTGTCACATATTAACACGTTGTTGTTTTTGGTCCACTATGAGCAAACGCGGTACCGATTTCGAACAGAGCTTTCTCACGTCCAAATGTTCATGCAAAATATGACAACACGTTCTTTTGATATCTTTAGGGTGTTAGCTATCTCACACAATTTCACTTTACGGTCATCTAAAACAATTTTGTGGATTTTTTAATATGTGTCGGTGTAGCCACCTCATTTGGGCGTTCAGAACGTTCAACATCATTTGTATCTGTACTACCGCGTTTAAATTCAGCATACCAGTAAATGATGAGTGATTTTCCAAGGGCAGAGTCTCCGTAACACATATCAAGCCATTGCATTGCTTGAACTGTATTTTTTCCCATCAAAAAATATTGTTTAGCCAACACACGAAATTAAATGTTTTTGCATTGTTTTGAAAATATCAAAAGTAGCGTCACTAAAACAATTGTAACTTGTAAACTAATCGTTAAAATGTCATGAAATTTTGACACGTATCGTTGGTACTTCCTAAAAATCATTAGATTTTTTTGAAAAAGGCGGCATTTATGTGTCAGATCAAAAACTTTTCAGTCTACGTATCTATAATTAAAAATAATTATCGTAACAGTCTTCCTAGCAGCTTTCGGGGTTGACAGTTGAAACGATGGCTGAATTTTTATTACACGACAAGTGTACAAAACTAATAAAAAAACTCGCATTTTCCATAAAAAAATGACCAGGTCCTTTAGAGCCTCCCGGATATTTTTTTTCAAAAATTTAGCTAATCCATGCCTTGTTATTATTTTTATATTATTTAGGTATAACCGTAAAAAATAACAGAAATCACTGTATACTGTGATACATTCAATACAATAGACATCTACATTCGACGATAGCTTTCCAGAAAGAAACAAATTTCACAATCGCTAGGTTCTTTTAAACTTTTTTTTTGCTTACCCCTATTGTTTGGAAGATAATGTATGAAACTAACTAACTTAGTATTGAAAACAATAGGAAAATAAACGCTAATATTGTTTTTATTGTTCCGTACCGAATACTATTATGATCACTTCGGTGTTTTGTCTGTCTGTCACACCCGATTTTCTCTGGAACTATTTGAAATAGAAAGTTGAAATTTGGCACTAATATAGGAATTGATTACCTCCTCAAGCCGTATAGTTTTGAAAGTGAAATTTTGACTTAAGGGATTAGTTTTGGGAGGTGAAATTGGAAGTTAAAAAAAAATTAACAGGTCATCGAGTGGGGTGTCAACAAATGAAAGCTTATAAAAACAGGAGTTCAAAAATATATATAACGTAATACTTGCGCACACTTTTCTTTATATTATTTTTAAAAAATTGCGAAAAATCGCAATACTGATCAAAAAGTTTTGAAAAAATTCCGGAATATTCTCCACAAGGGGTAGATTGAACGAAAATTACCACGAGTGCGTTATTTTTAATAATTTACCTGGTATATTAAAAAAAAAATTATATTTTTCGAGGTCATCAGTTTTCAGTAAAGATAGGAAAAAAAAAACGTTAAAAACTCATTTGGAGTGTGTTTTGTGAAGTCACTGATCATTTTATACCTCCATAACAAACATTTTTATTTTAAAAGCAATCAACGTACGGAATACTATTTGCAGAAGTCCAACTTGCACTTGGCCGGTTTCAGTTATTTTAGTTAATGCTAATATTGATTGAAAATATTCAACTGTACACAAAGTTCAAAATCCTGAATAATTAATAAAGTTAAATCAAAAGTTGAGGTCTTATTAATAAATCAGTAAACCGAAAGAGGAAATGGAAATCTCAAATTAATTTTTCCTTCTGAAATTACCGAGTTGCAATGATTACGAACTTCACAGAAATATTTAAATTTTTGTTCCCTCTTTTGCTTGTCATGTTTGAGAAATTAAATCAAGTACCTAATTACTTACTAGCGTTATAACTTTTGTACGTAAAGTTTGAAATTTGGACCTTACTAAACAAAAACAAATAGTAGACTTTCTATCGGAAATGCAGTTTGACTAAATGTCAAATAAACTTTCTGTAATCTTATTAGATTATACGAGGACGTAGTGATAAGGTCCAGATGAAATAAAAGGAGTAATCCTCAAAATATTTCCTAATGAAAGTCCATTTATTGACCGACTGGTAATATTATTTAACAAGATCTATGAAACCGGAAAAATCCCTTTTGACTGGCTAAAGTCGACTTTCAACGCGATTCCTAAAAAGTCAAAATCAATGAAATGTGACGATTGTCACTTGATAAGTTTAATTTCTCATGTTCTCAAAATATTCCTGAGAATCATCCATACCGGAATATACAGAAAATGTAAAGCAGAAATAAATAACGCACAATTGGTATTTCAAAAAGGCATAGGTTTACAGGAAGCTTTATTCTCATTAAATGTACTGGCCCAGCATTGTAAAAACATGAATGTAGATGTATATGCATGTTTTATAGATTACAATAAAGCTTTCGATTGTGTGATACATGGGAAATTAATAAAAATTCTAGAAACAACAAATATAGACAAAAGAAATCTGGATATTATTAAAAATCTAGAAGTTTTGCAAGAAGTAAAACACTACTTAAATTTCCACTAATTTTTTTATTTTTAACACCATGACATGTTTCGCTGTACGACAGCTTCTTCAGCTTTTACATTTTGTAACAAACCATCTGAAGAAGCGATCGTACAGCAAAACATGTCATGGTGTTAAAAATAAAAAATTTAGTGGAAATTTAAGTAGTGTTTTACTTCTTGCAAAACTTCTAGTTATGGATTTCCACCAAGTATCGGCTAAATCAATCCAAGTATTAAAAATCTGTACTGGAATCAATCAGTGGAAGTTAAAATTGGGCTGCAAAAGTCCGAAAGCATAAAAATGACCCAAGGTGTAAGACAGGGATACATTCTCTCACCACTTTTATTCAATCTTTATTCTCACGCTGTGTTGAGACCATCTATGAATCCATTGAAGGAATAACAGTTAATTGGAGTAGACTGAACAACAAACGGTATGCTGATGATACTGTTCTATTAGCAAATAATATCAAAGATCTCCAGCAACTGATCAATCGAGTCCTAACAACCAGCGAAAGATTTGGATTAACTATGAATATAAGAAAACCCAAGTGGATGGAAATAACAAAAAAAAAATCTGCCACTAGAATCTCTCGAAATCAGGGACAACACTGTAGAACAGATCTCCACATTTAAATATTTGAGAATCAATATACAGTCCCTGGCCAAATTATTAGACGCACTGCAAGATTTCATGTAAAATATTAATTACCGAGTGATATTGTACCGTTTTATTATTTTAAATTGATTTGTTTTTTATTTTTATATTATCCAATCAATTACCTATTTATTTGACATAAATAAAACAGCATTAATTTAGAAAAGCATAAGTTTATTAAGTTTTAATGAAAAGTGAAATTAATGTTAGTAAAAGTCAATATTTAGTTGAGCCACCTTTAGCCGCTATCAAAGCTTTAATTCTGCGCGGCATGCTATCAATGCAAGATTGTACTGTCTCCTGCATTTGAGGATGATGATTCCACACATGAATAATCTTTTCTAGGAGCTGGGTTTTGTTGGTAATCACATCTTTAGCCACTTCTCTTTTCATCAGCTCCCACACATTTTCAATGGGGTTCATATCAGGGCCAATCCAACAAAGGGATATATTTTTTTCTGCCAAAAAAGCTTTAACAGACCGAGCAGTGTGGCAGGGAGCTCCATCTTGCATGAAAGTGAATGGTTCCCCCATTTGGAAACCATTCTCTGAGCTGCGGAATCAACCGATTTTGTAATACTTCTTTGTACTGATCTTGCCTCATTATTCCTTTGACGACGTACAGACGTCCAGTGCCCTTGCCGCTGATGACTGACCAAATCATCACTTTGGTGGGATGTTTAACCGTCGGGACGACACACATCAGGATGAAACTTTTCTCCATGACGACGACGCACATACTGAGCTTTATTCTGCAAAATTTCGAATGTGCTTTCGTCACTGAAGCAGACCTGTCAAAAATAGGAAAAATATATAAACTTCCATGTTTATTTGCTTTATTTAACTGAAAATGATAATAATGTATCAATTATTGATTAAATTGCTGTATCTTACCGATCTCCAGAAGTCCACATCTTTGTCTTGCCATTGTTTGGCCCACTTCAGGCGCTTTGCTTTCATTGCAGCTGTTAACTTGGGCTTCCTGGCGGGGCGACCGGCCTTAAAATCTAATTCTTTCAATTTTCTTCGAACAGTGCGCTCAGAAGCATTTACGCTAGCATCCTGGAGTTGTGATTTTATTACCTTTGTGGTAGCAAATCTGTTTTCTACACAAACTTTCTTCAAACATCTCTCTGACCGTGGAGTGAAAATTGGTTTTCTACCGCATCTTTTCTTTCTTTTCGGGCTTAATTCCTTCCCTGACTCAATTTTCTTTTTTATGCGTCGTACACTAGCTTCAGAAACCTCCAATCTTCGTGATATTTCTCGATTTGTAAATGTTTTCGCAATCACAAGGGCCTTCACTTCAGCTTTTTTACGTGGTGAAAGATCACCTTTTCTACCCATAATGAAAATAGTCCAATTACTTTTTTAAAACACTGCATACAAACTAATAACTGAGTAGTATAAAACTGTTAAACAAACAATCACAGTCCATAAAGCCACAGAAACACGTCCGTACCTGACTCGATTCCGATCGCGACTGATACAGGTTTGTACTTCTTTACGTTCATGTATCACTTTGTCAACACAGTGTTGCCATATGTTAAAAATAAATACAAATATGTAGTCTACAACAATTCTTTTAAATAAAAATCAATAATATTGTAGTTTAAATATACCATTATTGCATAAAAACTCTTAAGAAACATAAAATTACTAAAAAAATACAGTGCGTCTAATAATTTGGCCAGGGACTGTAAATGACAAGTGTTACCCAAGAACGGAAATATATTCCCGAATTGAACAGGCCTGAGTAACATACATGAACAGGAATACATTTTTTCATCACACACAAGGCTCAGTCTCGACTTTCGAATGAGAATGGTAAGAGCGTATGTATTCTTCGTGCTATTCTATGGATGTGAGTGCTGAACCCTTGATCCTGGCTTAGAGAAATGACTGGAATCTTTTAAAATGTACATTTATAGACGCCTTCTTCGCAGCTAATGGGTACATAAAATAAAAAACACAGAAGACTGAAAAAAATAAACAACCGTAAATATAATAAAAACTCAGACTTCGGACAATAATGAGGGGCCCAAAGTACGAATTGCTACGTCTAAAGGACAAACGATCCATCGAAAGACGACAGAATTCTTGGCTGAAGGACATGAGAAAGTGTATTTTAAGTGTGCTAAATGGTCTTTAAATCGTGTTTTAATTGATCTTTTAGTTTGCCCAACATACTTTTTGTCACAATCATTACAACTAATCTCATAAATTCCACTTTTCTCACAATTAGGAATCTTATCTTTGGGATTTCCTAAGATATTCCTCAGATTGTCTGATGACTTATAGACTAAGGTGAGGCCTACCTTATTAAATACCTTATTGAGTCCCTTGCTATATTTCGGATTAAATGGTAAAAAAGGTAGAATTCGGAATATTAAACCTAAACTTATGTCTATTTATTAGTTTATTTACTAAGTCATTGTCATAACCATTAACTCTAGTTATATTTCTAATACGATTCCTTTATTTATTAAAGTTTACTCTATTCAGAGGGAAAGTGACCAAACGATGAACTAAAAAATATAATGAGGCTAATTTATGTTGTTTGCAATGAAATGAATCATTAGGAATATATCTATCTGTTACTGTGTCCTTCCTATAGATATCAAATTCTAATCTATTATTATTTTTAATAATTAAGATATCTAGAAAAGGCAATTGTCCTTTGTTCTCACCTTCGTAAGTGAATTTAATGGAATCATACCGGCTATTTAATTTAGAAACAAAATCATCAATATTTGCTTTCTTTGTATCAAAAATCGCGAGAATATCATCCACATACCTGTACCATACCCTTGGGAAATATTCGAATTCTTTACTGGCGTCGGTTTCAAACTTACTCATGAGCCATGAGTTTAAATAAAGATGGTTAGCGAAACGCGCGTCGAGTGCAAAAATAAAGTGTTTGGTATAGTGGTGATATATACTGAGTAATTGTTGCATAGCATAGAAAAAACAAGCAAATCTCAGAAACCAGAATTGTCTATTCAATCTAATCTCCTCTCAACTTTAAACGGCACAATGGTGATATTTGTGGATATTTCAAGAAAAATTCTCTGTCCTCATTTACAAACCGATCTGAAAATGAAATTTGTGTCCTTTAGGTACGTTTCTTCAGTTTTGAGGTTAGGTAATGGTATGAGGGAGCTAACTTAGGAGAATATTAGGGGATTATCAATCAGTTTAAGGCTTAATTCGTTTATTTTTAGCAAAACTGACAGCGACTTGTTAGCTGAAACATGATCTTGCAAAACATCACCACTTTAGACAGTTTTCTTCGGCGTTTTTTCACAATTTTTTTTTGTCTTTAGATTATAATAATAGACCCACATTTCATTCATAGCTACCATTCGATCCAAAAAGTTAGATGAAACCTTTTAAAAATGGCTACAAACCAACTTGGATGTTAATGGACTCTCAGTCGTATTGGTAGGCTCTCAGACGTTTAGAATTATATTTAACGGATAATTTTCTTATACACAAATGTGTCCATTTGTTCAACTGACTCTGAAAAAGCCTTTGACAAGATACGGCTCGAAAAACTTCTGGAAATTTTAAAAACGACCGGTATAGATGACAAAGACATTCATATCATCATCAATTTGTACTAGCATCAGACAGCTGAAGTACGGCTGAAGTATCAATTATCGGATAAAACGGGTATCCAATTTTAAATTGACATCTTATTTAACAAGGGCGGAAATAGTTTTGTCTACTCTTCTTTTATTTTCGGCGCAATGTGTCTCCCTAATACATACTACCCATATGAGGTTCGATTGTTTTATGTGGAAAATTTCATTTTTAAAAAGTATAACCTACTGTAATTTAAGGTCAATGTTTATTGTAGCAACTTTAGAACTTGCCAGGATTACATGTTCTATGCTTAAAAAAATAACCGGCCAAGTACAGGTCGAACTTGCGCAATTAGTGTTCCGTACGTTGATTGCTTTTGAAATAAAAATTTTTATTACACCCCAAATGAGTTTTTAACAAAGTTTTTTTCCGATCTTTACTGAAAACTGATGACTTTGAATTTTTTTTTGTATATCCCAGATAAATTATTAAAGGTAATGCACTCGTGATAATTTTCGTTCAATCTACCCCCTGTGGAGAATACTCCAGAATTTTTTTTAAATTTTTTGATCATTACTTTTCGAGATAAGGGGGGGACAGTGATTTTTCGCAATTTTTTAAAAATAATACGAAGAAAAGTGTGCGTAAGTATTACATTATATATATTTTTGAACTCGTGTTTTTACAAGTTTTCATTTGACACCCCCACTCGATGACTTTGTAAATTTTTTTTTTTCACTACCGATTTCACCTCTTAAGTCAAAATTTAACTTTTAAAGCTACACTACTCTGATGAGGCCATCAATTTCTATATTAGTACCTAATTCCAACTTTCTATGTCAAATAGTTTCGGAGAAAATCGAATGTGACAGATAGACTGACAGATACAAAAGTGATCTTATAAGTATTTCATACTGAACACTAAAAAGAGATCTATTATCATACTAAAAACAATGTTTCAGTGTTCACTCTATACCAAGTGACACAGCCAACATGTAACACTCTGTAATTTTTTTTATTTTGAAAGTTACATATTTGCATTTTTAGATACCAGAATGGGACATTATTAGGCTTTTTAGCGCTTAAGAAATATTTTTAACTACTTTCGGATTGACCGGAAGTGACTGCAACTTTCTTATTTTTAATGGAACCCTGCATATTTTTTTATCAATTTGAATTCGCTTTGAAATTCTCTTTCCAACGATGTATCACAAATTGACATTTGTTTGACAGGTGACCGGCAAAAACTGATTTAAACTCTTAGACTTAGGCGGCCATGCGGATATACTAGCAAATGTTTTTATTCGTTTTATCTCACTTTGGAAAGAATTTAAAACTATTCATTTATCGTGCCATTTTCACGAGTCTAAGTGGCTCGTACAAAATTTTATGCTTTACATTCAGTTACAGAATTTTTTCTTTAAATAACGATCAATATCACCGAAATTAAGATAGCAACATATATGTTTTATTTAACCTAATTACACACTACAGGTTTTTTGCCAACATACATCTAACAGAACTATCTAACGGCAATTGGATTTAATATTATTTTCAGAAAATAGACCGTTTTATTATGCAATAATGTGATATCAACAAGTTCCATTACGAACTTAGTAGGCTGTGATAAAACAGACGAACCGAAAGTCATGGTTGCTGCGTGTTACTAAAAATGGCCATTATTATTGTTTACTTTACGTCAAAAATAATTTTTCGTTAACAAAAATGTATTCAACGGATGGAAAAGTAGACATGTTATTAATTTATGGCGAGTGCAGAAAGAATAGCCGACAAGCTGCCGAGTTGTACATGGCAAGATATCCTGATAGGAGGCACCCGCCCAACAATTATTTTTTAAGGGTAGAGCAGCAGTTTAGAAGACAACCAATTGAACCTCCTGATGTATTTATTGGACAGCGCATTGGACAGCGCATCATAAAGCGTATTTTAATGAAGCTAGACACCAAGAAGGCTTCTGGCGCTGACGGAATACCTGCCATAGTTCTCAAAAACTGTGCAAGGGAACTAACACCAGTTTTCTGTAGTCTTTTTAACCTATCCTACAGAAAGGGAATATTTCCGTCCTGCTCGAAATGTGCCACGGTTCAGCCGATACCTAAAAAAGGTAAGAAGATCTTGCCAAATAACTACCGACCAGTTGCACTGCTTTCAATAATATCGAAAGTCATGGAAAAGGTTATCAATGAGCATCTTCTAAAATATCTTGAACGATTCAATATTATTAGCGATCACCAATATGGTTTTCGTAAACATAGATCAACAGTAGATCTTCTGAATTATGTAACACATGTTTGGAACAACGCAATTGAACACTTTGGAGAATCTCGAGCGGTTGCTCTTGACATATCCAAGGCATTCGACCGTGTTTGGCACGATGGACTGTTGGCTAAGTTACGCTCTTATGGTATGTCTGGAAGGTTCTGTTTGTGGCTCTCATGTTTCCTCAGAGAGCGTTCTTTACGAGTGGCGGTCGACGGATTTCTTTCTAACACCCTCACCATCAACGCCGGTGTGCCCCAGGGCTCCATACTGTCTCCTACTCTCTTTCTCATTTACATTAACGATCTGCTGGAAAAGACCGGGAATCCAATCTATAGCTTTGCAGATGACATTACGCTTGTCTCTTCATTCACCTTGAACGCTCGGACATCGGCTGCTCAGGCGAATATCCGCAGACAGCAGGAGGTCGTTCAACTTAACAAAGACCTGGAAGAAATTCTATCTTGGGGTGACAGTAACCAAGTGGAATTTAACGCTACAAAAACCCAAGCGGCAGTTTTTTCTAAAAAAGTTAACGTTGCAGGGGCACTCCATTCCCCTAGCATCGTCGCTCAACTTGTTGGGCGTTAGTTTGGGAGTAAATATGTCTTGGCATGAACATGTTGCAGGCATAGCAAGGAGAGCTTCTCAAAAGTTGGGAATATTATTTAGAACCAGAAAGCTTTACACCTCACAGCAACTGTTAATTCTTTACAAAGCCCAAATTGGACCAACTATGGAATACTGCTCTCACATTTGGGGCTCCGCTCCCAAACATACACTGCATTTGTTGGATTCTGTTCAGAGAAGAGCGGTCCGTCTGAATGGGGACCCGGAATTGACCGGTGGCCTTGATTCGCTTGAACATCGAAGAACGGTTGGCGACTTGAGTCTGTTCTACAAGTATTTTCATGGAAAGTGTTCGAAGGATGTAGCCCGCTTAATTCCTCCCAAAGCGGTGCATGTTAGAAATACACGTCGCGCTGGTGCTTCGCATCCGTATGAGGTTCAGCTTGTTACTCCGCATACAACGCTTTACAAGCAATCTTTTATATGGAGAACGTCATCCCTTTGGAATAATTTGCCCAGCGCTGTGTTTCCCACCGAGTACAATTTACAGCGATTCAAGAACAACGTGAATCGCTTTTTCCGCACTCGTGCCGCTCCTGGAGCGCTTTAGGGACTTCCCTGCAGCACGTGTGCTAGACCCATATAAAAAAAAAAAAAAAAAAAAATTGGTGACGAAAAGTCACAAATCAATGTATTGGCCATTGTTCAGGTTGATCCTACAATTTCTATAAGACATGTTGAAGAACAAACCGGTGTACACCGTGAAACCGCTCGCCGCATTTTAAGAAATTATAAATTCAGGTCCTACAAATAAATCAACATTTATTTCAAACAGATTACAACAACAAAACAATTGCTAGTATATCCGCAATGGCCGCCTAAGTCTAAGAGTTTAAATCAGTATTTGCCGGTCACCTGTCAAACAAATGTCAACTTGTGATACATCGTTGGAAAGAGAATTTCAAAGTGAATTGAAATTGAAAAAAATGTATACAGGGTTCCATTAAAAATAAGAAAGTCAAAACGAAAGTAGTTAAAAATATGTCTTAAATGATAAAAAGCCTAATAATGTCCCATTCTGGTATCTAAAAATACGAATATGTAACTTTCAAAATAAAAAAATTATAGGGTGTTACATGTTGGCTGTGTCACCCTTTATAATAATTGGTAAGAAGTATGGGGGAATCCATCTGATCTTGTATGATACGTTACCTAAAATAAGCATTAAAGCTTTGCATATGTAGGTCCCTAATAGCATTTATCATGGTGTACCCTATCTAGATTAAATTAAGCACACCGAAGCCCAACTACAATAACCAGTATGTAAATATAAATCCCAAACCAGCTTCCAAATCTATTTGCAGGTTGATAATACATATATGGATTAGCTAATACCATTTCCGTCCGCATGTACTAAAGGTAAATCATTTGCATATATCCAGGGGATGTGTGTTATGATTTGTAACTCTAACTTCAGACAGATATCATTAAAAGATAAATGATAATCGGAACTTTTTTCATGGCTTGCGACCTAAATTGTAAACATAGACCGATAATAATGACATTCACTATAAGGAATGTATAAGAATTGTGTTTACCGACTGAAAAATGTATACAAAGTAAACAAGAAGTTGCAATCTCCTCGTCAATATGTCATTGTAATTGCCAGCAAATCCAATATTTACTAGTCAGTGGCGTAGCCAAGGAGCCTAGCCAGGTTCTAGGGTTTGAAGAGAGAGACACAGATAAATCTAAAGGGCGTTTTCTAGAAAAAAAAACCTATAACGAAAGGGAATGTCTTATATGGAGACGCTGTCTTCTCGAGCCATAGAGAACGGAGGCATATATATTTCTTACTGTCCCCCGTAACTACGCGATTTGCAGTACTAAAACCGTATTAAGTTAATAGTTTTATTCTCGCATTTATTTTTGTTGTAATAATCTTTAATAAGTTGGGAATGTGGAATCTTTGGCACAATGACACTACTCAGTAGTCACCACTACACCAAACACTATTTTTGCACTCGACGCGCGTTTCGCTAACCATGTTAGCTTCTTGCTTCTAACTTCTGTATTTTAAGTGTGCCAAATGTTCTTTAAATCGTGTTTTAATGGACCCTTTAGTTTGCCCAACATACTTTTTGTTACAACTAATTTCATAAATTCCACTTTTCTCACAATTAGGAATCTTATCTTTGGGATTTCCTAGGATATTCCTCATGTTGTCTGATGACTTATAGACTAAGGTGAGGCCTACCTTATTAAATACCTTACTGAGTCCCTTGCTATATTTCGGATTATATGGTTTGGATACATACTTGGTGTTATTTTCTTCGCGTGTAAAACAACATAAACTAGCATCATTATATTTTTTAGTTCATCGTTTGGTCACTTTTCCTCTGAATAGAGTCAACTTTAAGAATGAAAGGAATCGTATTAGCAATATAACTAGAGTTATGACAATGACTTAGTAAATAAGCTAATAAATAGACTTAAGTTCAGGTAAAATATTCAGAATTCCACTTTTTTTACACGCGAAGAAAATAACACCAAGTACGTCTCCATACTATATAATCCGAAATATAGCAAGGGACTCAATAAGGTAGGCCTCACCTTAGTCATCAGATAATCTGAGGACTATCTTAGGAAATCCCAAAGATAAGATTCCTAATTGTGAGAAAAGTGGAATTTATGAAATTAGTTGTAATGATTGTGACAAAAAGTATGTTGGGCAAACTAAAAGGTCCATTAAAACACGATTTAAAGAACATTTAGCACACTTAAAATACAATAGAACAGAAAAGTCTAGCATTGCCGAACATGCCCTTGAAGCTGATCATATTGTAACATTAGATAATCTAAGATTAATTAAGAATATATCTGATAGGAGATTGTTGAACGCATACGAAAGTATGGAAATTATAAAATGTAAAAGTAGTTTAAATAAAGACAGAGGGCCTATTCCTTATAGTCCCCTCTACTGGTTACTTGACCGGAACTGATGGCCTTGCCTAAGCCATTAGTTCCGCCTGAGTAATTCCATGGTTAGGCTAAGTATAAATAGGGTAGATTTGTAATTTAGCTTTAGTCAATCATCGCTCCTGATGAAGCTAACATGGTTAGCGAAACGCGCGTCGAGTGCAAAAATAAAGTGTTTGGTGTAGTGGTGATATATACTGAGTAGTAATAATCTTTGTTGCTAATTTTACTGTACAGTTTAGTAGATAGTGAAAATCCTAACGTCATAAATAGTAATACCCTTGTTCGTACCAAGAACAGATGCAAAGGAATTATCAATGAAACCAAGGAGACATACAATCATTGAATTAAAAATAAAATTCTTGCCTGCCTAAAAAAAAAATCGTCTGGCGCTAATGAAATATCTGCCACTCAAAAATGCGCGCTTAATTCCTCGGAGACCGATGCATGCTAGGACTACACGTCGCCCTAATACGGCTGTGATATCCATATGAGATTCAGCTTGTCCCTCCTCGTATAATCCTTTTCAAGAAATCTTTCATATTGCGAACTTTGGAAAGATTTGCCCAGGACTGTATAGTGTGAGTACAATTTACAGCAATTGAAGACTAATGTGAATCGCTTTTCCTGCACACGCGTCGTTCCTGTAGTGGCTTAGGGATTTTCCTGCAGAACGTATGCTATGCCCAGAAAAAGACATGGAGTTAACAGATAGTACTTGCGTAACTCACTGACGTCAATCGGCTGGTAGCTATAATAGTTTATTCACTTCATTGTAGAAGTGTTACAATTAATGATCCCGTTAAGTGTGGAGTAAGAGCAATAATCCGATTTTTTTATAGTAAAAAGTAGCCGAAGTTCGTAGGTAAATTTGAGCCATATACGGAACGAGTATTATAAGTGACGCAAATATAAGATAGTAATTTCGAGCACAGCGAATGAACATTCTCAATGAGGAACATAATAATCATCTATCAGCCATAACGGATGATTTAGATGAAAGAATTGACGAAAAAATTCATGAAAAACGTCATTGAAGCGTGATACAATGTTTCTTGAAGTTTCAGGATTTGTGGTTTATAAAGTTTTTACTGAACCAGATGGGTGTTAAAGATGTTAATCGACACACACAACTGGGAAACGTCTTGCCGCAGCTCATAAATTTTTACAGCATTAGGAACAAAAGAGGATGAATACTCTGTAGGTCATGCTATTAACGTAAAGGAAACTAAAATAGATAATGGCTTCTGCCTCCCATTTCTATAAAAGAAAGTTTAAGGAATCAAACACCGTAACAATATTAAAATATAGACTGGGATTACGATCTCCAACTGTCAAAATCCATCGGACGTAATATAATATTTAGTTTGGGCTTCTTCGAGCTCACTTTGGTGGTCCGCACACGTGTCGCTCCTGTACCATTTTAGGGATTTCCCTGCAGCACGTGTGCTAGAGCCATAAAAAAAAATTGTGTTCTAATCTTGAAGAGTAAAGATTCTCCAAGATGCCTCGTGTAATCATAAGTGTCGTAAAGTTAGTCCAAACTGACGCGGTCTTATTTCTAGAACTACTATTTCTAGACACATCGATTCCTTTTAGTGTGACTATACCGATATATAAGTAAATTGATAACTAAGACAGTTGAAACAAACAATTGAACAAAACTAATTTTTATTGGTTAAAAGTTTGAAGTAAGAAGTTTTGGTTGGTTTAAAACTTTTAATCAAACAGTAAAACTTTTGAGAAATTAAAATTTTTGAGATTAGACAGTTTTAAATTAAAATGAGTTACCGTCATTGCGGCTAAGATTGTGAAAGGCATGTTCAGAACTCTTCACTCAAGATTAGCACATTGAACTAGTCAGGAGAGTTATTTGGTCACAATGCACATGCAAATATGAACTCTGAATTTCATATTCGAACATCGAGACGATACACGATACATACGGAACGATTGCGTACATCATCCCCAGGACCCAGGAACTTTAAGCAGGAAGGTTTGGTAAAGAAATTCATCACTACTATTTTTTGGGACAGAAAGGATATCTTGCTACTCGCATTCTGTGTTCATAATACTACTGGGAATATGGATATATCCTGTGAAACGTCAAAAAACCTTTAAAATCTGGACAAAACAAAATATGAGATGGATTCTGTACCGAGGTATTTTATTTTTGCACGGGAATACAAGAATGCCAACGGCGAATCAGATATTTCAGGGACAGGAACGATTTTGTTAGAAAACGTTCCCGTATTCACCCTATAGTCCTCATTTAGTTCAAAGCGATTATCTTCTCTTTCTCTACCTTAAACTCTGGCTTGAATCGCAGAGGTTTATTAATTATGACAAATTTAAAGATTGCGTTACTGACTGGATTCAAATCATTGGTGGCAAAATTTTTTAAAGAGATATTAAAGAAGATAGGAAAAGTCTATGAAAAAGTGTGAACGTCGAAAGAAACTAAGCAGGAAAATAGTAAATAACGTTTTTTTCATATTATTTATTAGTATTTTTATTTCAAAACGAACCTTACGAAAAAACAGTAAGTTTAAAATATGTAAAAACTAAGTTATTAGTTCTGTTTTATAAGAATGTAAAAAATATGTCATAATGTATATTCGAAATATGTATTTTACTAAAAACTGTATGCCAATGCATTTTAAAAGTACAGAATAACATAAGCACACACATTCGTTTCACGCGATTGGGGTCTCTCGGGCGTTTTACTTTCAGACACACTTTCAGAGTAAAGATTACTTAAAAGGGAATCACACTTAAGGACACAAAGGGATGTAGATAGTTACAGATACGATCTAAGTTAAATATTTAAACTGATGTTTTTAAGGTAATTGAAGATATCTAAAAAAATCTCTTTTTTTTTTGCTTCTCGGTATTTTTAAAAGCCATATAGGTAGGTGAATGTTTCGAGAATTTGTCCACTAGAGTATCCTACTAGTTTGGGGTTACTATATAGGAGCATAAAACATAATTTATACTTTTAATAGCCGGGCCCGCGGCTCCGCTCGCGTGGACTTGATTCACCACTATCGTCACTGCTTACCCAGCGTAATAAAATATCTCCCATTATTTCCCCTTATCTCTCAATATTTCTCCTTATCTCCCATTATCTCTACATAATTTCGATTATCTAGGCTTAACTCTGCTCATCTCCCATTATTTCTCCTTATCTCCCATTATGTCTCCTTATCTCCCATTATTTCTCCTTATCTCCCATTATTTCTCCTTATCTCCCATTATCTCACCTTATCTCCCATTATCTAGGCTTATCTCGACTTATCTCTCAATATTTCTCCTTATATCCCATTATTTCTCCTTATCTCCCCCATTATCTCACCATAACTCCCATAATCTAGACTTATCTTTGCTTATCTCCCATTATTTCTCCTTATCATTATTTATATTTATCTCCCATTATTTATATTTATCTCCCATTATCTCACCTTATCTCCCATTATCGAGCCTTATCTCGACTTATCTCCCATTATTTCTCCTTATCTCCCATTATCTAGGCTTATATCGAATTATATAGAACATATGTTTAAATTTATAAAAAACACGTAAATCGGATAAGTGGTTCTCAAGTAATAAGCGCACTAACGGACAGACAGACAGACAGAATAACGTTGCATTTTATATATATTCTAGATAGAAGATTATAGATAACCTGGCCAGAGAAACAAATATATGAATTAAAAAAAAAAAACACGTAAATCGGATAAGGGGTTCTCGAGTGATAAGCGCACTAACGGACAAACACACAGACAGAGAGAGGGTTGCATTTTTATATATATTATATTCTTTGCTACATGATATTGTTCCATATTTAATGCTTTAGGCAGTGTATTGCAACAGAACGTGCTAGCGGCAAACTTTTCTCCGACCTGATTCACTATTATCGTCACTGCTTATTCCTTATGTCCCCTAACGTAATAAAATATATCCTATAACCTGGCCAGAGAACATATGTATGTTTAACAAAAAAGCACGTAAATCGGATAAGTGGTTCTCCAGTGATAAGCGCACTAACGGTCAGACAGACAGACAGAGAGACGTTGCATTTTATATATATTATAGATATTTTTTGCTACATGATATTGTTTCATATTTAATGGTTTAGCATGTTTAAAAAAAAGCACGTAAATCGGATAAGTGGTTCTCCAGTGATAAGCGCACAAACGGACAAACAGACAGATATACGTTACATTTTATATATATTATAGAGGTAATAAAATCTATATCTATAACCTGGTCAGAGAACATATATATGAATTTAAAAAATCACGTAAATCGGATAAGTGGATCTCGAGGGATAAGTGCACTAATGGACAGACAGACAGACAGAGAGACGTTGCATTTTATATATATTATAGACATAGATTATTATTATTATTATGTAACCTGGCCAAAGAATATATGTATGAATTTAAAAAAAAAGACACATAAATCGGATAAGTGGTTTTCGCGTGATAAACGCACTAATGGACAGACAGACAAACAGAGAGACATTGCATTTTATATATATTATAGATTATAGATTATAGATATTCTCTGCTACATAATACTGTTCCATATTTAATGGTTTAGGTGGTGTATTGCAAGGCAACGCGCTAGCGGCAAATTTTTTTCCGACATCATTTACTATTTCACGTCACTACTCATTCCTTATGCTACTTATCGCGATAAAATATAGCCTATAACCTGGCCAGAGAACATATGTATGTTTTAAAAAAAAAAAGTACGTAAATCGGATAAGTGGTTCTCCAGTGATAAGCGCACTAACGGAAAGACAGACAGACAGAGAGACGTTGCATTTTATATATATTATAGATAATCACCGCATTCACATTATGTGTTATTTTTCATTTCGATTTTGTCAGGGTAACCGTGGAAACGGCCTTGTTTCTTTTGAGACGACCGTCTGTTACACTATTTTCTTGGATGCTTTCATTTTTTTTGATAAATACCTGGGATTAATAAATCATTAAAAAAATTATGGAAAAACGTCGAGAAAATGAATGAAGATTTTGTAACATAATACGGTTGCTCACAAATCCTAACTAATCTTGCAAAAAATAAACAAATAGTGCTTTGAACTGATTTATCATCCTCCATATTTCCCTGATTTAGCTCCCTCGGACTCTCAAACTGAGAAAAAAATATTGTCGGGACACAAGTTTCTTTCAAATGAAGAAATGTTGGAGACTAATTTGCAAACCAAAACAAAGATTTTTTTTGAAAGTTCTAGAGTTAATTTATACCCGTTACACTAAGTTCTTTTACTAAGTATGTAAAACGGAAAGGAGAATACCATTATCAATACGCTCTAGTATATCAATTCGTAGATTAATTTAGAATATACTTGGCCGTAATAACAATACAACAAACAAGAAATGTATGGTAATTTTTTATAGTTGGTCTCTATCCTCTAAACAAATAGGGTGATGCATTTAGACTGTTAATTTATTTGCGACTTTTTACGTACAGAAAATGTTGTAAAACTAATAACTAAAATCAGAAAATAAATCTTTTTTGCCAACACTAAGAAAGACATACGTTATTTTAAATAAACCAAAATCCTACAAGCAGCAGCAAGTAATGAGAATGACTTTTTTATACGTGAAGTCCTAAGCGTCGCACAGTGGGTAGAAAAAAAAATCTTATAATAAATAAATAAATGGCCTGACTCTAGATTTAGTTTATGAGTTGATCAGTCCCACCTTCGTTGTTACCTGCTTAGATGTTTCCAAAGTTTTCTCCCTTCCAGTCTGTAATCCCTGCTGCCTCTATGACTTCCTTGATTTGCTGCAGCCATCCTATTCTTGGTCTACCTCTCCTTCTACCTCTCGGTTCACATTGAAGTATTTCATATATTGGTGCTCCTGGGCACCTCCTTCTGTAGACTCCATCACATATTCCTTTTGACCCTAGGATCGCTCTCAATATCTTTCGTTCAATTCTTCTCATGTGTTCCTCTTGTTTCTTTGTCATGCTTATCACTTCAGAAGCATATTTTAAATTTGGGAGTATTATTGTCTTGTATATCCTCATCTTACTGTGTCTTCCAATTATCTTACTACTTAACAATTTCCTATTTTTATGGAGCAACTTGTTTGCTATTATTAATCTTTCCTTTACTTCCATTTCCTTGTTCCCGTCCCAATACAGTGTCACTCCCAAATATTTAATCTTCTCTACGCTTTCAAAGGTATATTCGTCTATTCCCTGATCATTTTATTTTCCATTTTTCATTATTTTGGTTTTCTCCTCCATTTTTGCTCCTTCTACGCTTATTTCTCTCACTAGTTCCTTCATTATTTTCTGGTTTTTTGCAATAATTTTTACATCGTCCGCATATGCCACTATCTAGCTGCCTCTTGTTCGTATTGTACCTTAATTTATATTCCTTAGTACATATTGTAGTGTTAGGTTGAATAACGTGTCCGATAATACATCTCCCTGTCTAACTCCTTTGTTAATTTCGAAATCTTGTGTTCTTCCTTTCTGTGTTTTGACATTGGCCAATGTCTCCTTCAGTGTCATCATGTACAGTCGTCTTATCTTGCTCGGTACTCCCAGTTCTTTTAGTACTATATTTAATCTAGTTCTCTTAACCGAATCAAACGCTTGCTTAAAGTCAATGAATAGCAACTCCAAGTTTAGTACATGTTGTTGTGCTCTTTCCAATGCTTGTTTGACCACATGTATTGCATCTACCGTAGATTTTCCTTGTGTAAATCCACATTGGCATTGTCCTATTACATTTTTTATTACATATTTTAGTTTTTCGTGAATCATCGTTGTCAAAATCTTGTAGGCGGTGTTGAGCAGGGTAATTCCTCGATAATTTTCACATACTGGTTGGTCGCCTTTCTTGGATATTATTACAATTTCACTCACCTCCTTTCCAATCATGTGGTATGCGTTCTTCTTTCCATATCTGTTTAAATAGTACGTACATGCTTTCACACAGTTCTTCTCCGCCGTGTTTGACATATTCCATGTTTATCCCGTCTTTGCCTGGCTTTTTCCCGTTCTTACTTCTTAATATTATTTCTTTTATTTCATCTCATGTTGGTTCTAAAATCATTTCCATTTCATTCTCTTCTCGCTCCTTTTCTTCGGTTATGTGTTCTTCCTGCATTTCTTCGTTCAAAAATCCCTACAGATTTCAAATTTCATCGGATCACCATATTTTTTTTTAAATCATTGTAAGAAAATTTAGAAAAGAACTGTATTTTGGAAACATATATTTTAAAAGGCCATTTTACGTAAATACCGTAAAAAAAAAATTGATCAATCCGAGAAAAAAAATACTATTAACTTTACTGTTGATTTACTATTGAGCAGACATATGTATTCATAAGTATTTTTGGTCACCGAATCCAAATATTATATCCGATTTGCTAATAAATTCGAGAAATAGTCCAAAAATGGCCTCAAAGTGGTCAAAGTTAAGTTAAGTCGTCAAGTTAACAATAATAACGAGACAAACATATTCCGATGTATTTTTAGTCACTGTTTGATTTGCTCATGTATCTATACGATTTCAAGGTCATCATATTTCGACTCAATGACCAAAAATACGCAGGAATACATACGAGGCTGGTTTGAAAAGTCCGTGCAAAAATAAAAACTACTTATGTGTTTGGGGGTAAACCCTTTTTTATTTTTCGACATAGTCTCCTTTTAAGCTTATACACTTCGTCCAACGATGTTCTAGTTTGTTGATCCCTTCCGAATAATAGGATTTGTCCAAGTCTTCAAAATATCCATTAGTGTCTGCAATCACCTCCTCGTTTGAATAAAATCTTTGTCCCGCCAGCCATTTCTTCAAATTGGGGAACAAATAGTAGTCCGAGGGAGCCAAGTCTGGAGAATAGGGGGGATGTGAAACGAGTTGGAATCCCATTTCCATTAATTTTGCGACCACAACTGCTGAGGTGTGTGCTGGTGCGTTGTCGTGATGGAAAAGGACTTTCTTGTGGGCCAATCGCGAGCGTTTTTCTTGCAGCTCGGTTTTCAAACGGTCCAATAACGATGAATAATATTCACCTGTAATAGTTTTACCCTTTTCCAGATAGTCGATGAGGATTATCCGTTGCGAATCCCAAAAGACAGTCGCCATAACCTTTCCGGCCGAAGGAACGGTCTTCGCCTTTTTTGGTGCAGATTCCCCCTTGGTAACCCATTGTTTAGATTGTTGTTTGGTCTCAGGAGTATAGTAATGTATCCATGTTTCATCCACAGTGACGAAACGACGCTTAAAGTCCTCCGGATTCTTCTGGAACAGCTGTAAACCATCCTTGCAACACTTCACACGATTCCGTTTTTGGTCAAGCGTGAGCAATCGCGGCACCCATCTTGCGGATAGCTTTCTCATGTCCAAATGTTTATGCAAAATATTATGTACCCGTTCAGTCGAGATGCCCACAGCACTAGCAATCTCACGCACCTTAACTCTTCTGTCATCCATCACCATATCATGGATTTGATCAATGATTTCTGGAGTCGTAACCTCCACAGGCCGTCCAGAACGTTCAGCGTCACTTGTGCCCATATGGCCAGTTCGAAAATTTGAAACCACGTATAAACTGTTCTAATCGAAGGTGCAGAGTCACCATAATGTTTATCAAGCTTCTCTTTAGTCTCCTGAGGCGTTTTGCCTTTCATGAAGTAATGTTTAATCACCACACGAAATTCTTTTTCGTCCATTTCTTGAAAATCACTCGACTTCCTTGATTCACACGAATGCCAAACACAAAGAAATAGACCAATATGGCTGAAACTTGGTGTGCGTTCATTCAAGAGATGCTACTAACTAAACATGACCTCGAAACGCGCCGGTGGTGCCATCTCTCGGACTTTGCACGGACTTTTCAAACCAGCCTCGTATGTCTGGTCAATAGTAAATCAATAGTAAAGGCAATAAGTCTTTTTTTCTCTGATTGATCAATTTGTTATCCCAGTATTTGCGTAAAATATATATTTCCAGAATATGGCTCGAGAGTTCCTTTCCAAATTTTCTTACGATGATTCAAAAAAAAAATATAGTGATCCAATGAAATTTGAGATCTGTAGGACTTTTGAACGCTAATGTTTTTTTTTCTACCCACTGTGCGTCGCAACCCATTCTGAAAAAATTGCAATTCTTCTCCAGAAGGGACTTTGTAATACAAGGTGTCCCCAGAAAGTTTGTTTTAAAATATATGTATGTATTAAAAAACAAATTGATAACTGACAAAAGCCTTTATTGTTTGTCAACCTACACGGTAAAAAAGAATTGAAGTTCATTCGGGCAAACACCGTTTGACTAATTGCCTACAATAATATCCAAAGTGCAAGGTTGCCGAACTGAAATATTTTCAACGAGGTTGTAAATATCTGGGATCCATTAAATTTATTTCACTTGACAATTTGATCTGACATACCTGGCAACCCTGCTTCGTACAAATTATTATAGGAGAATAGTAACACAGGGTCGAACTTAATGTAGTTAGGAGTTTTAACGGGTACTAATAAATGTAATAGTTAAAGAAATATTTAATTAATAACTACTTAATAGTTGCTTCGTTTTTAAATTACTTTGGCTAGTAGTACAGGTGGGATGATACTGCACCAATGTTGATAATGGTGCATGTCCATTAAGAGAGACCATTCTACAGGAAGCCGATCACACGAAGTCCTGAAATATTCCTAAAAAATCGAAGAAGTGATAAATGATAATGATGTAAAGGGCCAGTAGTTGTTCTCAAATAGGCCTTAGTTTACATAAGTAAATTCCTGAGTTTTGTTCTTTTTTTATCAATCCTCACTAGGCTGATGAGCAGGTATGCAGCAAAATGTATCTTAACATGGATTGACAGATAAGGGAACAGTTGAAATACAGAGTTTGTTCAATTTTAGTAATTGACGTTGTATGAAAATACGAGTAAGTTAAATCATCGCGCAGTAATGAATTTTCAAGTTACACTTTGATCTATTCACTTTTGATGTAGTCGAGGCTTAAGTAAGGATGACTTCAGATCAAGAATATCGGTTGAAATAGGACCAGAGGAAACCATCAAGTCTGTTCAGGATTTGCTGCTGTCAAATCGACGAATAAAGACTTAAGTGGTTGGTAAAGAGGCTGGAGCATCCGAAACTCCAGTTTTTTGAGATTATGCATGAATATTTAATGATAAGAAAACTTTGTCCTTGATGGATCCCCACACTTCTTACACCAGAGTAGAAACTGACGAGACTCACTTTCTCAAGAATATTTGGCACCTTTAAAGAATTGTCAGAGACGGCAAGATGTTCTATTGAGATCTTTCCATCAAACAGGAGTCGATGCAATTGGTGCCTATCTCCAAAGAACGTGAGAGCTCAATCGTCTTCTGAAAAGTTGTTGGCCACCATTTTTGGAGACTGCGAAGGAATTTTGCCTATTCAATAAATAGAGGATAGATTCACAATTAATGGAAATGTTTACGGAAGAACCATTCAGAATCTGAATAAGGCCATTAAAGAAAACCGTCTGAATTCATGGAGCACCGAAATTTTCAAATAGCACGACAGTTGCAGGGTCGACAAGGTTTGCACCATTCCAATCATTACCTAAAGCTGTGGATTCACCGAAGTACAACATTTACCCCAAAGCTCTGAGTTAGCGCCTTGTGACTTCTTTTTGTTCAAATATTTAAAGAACTCAGAAGCCAAAAATTTTCCTCAAATAATGAGATGAAACCGTTGTAACGTCGTTTTCGAACGCACTATTAAATGGTCTTTTATTGGATGGAATGAAACAAGTCTGGAAACACTGAAGTAGGTGTATTAGTGTAGGCGGTAATTATGTAGAATAATATTATATATATAAGATCTGTGCGTTTTCCTTCACCTTTATATAAACCGCTATTTATATTAGAACATCCTATAGGAAATCAATATTGAACTAGAAATAACAATTAGATATTATTCGAGGTATATCTATGATGATAGTAATAAAGAATTCATGTTTTAGAAACCTAAACCTTGGTATTTATTGTGGTCAATATTTATTGCGATCGACATTTATGTACTACTTTTTTATATCTCCTATGAAAAATGCAACATTTTCTTCACATTACAGGGTGAAAAATGATTAACACATCGCGTATTAAAAATGCCAAATGTGGCGGTTAATTTGTGTCCCGGAATATATTTTGCTTGCAGTGGATTGATCAAAGAATTTCTTGGTGCATTCGCATCTTCATTGTGTTTGTTGAAATTCGGTGTAATAATTTTTATCAGGTAGGTATTTTAAAAATATCTTCAAATAAGGGTTTTAATTTTATTTCATTAATGTTCTATTTTTGTAGATAGTGGGCCCAAGTTTTTGTTTATCTTGTATAGCTGCCCTTACTTTTTAGTGTTCCGTACGGAACACTTATAAGATTACTTTGGTGTCTGTCTGTCTGCCCGTCTGTCTGTTCGTCGGTCACACCCGATTTTCTCCGTAACTATTTGACGTAAAAAGTTGAAATTTGGTACTGATATAGAAATTGATGGCTTCATCAGAGCCGTATAGTTTTGAAAGTTAAATTTTGACTTAAGGGGTTAGTTTTGGGAAGTGAAATCGGAAGTGAAAATAAAATTTTTTTACTAAGTCATCCAGTGAGATGTCAAATGAAAGCTTGTTCAAAAATATATATAATGTCTTACATGCGTACACTTTTCTTTGTATTATTTTGAAAAAATCGCGAAAAATCACTGTCTCCCCCCTCTATCTCGAAAAGTACTGATCCAAAAATTTTAAAAAACTTCTGGAATATTCTCCACGGAGTGTAGATTGAACGAAAATTATCACGAGTGCATTACCTTTAATAACACTGGCCAACGATGAAAAACTTTTTTAATAATTTTACCTGATTCCTATGTTTTTTGGTGTGCTGAGTCCGAAAATAATAATAAAAAAGTCGTTTCACCCACCAATTTTTCACATTTTAATATTCAAAATGTAAAAAGTTTATTTTTTATCATTCGAATGTTATTAGGTTGGCAATAAAATCAGAATTTTATATCTCACATTGCAGTGTTTAACCCATGTACTTTAATTCACACTCAAAGTATGGCTAATCGTGGTTGTAAAACCTCTCCCAACACTTTTTGTTATATAAGTGGGGAGTTTGTAGTTAAAAAACATCAAAGAAACATTACTTACATTGTACAAAACCGGTCAAGTGCAAGTTGAACTTGCGCAATTAGTGTTCCGTACGTTGATTGCTTTTAAAATAAAAAAATGTTGTCAGTGACTTCACAAAATACACCCCAAATGAGTTTTCAACAAAGTTTGTTTCCAAGCTTTACTGAAATCTGATGACCTTGAAATTTTTGTTTTTTTTATATACCATATAAACTATTAAAGGTAATGCACTCGTGATAATTTTCGTTCAATCTACACCCCGTGGAGAATATTCCAGAATTTTTTTCGAAATTTTTTGATAAGTACTTTTCGAGATAAGGCCCGGGACAGCGATTTTTCGCGAATTTTTAAAAATAATACAAAGAAAAGTGCGCACAAGTATAATATTATATATATATTTTTTACTCGTGTTTTCACAAGCTTTCATTTGACATCACACTCGATGACCTAGTAAAAAAAAATTTTTGTCACTTCCGACTTCATCCCCCAAAACTAACCCCTTAAGTCAAAATTTAATTCTCAAAACTACATGGCTCTGATGAGGCCATCAATTCCTCTATTATTACCAAATTTCACCTTTCTATGTCAAATAGTTTCGGAGAAAATCGGGTGATTGTGTGACAGACAGACAGACAGACAGACAGACAGTCACAGTCAGACAGACAGACAGACACGAAATGATCTTATAAGTGTTCCGTACGGAACACTAAAAAGTATACTTTGCATATTTTGGTGTAGAAATCGGTAATCAAGAAAAATGTTGGGCTTCTCACGAAGTATGTTATGTTTGTGTCGAGGATCTTAGGTAATGGTATAAGAAAGAAAAGAAAGCTTTTAGATTTGCAATACCCATGGTATGGAGAGAGCAAGAAAATCATTCAAATGATTGTTATTTTTGCAGCATTGATGTTTCTGTATATAACTCCAAAAATAAGAAAGTAATTGTCTATGCTAACTTTCCTTCAGCTAATCGGCCGGTAGGACATGGACCGGGACTTCCTGTCCCTAAGCCACCTCAATCTATTGATGACGTGTTACAGTCCACTCCCGAATTTAATGAAAGTCGACCGGATGCTGACGAGTTTCAATGTTTTCTAGAAAATGTAAAACCACAGTTGTTTATACAAGCTGAATTAAATGATTTAGTGAGAGATTTGGGTTTGACTAAGGAAGAAGCAGAATTGCTTGATTTTAGGCTGAAAGAAAAACACTTATTGGAATCTGGAACATATATTTACCATTATAGAACAAGAGATCAAAATTGTAGACTAATCAAATAAAAGTACGGTTTAAGTTTTTATTTTTTATGTATCAAATTTTCCCTATTTTGAAATTTAATTGATGCCATATTGTGAGAGAACTGTGGGTGATAAAAAAAAAACTGATACCAGATACGGTTTCAGTTTTTTCAGTAATGGAGTAGTTTACAGGCATAACATGCATTACTATTCAACAGTTAATCCATTTTGGGTCCGGGAATTTCAAAACCAATGTTTGGTGTGGAATATTAAATTTTCGAATTTTAGGCCCATATTTTTTCCGCGAACCGCTTAACGGGCCTAGATATCTAAATTTTTTGCAAAACGAATTACCACAGCTTCTTGAAGAAGTTGATAACTTTGAAAGGGAACAAATGGTGATTCAACAAGACGGAGCTGCTGCTCATTACCACCGGAAGTTCGGGAATTTTTAAACGATCATTACCCACAAAAATGGATCGGTAGGGATGGATTCATTTAGTGGCCCCCTCGATCATGTGACTTAACATCTTTAGATTTCTTTTTGTGGGACTACATTAAAGAGCGTGTTTATGTGAATCCCCCTACAACACCAGTAGATATGGAAAATAGGATACGGGATGCGTGCAGGTCAGTAACGCCCTTTATGCTAAGAAAAGTAGCTAGGCATACTTTTTGAACATTTATTACGTCATAATAATTAATCATTAGATAAGTTAAACTATATTAAAATTGTTATTAAGTATTTGTTTATGTTTTCAAAATAGCGTAAGTGTATTAAAAACAAGGATAAAAATTGAAAAATTCAAAATAAATCGAAAACTATTAGAAATAAGTATATGACATACTTAATAAAAGTTGGAGGGTTTTGTAAAATCTATCAAAAAAAATAATAATATACAGGGTATGCCATTTAAAAAATTTGAGATTTTTCAATTTAAATAGTCGAAATGCATAAATTTATTTTGAATACCCTGTAGCATCTAACTGAATTTTTTTTACATATATCTTTTTTTTTCAGCTCCACCTTTAGAAACAATGGCGCTACTGGCAATTTTTTACAAAACTGAAAACTAATATTTAAAAAAAAAAAAATTGGAATATTAGAAAAACTCTAAGTTTAGGTATACTGTGAGAAAAAGAAAGGTAAAATATCTAACGATGAATTCAAGAGATACGATAAAATTTTAAAGAAATTTATATTGGAAGCTGAAAGAAAATCAAATACTGAATTTATTTTGAATTCTGATAATAAAACCAGGGCAACTTGGTCATTGGTAAGGAATATATCTGAAAATTCTCAAAAAAAATTCAATAATCGACACTTTTGCGCCGAAATATGGCGATTTAGTGACAGCATTGAATGCTTTAAACCATTACTTCATTAATTCTTGTCCAGATGTTGATGGTAGTGGGATAGTTGACTCATTCCCTATAGAAGGGTGTTAGCGGACGATATTCTTAGAACCAACTAGCATTGAAGATGTCTGTAGATGCATAAAAAATTTGAAAAACAAAAAAATCCGTAGGAGAGGACCAGGTGCCTGTTTTGCTGCTGAAGGAGACGGCAGATATTATCTCTATACCTTTGGAACATATTATTAATGTTATGTTCTCGACAGGAGTCTTCCCAGACTAATTAAAGCTTGCACATATAAAAGCAATATATAAAAAAGGTGACCGAGCTGAAGAAAAAAATTTAGGCCGGTATCACTGCTGTCAAATGTAAACAAAATTTTTGAAAAAATATTATACTCCAGATTGATATCCTTCCTTGAGCGAAACAATGTCCTGGCTGATCAGCTGAATGGCTTCAGTCGACATAAATCTACTATTAGAGTTATTTATAAAGCCATGTCAGAGATTCTTAATTCTTTAAATGATGATAGGGTGATTGTGGCCATGCTTCTCGATTTGTCAAAAGCATTTGACTCAGTGAATCACTCAATACTTTGCTTAAAACTAGAGAAATATGGAATTAGAGGTGTGGCTCTTCAGCTCATAAAATCATATTTAAAAAACAGAACACTATGTGTTATTGAAACAGACCCTTGTGGAAAGCTTGCTTGCTCTGAGAAGGTCATAATAAAAAAGGGTGTACCTCAAGGTTCAATTTTAGGACCCCTGTTATATATATTGTATACTAATGAATTGCCTGTGTCGCATGACTATATAGTGCTGTATGCCGATGATACTACCCTTATCTTTAAAGAGGATAATAAACATCTCCTACTTCAAAAAATGGTTAATACTCTAGACTTATTAAGGTAATATTTTACTTCAAATGATCTACTTTTAAATATCTCAAAAACACAGATCATTCTAGTTTCTTACAGAAGTAATGAACGTGTAACAGTAACATATGACAACATTGATGTAGTTTCGGGAGATGAGATTTTATTTCTTGGAGTGATTGTGGACAGGAAACTTGACTGGAAGTGTCATGTCAGTGCTTTAGCCAATAATATGGCTAAGTATTGTTACGCGCTAAGAGTCATTTTAGATTATGTTAGTGAAAACGCAGCACTGTCTTCTTATTCGCGCATGAGATATGGAATCATCTTTTGGGGAAATTTCTGTGAAATAAACAGAATTTTGGTTTTGCAGAAAAGGTGTCTAAGAGTAGTGTATAGAATAATGGCAAGAAATAGTTGTAGAAACGTGTTCATTTCAAAACGGATTTTTACTGTAATAAGTTTGTATATATATGAAGCAGTGTTATTTGTTCATAGTATACGTAATAAAGACCTATTTCAAGAATGCGTAAGAGTGCATGAACATAACACTAGGTTAAAAAATTATTTGTAGTACCCAAGTACCCAACATGGAAACCCAAATATAGTTATACGAGGATCCCCAATAAGGATAACAATATCAGAAGTTAAAGAAGTATGTAAAACGCTAAAAAATGGTAGAGCTCCAAGACCAGGAAACATCCCAGGAGAGATAGTAAAATACGGAACTGAAAAGCTATTCAGCGCTTTGAGGAACTTATTCCAAAGATGCATTAACACATCAGAAGTACCTGAGGAATGGAAAATATCATACATATCAACAATTCATAAGAAAGGAGACAAAAATAATTGCGATAACTATAGGGGAATAACGGTTACAGGATCTATTAGCCGAATATACGGAAAAATACTTAAAAATAGAATAGAAACGGAATACGCGGACGTAGAAGCTGAAGAACAGGCAGGCTTTAGAGCAGGAAGATCCACAATAGACCATCTCTTCTCACTGACACAAATCCTAGAAAAGAAAACCGCATTTGAACAGGAAGTCCATGTCTTGTTTGTTGATTTAAAAAAGGCCTACGCCAGCGTGCCCCTAATGAGATTGTGGGAAAGCACCGAAATAATTAAAGCCGTACAATCCTTATACTAAGACGCAAGAAGTAGTGTGAAAACCAAATATGGTATAACAACAGGGTTCCAGGTCACGAAGGGTCTCAAACAGGGCTGCTGTATATCCCCAACGCTATTTAAAATCTATTTGGAGAGTGCACTGAAGAACTGGAAAAGGAAATGCAGCAGTATGGGATTACCACTGGATGACGATACTACATTGTACACGCTATCATTTGCAGACGACCATGTAGTAGTCGCTCAGGACATCGATGATATGGAATGCATGTCACGAAAACTTATGGAGGAATATGAAAAATGGGGTCTAGAAGTCAATATTAAAAAGACCGAGTACATGTGCGTCGGAGGACAACAGCAGGACTTGAAACTGGCCACAGGATACACCATCAAACACTGTGCCAGTTATAAGTATTTGGGAACGAGAATATCTAGGGACGGAACACTGGAAGAAGCAATATTCGAGAGGAATATCCAAGGAAGAAAAGCGATTGCAATGCTTAATAGTATACTATGGGACAAAAACATAACCATTGAAAATAAGAAGAGAATTTACAACTCAATAGTGAAAAGTATAATAACTTACGGCTCCCAGGTGTGACCATTAAAGGAAAGAACAGAAAAAATACATAAAAGCTACAGAAATGGATTTCTGGAGACGAGCAGCCAGAAAATCCAGAAAAGACCGCATACCAAATGACACGATAAGGCGAGCTTTAGAAATAAAGCACGATATAGTGGACGAAATCAGAACCCAACAGTTGGTATGGTACGGACATGTACAGCGAATGTCACAAGACCGACTGCCTAAAAAGATTTTAAATTGGAACCCTGATGGAAAAAGAAAGCGAGGAAGACCACGCCAAAGCTGGAGAGCAGGAATCAACAAGGAAGTACTAGAGAGAGATCTACAGGAGGAGGGATGGAGAAACCGGGAGGAGTGAAAATTAGGCATCGGAAGACGCAAGACGTTATAAAACCGATTTATATATATATATATATATATATATATATATATATATATATATATAAAATGATTTAAAACCAAATAAAAGTAAATATTCCTATATACAAAAGAATGTACATTTTGGTATTCTAAGATTGTACTATAGTTTTCCTAATCATGTTAGAATTTTAAGAACGAACTTACTGAAACTAGTAATTAAGAATTATTTAGTCCGTAAGGCATTTTATAGTTTGGAGGAGTTCTTTGCTGATGAATCTCGGCTATTTTTATGTGTGTAACTAGAATATTTGATATAATGCAATATTTCTTAGTTTAAGAACTTTTGACATTGTTCCACGCTCCTATATGGAGCTTTGTAATTTACAAGGAATAAATAAAAACATTATCTATCTGTCTATCTATCTATAACATTATTAATAAAAAAGTTATAAAATTTTACGCAGAATTTAAAAATAAATTAGAAAATAGGTTGTTCCATTTAAAAAAAACATATGTTATACCGGCCACACTTTTTTGAAATACCCTGTATACTCAAAAATAATTTTAAACTATGCACCTTAACACTGTATTGTATTTAACATGTTTTCGTCATTCCCAAAATAAATGAGATAATGAACTTTACTCTATCGTTGACTCACCCTGTACAAAAACATCATTTCTATTTCACCCCAAGTTGACTGTTCACGTTTGACAACAATGCAAATTGACAATGGCGGTTTGTGGTAAGAATTTTGATAGAAGCAAGTTCAAACTTCGATTTGTCAATGTTCTTTATTACTATCTTCTTTGGGAAGTGCCATATCCGATAAGTACGTAGGCTACCCTTTCGCCTTGGCCTGTGGTTAGTGCCTTTTTAAGTGTTCTATAGAGAAAGGGGTCCTACAGTCTAAAACCGGCTTCGAACGGCCGAAGTGAGAGAGCTTTACTAGGCATGATACTATGGGTGGTTTGCTATTGCCTTTCCCAGAAAGGCGACCGTCATTTTTGTTAATTTCATTATTTTTCGAGACGAGATTACTGATTCTATTATTACTACTTACTATACTTGTTTTAAAACTGAACACTTTTATGGATTACCTTTCTCGTACCTAGAATGTATTAGCAGATCTCCCGGTATTTGATCTCTAAAATAGATGAAAAAATAATACCCTGAACTAGAATATCCCCTAAGGTAAGACACCTCAAAACAGTTACTATTTCCTAGACGGTAAATGCCAAATAACCAAATAAATAACTAATGCCCAATTTATCAAATTGCTTATTACGCCACCTTCGATTAAAATTAATGTCTGGTGTTAGATTGGCAATCACAGAATGTTATCGCAGAAGTATTATAACAGTGCCGCCGCACTGTGGGTCAGGAATCTGATTTTTCGTTCAAAATTGTCTAGAGCCCTCAATTATTAACAAAATCCGACATTTTTTTAAAAATACTCGTAAGTGAATTCCGGACAAACGTACGGAAGCCGATTTTTAAAACACAACCTCAAATTTTTTTAAAATTGCATCCCTCCAGTCTCTATTTTCACCTTTCAATCCCCGAGAAACCACTTTTGAACGTGAAGCTCTAATTCAGATGAATATCGTGATATCTCTCCCTCCAACCCCCATTTTCATATGAACAAAATATCCCTAAAAATAGATTCAGCTACCTCAGAAATCCTCGAAGATCCACTTTTGACCGGGTAGACTTGAAATCACGTAAACTTCGAAATTTCACCTCCCAATTCCGTCTTGTTTTTTTGCAGTTTTAAATAATTTTGAGGTTATGTTTTTGCAAATCAGCTTCCTTACGTTTGTGCGGAATTCGCTTACGAGTATTTAAAAAAAAAATTGTTTGACTTTGTTAATGATTGAGGGCTCTAGACAATTTTGAACGAAAAATCAGATTCCTGGCCCACTGTGCGCCGTGCTAATTTAGTAGTATTGTTTTCATTCGTCACCTAGTTGTTGCTATTTTAGGACTATAATTTAGAAAATTGATGTAAAACAAAACATGTGTCACTCTGATTTAAGTAAGCCTATTACAAAGATGTTTTTTTTTTAAGTTATCCCCCTAGTAATGCAAAAAAACTCACAAATATTTAAAAAAAAAAGATATATTTTCTATATAACTACCATCAACACTAATACACTAAGTCTGGCGTTATAACAACTTACGACTTATCATCCGAGGAAAATTTTTAAACCCGGAAATATAAACAAGGAAAAGTTGCTGGGCGTCGTTTGTAATTGATTGATTCCACTTAAGTAAATCACAATTTTGCATAAATAGTTTGATCCTTAATTTTAGATTTGGTCAATCATCGCTCATGATGATGCTAAGATGGCTAACAAAATGAGTGTTGAGTGCAAAAACAAAGTGCTTGGTGCAGTAGAGAAAACTGTTATGTAGTCATTGTAAAAAAGATCTCAAAATTCTAAGGTACAGTCTGTCAAGCAAGAACGTGTCCGCGATAATTCATTTTTAGTAGATGCGATTCTAGCGATTCAACAAAAAATCGGTAAAGGGAACCTTTGTCTACGACGGATTTTAGTAAAAGTATCAGTCAATTCCGAACTTTCGCCGAAATCACGTAAAATCCAAAATGAGACACTTGTTGGTGCGTCGATTCAAGGCAGTCTTTCTTTGTTCCCATCCCAAGGGGCCTAAAATGACACACTCTGCGGCAGCTAAATATATTAAAAAGTCGGTATCGTTTGTGAAGAAGTGGGTGAATCATTTTAACGAGACGAAAAATGTCGACGAATTGCCAAAACGTGGCTTGGTAGGCAAAGTCATTTCGAAAATCGAATGTTTGTTTTCACGGTACCCGAAATTGACGCTGCGCCAAGGAGCGGCAAAAAGAGGAAAATCGGGATTTGAATGTGTCCGTGAGATTATTCGACAACATCTTCGTGCTCATGATATCAAATTCCGAAGCCCGTTAAAGAAACCTTTTCTGAGCGAAAATCACATCGCGAAGCGGTTCGCTTGGTGGCCCTCACAATTTTTTTCTTGGTCATTTGGTACCTGCTGTGCACTCAGCTGACTGCCGATTTGATTCCGGTGTGTAGAGGTGGATTCATGTTTCATTCATTGTCACAGATCGCATGAAAAAATCCTTTTTATTGCACTCAGTCAACACGTTGTTATTTTTGGTTCACTGTGAGCAAACGCGGTACCCATTTCGAACAGAGCTTTCTCATGCCCAAATGTTCATGCAAAATATGACCAACACGTTTTTTTGATATCCTTAGGGTGTCAGCTATCTCATGTAATACCACATTACGGTCATCCAAAACAATTTTGTGGATCTTGATGTTTTCCGGTGTATCTACCTCATTTGGGCGTCCAGGGCGTTCAGCATCATTTGTGTTTGTACGACCGCGTTTAAACTTAGCATACCAGTAAGTGATGAGTGATTTTCCAGGGGCAGAGTCCTCGTAACACTTATCAAGCTATTGTTTTGCTTGAACAGTATTTTTTCCCATCAAAAATAGTGTCTAATTAATACACGAAATTCGATTTTTTCCATTGTTTTGAAAATACCAAAAGTAGCGTCACTAAAACCACTGTAACTTGTAAACTAATCGTCGAAATGTCATGAAATTTTGAGACGTATCGTTTGAAGGTTGGTACTTCCCAAAAATCATATGGATTTTTTTGAAAAGGGCGACATCTATGTGTCAGACCAAAAACTTTTCAGCCTACGTGTTATTATTTTTTAACCAAACTATTATATGATATTATAAATAAATTAATAACAAATAACAACTAAACTCTTTAAAAACTAATCAGTTTCCATTATTCAATTACTCAATAAAATTTCCTAGCTTATTTTTCCAACCAAATAGAGTGTTTCCCGAAGGACAAGCTAGGATATTCGGATAATAAAGAAGTTGTCACCGTGACTACCGACGCCAATTACACCGATGGGAATTCATCAGCCATGAAAATATATGAGGCTTAAACACGTCCGGGAAAGTTTTAAAGAATAACGCGAAAAGGAAAATGAAAGAGATGGGAAAGGTGGAGAGATATCTTGTAAGTTTAATGATTTTTCTAGTGGTTTTTCCAAGCGGCCTCCAGTTTGTTAGCCGGAAGCTATTGTTTTTGCGATATTGTCCATATGTCGGTTCGTCCCGTCCACAACTAGATCCCGTCTATTTTAGAGACATGCATTAGTAATTTAACTCAATAATTTAAAAGTTAATTGGGTTCTGAAAATGAATTAAATAGAATTTAATATTGATGCAATACAAGAATCCTGAAAAAAAACATACAGGGTGTCCCAGTATTCCATGTACATAGAGTTACTGTGGATTTCTGGGATGAAAACATGACCAATTAATCCAACTTACCTTAGTCCAAAAATTCGTAATTTTTGAGATACAGGATGTTAAAGTTATACTTTTTTTTTAGTCTTTCTTTAGTAGCTTTCTTAATAATTGCACTATTTGCACAAGATTCCGTACTAAGGAGTTTTCTGAGATGAGAAATCGAAATAAGCTCACAGTTTTGTTGTAAATTGTAGGTGGCGCCACTTATTGCACTATGTATACTTTTAAATTGTCATTACTTTTTTATTCCACATTGTATGATATTTTTAATTAAATATTAGTATTCTCCGCCCTCTTCTGTCTAAAAAAGCTCTCTTAGTAAATGTTGCTCCAAGCGCACATTTCTTCACATTGTTTAGTTACTTGGCAACGATCAAAAATCACTCTGACAATGATGTAAGATATCATATCGTTCCTACCATGTCAAACTATCGAATGTGAAAAAAACTAATTTAAAGTAAAAAAAGATTAACCTGACTAAATCTTGAAAACATCCTAAAAAAGTTTAAAAAATGTGAAGGAAAAGTATTTTTGCAATTTTGGCAATGTGCTAATTTTGTCTTCACTATTAAAGTGGTTTCTTTATTCTCCTGAAAACTACCCATTTTCGTATTCGATAGTTTGGTGTAAGGACGATATGTTCTGTGACTTAACTGGCTTGTAATAATACTGACAGAAATTAATTTTTGACAGACATCAAACAAGTTTTCGAGTATTAACGAGAATTAATCCCTTCTCAAACTCAACAGTGTTTTAAATTATTATGAAGTACACTTTTGGTGAGCAAACTGATATGATTTTAGTGTTTGGTTTTTATAACGGCAACGATTGCAAAAATGCTCGCGTATATCACGAAAGATTTCCGTATCGTAGGACTTCTAACCATCAGACTTTTGCCAATATTGAGAGGCGACTTCGAGAAATTGGACAATTTAAGCCGATCAGCAATAATGCTGGGCGGCCTTCACAAGCTAGAGCACCCGATGTTGAAGCGGAAATCCTTGAAATTGTACACGATAATCCTGAAATCAGCATTCGTTTAACTGAACGTCAAACGGGAATATCAAAAAGTACAACTAACCGGATCATTAGACAACAAATTATTCACCCCTTTCATATACAGTCCATCCTACAGATCTTGGATCCCGTTTGCATTTTTCACAGATTATTCGAGCACGCATAGCGACTGTTCCGGCTTTTGACACTAAAATTCTATTTACCTATGAACAGACCGAGAAAAGTGGCGAATGCGCATCGGAGGACGTAGAAGGTTATAGGCCGATCTATATACAAATAGAGAATAAAATCTGTCAAAAAAATCGAATATTTGAAAATTCGAGGTGTATATAACCCTTTATAATACAATTGCGTGAAATCCGAGACTCTTGTTAGTGCTACCATTACTTTTCACAGCATAGGTCCGTTTTGTTACTATAGCTATCCTTAGTTTTTAAATTAATATAAATATATAAGATCATCGCCATATACATTTTTAACCCTATGGCACCAGATTAAGAGAGGAATGAGAGCCGAAAATATAACGCCAAAGTCCAAATGTTATACATTTAATGAAGACGGTTGTATATGAAATCCCAGTTGAAAGTTAGAAAAATTCTGTAAATCATATCATTAAAGTGAAAAAGTCCTACATTTCTGTTTAAAGTTTAAATTATGATAGTGATAGTGACACACAACTAGATATAAATAAATATTAGACTGTTTTTCCTTTCTATTTTTATCTTTGTAGTCAAGAATTAAATATTTCTTTAATTACTACATTCTTTTTAGTATTGTATATGTTGAAACCCATGACCACATGAAATTCGACCGTGTGTTACTATCCTCCTATAATATTATATACGAAGTACGGTTTCCAGGTATGCCAGGAAAAATTATCACACGCAAATAAAAATGAATCCCAGGTATTTAAAACGTCATTGAAAATATTTCAATTTGTCAACCTTATACTATAGATGCCTGAACAAGCCTTATATTTGACATATTATGGCAAGCAGTTAGTCAAACGATGTACGTCTGAACGAAATCTACCGATATGTCGACGACACATAGGTAAGATGTATCGGCACTTATAACGAATTAAATTCGCTTTACAGTTTCTGAACAGCCCTTATCCAAACATAAAATTTACTATGAGAAATAAGATCCAACTAAGGAATATATCCTAAAATATAGGGACTTTTAAAGAATAACATGCTTGAGTAAAATATAAATCCTCCCGAGAAAGCTGCCTGGAACTGTTTCGGAAATGTCATTGAAAACTTTTTGGGCAGAAATGCTGAAAAAGTTAGGAATTTATCTTACGTTCCACTTAATAAAGTAGAACATAACATAAATTCTAAATTCTTTCATTATTTACAATGGAGTTCCGTCAAGTACCGGTGAAAACAATATTAGAAAATTATAAATATTTAATTAATGAACTTTTAAGATCTTAAGATCTCTGAGAAGGTAAATGTTAAAAATACCTTTCCTGGCTTAGCACTTGGAATTCCTTTCCGAAAACGTGGATGCTGTTAGCGACGAATAAGCGACAGATTTCGTTAAGACAGTGAAAAAGCGATACCAATGGAAACTGAGCACTAGAGTGTTGGCAGACTGTTGTTGGACTGCTAAATACATATCTCATAGAAAAAAATAAAATATTGTATTGCTCAAAAAATGTTGCGTGTTACGATCTGTTTGAAGTTATTTTATTGTTAAGAACACCTAACGCAATTCAAACATCGTATAAAGTCTAATAGCAAAAATAGTTTTGAATAAATTTTGTTTTATACCTTAATCATTCATAATATTATGAAAAGTACACAATATTTAACGACCTTCATCTCTTTTACAGTATTCCCTTAAAGAAATACCGCTCAAAAAGTATAGATTCCTTCCCTATTTCAAGTATTATAAATACTGTTAAAACTTGATGTCGATATCTGCTAAGGAAAATTTTTTATTTGATTAAAACCTTCGCATTATTTCCGAGAACATCGAAATTTTATAATAACTAAAAAATTGAAACACTGGTATTCAAAATAAAATTTACTATTAACTATGTCGGCATCAAATGCATCAATGATTTCTTACAGAGTTTCGACATAGGTCCATTGTTGAGTTACAATGATTTTAACGAAACCAAAAGATTACTTTAGTGATTGTTAGTTTAGCTGAATTAGCATAAAGAGCATAACTCATAAGTCAAAATATACCACTAAATATCCAGACCTACTATCTGCTAAAAGGCCTTTCATAGTGCTGAATTGCCTGTATAACGGAGACTAACGTCTTCTTAATCTGTAGAAAACAAGAGTTGTTTGTCGTTCCTAATCAAAACGACGAAAGGAAATATAATCAAACTAAGGAGTATGTCCTCAAATATAGGGACTTTTAAAGAATAACATGCTTGAGTAAAATATAAATTCTCCCGAGAAAGCTGCCTGGAACTGTTTCGGAAATGTCAATGAAAACATTTTGGGCAGAAATGATGAAAAAGTTAGGAATTTATCTTACGTCCCACTTAATAAAGTGGAATATAACATAAATTCTAAATTCTTGCATTACTTACACGTACAATAAAGTTCCATCAAGTACCGGTGAAAACAATATTAGAAAATTATAATATTTAATTAATAAACTTTTGAGATTTTAAGATCTCTGAGAAGGTAAATGTTAAAAATACCCTTCCTGGCTTAGCACTTGGAATTCCTTTCCGAAAACGTGGATGCTGTTAGCAACGAATACGCGACAGATTTCGTTAAGACAGTGGACCAAACAATAACTAAGAAAAACAAGCACTTGATATTTAACTCCATCGTGAAGAGTATAATCACCTATAGTTACGAAGTTTAGCAACTAAAGGAGAAGACGAAGAGGAAAATGATAGCTACGGAGATGGACTTTTAGAGGCGTCCTGCAGAAAAGTCTAGGTCAGAGAGGATCACCAACGAAAGGATACGAGAAATCATGAAAGCCCACCATACCATAACCGAAGAAATCTGAACGCAACAACTGAGATGGTACGGTCACGTTCAACGCATGACGGTTGAAAGACTACCGAAGCAGATCCTAAAATGGACACCTCAGGGACGACGTAAAAGAGAAAGACCAAGACTCAGCTGGAGAGAGAGGGTGTTGGTAGGGAAATCAGGAATAGGGAATTGGACGAAAACCTATGGACGGACAGAAAGAAGGGGCGAATGGGCATCGGAAGACGCAGAACGTTATAGGCCGATTTATATATATATATATATATATATATATATATATAGAGAGAGAGAGAGAGAGAGAGAGAGAGAGAGAGAAAAGAGAGAGAGATTAAAAATCCGTAAAAAAATTTGAAAATTCGAGGAGTATATAACCCTTTATGACACCATTGCGTGATACTGATCAAAACGAAGAAATCCGGGACTCTTGTTAGTGCTACCATTACTTTTCACAGCATCGGTCCGTTTTGTTACTATAGCTATCCTTAGTTTTTAAATTCATATAAATATATAAGATTATGACCATATACACTTTTAACCCTATGGAACATATATGGCACCAGATTAAGTCAGGAATGAGAGCCGAAAATATAACGCCAAAGTCCAAATGTTATACATTTAATGAAGACAATTGTATATGAAATCCCAGTAGGAAGTTCGAAAAATTCTGTAAATCATATCACTAAAGTGGAAAAGTCCTACATTTCTGTCTAGAAGTTTAAATTATGACAGTGATAATGACACTTAACTAGAAACAAATAAATATTAGACTGTTATTTCCTTTCTATTTTTATCTTTGTAGTCAAGAATTAAATATTTCTTTAACTACTGTTACTATTCTCCTATAATATTATATACGAAGTATGGTTTCCAGGTATGCCAGGTAAAATTATCACATACAAATAAAATTGAATCCCAGATATTTAAAACGTCACTGAAAATATTTCAATTTGTCAACCCCTTACTATAGAAGCCTGAACAAACCTTATATTTGACATATTATGGCAAGCAATTAGTCAAACGATATATGTCTCAACGAAATCTACCGATATGTCGACGACACATAGGTTAGATGGATCGGCACTTGTAACGAATTAAATTCGCTTTACAGTTTCTAGACAGCCCTTATCCAAACATAAAAATTTACTGTGAGAAATAAGCTCCAATTAAGGAATATGTCCTAAAATATAGGGGCTTTTAAAGAATAACATTCTTGAGTAAAATATAAATCTTCCCGAGAAAGCTGCCTGGAACTGTTTCGGAAATGTCATTGAAAACTTTTTGGGCAGAAATGCTGAAAAAGTTAGGAATTTATCTTACGTTCCACTTAATAAAGTGGAACATAACATAAATTCTAAATTCTTTTATTATTTACAATGGAGTTCCATCGAGTGCCGGTGAAAACAATATTAGAAAATTATAAATATTTAATTAATAAACGTTTAAGATCTTAAGATCTCTGAGAAGGTAAATGTTAAAAATACACTTCCTGACTTAGCACTTGGAATTCCTGTCCAAAAGCGTGGATTCTGTTAGCGACAAATATGCGACAGAATTTGTTAAGACAGTGGAAAAGCGATACCAACGAAAACTGAGCACTAGAGTGTTGGCAGACTATTGCTAAATACTTACGAAAAACATAATATATCTCAATAGAAAAAAATAAAATATCATATTGCATAAAAACTGTTACGTGGTACGATCTTTTTGAAGTTATTTTATTGTTAAGAACACCTAACGCAATCCAAATATGGTATAAAGTGCTGCGTTTCACTTTTGTAGGCCAGTGTGCAACACTGGTCTAAAATCTACAATTTAATTTTTATTTATTCATTTTTTTAGATTCATCAGTTTTGCACACTGGAAATAATAATAATTATTTTACTTTAAACAATTTAAAGTTTAGTAAAAGAACTCATCTATATTTAATATGAAATCTATTCTATCGTAATTTGCCTATATTCTCTTTTATGTTATGTTCGCCGTGTAAAGGTTACATATTCATATAAAACAAGCGTATCTTGTGAATCAAAATAAAAGATATTCATAGCTGTATATCGGCATCAGTAAAATTGAATGCCTTGTTAGTGCTAGATATTGGCATCCTTTTTTATAAATACGTGAATATATTGGGAAAATGGAATTATTGAAAACGGTAAACTTATGCGATAAAACTCGTACTTTTTGATTATAACAGAATATGGTTTAAATTTAAACATGATTTTTGGGATTAGTCCGTGTTAATTTGGAGTAAGTTTCCAACGTTTCATACTAACGATATTAAACATTCGTTTATCGCTTCAACATTTAGACTATCTTACACAAATTGGAGAGGATTAGAACATATTTGAAATTTTATAGTTCCTTGGAATATGTAAATTCAATAGTAAAGCTCCGCCAGTGGCACATCTAACATAAATATTGGAATGCTTAAATGAGAAAAAAAGGGAGTTTTAAAGGCGAGTTGAAGAAAGACAACAGAAGACAGCACTATAAGAGAAAAATATAACTTCATGGAAAGACTAGAAACAGAAATACAAAAAGTAAAGAAAAACCATAAATTAATAATAATGGGAGATCGGAATGGGAGAACAGGAAGGAAAACAAAGGACAATATGGTAGGACCATTCGGAGAAGACATTACTAACGACAACGAAGAGAGACTAATAGAGCTGTGTGAACTAAACGGCCTCAAAATAACAAACGGATTCTATAAACACAAAGACATCCACAAATATACTTGAATGCAAGAAACACAAAACTTAAAATCAATAATAGACTACATTATAATTAAAAACGAGACCACTATCAAAATAAAAGACGTAAGAGTAAAGAGAGGGGCAGAAGATGGAACAGACCATAGACTATTAACAGCAAATATAGAAGTACCGTGGTACAAGACAATAAAGCGAAAAGGAACAATAGATAAAGAAAACAGAAATACTAATGAGATAACAGAAAAAGCAGACAAAGAAATAAAATACAAAAACAATTACTCCAAGACGAAACGATAAGAGACCTATACAGACGACGATTAGATCAAAAATTAAATGAATTTAACTACGACAACCTCCAACAGATGTATGACCACATAAAAGAATGCATCAAACAGGCGGCCCTAGAAGCATTAGGTAAAGAAGATAACGAGAATAAGAAACATAAAATTAGAATCTGTGAAAAAACCAAAGAATCTATAAAGGAGAAAAAAAGACTACACGAAAAATGGCTGAATACAAAATCAGAAGAAGATCAACAGAAATATAAAGAGAAAAAAATGCAGAAACGAGGAGGATGATAAACAAAGAAAAGAACGAGAGATGGGAAAAATCGTGCGAACATGTAGAACAGTATATAGGAGGAACTAGAAGCACACAGTCATGGAGAATAATTAAAGCATTAAGGACCAACAATAGAGAGAAGATGTATATAGAGTATATCCGAGAAAGCGAGTGGGAAGAATATTATAAGAAGCTGCTAACAGTGGACAGACAAGAATTCCAGGAAGAGAATCCTGAAGAAGAACAGAATGAGGAAAAAAAAGAGATAGAACTAAGCTATGACGAAGTAAAAAAGACAATAAAAACACTCAAAAATAATAAATCTGTAGGGTCTGGGGGTGTGGTAAATGAAATGATTAGGTACGGGTCTAATAAATTACATCGAATGCGAAAACATGTTCCACAGAACGATAAATGGAGAAAAAATACCAGAGGAATGGTCAAAAGCCTATATAGTATCTATATTTAAAAAGGGAGACCGCAGAAAATGCACAAATTATAGAGGCCTAAGCATAATATCGAGTATGGGACGTTTGCATGGAAAAATTATTAAAAATATCATAGAGGAAAATATAAAAGGAAAAATTGGAGAAGACCAAGCAGGCTTTACGGCCGGAAAATCATGTATAGACCACATATACACTATAAAACAAACAATGGAAAAAAAAAAACTGGCAAAGAATAGATAAGTTTAGCCTTCATAGACATAAGAAAGGCCTATGACTCAGTACCAAGACAAAGATTATGGATCGCAATGAAAGAAATAGGCATTGACAAAGGACTAATAAACGCAGTAAAAGCTCTCTACGAAAACAACACAGTGAACATAAAAATAGGACATAAAATAGGGAAGAGACTCCAAACATCAAAAGGCCTATTACAAGGATGCTCTGCATCCCCCACACTTTCAAAATATACCTCGAACAAACATTAAAAAAATGGAAGCAAAAATGTAGTGTAATCGGAGTCCCAATACGAGAAGATTACTTATATACTCTAAGTTTCGCAGACGACCAAGTAATCATAGCGCAAGATGAGGAAGATCTCAGTTATATGGTAAGAAAACTGAAAGAAGAATACACTAAAGCAGGATTAGCAATAAACTTTGATAAAAACGGAATATCCAACAACAAAGGAGGGAAACGTGGAGAATCTAGAAGTCGATAACGAAACAATAATCAAAGGAACCGATAGATTTAAATATTTAGGAACCATCATTTCAAAAAACGCAACATCAGAAGAAGAGATTAAAGCTAGATTAGGACAAACGCGAACATGCATAAGACAATTAAATGCGATCCTGTGGGATAAGAACATTACAAAGAGAAACAAAACACGCATATACAAATCAATAATACAAAACATAATGACATACGGGTCAGAAACATAGACGATCAACAAAAGAAATAAATCTAAAATTAACGCGATAGAGATGGAGTATTGGAGAAGATGTTGTAGAGTGACACGTATGGAGAGAATAACAAATGAAGAAATAAGAAGCAGAATGAACATCAAAGAGAACGCAATAAATACCATTGAAGAAAAACGATTAAAATGGTATGGACACATAAGACGAAGCGAAGATAATAGGTGGCTAAAGAAAATAACGGAGTGGAGCCCTATAGGGAGAAGACAAAGAGGAAGACCTAGACGATCGTGGAGAGACGACGTGGACGAGGCTATGGAGGACAGGGGTCTAACAGATGGAAACTGGGAAGATAGAAACGGATGGAATCAAAGGAAGACAGCGTCAGCTGTAGAAAATCCTTGATATATATACATATATATATATATATATATATATATATATATATATATATATATATATGTATATATATGTATATGTATATATATATATATATATATATATATATATATATATATATATATATATATATATATATATATATATATATATATATATATATATATATATATATATATATATATATATATATATATATATATATATATATATATATATATATATATTATATATATGTATATATGTATATGTATATGTATATATATATATATATATATATATATATATATATATATATATTTAATTTTGAGATTTGGGTTCTTTTTATGAATATTTAGTATTCAAAATTAAACTTAAACTAACGTTTCGTCCCTTTGGTTAAGGGTATTTTCATTTTTTTCTTTATTTCTACAAAGTATGAAAATAAACAACATTTAGTTACACTAGAACATACAGAAAAATAAATTACATTTAGTTACACTAGTAACCACAGAAAAAATATTTACCTATAACAGAATATATTGCGTCTATTGAGTTAGTAATAAATGATGAAAACAAGTGAAAAGAAAGACACAATTAGAGCTAATATAACTAATATTATAACTAATAAAACTAAAATTAAAAACAACAAACAAAAAATGAACATGATGCAAAAAAGAATCAAAAAAACTTATACCGTACGAAACAATTTATTAAAGACAGTCCCCAGATTGTGATATTAAAACCAGATAAAACTAACAAAACTATCATAATGAACACCAAAGATTATGAATCCAAGATGGAAACCCTTCTTAATGACCAAAATACATATAAGAAACTTAATAGTGATCCCACAGCCGGTCCTGTCCTGGTTGTTTTCGATGGGCTGTGGCCCTGTAAGTAAATTTGCTTCTGTCAGATGGCTGTTTTCTGTCAGTGTTGTGTCAAATGTGTCATACAAATTGCAAGTCACAGATGGTTAATTAAAATTGAATTAATTTGTAATTGATATTAGCATCCAAGGTTTTTAATGGCATCCCTTTTGTAAATGCCTTTTTACTGAATTAATATGTTAGTGTTTGGTTTAAGATTTACTTAACTGTTAGTCGCATTCATGTAATTGGTTTTATGGCCATTTTTGTTATATTTATATCACACCTCTCATGTAAGTGGTCTTTTAAGTTTTATTACTATATATATATATATATATATATATATATATATATATATATATATATATATATATATATATTTTTTCTACAACTTATTAAAATAAAATAACTTATACTTTTGTTGTTTTGCCCGTACTACTTCAATTGTCGCTTCGTTCTCTTTTTTAGTTTGTGCCCTGATGAAGGTCTCAACCTAGGACCGAAATATTGGCTAAATGAACACTATGTGAACACTTGTTGCGCCCTTTGCCGAGTTTCCCAATTAATTTCATATTTAAGAATTTTGTTAGATGCGGCAACTTTTGCTTTCTTTCTTTATTTGTTATATATATACATATATATATATATATATATATATATATATATATATATATATATATATATATATATATATATATATATATAGGTGTGTTTTGAAAATCATTTAATATATTGAGACCGGCAAATCATTTTATCAAAAATAACTGCACAAAAAAAACGAATGAGGTTTTATAATTTTTCAGCAAGTACACCAATGATTTTATATCAGAAAGAAGATACTGGCATTTTGATAATAACCTATACTGTTGCAGGGTTGCTATGGTTAATATATTTTTTTTATTATCATTTCATGCCATAATTAATAAACAGATCTTTACCTATTTCAGTTTAAAGAAGCTCTTGCTGCTGTAAAAAACAAACATTTGACAGTGTTTTAACTAAAGAAATTAATACACGCAAGAGTCAAACTCTAACCTACACAAATAATTTTCTACTCAAAGACGAAATTTTTTGCAGTGCCGTGAATTACTATATTTCCGTAGAAAAATTGTTTAACTTTTACTATAGTTTCATTAGTGGCTTAAAACCGTGTAAAAAATCCTTTTTATGACTAACTGTTAAATCTGGTAGAACATAAAACATGATGTAAATTCCGGAAAAGGGGAAATGAGAACACTTTCTACATAAACTAAGTATAACAAAGTTTACTACTCTTTTTTAAGCGTGCAACATAATAAAATTACTAGTTAATTATCCTTAAGAAGCTTTAAAGTTCTTAGAAAAAAACCGCTAACCTACAAAACTCATACGAATTGTCAACCATCACGATAAAAATTTTGCTCTAGTTGCATTGTAGAAGTAGCCCTTTATAATTATAGTATTACGGTATCGTTCCTTATTCAGATTCATGATGTTTATAACTTGTGCTTTCATTTCTATCGTTTTCTGTTTAAAATTTAAAGTAATTTTTTTTTTACTTGTACAATGCATTTTTTCATATACAGTAGAATCTCGAAAAAGTTAATTGCTCGGGTAAGTTAACCGTATTTCAGCATCCACGTGCCGCTCTAAAAAGTTAACTCTTCAGTTAACTTTTCAGAGCGTATGAATTTTTCAAAACAACGGTTTTTTCCGTTCATAAAAGTGGCAATTTGGCCACTTTTAAAAAATTCTCAGTGGCAGCACTGAGCTCTAATTTTGTTTGTTGGATTATGGTATTCCCCGAACTTCTTTTCTATTTGAGCTGCGAAAACCTATGATCATCTTCATCGCCAAACAACATTGATTTAGTTAGTCGTTAGCGTTTGAGTTTGTGAGTTGTGTATTGTTTACTTAAAAAATGTCAAAGCAGAACAAATCATCACAAATCAGATTAGATTTGCAGCAGAAAGTGGAGATTTTAAAAAAGATTGATCAAGGTATTCACGGAACACGATTGGCGTTGAATTATGGTGTATCTAAAGTAGCCATCTCAAAAATAAAGAAAAAAAACACCATGAAATTTTAGAGGCTGTGGCGAACACATATGAAAAAGCACACAAGAAAACACTACATAAACCGGAATATGCCGATCTTGAGGCAAGGTTGTATAAATGGTTCTTGAACCAACGACAGCGTAATTGTGCAACGACTGGTCCAGTTTTAAAATCAAGAGCTAAGCAAAATGCCAATGATGGATGGCTAGCAAATTTTAAGAGAAGACATGGTATTCGCCATCTCAAAATTTGTGGGGAAATCCTTTCAAGCGATACGTCGGATGTTACCGTTAGACCGCTTAGAAAAGTTAATAGTTCGAAAACGTTAATTACCCTTGGAACATTTCGGTTAACTTTTTCGAGATTCTACTGTACAATTTGGGTTAGATTATGTGTTGAGACAGACCTGTAAATAATTATTTTTTCTTCTTTTTTTCAGTTATATCCAGACAGCTTAGGTTAGAAATAACTGTACAGCTAAATAAGTTCAGTATAATAATTATTGAGACATATTTAATACACTGAGAAGAAAATATACGAGGATGGATTGAAAAGTTCGCGGCCTCGCCAAAAAAATAATTATAATATTTTTATTATAGTACCCTCAATAAGTTCATACTTTCTTTGGTTGCCACAGTGTAAAATTTTGTTGCTGTAGGATTTGTGGTTTTTAGGTTAGAACGAGTTTAGTGAGACCAAGTGCAGCGTTTTTGGAAAAATGGAAAGAATTGAACAACGTGCGGTCATCAAGTACCTGTTTGTAAAAAGATTAACACCAAAGGAGATCCACGATGATATGAAAACTGCACTAGGGGAATCTGCTCCGTCATATACCACTGTGAAAAAATGGGTTGCAGAATTTAAACGTTGACGAGAGATCATCGAAGATGACCCTCGCTCCGGCAGGCCCACGACGTCTACGGCTGAAGACAACATCGGCAAAGTGTGTGATCTCATATTGAAAGACCGTAGATTAACTATCAGGGGGATTGCAAATACTATAGGCATCTCGTATGAACCAACACAAAACATCATTGCCAGCGAACTTGGATTTTCTAAGGTTTCCACTAGGTGGGTTCCCAGATTGCTTTCAGTTGAACAAAAACGAATTCGACTCACGATTCCTAGCGACTGTTTGAAGATATGCGTAAGATTTTCTTAACAGGTTTGTGACAATGGACGAAACCTGGGTTCACCACTATACTCCAGAGTCAAAACAACAATCTAAGCAGTGGAAAAAATCTGGCGAACCGACCTCAAAGAAAGCGAAGTCTGTCGGCTGGAAAAGTGATGGCGTCAGTTTTTTGGGATGCTAAAAGTATTATTATGTTACCTTCCGAAAGACGAAACAATAAACTCGACTTACTATTGCACCCTTTTGCGTCGTTTACGTCAAGAAATTAAAGAGACACGCCCAGGATTACTGAGAAAGAAAGTTTTGTTCCATCAGGGCAACGCTCGCGTTCACACGTCTGTTGAGTCTTTGGCTCAAATTCGTGATTGTGGTTTCAAATTGCTGCTCCACCCGGCTTATTTTCCTGATTTGGCACCTTCGGACTTTCATCTGTTTCCAAACCTAAAAAAAACACCTCGGTGGCCAGAAATTTTCATCAAATGAAAAAGTCGAAGCTCTAGTTAACCAGTATTTTGAAAACCTTGATGAATCTTTTTTTCAAACAGATGTGGAAGCTTTGGAAAGTAGGTGGAAGAAGTGCAAAGAGCTAGATAGAGATTACATGGAAAAATAAAAAATACTTTTTTACGTATTTTATTTTGTTTTCTTGACTAGGGCTCGAACTTTTCAATCAATTCTCGTATTTGGTTCAAATAATCAGGATATTTTTAGCTTCTTATAAAATAGTAGTATATATTATTGAATAGTATAAGTAATATCTTTAGGCAATTTTGGAAGATTGCTTTCTAGTTTTGACATTTAAATTCTTGAACTATCTTTGTAAAAAAACTATTAACTCACTCCGCGGCCATTTTAATATCTGTTTAGATGTATTCAAAATACATGATTTTTGGTTACTAGTAGCACTGAAACATATTTTTCTGCACTTTCCATTTTTCAAATATCCCTTACTTCTTATTAGTTACTTCACCACTTGCCATGTGTCGTAGTGTTCAGCCAATGTTTGACGTTATTACTTTTTCCTGAATTCAATAATCTTATACAGAACTTTAGTAATGAATGCGGCGATCTGTGAGAACGCAAACATGTTTACTGACGTGTTGAACTATCTATGCATCTTTTCAATATTCCTGTACACAGTTTCAAAATATCTAATACTCAACCACAGGTGATTTACTATGTAAACAACCATAGAACACACACAAGGTAATTTATGTTTGTCGTGAAAATTCATTATTAATTCATCCAGCTTTCCAGCCTGTTATTAGTATTTAAGTCTGGTGCATATATATATATATATATATATATATATATATATATATATATATATATATATATATATATATATATATACATATATATATATATATATATATATATATATATATATATATATATATATATATATATATATATATATATATATATATATATATATATATATATATATTGTAACCTTATTACTTGCCCGCTTTTTGAGGCGTTATTTTGTACCGTGTATATTAATTGGTCGCTTTTTGCGGCGTCATTTTGTACCCTGTGAAAATTGTTTTTCCCACGCTTGGGCACAATTTTCTTGCAACCTCTTTTTAATTTCTGAGAATGAATTGAGTGAATAATGATTTTAAAAGAACTAAAGAAATTAAACAAACACTAGCTCAGTTTTCCTTGGTAGAGAAATATGGGTAAGAGATAATTGTTATACGTCTTTTTGGAATTATTTTCTATTTTTTTTAAAAAGCTTCAGTCGTACAAATTTTGGGCACCATTTATTTTAAAATAGAAAGGATCTAACTTCAGTTAAAAAAATGAAAAAATACTGAAGTGTTTTCCGGTTATTACTAGAAAGAATTATACTAGTACAACTTTTCTTATTCTGAAAAGAAAAATAGGTATTCAGTGAGACACTAGCTTTAATCAACAAAAAAAGAAAATTTATTCATAATTTAAAATAAAAGTTCCAACCTTTGCAGTTTTAAGGAATACAAAAAAAATTCTAGCCTAAAGGTAGTTTTTATAAATTAGAGTCCCTAAATCAGAGATTTTACTTCTAAATCTTGACTACACCCGGAATCGAAGAGTCGTGATTTTCACTTCGCGATTTTTCAGTTCAAATTGCTGTTAAGACACTTATTTGCGGGGAATATATTTATTGATGTATGTTCTGGTAACTTACGGTCTTCCTATGGGCTTCTAGGCCTTCAATGCAACACAAAACCGATTTCACACTTTCGAGAAGAGCCTACTTTAACTACTCCATTTAGAAAACACACAACGCCCACTACGGCTTTATGATAAAAAAACTCGTGCTTAACTTGGCTCTCGTAGATATTGAAGTAAGCCTCTACTGCGGCTCGGTGGAAATTAGCCTGGCTGCGGCTTGATGGTACTAAGCCTCTCGGCGGCTTGATGGTACTGCCTGGCGGCGGCTCGGTGTTCTAAGCCTGGCGGCGGCTCGGTGTTCTAAGCCTGGCGGCGGCTCGGTGTTCTAAGCCTGGCGGCGGCTCGGTGTTCTAAGCCAAGATTCGCGTCCTCCGGACCCTTAAATAAGCCGTGGGCACTCTGTCTGTAATATGGCGACGCCGGAACCAAAACTCCGGATACAAACATTTGACCAATCCCGGCGTATCGATAGATTCGGTCGCAAACCCGCACAGCACACTATATAACGAGCGGCTTGGAATTTCTGATTAATATACCGCTCGATACAAAAATGAAAAGAAGTACATTATAAAGAGAAAAATCAGTAACATTATATGGTCTTAAAATCTAGGAAAAAATGAATGTTACATTACCCCCTTCCAAAAAGAAATAGACTACACTAGTCTATTAAACTAAGGCTACTTATGAAAAGGTACAAAGTGGTACACTATCACTTAATACTAAGGTCAGAACTTAAAACAAAATTACAAACTTCGGACCTTACTACTAGACTTAATTCAATCAAGCACTAATATTAAGTAAAATGAAAACCAAATGAAAATCTTTGCATGTACACAAGAATCTTATAACTAGACTTAACTTAATTAAGCACTAAGGTTAAGTACATCAAAAAGTAAATAAAAATCCTTGCATGAACATAAGAAATACCTGTTCAAAGTAACAATCGCGGTCTTCTTATATAAAAGAATCAGCTCTGTTATTGTTACCAAAACAAAAAAAAATATAACTTTGTCTAGACTCTTGTCTAAATCAAAAAAATGAACTGAAACAAAGTATGAACACCCCCCTTAAAATATTTTAAGGATTGTCTGAAAATTTTCTATTTCAGCAAAAGAAATTTATAAAAATTCTTAAATAAAGAAAAACAAAAAAAAATAAGTGATTCTAGTGCAAACACTAACACTAAAAGGAGAAAGTCTTGTAAAACCATTTAGCACAAGGCTAAGAAAAACACCTGGATGAAAATCCAGACAAACGCTCGAAAAAAAATCGCCATCAATGCTCTAGCTCACCGCTAAGAGAACATTCTCAATCTAGTATCACTACTAGTCGCATCAGAAAATAATCGCACTCTATCGCGCAATGTCGACGTCCTAAGACATCTAGACATGCTAAAATCGCCAGGGAAAAGGCTCTGGTTGATCGCCAGAAAACACGTCAGCTCATCGCCAACTAAACACTCTGGTATATCGCCAGAAAAAACCTCGGCTCCTCGCCAAGAAAACATTCTGGTACATCGCCAGAAAAAAAAACTCTCGGCTCCTCGCCAAGAAAACGCTCTGTACATCGCCAGAAAAACTCGGCTCCTCGCCAAGAAAACACTCTGGTATATCGCCAGAAAAAAGCCTCGACTCCTCGCCAAGAAAACAATCTGTAAATAGTCCTCGACTACACAAAGTCTGCGTTCTAAAAGAACAATCTCGCCATTAACATAGTGAGCAGCTATAAAAGCTAACAATATCACTATAGGCACAGTGAATAGCTACAAAAGCTAAAATTCACTCTAAACACAGTGAATAGCTATAAAAGCTAAAATTCACCAAACTGAATGATCCTGCTTCAAAAAGCAATGTTCACAAAGAACAGAATGATTAGTCCACGCGCAACTAACATTCAAGGAAACATTCCTAGCACAACTATGTGAGACAGCTAGTCTCTAAATAGGACCTCCCTAAAGTCATAATCCTATATATAGGAGTCCTTAAACAAAACGACTCAAAATCACACATTTTGAGCACATGCCCTCAGGCAACCAACATACACTGAAATATATACAGAAATATATACAGAAATATATACAGAAATATATACAGAAATATATACAGAAATATATACAGAAATATATACAGGAGTTCAAATCCCAAACTCTTGGTTATGATAACTCCATACTGAGCTTGGTGAAAGCTCTTAGCAAAAGCTAATCAAATCTTCGGCACATCGCACCAAAGTGACAAATCTGCCTAGAAACATGAGCCAGAAAAAACGCCCTCCGTCATCCTTCAGGGTGGCTACACAGAGATATAAAATTTAACCAGCATTGCGCTTCCCCAAGTTGCATGAAGAACCCTCGTGTACTGGTCTCGCCCTAGAACAACAACGAAAAACATTCAATCCATCCCACATAACAGGAGACAAACACCTCACTGCGATATACTGAAAGGTGGAGACAATAGAATACGGAAATGGTGACCCTGGTGTCCACCAACGAAAGGGAGTAGATTATAGCATCCACTAAACTAAAACGGTGTCTACCACACCACCATAAGTCAAAAAAATTTTAATCAATAGGGTGTTCCGAAACACACTACTGCCAACAGCCTGTCACCACTAATAGGCTAATTGGAGCTGAGGTCGACTACAGTAGCTAGGCTCTCCTTTGGCTCAAATAGTAATAACCATTGAGTAACAAAACCTTTAAAGGTCCCAAAGGTCAAACGTTCGCCCTCCATAGACTACCCTTCCAATCAGTCTGTTCCTCAGGAAGATTAACTCCTTGCCAAACGTCGTAACGGCATCTGTTAGCACCCGGTGCATCACAGCCTGTAAAAAATAACTTATGGGATACAACCTAAAAGGTTTACAAGGTTGACTTAACCAAGCTTCTAACGGAAATTTCCAAACTACGAAAATGAGCTTAAAAAGCTACATGAAGCAAAAATTTCTCAATTTTCCGGGGCAACGCAACAAAACTTTTGAAAACGACAAGAGCTTTTCCAGCTTAATCAGAAACAAGAAGAAAGCATCGTTGACAGCTAAAATATTCGATCATGGTGTTAATCGTCTCCCTAGACAATAGCCTCTAGAAGAAACTGCTACAGGTATCAGGCATAACCGTTTTCTGTCAGCCCAAACTTCTAGATTACCTCTTGGAAATCTAAAAATTCGGTTAGGAATCTTCCTTCACTGCGCTTAGCCTCTCTTGACAAGGTTCTCATCTCGGTATCAGATTTTGATCATTTCTTTGTGAAACGACTGTCTTACTCTGCTCTCATCTCCTGTAAATGATCAGCCTTTAGTTCTCCTGCAGGACTTCAATTTCCTATCAATTTAATAGTATACCGAAAAAACTCAACATACACCTATGAGTCTATGCAAAAAAAATTTTTTAAAAAATTAGTGACTCAAAGGTAACGTTTAAAAACGGCCCTGAAAAGAATAGAGTATACCCTCAGTTTGTCAATTCAGAAGAAGATCTAAATCAAAATAATCCAAGTCTTAGACTCACTGGATAAACCAAAATCAATTTACTCTTAATTGCACCCAACATATACCACTAAGGTAATAGAAATCCACCCACTCGGGTAACAAACTTTGAAATTGCTCATAAAAATTTTGACTCTACATCACACTACACGAGCTACATCTTGCGCTTGTCCTAACTCAAGATCCCCTTGGATTGCCTCTAATCAAAATTTCGCTTCCAAGTGTCAAGAACTGGATATTATTTGGGGTCATAAGCAAATCAAATCCCGCGACCACCGACATACCAGTCTTATGATATATCCTGAGTGTGACTCCTTCGCAAGCTCGCTAAAACTGAGTCGATGCTAAACATCAACCACAATCAACCTAAGTTTGGGATATGGCCAATACCCAAAACCTTAGCATTAAACAATAAAAGTAAGCTATTCTCTGCTCAACTTTTATAACAGTCAAAAAAAACGAGGTCGTCACCTCTACAGAGCAACATCAAAAAAATAAAGTAAAGCAATTAAGATAATGTAAATATAAATTATTCTTCTTCTGACAAACTTTCATTAGGGTTAGGTTCATTGAATGGTTTTAAGTCTTTAATATGCCATCGTCCTACTTTAGTCCCATCTAAATTAACTAAACCATAAACTAAATCTGAAGTCTTTTCTCTTATCACGCAATGCACATACTTAGGTACCAACTTAGATGTGAATTTATCGGCTGCACTGGAAAGAATTTTATTTTTTCGCCAAACGTGATCACCTATATTAAAGGCAAAATCCCTTTTTCTAAGGTTGTAAGACTTACTGTTCCGTTCATAAGCCATACGTGCGTGCGTATCCTACTACGCACGTCGGTGAAATTAAAATTTACTAAAATTCCGAATTTTGTGCAAAATCACATCCTAAAACCAAAGTATGTGATAGAGAAGGTACTACTAGAGCAGAGATTACTAAACAATGACTATTGCAGACTAGCGGCAACTCAACCGTACCTAAAACTTTTAGACGGCTGCCATCTGCAGTGGTAACACTTCTATTTTCAATATGGCATATTTTTATTCTTAAACGACTTAAAATTTTAATACCATTCTGACCTACTGAGGTATTTGCACGAGAGTCAAATAAAGCCGAGAAATGGACACTTAATGGATTTATCTTTATATGCGGTCTATTATCTAAATATTTATGCACGAATAAAGGAGATATGTGACCATTTGGAGAAGCAGGAGCTTTAACTTGAGAAAGAGGATTTTTATTAGACTTAAAAAAAAATCAGAAACTTTTGTAACTATTTAGTCCAATCTGATCTATTGGATCATTTCTTTACTTAAGATCCTCGTTGGAATCTTTCTTTTATCCGCGACCGGACGTTCTGAGAAAATACGACGGATTTTCATTTCATAGTCTAACTCATATTCCAGTAGGTGATTGACTTTAAAATTGAAAGCTTCCATGATAAATGTATAAAATTTTAAAAAATTGTTTAAAGAGTCGTGAAAATATTTCTCCTGTGCTCCCAATAGTCAAAATAAAAAATATGTAAAGGCACTTAAAATATGTAAACTTCTTTACCAAACATTTAATAAATCTTCAACAATTTCAAAAAAATTTCTAAGTATTGCCTTGTATTAAAATTCTTTTACCAAATATGTTAAGAATTTTCAACAAAAAAATCTCCAAATATCGTTTCATATCAGCAAAGTATTTTTAATATTCATGCAAAACATCGGTGAGAAAAAAGTACAGTTTTTTCTTCGGTTAACCGCAAAATAAATCTAACACTGCAAAAATTAAAGTAAACCAGCACATCTGCTAATCTGAACTATAAAAGTAGCTTTTAAGAAAAAAGTAGGAATCTCTTATCTTAGAGTCGATTAACAAAATTCAAATATCTAAACCACCATCAGATAAATTGAAATAAATAATTCTACAAATTTCCTGCTTTTGTCTTATTGCTATAGTGTAGTTTCGTTTAATTAAATATTATGAAATAAAAATATCTGAAAAGTTAGAGCTTTTACTTTGTTCGAAAGCTAGTACACTGAACCCTTTAAAAAATAAAATTCCAAAAGCCCCGCGTTGACAGCGCTATTTTGTAATGTGTTTTTTACTTGCCCGATTTTTGAGGCGTTTTTTTGTACCGTGTATATTAATTGGTCGCTTTTTGCGGCGTCATTTTGTACCCTGTGAAAATTGTTTTTCCCACGCTTGGGCACAATTTTCTTGCAACCTCTTTTTAATTTCTGAGAATGAATTGAGTGAATAATGATTTTAAAAGAACTAAAGAAATTAAACAAACACTAGCTCAGTTTTCCTTGGTAGAGAAATATGGGTAAGAGATAATTGTTATACGTCTTTTTGGAATTATTTTCTATTTTTTTAAAAAGCTTCAGTCGTACAAATTTTGGGCACCATTTATTTTAAAATAGAAAGGATCTAACTTCAGTTAAAAAAAGGAAAAAATACTGAAGTGTTTTCCGGTTATTACTAGAAAGAATTATACTAGTACAACTTTTCTTATTCTGAAAAGAAAAATAGGTATTCAGTGAGACACTAGCTTTAATCAACAAAAAAAGAAAATTTATTCATAATTTAAAATAAAAGTTCCAACCTTTGCAGTTTTAAGGAATACAAAAAAAATTCTAGCCTAAAGGTAGTTTTTATAAATTAGAGTCCCTAAATCAGAGATTTTACTTCTAAATCTTGACTACACCCGGAATCGAAGAGTCGTGATTTTCACTTCGCGATTTTTCAGTTCAAATTGCTGTTAAGACACTTATTTGCGGGGAATATATTTATTGATGTATGTTCTGGTAACTTACGGTCTTCCTATGGGCTTCTAGGCCTTCAATGCAACACAAAACCGATTTCACACTTTTGAGAAGAGCCTACTTTAACTACTCCATTTAGAAAACACACAACGCCCACTACGGCTTTATGATAAAAAAAACTCGTGCTTAACTTGACTCTCGTAGATATTGTCGTAAGCCTCTACTGCGGCTCGGTGGAAATTAGCCTGGCTGCGGCTTGATGGTACTAAGCCTCTCGGCGGCTTGATGGTACTGCCTGGCGGCGGCTCGGTGTTCTAAGCCTGGCGGCGGCTCGGTGTTCTAAGCCTGGCGGCGGCTCGGTGTTCTAAGCCAAGATTCGCGTCCTCCGGACCCTTAAATAAGCCGTGGGCACTCTGTCTGTAATATGGCGACGCCGGAACCAAAACTCCGGATACAAACATTTGACCAATCCCGGCGTATCGATAGATTCGGTCGCAAACCCGCACAGCACACTATATAACGAGCGGCTTGGAATTTCTGATTAATATACCGCTCGATACAAAAATGAAAAGAAGTACATTATAAAGAGAAAAATCAGTAACATTATATGGTCTTAAAATCTAGGAAAAAATGAATGTTACATTATATATATATGTATATATATATATATATATATATATATATATATATATATGTATATATATATATATATATATATATATATATATATATATATATATATATATATATATATATATTAGAGTGACCGGATCTCGTAGAGGGGGGAAAAAAAATGTCGAAATCTTGTTCGTCTGAACCCCACAAAAACGATTCCCCTTTCCAGATATTGAGATAGCCGAAATTTGAGCTCGATTAAACGACGTTAACCCATGCCGCTCGTAGCTCAAAGTTTGAAAAAATCCAAATTTTTGGCCAAAAAGCTGACATATGGAGCCATAACTCCAGAACGGTAAATAATAGAAACACGCCTAATATCTCAAAAGAAAGCTAATGTTGTTCTTCAAAATTTATATTCTATACATAATTGTTGTTATTTTAAGTCAAACTGAGTTACAACAGCCTTTAGCCCCAAAAACGTGACCTGGTACCACTAGGAGTATACTTCGTATATTTTGTTATTAAGTGATAAATTTTGCTTTTTTTTGGTATATTTTTGAGTTTAAAGTAGAAATATAATAAAAAAAACAAGTAATACTGATAAGTCTAATGACATTTTTTATTTTAAAATATAAAAATTAAGTATATAATACATACAAAACAGACACAGAAAAGCTACAGACGTAGTACCTACATGAGTTGATAATTTTACATAGTTATCTAATCTATTCTAGAGCTTTTATTAAAGTAGTTTTTGAAACGTCAGGATATAATGCTCGGCATTTACTTACAACTTGCAGGACATATTGCTTTTGGTCTTCATCTTTAATAATATATAGCGTGTGCCATTTAAAAAATTTGAGATTTTTCACTTTAAAATAGTCAAAATGTATAAATTTATTTTGAACACCTTGTAACATCTAACTAAAATTTCTTTACATATATCTTTTTTTTTTCATCTCTATAAAATGCTTGTACCAATTATGAGTACCCCACCTTCAGAAACAATGGCGCTACTGGCAATTTTTTACAAAACTGAAAAGTAAATTTTAAAAAAAATTAAAATATTAGAAAAACTACTAGATTTAGGTATATAACATTATTAATAAAAAAAGTTATAAAATTTTACGCAGAATTTAAAAATAAACTAGAAAATAGGATGTTCCATTTAAAAAAAAACATATGTTATATCGGCCTCACTTTTTTTAAGGTACCCTGTATACTGAAAAATTATTTAAACTACGCACCTTAACATTCCCTAAAACTATTGTATTTAGCAATCATTCCCGAAACAAAGGAGGTAATGAACTTTACTCTATCGTTGACTCATCCTGTACAGTCAACAAAATATTAGGTAGTCTAGGCCGCTGAATACGATTGGTTTTTTTTTTTTCTAATTAAACTAAATAATTTAGATAAATCCCTTTTACATTAATAAACCGTAAAATAATTTCCTAAATAAATCAAAATTTAAACGCATATCTTAACTACTTTTTGAAAAGACTTCAGTTGTATTCAGTAATCCCAGCTATCTACCCAAAGTTTAGTTAACTGTACAATCAACCACTGACCGATGTACACAATTTCACGAAAAACTAACCTTATTATCAACGATATAGGAAAAAATTGGTGTTTTATTCATATTAGTTTATTATATGTTCACATGTGACAGTGGTAGACTACTGTGATAGAGATACTTCTCATTAAAAATCAAATTTTAGATTTTTAATGAAATATATTTGCCTCAAAAACGCCTATATTTTAGGGTTCTACTCAATGAAACGATAACATTAAAAAAAAAGAAAAATATGTTGGTGGTAAATATCCCAAAGAGAGGTTTACAATTTTGCATTGTGCAAATATGGCGAGAGAAAAAGAAAAACTCTTAGTCATTGGTAAGGCAGCTAAACTCAGAGCATTTAAGAATATTAACATAAACAACCTGCCTGTAACTTGAAAATATAATAAGGAAGCTTGGATGACAGGAGAAATTATGACAGAGTAGTTGCAAGATCTTGATTGGAAAATGAGAAAAGAAAAAAAGAAACATTTTGTTATTTTTAGACAATGTAGGATCTCATCCAAAAGACGTCCGCTTTACAAATATAAAAATCTGGTTTCTGCCTCCTATCTGTACATCAGCTTGTCAACCACTTGACCAGGGAATTATAAAAAATTTTAAAATTTATTACCGAAGTCTAATACTTAAACACCTGATAGTAAACATTGAAACTGCTGATACAGCTTTTAAGTTAATTAAAAAAACTACGCCATTGAATTACTTTGCAAAAACCGCTTGGGAACAAGTAACCAAGGAAACAGTTAAAAATTGCTTCCGTAAAGCGGGATTTAAGCATGAAAATAAGCAAAGTGAAGACCAGTTAACTGAGGCTGTTACATCTGATCCAGAAGATGACTTATCACTTAACCTACTTGCAGATATCCTCAAAAATAAGAATTTATTGGAGTTGACTGATAATGAAAACCTTAATGATTTTTTGAACATAGATGAAAATTTGTATGTTGAAAATCCAGATTCAGAACAAGAAATTAAAAATCCAGTGGAAATACAAGGACTTTCCGAAGATTCTGATGTCGATGAGGTTCCAGTACCAATAGATGCTATCCCAAATTATGGTGAAGCTATTACCCTAACCAAGCGCAGCTTAAAAGTTTTGCCGAAGATCACAGCTCCTTTCCAAATTAGAAATACGATTTGTGGATGCCATTTTAAAGAAAAAGAGGAAACAAACAAAAATATATGATTTTTGCGTCACTAAAGTGACCTTTCATTTCATATGTATAACTCTATCCTATTATATTTTATATGTATCTAAAGGTAACAAATCTTTGTTTTTTTTATCCTTAAGTTTTTTGTTTATTTTAAAAATATGTACATACATAAGTATACGTTTTATGTGTTCCAAATTCTTGAATTACAGTTTTCATTAACCCTAAAATTGGCAAATGATTCTTTTTTAACTAAGTCGTCTAAAACGATTATAAAATGAGATTTTTATGGTTATTTGCTTTTGGAAACATATAAGAGTCAAAATTTTAAGTTGGATCTTTAGGGATACCTCGCAAGACTAAAATATTCAGAAAATGAGGTAAAAAAACTTTTTCTTTTAAAAAATTCACGAATAAAGGCGCGAAATTGAAAATAATATCGGCAAGTATTGATATATTCGTGGTACAACATGTATCGTGTCGGATACAACAAATAAAGAGGAGACCGGCTAGGAATTTTTGAATTGTATGTATCCCTGGAGATACATTGTCAACTTAAGGGTTAATAAAACGATTTTTTTTTGTATTTCTTTTAAGCGCACACTTTCGGTCGATCCCGTTGGTGTCCGCCCAAGGAAGATTTCACTGTATATATATATATATATATATATATATATATATATATATATATATATATATATATATATATATGTAAAAATTTAATTTCTATTCAATTAAATCATTAATAATTGGAAATGTTGCCCAATTACAAATTTATAAAATCTGCGAATCCTAAACCCAAAATCAAATTAAATTTAAATGTTTAAATAGTTTACCTATTATTTATGCAAATACTTTATTATTTTTGATACATTTTAAATTAACATGAACATAAGTTATAGATAAACACTCTAATAAATAATAAATATTATATAGTATATCATAAGCAATAATTGGTGAGGGCAGTTGACATTATTATATAACTTTGTGTAATATATTTAACAAATTTAACAGATTTACTTTCGGTAACCGACTTTACAGTATATTTTCTAATTTATGCGTAAAATATTTAAAACGTTTTTATTAATAATGTTATATACCTAAACCTAACGGTTTTTCTAATATTTCAATTTTTTTTTAAAAATACTAGTTTTCAGTTTTGTAAAAAATAGCCAGTAGCGCCATTGCTTCTGAAGATGGAATACTCATAATAGGTGCGAGCGTTCTATAAAGATGAAAAAAAGAGACATGTAACGAAATTTGAATTAGATGCTACAGGGTGTTCAAAATAAATTTCGACTATTTTAAATTGAAAAATCTCAAATTTTTTAAATGGCACACCCTGTATATTATTATTTCTTCTAATAAATTTTACAAAACCCGCCAACTCTTATTAAGTATGTCATATACCTATTTCTAATAGTTTTCGATTTATTTTGAATTTTTCAATTTTTACCCTTGTTTTTAATACACTTATGCTATAACATCATAGTTGCCAAGACAAAACAAAAATGTAGGCATTGTCAAATTTTGACATATGTATTAAGCAAGTAAAAATAGTTTAATTTGTTGTAGTAAGTGACGTATAAAATGTAATAGTTAATATGTTGTAGTAAGTGACGTATAAAGTTAATAGTGTATGACGTATAGTGTAGTTATGAATTAATTGATATGGTTTATATACTGAGCGAGGCGGGTATTATTGTCTTTTGACAGTAAGGTTTTACGGAGCGAAGTACCCTAATAGACGTATACCATCTAGAAAATCTTTTCAGTGCTTAATGGAACGGTTTGATAATAGTGGTAGCGTTGAGTATACGAAACGAAAAGTAGTAAACCAAAATGCTACAAATGAGGAAAAAGAGATGGAGATTTTACTTCATGTAGACTCACCTTGTACAGTGAACAAAACTATTAGGTAATGTGGGCCGCTGAATACGATTGGTTTTTTTTCGAATTAAATTAAATAATTTAGATAAATCCCTTTTACGTTAATAAATCCTAAGTAAATCAAAATTTAAACGCATATCTTTACTACTTTTTCACAAGACTTCAGTCGTATTCAGTAATCCCGGCTATCTACCTAAAGTTCAGTTGACTGTACAATCAACCACTGACCGATGTACACAATTTCATGAAAAACTAACCTTATTATCAACGATATAGGAAAAAAAAAAAATGGTGTTTTATTCATATTAATTTATTATATGTTCACATGTGACAGTAGTAGACTACTATGGTAGAGATACTTACTCATTAAAAATCAAATTTTAGATTTTTAATGAAATATATTTGGGATAATCAAAAAAAACGAAAACCCAAACAAAAAAAACATCAGTGTTTAGTCTGCAGATATTTCTCAGAAGAACATTTTTTTTAAGATATCTGGTCTAGTTTTTAAAAAAAGAATGCAATTGCTGACAAGATTTGTTGGTATAAATTTTGGTAATCAATATTGCTTTTAGTGTTGGAATTAGCAACTACGTTTTCTCACTATTCCAGATTTTATTAATTATTGAAAACGCTCTTTCTACAGGTGCGTTTCCACCAGGTAGGCATAGAATGTATTCGACGAAAGTTGAAAGTAATTGAGATTTTCTGTGGAAATATTTTCACTGTTCCATTTTTCTACTTTTTTAGCAGTAATGTGATTTGAAATCAGTGAAAACTAGTCAAAAACTTGTGTATCTAAATTATCATCAATAAATCTTCTTTCTATTAATACTTCTGTTACTCTCTGTACCTCATCTCAAGCGAACGTGCTTGTTAGATTTGCCCATTCAAATATTTCTAATTCCACACTAAACTGACATCACTTACTCTCATTAATACTCTCTGCTTGTTTTATTCTGCCGCCATTGTTTTCACATGTACTTCATCGATGTGATTGCAGCTGTCAGTTTCTTGTAATTTTACGATGAAATTACGGACAGTGTAAGGAAGAAATAGTGTACTCTCTTTCGAAGTCAAACTGTCTTTAAGGCGATTAATTTCCTTTATTGCTTCAATGGCGAAAATATTTTGTCCTTCAATATTCAACACAGGTTGATGAAACGTAGCTGATTGTGTGTGCATAAAAAACAGCCACACTGAATTAGGGTTTTCTAAAAATACTTTTAATATATTTGGGTATTTATCAATGCTCAAAAAGTAGTTTTTCAAAGGTTGATACAATTTTAAAATCCTCACAATAGCAGTCATCAAAGCTAGCCCTCTAGTTTTTTGCTGTAGCTTAGCAGTTTTTGGTATTCTGAGTTAGCTTCATCATAGAATTCTTTGAAAACTTTCAACACGAATACTGTAGATGCATTCGAGATCAACAGGTAGACAATCTGAGGCCATTTTAATCGCGTTGTGAATTGATGTGCGCTCGACACCCAATTCCTATTATACTATATATCTTCCAAGCGTCGTATTTAACTTTGCGTAAACATTATTAATTCCTTTCCTATTCTTTCCTCCAAAATTGCAGTTTGTATTGTCTCCACAAAACGCGAGTATTTTCAAAGTCAAATCATTGACTGTCAAAACATGTTTCAAATATTCCCCAATAATATCAGATGTCTCGGTTTATCTCTCTGATTTTTCTTGAAACTCTAAAATCTTGTCCTGTATGCCTTCATGTGATAAGAAGTAGCGGACTAAAATTAGGAATAATTTCATCGACCCATGGTTTGGCGCAACGGTTAACAATGTTACACGTTTGGATTCGCGAAGGCGCATTTTTAATTCGTCTATTGCCAAAGGTGCCAACACATTTACAACAATAATCTCAGATTTAGTATGTGCACATTTGAATTTTTGCTCAAAACATATCTGCATTAAATGCGATCGTTAGAACGAAAGCTGTGATTTTCTCGCACAGTGTGATAAGTCTTCCGCCGCAGCAACTTTTATGTCTTTATGGGTAGATCAATTAGTTTTTTTAAACAAATTCAGCATCGATGAGCTTGAAGCTGCAGCTTGATCGGAAAATTTGTGTTTCAGATTTTAAATGCTGTTCAGGTTAATCACTAGCACCACCATGGGCTACACTGAAATCTGTACGACACTTTTCACATCTAACGTCTGACGAAGTCGTCCTTTGTTTTATAAAAGGATACTTAGTTTATAAGTTAAAATTAAAAGTGCACTTGCGTTTAGGCATTTTAATAAAAATATCACTATCTCACGTAGATGATTCTACAAATGAACGCAATACAAAATAAACAATAGTAGGTACGTTCTTTACGTTCCTAACAACAACAATCACTGTGGGCTGTGATTGGTTGCATTAAATCATCTGACGCCCCCCCCCCCGCCTTACCGAGCGCTGCGTAGTGCTCGGTATCCTGCCTACCCGCACCGCGATTGTTTTCGCGGACTTTTCCGAGTTTTGAAAGTTGAATTTTGTCAAAACGGGACATTTTCTGCGTCCCGGCAACTTGCCTAAAAACGGGACTCTCCCGTTCGAAACGGCACGTATAGTCACGTTACTTATATGCCATGTCAAGCGAGAGGGAGCAGCCCCATCAGTAAGTGCACAATCCCTTAAGTTTTCTGTCAGATGAATCTTTCTTTACGTATTTTAATCAGACGGCAAAAAAAAATGGTTTTATCAGACAAATTACGTATTTTAATACTCTCTCTATTAGAGGAAAAAATATAACCCTGTTTTAGTAGCCCAAAACAGGTAAAATAATTTTACAATGGATTCGGTTTCGTAATAATGACGGCAAGTCAGGCAGCAAACTTTGAAACAGAATACGATATGTTTTCATGTTCCATTTGTTCGAATTTCCTTTAAATTACCCGAATAAATTATATAGAAAGTAAATTATACCATATTAGGTAGAGGAGAGCAGAGTAATACGAGGTGAGTTCCTAGTTAGGAGTTGGCTTTATGCCGTTTAAAATTGTGAACAAGCTTAAAGCTGATTTTGGTAGTCTGTCAGGGCAAAAATGTTAACGAAGGACTGATAAAATTTGTTAAACTTTCCATAAAAACCAAATACCAAAAAAAAGTAAACAATACTGGTATAAATTACAGACAATTGTTGTAGCTTTACAACTTAAATGATGGCTGAACGTCTGCCATGTGTTTTTTTTTTAACAGTCTTATTTTAAGTATCATATTTATGACCGCTATAAAAATATTGGCTAGTTCGTCCCACATATACAGATGGACAAACCTTATAAAGCACTTGGTATCCATTATGTATTTTTATTATTTATTGGATATTACCTTTGAATTTACTAATATTACATTATAATAAATTGTGCCGTTTATGACATACGTAGTGCGATATGAAACATTCAGTCTTTGATTTGTTAGCCGATAATTGTTGGAAATTCATAATAAAATTTTATAAAAACAACACTATGTTTTAATTTCCAATATATTTAAAGTCACTTGACAATTGTTTCACCATACAATGGCTTCTTCAGAAGTAAATAAGAAAGAAAAAATATTTGGTAGTAATCCTGGTTATATAGTGCTTAAAACTATCCTTAATTACCTAAGATTATGCTAATCATTTTATTATATCATTTACAGACAGAATTATTTTAAGAATACAAATCTGTGGTACCATTTCAGAGAACTAATAAAGATTAAGTAAGGGTGAATGGTTTAAGTCTACCTGTTTGTTTAATAATAGATTGGAGTTTTTCCGTTTGTTAATTTCAAGACATTCAAGCAAATTTAATTTTTTAGATTTATTTTCTACATGTAGGATTTTTAACGTATCATCAAAATTATGGGATTCGTTTATTATATGGGTTGCGTAATGTGAATTGTTCTTATTTTTTAAATAACTATGTTTATGTTCTTTAATACGAGTTTCAAAAGATCCAAGACACGCTAGAGAACAGAAAACAGCAGTATCGATCAAAACCAAAGCCAAAGAAAACAACATAATATTTACTAGGGCTAATAAGGGTAAGTCTGTAGTAGCTATTTCTAGAGAACAATATATATTTAAAACTCTTTCTTTTCTTAACACAGACAAATTTCAAGTATTAAATAATGACCTATCAAAACGCGGTAAGCAAAAATATTGTTTGCTGGTACAGATATGTTGACGATATCATTTCCTGTTTCACAGAAACAGATAGACAACTAACAATCCTCCTTAACTCCCTAAATAATTTGCATCCTAATATTAAATTCACCTTAGAATTAGAAACCAATAACTATAAATTTCTTAGACATATCTATATCAAAAGTGAACAATAAACACGATTTTTCACAAACCTTCACATACTGACACAGTCATACACAATAGTTCATCCCATCCTTATACTCACAAAATGGCAGCTTTTAACTGTTTCATACATACATTGTTCCATATCCCTATGACTAAAACTAATTTTAACAAAGAATTCAATATAATCAAACAAATAGCAATTAATAATATGTAACCTCAGCATTATAGATAATATCTTAAATAAAAAATCCTTTAAACAAGCAATCTCTCTAATTTATCCCACAAGTAATGACAAAAAAGGAAAATTTAGTACACCACATACACAGGGAAAATAACTAGAACAATTTCCAAACATTTAATAAAAAAGAACAATAAAATAGCATTCAAAATCAGTAATTCCTTAGGGAGTATAATTTTGAATAAAAAAACCAAATCTAAGAAATCCTTAAAACCAGGAGTTTATTTATTAAATTGTGGATCTTGTACTAAAACCTATGTAGGACAAACTGGTAGATCTTTTGAAACTCGCATTAAAGAACATAAACATAGTTATTTAAAAAATAAGAACAATTCACATTACGCAACCCATATAATAAACGAATCTCATAATTTTAATGATACGTTAAAAATCCTACATGTAAAAAATAAATCAAAGAAATTAAATTTTCGTGAATGTCTTGAAATTAACAAACGGAAAAACTCCACTCTATTATTAAACGAACAGATAGACTTAAACCATTCACCCTTACTTAATCTTTATTAGTTCTTTGAAATGGTACCACAGATTTGCATTCTTACAATAATTCTGTCTGTAAATAATATAATAAAATGATTAGCATAATCTTAGGTAATTAAGGATAGTTTTAAGCACTATACGGGTTACAGGGAAAGTCGTCCTAGATAATTAAGGACGTTATAATTTAGGTCGTTTCTGACCGATTTGACTCTATGACATGATGTCCTAAACTTAACCGTTTTCGAGATATTGAAGTTTAAAGATTTTCTAAAAAAAACATGTTTTTTTTTTTTTTTGCTTTTATATCGATTTTTTTTTATTAGAGGTTCTCGAGTGCGATTTTTTGGTTATTTTTAGTTAATGTATGTCAAGTATCAAAAATCATCAAAAAAATTTGAACTAGTTACTAACAGTTTCAAATGGCCGCTTGTTAATGTTTCTAATTTACGAATTTTTACCAAGTGTTTCCTACTTTAAAATCAATAAAGAGAAAAAAAAATGTATGGAAGTTATTCTGCAAATTATTTTAAAAACTTTTACGTCTTTTTAGCTATCTAAAACGGTATAATATCTACTGGATCTATTGAAAATTCTAAGAAAATGAGATTTCAATAGGCCAAATGTAGAGTAACATAATAATAGAATTTAGATACTACCAATTACCGGTTTACTACCTGCACCTTCAAACAATAAAAAAGGGTTGGGTAAGCATTTTTTTTCCGGTCGGGGTACTCTCTGTGCGAGTACATTTTCTATTGTGTTTCATCTTCTGACTCTGTGAATTGGATCGTAACTGGATTTTGATCTCTGCTTGTGAATATGGCAACGTATACCAACGAGGAATATGCTGACATCCTAATGTGTTACGGATTTTGCGAAGGAGTGTCGTCGCGTGCACGTGATGAATACATACTGCGATATCCTACTCGTCGTGTACCTGATGTTAGCGTACTTGATGAAACTTATCGAAGACTACGAGAAACTGGTTCCGTACAAAGACGGCGGACTGACATGGGACGACCACGTATCTTTGACGAAGACGAAGAAAACGAAATATGACGTCTCTTTGAGGTAGACCCAACCACATGTTGTCGCACAACAGCTTGGTATTTCGCAGTGGAAGGTATGGTTTGTAATGCATACTGTTGGGCAACACCCTTACCACAATACGCCCGTGCAAGTCATGGAAGAAGGAAATCCGTTGCGACGATTAGAATTCTGCAGATTTATGCATCTCAATACCGATGTCGAAGATGCATCTTTTTTTAAGAAAATACTATGGACTGACGAGTCGAAATTCGACAAAGACGGTCTTACAAACTACCACAATGCCCACTATTGGGCTCATAAAGAGGAAGGCAACCCAAAAAAAAAAAAAGAACGAAAGGATCACAAACAAGATTCAGCTTAAATGTGTAGATGGGTATAATTTCAAATTATTTGGTTGGGCCATTCTTCCTGCCAGATAATTTGAATGGCGAGGAATACAACAATTTTTTGCGGAACGATTTACCTAATTTGATGGAAGACCTACCTATTGGTTTGAGACAAAACATGTACTTTCAACACGATGGCTGCCCAGCCCACTACAGAGGAAGTGTTCGTGCATGGCTCAATGACAATTATCCCAACAAATGGATTGGAAGAGGCGGACCCATACCTAGGTCGGCGAGAAGCCCAGACCTAACATGGATGGATTTTTATGTGTGGGGTCACATGAAAAGTCTCGTATACGACCAGATGCCTCCTATCGAAAACGTGGATGTCCTAAGCCAAAAAATAATTGATGCGGCTGACGAAATGAGGCGGCACCTCACAACCAGCGTTGTGAAAAGTAATTTAAGAAAAAGAATGAAAATTTGTGTTAGAAGTAGGGGCGACCATATAGACAATGAATTATAATTAATAAAAAATATTAAATTGCAAGGTTTTTTGTTTTATTTGTGTATTTTTTCATATTTTCACCTAGAATTTACCTTTTGCTACCCGAGCCCGCTTTAGGTGTCATTCTGTGTACAGTTTTCCTATTAAACTCCTAGTATTATACCTTTTTTGATAGCTAAAAAGACGTAAAAGTTTTTAAAATAATTTGCAGAATAACTTCCGTACATTTTTTTTCTCTTTATTGATTTAAAGTAGGAAACACTTGGTAAAAATTCATAATTTAGAAATATTAACAAGCCGCCATTTGAAACTGTTAGTAACTAGTTCAAATTTTTTTGATGATTTTTGATACTTGACATACAGACTAACTAAAAATAACCAAAAAAATCGCACTCGAGAACCTCTAATAAAAAAAAAATCGATATAAAAGCAAAAAAAAAAAACCTGTTTTTTTTAGAAAATCTTTAAACTTCAATATCTCGAAAACGGTTAAGTTTAGGACATCATGTCATAGAATCAAATCGGTCAGAAACGACCTGAACTATAACGTCCTTAATTATCTAGGACGACTTTCCCTGTAACCCCCAGGATTACTTTCAAATATTTTTCTTTCTTATTTACTTCTGAAGAAGCCATTGTATGGTGAAACAATTGTCAAGTGACTTTTAATATATTGGAAATTAAAACATAGTGTTGTTTTTATATAATTTTTGTAACATTCCGGCCTAACGTTATATTGCAAGAACGCGAAATAGTATATCTACTCGTGCCGATAGGTGGCGGCAGATATATCCCTAACAACGCTGTGTGATAAGTAACAATTTGCTAGCTCGTTCAGTTTGTTCTATGTGCACCATTGTGTAAAGGTCTATTTGAGTCTCTGTGGATACGAAAAGAAGCGCAGCGCATGTCTGTGAAATTTTATTTAAAATTCATAA
>CM032453.1:158226476-158265238 GCA_019049505.1 Pachyrhynchus sulphureomaculatus
AAAGTAGTAAACCAAAATGCTACAAATGAGGAAAAAGAAATGGAGATTTTACTTCATGTAGACTCACCTTGTACAGTCAACAAAACTATTAGGTAATGTGGGCCGCTGAATACGATTGGTTTTTTTTCGAATTAAATTAAATAATTTAGATAAATCCCTTTTACGTTAATAAATCCTAAATAAATCAAAATTTAAACACATATCTTTACTACTTTTTCACAAGACTTCAGTCGTATTCAGAAATCCCGGCTATCTACCTAAAGTTTAGTTGACTGTACAATCAACCACTGACCGATGTACACAATTTCACGAAAAACTAACCTTATTATCAACGAAATAGGAAAAAATTGGTGTTTTATTCATATTAATTTATTATATGTTCACATGTGACAGTAGTAGACTACTATGGTAGAGATACTTACTCATTAAAAATCAAATTTTAGATTTTTAATGAAATATATTTGGGATAATCAAAAAAACGAAAACCCAAACAAAAAAAACATCAGTGTTTAGTCTGCAGATATTTCTCAGAAGAACATTTTTTTTTTTTTAAGATATCTGGTCTAGTTTTTAAAAAAAAAGAATGCAATTGCTGACAAGATTTGTTGGTATAAATTTTGGTAATCAATATTGCTTTTAGTGTTGGAATTAGCAACTACGTTTTCTCACTATTCCAGATTTTATTAATTATTGAAAACGCTCTTTCTACAGGTGCGTTTCCACCAGGTGGGCATAGAATGTATTCGACGAAAGTTGAAAGTAATTGAGATTTTCTGTGGAAATATTTTCACTGTTCCATTCTTCTACTTTTTTAGCAGTAATGTGATTTGAAATCAGTGAAAACTAGTCAAAAACTTGTGTATCTAAATTATCATCAATAAATCTTCTTTCTATTAATACTTCTGTTACTCTCTGTACCTCATCTCATGCGAACGTGCTTGTTAGATTCGCCCATTCAAATATTTCTAATTCCACACTAAACTGACATCACTTACTCTCATTAATACTGACTGCTTGTTTTATTCTGCCGCCATTGTTTTCACATGTACTTCATCGATGTGATTGCAGCTGTCAGTTTCTTGTAATTTTACGATGAAATTACGGACAGTGTAAGGAAGAAATAGTGTACTCTCTTTCGAAGTCAAACTGTCTTTAAGGCGATTAATTTCCTTTATTGCTTCAATGGCGAAAATATTTTGTCCTTCAATATTCAACACAGGTTGATGAAACGTAGCTGATTGTGTGTGCATAAAAAACAGCCACACTGAATTAGGGTTTTCTAAAAATACTTTTAATATATTTGGGTATTTATCAATGCTCAAAAAGTAGTTTTTCAAAGGTTGATACAATTTTAAAATCCTCACAATAGCAGTCATCAAAGCTAGCCCTCTAGTTTTGCTGTAGCTTAGCAGTTTTTGGTATTCTGAGTTAGCTTCATCATAGAATTCTTTTAAAACTTTCAACACGAATACTGTAGATGCATTCGAGATCAACAGGTAGACAATCTGAGGCCATTTTAATCGCGTTGTGAATTGATGTGCGCTCGACACCCAATTCCTTTATACTATATATCTTCCAAGCGTCGTATTTAACTTTGCGTAAACATTATTAATTCCTTTCCTATTCTTTCCTCCAAAATTGCAGTTTGTATTGTCTCCACAAAACGCGAGTATTTTCAAAGTCAAATCATTGACTGTCATGTCAAAACATGTTTCAAATATTCCCCAATAATATCAGATGTCTCGGTCTCTCTGATTTTTCTTGAAACTCTAAAATCTTGCCCTGTATGCCTTCATGTGATGAGAAGTAGCGGACTAAAATTAGGAATAATTTCATCGACCCATGGTTTGGCGCAACGGTTAACAATGTTACACGTTTGGATTCGCGAAGGTGCATTTTTAATTCGTCTATTGCCAAAAGGTGCCAACACATTTACAACAATAATCTCAGATTTAGTATGTGCACATTTGAATTTTTGCTCAAAACATATCTGCATTAAATGCGATCGTTTGAACGAAAGCAGTGATTTTCTCGCACAGTGTGATAAGCCTTCCGCCGCAGCAACTTTTATGTCTTTATGAGTAGGTCAATTAGTTTTTTTTTAACAAATTCAGCATCGATGAGCTTGAAGCTGCAGCTTGATCGGATAATTTGTGTTTCAGATTTTAAATGCTGTTCAGGTTAATCACTAGCACCACCATGGGCTACACTGAAATCTGTACGACACTTTTCACATCTAACGTCTGACGAAGTCGTCCTTTGTTTTATAAAAGGATACTTAGATTATAAGTTAAAATTAAAAGTGCACTTGCGTTTAGGCATTTTAATAAAATATCACTATCTCACGTAGATGATTCTACAAATGAACGCAATACAAAATAAACAATAGTAGGTACGTTCTTTACCTTCCTAACAACAACAACAATCACTGTGGGCTGTGATTGGTTGCATTAAATCATCTGACGCCCCCCCCCCCCCCCCGCCTTACCGAGCGCTGCGTAGTGCTCGGTATCCTGCCTACCCGCACCGCGATTGTTTTCGCGGAGTTTTCCGAGTTTTGAAAGTTGAATTTTGTCAAAACGGGACATTTCTGCGTCCCGGCAACTTGCCTAAAAACGGGACTCTCCCGTTCGAAACGGCACGTATAGTCACGTTACTTATATGCCATGTCAAGCGAGAGGGAGCAGCCCCATCAGTAAGTGCACAATCCCTTAAGTTTTCTGTCAGATGAATCTTTCTTTACGTATTTTAATCAGACGGCAAAAAAAAATGGTTTTATCAGACAAATTACGTATTTTAATACTCTCTCTATTAGAGGAAAAAATATAACCCTGTTTTAGTAGCCCAAAACAGGTAAAATAATTTTACAATGGATTCGGTTTCGTAATAATGACGGCAAGTCAGGCAGCAAACTTTGAAACAGAATACGATATGTTCCATGTTCCATTTGTTCGAATTTCCTTTAAATTACCCGAATAAATTATATAGAAAGTAAATTATACCATATTAGGTAGAGGAGAGCAGAGTAATACGAGGTGAGTTCCTAGTTAGGAGTTGGCTTTATGCCGTTTAAAATTGTGAACAAGCTTAAAGCTGATTTTGGTAGTCTGTCAGGGCAAAAATGTTAACGAAGGACTGATAAAATTTGTTAAACTTTCCATAAAAACCAAATACCAAAAAAAGTAAACAATATTGGTATAAATTACAGACAATTGTTGTAGCTTTACAACTTAAATTATGGCTGAACGTCTGCCATGTGTTTTTTTTTTAACAGTCTTATTTTAAGTATCATATTTATGACCGCTATAAAAATATTGGCTAGTTCGTCCCACATATACAGATGGACAAACCTTATAAAGCACTTGGTATCCATTATGTATTTTTATTATTTATTGGATATTACCTTTGAATTTACTAATATTACATTATAATAAATTGTGCCGTTTATGACATACGTAGTGCGATATGAAACATTCAGTCTTTGATTTGTTAGCCGATAATTGTTGGAAATTCATAATAAAATTTTATAAAAACAACACTATGTTTTAATTTCCAATATATTAAAAGTCACTTGACAATTGTTTCACCATACAATGGCTTCTTCAGAAGTAAATAAGAAAGAAAAATATTTGGTAGTAATCCTGGTTATATAGTGCTTAAAACTATCCTTAATTACCTAAGATTATGCTAATCATTTTATTATATCATTTACAGACAGAATTATTTAAAGAATGCAAATCTGTGGTACTATTTCAGAGAACTAATAAAGATTAAGTAAGGGTGAATGGTTTTAAGTCTACCTGTTCGTTTAATAATAGATTGGAGTTTTTCCGTTTGTTAATTTCAAGACATTCAAGCAAATTTAATTTTTAGATTTATTTTCTACATGTAGGATTTTTGACGTATCATCAAAATTATGGGATTCGTTTATTATATGGGTTGCGTAATGTGAATTGTTCTTATTTTTTAAATAACTATGTTTATGTTCTTTAATGCGAGTTTCAAAAGATCCAAGACACGCTAGAGAACAGAAAACAGGAGTATCGATCAAAACCAAAGCTAAAGAAAACAACACAATATTCACTAGAGCTAATAAGGGTAAGTCTGTAGTAGCTATTGCTAGAGAACAATATATATTTAAAACTCTTTCTTTTCTTAACACAGACAAATTTCAAGTATTAAATAATGACCCATCAAAACGCGGTAAGCAAAAATATTGTTTACTGTTATAGATATGTTGACGATATCATTTCCTGTTTCACAGAAACAGATAGGCAACTAACAATCCTCCTTAACTCCCTAAATAATTTGCATCCTAATATTAAATTCACCTTAGAATTAGAAACCAATAACTCTATAAATTTCTTAGACATATCTCTATCAAAAGTGAACAATAAAACACGATTTCTCGATTTTTTCACAAACCTTCACATACTGACACAGTCATACACAATAGTTCATCCCATACTTATACTCATAAAATGGCAGCTTTTAACTGTTTCATACATACATTGTTCCATATCCCTATGACTAAAACTAATTTTAACAAAGAATTCAATATAATCAAACAAATTGCAATTAATAACACTGGTCAACAAAAAAAGAAAATTGCTTGTTTCCTGTGATTTTTTTTGTTTCTATCTCAAATTGACGCGTATTTTTTAAATATGGCAACAATTTTTCTCTAACAGCTTTTGTTTTTGAGTTATAGCTAACTACCCTCATTTACTATTTTTACTTAGATTTTCGTTTTTTATTGGACACTAAAATATATTTTGTTGTTGTTTTAGATATGGCTTCGTCAAGAAGATGTTGTGTGCTTACTCCCGATTGATTTTGCTATATTTGTGGTGAATATATATTTGCAAAATATCGAAAACCTAAATCGGACTTTGTGAAAACTGCGTATCATCAATACTTTAAAATAAAATTGTGTAATCAGGACAAGCCATGGGTTCCTCATATTGTATGCCAGAAATGTGTAGTATGTCTACAGTTATGGTCCAGTGGAAAAAGAGATGCAATAATGTTCGTAACACCCATGATTTGGCGAGAACCTCGAAACCATCATGACGATTGCTACTTCTGCGTTGTGAAAATAAACGGAATTAACCCTGGAAATCGAAGTAAGTGGTCATATCCTAACTTATCTTCTGCTCAACGACTTAAATTAAAATCTTCTGATGATCCAAATCTCTGTGAACCCGAACGAAATACATCAAGTGCAGACTCTGATTCAGACTACAAATGTAGCCTTTCAGAACCTCAACCATTTAATCAGAAAGAACTAAATGACTTAGTAAGAGATCTGAACTTACCAAAAGCAGCTTCTGAAATTTTAGCATCTCGTTTAAAAGAAAAAAATTTGCTTACTCCGGAAACCAACATTACATTTTATCGTACCCGAGAAAAAAATCTGTTACCGTATTTTTCTCAAGAGAAGGATTTAGTTTTTTGTAACGATGTTGGTGGTATTTTGCAGCAGATGGGATTAAACAGTACCAACCTAGTGATTGGCGTCTTTTGATAGACAGCAGCAAAAGAAGTTTAAAGTGTGTTTTGCTTCATAACGGTAACAAGTACAGATCTATACCTATTGCACATTCGACGACTTTAAAAGAAGAATACGTAAATGTTTCTAAGGTTATGGAAAAAATTCAGTATCAAGACCACAAATGGGTCATTTGTGTTGATCTGAAAATGATTAATTTTCTTTTAGGTCAACAAGGGGGGGTACACAAAGTTCCCTTGTTTCATGTGTCTCTGGGATAGTCGTGACAAACAACACCATTGGTCACAAAAAGTTTGGCCAGTGCGGGAAGAGCTAAAAGTTGGTACAAAAAATGTTATAAACGTGCCTTTAGTTAGCCGAGACCGTATCATACTTCCACCACTTCATATTAAACTCGGCATATGAAACAGTTTGTGAAGGCGCTTGACAAAAGTGGCGAATGTTTAAATTTTCTGTCACGCAAGTTTCCAGGATTAAGTTCAGAAAAATTGAAAGCTGGTATTTTTGATGGGCCACAGATTAGGCAACTCGTGAAAGATCCTAATTTTGTCAAATCAATGACTGAAGTCGAATCCAAAGCTTGGAATTCATTTGTTTTGGTTATGAGTAGCTTCCTAGACAAAAAGAAATCTGACGACCATGTCGAGCTTGTTGAGTGCATGCTATCGAACTTGCAAGAGCTAGGATGCAACATGAGCATAAAAATTCACTTCCTGCACTCACATTAGACCGATTTCCACAAAATCTGGGTGATTTTAGTGAGGAGCAGGGTGAAAGATTTCATCAGGATCTTCGGACAATGGAAGAGCGTTATCAGGGGCGGTGGGACTCACATATGATGGCAGACTACTGCTGGAGTTTGGAACGAGATCTACCTAAAGTCGTTTTTATTCAAGGAAATCTTATAAAAGATCATTTGCTAGTGTTCAATAGAAATTTTGTTAACATAATGTATTATTTTTTTGTATTTTTTTGGCAAAATAATAAAACTGTATATTTCAAAAGGTAAAGCTGTTAGCAATCTCCCAGTATTTTTTTCATAGTCAGGGCCATAGAAATACCCAATAACAGAAAAAAAAATAAAGGAAACAAGACTTGTGTTGACCAGTGTAATATATGACCTCAGCATTATAGATAATATCTTGAATAAAAAATCCTTTAAACAAGCAATCTCTCTAATTTATCCCACAATTAATGACAAAAAAGGACAATTTAGTACACTCACATACACAGGGAAAATAACTAGAACAATTTCCAAACATGTAATAAAAAAGAACAATAAAATAGCATTCAAAATCAGTAATTCCTTAGGGAGTATAATTTCGAATAAAAAAACCAAATCTAAGAAATCCTTAAAACCAGGAGTTTATTTATTAAATTGTGGATCTTGTACTAAAACCTATGTAGGACAAACTGGTAGATCTTTTGAAACTCGCATTAAAGAACATAAACATAGTTATTTAAAAAATAAGAACAATTCACATTACGCAACCCATATAATAAACGAATCCCATAATTTTAATGATACGTTAAAAATCCTACATGTAGAAAATAAATCTAAGAAATTAAATTTTCTTGAATGTCTTGAAATTCACAAACGGAAAAACTCCAGTCTATTATTAAACGAACAGGTAGACTTAAACCATTCACCCTTACTTAATCTTTATTAGTTCTCTGAAATACTCGTAGTACCACAGATTTGCATTCTTAAAATAATTCTGCCTCTAAATAATATAATGAAATGATTAGCATAATCTTAGGTAATTAAGGATAGTTTTAAGCACGATATAACCAGGATTACTATGAAATATTTTTTCTTTCTTATTTACTTCTGAAGAAGCCATTGTATGGTAAAACAATTGTCAAGTGACTTTTAATATATTGGAAATTAAAACATAGTGTTGTTTTTATATAATTTTTGAAACAACGTTATATTGCAAGAACGCGAAATAGTATCTGCTCGTGCCGATAGGTGGCGGTAGATACATCCCTAAAAACGCTGCGTGATAAGTAACAATTTGCTAGCTGGTTCAATTTGTTCTATGTGCATCGTTGTGTAAAGATCTATTTGAGTCTCTATGGATACGAAAAGAAGCGCAGCGCACGTCTGTGAAATTTTATTTAAAATTAGTAAAAAGTACTACTCAAATGTACGCCATACCACACGCAAATTTTTAAGTGGTTTGCGAGCTTTAGCGCATGTCGAACTTGGCATGAAGGCAACGAACATTCCGGAAGACAACGCCTGAAATAATAGACAAAGTTCAACAAATCATTCTTGAAGACCATTCTCTGACAATTCGGAGCATCTTTGACGAACTTTCTATTGGTTGTTGAATATGTGAGACCGAGGAGAGTTTCCTAATGCATCAGGATGATGTACTGGCCCACATTTGGTTCTGTACGCAGCAGTTGTTGGCGAAAAATTTCCTGACAATCGTCCGCCTTATTAACCTGATTGGGCATCTTGTGACTTCGGTTTGTTCCCCAATATGAGGACGAAATTAAAGGGCCGCCGCTTCGAGTCGGTAAAGGAGATAAAACACGAATAGTAAGTGGGGCTGGAGGCAGTGTCAAGACCGACTTTCTAAAAAATGTTAGACAAGTGGAAAAAAGGTGGAATCCGTGCTTTTGGGTCTAAGAGAACTACTTTGAAGGTAACGGAAGTTGCGACGCATAAAAGTGACTGCTTTAGATTGCATAGCGTTAGTCCGAGACCTTTTAAATCACGAACTGTCAAAATTATGATTTTTAAATTACGTTTGAAAATTTTCTGGTAGTTTAGGAATGCTAAGGATCGATAATGTTGTTTTATTGTGTTTGAGGTCATTAATTTCGGTGGACAAGCATTGAAAGCTAAAACATGTTTTGCTTTATAAATAAATTTATGACTATTTTCTAGGTTACCCAGCAACTCGGCCTGTCGGTTCACGTATGATAGATCTTTTTTTTGAAATGTTTCGAAATTGTAGTTATAATTTAGGTAACGTCCTAACCAAATGAGTTTATGTTCCATTCTGTTGTGTGATTTTCAATTTCTACTTAATTTTTTATGGTAGAGATAGAACTTGTTTAAAATATACTCTACTTAATCTCTCTAAATTGCAGTAATGAAATCATCAACATCGTTATAGAAACAGGGTACTGTAAACTTTAATTTTGAGATCGTATCGCTTTTAAAACGAAGTGACCAAAAGAAGAGACGTATTCATGTTTGTCCTCAACTGAAAGGACTTGCTTCTCTTTTTATAGAGAGTCATTATCATTGATTAAAGCTAAATCTACGATCCCGATTTGCCAAGACCCAAGAAATGACAACGACTGAAGAGCAACGTAAAAAGCATACACATTATTTTTTCGATGTGAAGGGGTGAAGCTTCATTTAGAATTTGTCGGGTAGGGGCAAACAGTGAATTCGAGATACCTTCATGAATATATTCGATGAATTTGCCCCTTTACCTCAATAATGCCCCGGCCCAGAATGCGTTCTGTACACTACAGTTTTTGGCGAAGGATCTCTCACCTCGCTGTTTTGCTTGATTTAGCATACTGAGCTATTACCCATATGGAAAAGAAGTTAAAAGGTAGAGGAGATCCATCGCAAATCGCACGCTGAAGGCAGTAACAGCATTGATCTTCTAAAACATGTTCGACCAGCGGAAAAAACGATGTAACCGGTATAGATAGACTACTTTGAAGGTAACCTGAAAGTAAATACTTCAGCCTTAGTTTGGGAACTTTGGAATAGCACCACTGCAAAAAAAAACAGAGTAAATAATTTTTTCTGCAAAAACAAAAAATTATTTCTCAACATAATTCCCACTGAGCTCAAAACATGTGGTCCGGAGAGATTTTTTTATTCCCTTAAAAAAAATGTTTCGAACTGTGCATAAAACTGGTTTACAGCAGAGATAACCTCCTCATATAAGGATAATTGCTCCGCCAAGCCAATTTTTGAGGTTAGGAAAAAAAAAAGCTCACTTTGCACAAAATCTGGGGAATTGGGGTCGATGTGTGAGCAGGCGCATTGCCCTGGTGAAGGAGCACTTTTTGAGCCCTAATTGTGGTCTCTTATGTTTCAATTCACAATACATATATGTGTATATATATATATATATATATATATATATATATATATATATATATATATATAAATATATATATATATATATATATATATATATATATATATATATATAGATTTTTATTCTCACATTCCACTCTTTAAATTACGTCCAATGGCGTTATGTAACACAACTGCAGATAATTTTTTTTAAATATATTTTTTATATACGCGATTCTTCCTCACTTTATGTGATTTTTTTAGCTTCACAATATATATATATATATATATATATATATATATATATATATATATATATATATATATATATATATATTAGAGATGTACCGACTAGTGGCCGACTATCCGGCTATATTTATAGTCGGCAATTAGTCGGCAAAAAGCACCGACTAGTCGGCTCATTACTTTATTTATTCATATTACTATTTTTAAGATAGGGTGATTGAAATAAAATTCCTTCATTATCAATTGTTTTTATTTTAATATCGATCAGTTTAATTTAGTAACAGAATAGGAACAAAGAACGGAATAAAAGACTTAGTTACTACTTAGTATTAAGTCTTTATATGACTGATAGGAACAAAGAACGGAATAAAAGACTTAGTTACTACTTAGTATTAAGTCTTTATATGACTGAATTTAACAAACAATTTTAACCTTAAACCTAAAAGACTACAATTTTAACAAAAATGAAACCTAAAGAAAGCAGATACAGTTCTGAATTGAATAGTGCTAAATGAGATCATTTCAAACTTAAGATAAATGAATACGTTACATAATCACTATGTGTATCATATAAAAAAAATGACATAAGTAGACAAATATTTAGAGTATGTCACTCTAGTTAGTATATTAATATTTTTTAATTAGCGGCAAATTGTGGACTAAAGTCTCTGCCCTTTCTGGCAGTAATCGATTTCTTTTTGTTTCGTATACATTACCAGCTTCGGAAAAGAGTCGTTCACTGTAAACAGTACTCGCTGGACAACAAAGGTACACTTTGGCGAGGCGCGACATTTCGGGATATCTGGAACTATTACGATTCCATCACTCAAATGGATCATTGTTGCGATTTATTACCGGTAACGCAAAGTACGAGTGCAGTTCGTGAGCTACACTTGACTTGTCATCTTGAACAGTTTCAATTTTTTTTTAGGCTATTTCATGGTAGCATTGCCAGAAATTACGATGTGTTGTTGTTTCTGTGTTGTCTTCATTAGTGGTGATACGAAGAGGTTTTTTCACTTTCTTCATGTTTCTCAGCATCACTCTCGTCATCGTTCAGATTATTTTTCAGAGTTTCTAATAAAAATTGTGACCTAACGGTTATAAGTTCCTCAGCATCAAAAAACTGCTGCTTATATCGTGGGTCCAACAAAGTTGCCAGGGTAAAGAGTTTGTTTATGCTCCGAGTTAAATCTGTTTTTTAAATCATTGTCTAACAACCCTTTAATTTCCATGATTTCATTGTTTTTATCGTAGTAATTTTCTAAATATTTCTGCAAGGTTTTTACATGAGGTATAACTTCAGATAACGATGAGCAATTTGAACTTACTATCTTGGTAATCTCTTCGAATGGCTCCAGCAGCTCAAGGCTTTTTCCGAGCATTTTCCACTTTTCAGTAGTTAAATTTTCAAAATTTACAGATGTTTCGGTCATATATAAAGACACAGCCCGTTTTTGTTCTAAAAGACGAGACATCATGTACTACGACGAATTCCATCTAGTAGATACGTCTTGTACAAGCTGGTGGTCTGGTAAATTAAGTTCTTGCCGTAAATCACGAAGTTTTGACTGAGCTGGACTAGAATGGTGGAAATGTGTAACTATTCTTCTAGATTTTGCAAGTATTTGTGTCACAGTAGCATGTTTCAATGCAATTTTTACTGCCAGTTGCAACGTGTGTATAAAACAAGGAACTCCATTAAAAACTGAGTCATCAATAGCTTTCGCCACATTTCTTCCATTGTCTAGCACGATGGCATGAATTTTGGTCATGTTTATATTCCACAACGTTGGAATTTCTTCTAAACAGTCCTTCATATTATTGGCTGTATGTGATTCTGGGAAATGTTTCATTTGTAATACTGCGTGGTGAAATTTGAAATCGTCACTAAGCCAGTGTGCTGTAAAACTCAAAAAACTTTCCATGATATTTATATTTGTTCACAGATCTGTAGTAACTGAGATTGCGGCGGCACTGAGCAGGCCTTTGCTAATTTGCGATTTAGTTTCTTGTTGTCTGAAAAATACTTTCTGCTTGGTATGTTATATTTCGGTTTCACTGTTCTCATCAAGTTTCTGAAGCCAGTATTTTCAACAATAGACAACGGCTGGTTGTCCAAAGCAATCATCTCACCAATGGCAATACTAAGGTTCCTTGATCTAGATTCTTCAAGTGACCATTGTAAAACAAAACTTTCTTCAATACTTCGTTGGTATTTTTGCGATAAACTGACTTCTAACGACACTGGACTGGACGGAATAGGCAATACCGGAGGTAATTCTTCTATGTGTGACTGCGACGTACTCGGGGTTGGATCATTTGATGAACTACGTTTAATCGAAGAACGTAACTGAGGCATCAACTCTGGATGTTTGTATTTAATATGGTTAGTCATACTAGTAGTGTTTCCTCTTTTCCCCTACCCACCACGCGAAATAACTTTTTGGCATTGATTACTCTTCACTTTACGGGAATCAAACTCCACGACGTCAAAGAAAGTCCAGACATGCGATTTCTTCTTTGACATGACTCAATTTCAATTAAATAGGTATTTCCACTATAATACAAACTGTCTTACCTACGCAATTCACTGACTTTTGTTTTATTTTTTAAAAAAACATTCAGTTATACCGGGCCGTACGTGAACAGTACCATAGCAAAATGTAAAGTAAACAAAAACCTGTTCGTTCATGTCTATGCGAGGCGCGATAAACATTACCGATTTCGCCCGAACATCGCCGAATGCGATGATCGACATCGCCGACTAGTCGGCTAGTCGGCCAAACTCATAGTCGGTGCATCTCTAATATATATATATATATATATATATATATATATATATATATATATATATATATATATATATATATATACTCGTATATATATGTATATACTCGTATATATATATATATATATATATATATATATATATATATATATATATATATATATATATATATATATATATATATATATCTAAATATGCGCAGGACTGATAATTTATCTGATAAAAAAAAAACTAAAAAATACCGAAAACTAGGGAAACCCGTACAAAATGGTGAACGTGAATTATTTTCAGTCCATTACGGCACGTCGACAAAATAATTTTATTCTGTTTGTTTATAATGAAATATTTACGTAGTAAATATTTGTTTCCCGCTTTTATTACTAGATTCTAGATTGAGATTATACATTATTGACTAAGAAAAAACGTGAAAATAAATATTGGATCTTAAGAAGTCAGGGCCTAATTAATTTAGCCTTTGAAAAGATTTTATTTTATTTTAAAAGCACACATTAATTGCGCAAGTCCAACTTGAACTTGACAGATTTTTTTTTTTAATTCGGCGATGAAAATATTTTTACAATTTAAATACGTTAATTCGATTTTATTACATTTCTAAATGAAATGAAACGAATTACTTTGTTATTTGTCACTTACTTTTTTATTTATCTGCTGCTGTAGTTTCGTAGGTTTTCTATATTGTCAAGCGTAGTATTACGTGACAAATATCAAAGTAATTCGTTTCATTTCATTTAGAAATTTAAAATGTACTGTCACAAAGTAACGGACACCTCAATTATACAGGTTGAGCCAACGATTATCTTATTTGTTTCGGGAATGACGAAAAAATGGTAAATACAATAGTTTTAGGGAATGTTAAGGTGCACAGTTTAAAATTATTTTGGAGTATACAGGGTACTTCAAAAAAGTGTGGTTGATATAGCATTTGTTTTTTTAAATGGAACATCCTATTTTCAAATTTATTTTTAAATTCTGCGTAAAATTTTATAACTTTTTTATTAATAATGTTATACATCTAAACCTAGTAGTTTTTCTTATATTTCATTTAAAAAAAAAAAAAATACTAGTTCATATTAAAATTTGGACTAAAATATGAATTTTCATCAGTCTCCTTAATTGTTCATATAAAAGCTATATTTTATTATAATTTGAAGCCGTAATATCGAATTGATCGGAAGTTACCCGTAAAAACCATTTTTCAATTTGCCATAGTAAATACTTTTTTTTTAGATTATGTACAGGGTGAGTCAACTATAGAGTAAAGTTCATTATCTCATTTGTTTCGGGAATAACGAAAAAATGTTAAATACAATAGTTTTAAGGAATGATGAAGTGCACAGTTTAAAATTATTTTTGAGTATACAGGATACTTCCTAGTAGTTTTTCTAATATTTCAATTTTTTTTAAAAAAAATACTAGTTTTGAGTTTTGTAAAAAATTGCCAGTAGCGCCATTTTTTCTGAAGGCGGAGTACTGATAATTGGTACAAGTATTCTATAGAGATGAAAAAAAAAATATATGTAAAGAAATTTGAGTTAGATGCTATAGGGTGTTCAAAATAAATTTATACATTTCGACTATTTTAAATTGAAAAATCTCAAATTTTTTTAAATCACACCCTGCAAATTAATATTTTTTCTGATAAATTTTACGTATGTCATATACCTATTTCTAATAGTTTTCGATTTATTTTGAATTTTTTCAATTTTTTACCCTTGTTTTTAATACACTTACACTATTGTGAAAACATAAACAATAATAATTTTAATATAGTTTAACTTATCTAATGATTAATTATTATGACGTAATAAATGTTCAAAAATATGCCCGTCTATTTGAATACACATGTTTAGTCGTTTTACTATATTTTCCTTCACTTTTCTTAGCATAAAAGGCGTTATTGTCCTGCACGCATCCCGTGTCCTATTTTCCATATCTACTGGTGTTGTAGGGGGATTCGCATAAACACGATCTTTAATGTAGCCCCACAAAAAGAAGAATAAATTTTTAAAATATTTGGCTTATAGAAAATACATTCACTGTGGCAATTACTATATTGGGCGGTTTTCCTTATAAAATTATCTTTCCAATATTGCTGCACTTATTATAATTAATTCAACATGATCTGATCTTTTATCCTGGCTGACCATTAATGTTTCTCAGAGTAATTTTCGACATAAAAATGTATTTATGTTACCGTTTAATCGAACGAATCTTCTTCTTCTAGTGCCCTATCCATTTCGGACGTTGACTATTAACATAGCAATTCTGATCTTATTCACGGCGCTTCGAAACAGCTGAATAAACGTAGGTCCGAACCATTGTCTTAAATTATATAGCCAAGAATGTCTTCTTCTCCCTGGATCTCGTTTGCTGTCTATCTTTCCCTGTATTACCAGCTGCAAGAGACTGTATTTATTATGTGTCATGACGTGGCCAAGATATTCAAGCTTTCACCCTTTAATTGTGAGTGTAATTTCGTTGCCATTGCCAATTCGGTGCTAATTTGGTGATATGTTCGGTCCACGAAATTTTCAGAATCCGACGATACATCCACATCTCAAAGGCTTCAACTTTTTTCGTTAGTCTTTCCATCATCGACCACGATTCTACACCATATAGCAAAACAGAGAATATGTAGCATTTGGCTAATCTAACTTTTAGTCAGAGGAACAAATCATTGCATGTAAACAGTCTTATCATATTATTAAAAGATGCTGGAGCTTTTTCGATTCCTGACTTGATTGGTCCCACTTTGCATTAACCACTGTCCCAAAGTAAATATAGAAAAATAGGCTTCATTATTTGGCTATTTAACTGAAGCTGACTTGTTGCTTGTTGAGATTTGCTTATTACCATCCACTTGATTTTTGGATATATTCAGGTAGAAACCATATTCATCGCTAACCCTTTGCGCCCTTTCAACAAGACCTTGAAGTTCGATCGATGTTATTGACCAGCAAGCGGTATTATCGGCGTATCTTATGTTGTTAATGATCTCGCCATTTATTTTGATGCCTTTGTTAACCCCCGCTAGTGCTTTGTTAAATATTTCCTCGGAGTATAAGTTAAAGAGGAGGGGAGATAAAACACAACCTTGCCGTACGAATTTTTTGATTTCCACGTTGTCAGAGTAGGATTTATCTATTCTTATTTGTTGTATTATCTCCAATACAGATTTGCTATGATGCAAATATTTTTGCCATCAATATCAGCTTTTTCAAGAATTTCCATTAGCCGTTCATACCTAACGTTGCACAGTGATTCGGCAAGAACATGCTAGCGGGACAATATTCATGACGTAATTTCCAGGAACCACTGATAACGACTTGTAAACAACCCCCCCCCCCCCCATTTAACGAATTCCAAGAATTAATTTGTTTATCACCTCATAAAGGTATCTTATCAGGGGGTCAAAGTAACCCTTATAAGAGAGGTCATTTTCATTTGCAAATCAGTTGCATTTTATGCACACTTGTGATAACATATTTTAAAATTGGTAGCAAAGTGAAACGAGTTTTTTGTGTGATGGAATATTCTGTTGAAGGTATGTACTCTATTCTGACTTATATTTTTTTATAAAAAATATGTATACTTTTGGTGTAATATCAATTTGTAAATGTATAGATAAATCCAGCAAATTTTACATTAATTGTAAACTTTAAAAGTAGCAACTTTTTTTATCCACATATATCCACCTAGATTTTTCTATATGTAATACCTACAACATTCAGGCACAGATTCATATATATTATAGACCCCGAAAAGGCCCGAAAGTAAAATTATTTTATTTTTTTTCAGAACGAGTCGTGACTATGACGAAAATGGAGTTTTTTGAAGAATGGCTAAAACATGACAAAACTAAACGGAACAGTGGCATTTTTATTATATAAGTGAAAAATTCAATATGTTTCTGACGATTCTCTAAAACGACTCAAAATGAAAATATCAAGCCTTTCAGCAAAATTCAATCAAAAGTGGACTTCTTTAAAGTGTAACAAAGAAATATTTCTAATCAAACATAAAGATTGGTTAGAGAGATCCGGAATCGAAATAAAGATGTGTGTTAACCAGCCGTGCACTTCAACATCATCAGCGGCTCTTTCCGTAGGGCGCCCCAGAAAATCATTTGAAGACTCATCAACGAAAACGAAGAGACGGAGAGTAGAAGATCTTTTGGAATCGCGAAGTGCAAGTGAGCTTATTACAGCAGCTGAGTTAGCTACTCGAAAAGAAGGGCATCGAAGTGTTGCTAAACAGATCCATAACGTCGCGGTCAGTGAAACTAGAGAAAAGAATAAGTGTTCTGAACAAAGTCGGCAGTTAACACCAGACGAAGCTTTAGCTTATTATGTGGACTCGAAATCGACTTCGCACTCATATAAACAAACAAGAAAATGGTCAATGAAAGCGGAACATCAAGTGTATCCATCGTTTTATAGTTTAGGTAAGTCCAAAGCTTCTTGTTGTCCTTCCGACGAATATATTTCTGTGACTGAATCTCGAGCTGAAATTAAACTTTACGCGATTTTGGATAAAACGGCTGAACGATTAGTTAAAGCTCAGACGGAAGTCATTAGAAGTGTGTTACCTCGTTCATATTATACGTTGGTAAGCAAATGGGGCTGTGATGGGAGTTCGGGGCATAGCACGTATAAGCAGAAATTTGAGAACACTAACGCTGCAGACAAATTTTTGTTCGTATACTCATTTGTCCCTTTGAGACTGCTTGATGGCGAAACTGTGATCTGGCAAAATCCAAGACCTTCCTCTACTTTATATTGCCGTCCTATTAAGTTTATTTTTGCCAAGGAGACAAAAGAGTTTACGAAAAGAGAAACTTCTAAAATTTTAGATGAAGTAAGTCAGCTTCTTCCAACATTATGTAACGTTGCTGGATCTCAAATCTCTGTTAAACACGATTTGTTGTTGACAATGACTGATGGCAAAGTGTGCAATGCCTTAACAGACACAAGTTCAACACAAAAGTGTTATATTTGCGGTGCCACCCCCGTCTACTATGAACGAGGAGTCAAAGAAATATCCCAGCAACGAAGAACGCCTTGCATTTGGTTTATCTACTTTACATGCATGGATCCGCACGTTTGAATGTTTGCTTCACATCAGCTATCGTTTAGAAATAAAAAAGTGGCAAGTCAGGGGAGATAACGACAAAGCTATTGTGAAGCAACGCTCACAAGAGATACAAAAAGTGTTTAAAGATCGTATGGGTCTCATTGTAGATAAACCAAAACCTGGGTATGGTAACACAAACGATGGAAACACAGCACGTAGATTTTTTTCCAAAGCTGAATTGAGCAACGAAATTACAGGATTAGACGTAAACCTTATTTGTAGATTTCATGTAATTTTAAGAACTTTGTCATCGGGATATGACATAAATTATATAGAATTCGAAAAGTTTTGTGTTGATACTAGAAAATTATACCTTGATCTGTATTCGTGGTATTCCATGCCCGTTACTGTGCATAAAATTCTTGTACACAGCGCGGAAGTTATAAAGTCTTTTCTTCTTCCCATTGGACAACTCTCCGAAGAAGCCCAGGAGGCAAGAAATAAAGACTGTCGTAGATTCTGTGAACGGCACACCAGGAAGCGGTCACGTATTGCCACAAATACAGAACTTTTGAGAATGCTTTTAATTACGTCTGATCCTGTTATCAACTCGTATAGAGAATTACCGCGAAGAAAATTTACTTCTTTGCCATCGGAGGTTCTGCAGTGGATTATCCCACTTTCATTGCCATCCGACACACCATCAGTAACTCATCATCACGAATTAAATGAGGAGGATTATTTACTCTCTGAATATTCTACTGAATGGGAGAGCGGTGATGACGACTCATCTGATGGTGATTAGTAGGTTTAAGTATTTTTTTATTGTAATTATTATTCTTATTTTATTGTGTGTTGTAGTTGCTTATAATTCATGCCTTAGTATATAACTTATTTAATATTATATTTCTTTTACTTATACACCTTGTTATTGTAAATAATTGATATATAGATACTGTTATTGTACTAATTTATTTTAAAAGAAATAATATTTTGTAAATTAATAAATGTGGGTACTATCATTATGATTTTTATTTTTTTCCTAGAAATTTCTTTGTAAACAAACATGATTGTGCTTTTCACACATAATGAGTAGGTAGACGTATGTAGCTAATTAAAGAACAATTAGTGACAATAGTGAACAAATGAGACACATTAGTAAACCACTTCCGTCTTGCAGCTACATATTTCGATTAATACACATACAGTACACATTTTTTCAACTTTTTTTTTCTTAAAATAGCTTAAGATACCTGGAATATACATAAACAATTGAAATAAGTGAAGAAATAATATTGTCCCGCTAGCTTGTACTAGTCGAGACACTGTGCGTTGTCAAATGCTTCGGCGAAGTCCAAAAAACGTAGGAATGCATCTTTATTTATATCCCACTAGCGTTGGATGAGCACTTGTAAGCTAAAAATGGTTTCTCGTGTACCAAGCGCATTACAAAAGCCAAACTGTGACTCGCTGATGTTTGCTTCACATTTTCTGTAGATTCTGTTTTAAATACCTTTTGTGAAGATCTTAGTGATGTGACTCAGTATATATCACCACTACACCAAACACTTTATTTTTGCCCTCGACGCGCGTTTCGCTAACCATGTTAGCTTCATCAGGAGCAATGATTGACTAAAGCTAAACTACAAATCTACCCTATTTATACTTAGCCTAACCCTTGAATTGCTCGGGCGGAACTAATGGCATAGGCAAGGCCATCAGTTCCGGTCAAGTAACCAATAGAGGGGACTATAAGGAATAGGCCCTCTGTCTTTATTTAAACTACTTTTACATTTTGTAATTTCCATACTTTCGTATGCGTTCAACAATCTCCTATCGGATGCATTTTTAATTAATCTTAGATTATCTAATGTTACAATATGATCAGCTTCAAGGGCATATTCGGCAATGCTAGACTTTTCGGCTCTATTGTATTTTAAGTGTGCTAAATGTTCTTTAAATCGTGTTTTAATTGACCTTTTAGTTTGCCCAACATACTTTTTGTCACAATCATTACAACTAATTTCATAAATTCCACTTTTTTCACAATTAGGAACCTTATCTTTGGGATTCCTCAGTTTGTCTGATGACTTATAGACTAAGTTGAGGCCTACCTTATTGTAGTTTAGCTTTAGTCAATCATCGCTCCTGATGAAGCTAACATGGTTAACGAAACGCGCGTCGAGTGCAAAAATAAAGAGTTTGGTGTAGTGGTGATATATACTAAGTAGTATCATTGTGCCAAAGATTGCATATTCCTAACTCATTTAGTGTGTGGTTAATCAAGCTTATCAATCGAACGAATAGGTCGCTAAATTCTCTATTTTTTTAAACGTTTAATGAACTCTTATTGTGATGAAAATTTATATTTTTCCTTCATTTTTCTTGAGACTCACAAATAAAAATTGAGCACACTGTTCATTAGATCATTCTGAGACTGTTACTACTTTTTAGTTTATGTTTCGGGTTTAATAAGAATTTCTTTGGGAGACTTATTCTTAATTTCTAATGAATATTGTATTAAATAGTTACTCTGGGCTAATTATTCTGTATAAAACTCAAAGAGAAATAAATAAATAAAAGATAAATGAAAATAAAGTTTTATATACATTTTTAATGGATTTGGGAAATTTAGGATAAGCCGGTGATAGATGGTCATATAAAGTGAAATGGTAAATGGCCGTTGACTGTTATTTATGTTTTTGTGTTTGGCCAAAGTAAATATGCTCAGTCCAATATAGGCTTAATGCACACAAAAAATATATAATATTCACCCCCAACTTTTAATAGGAAAACAAAAACTTAAAAAAAAAAGTAATAAAAAGTAGAAAACATGATGTTGTTTTAATTTTAAAAAGTTAGTACCTACCTGGTTTACATATATACATAGTACTCCCATAAATACTGTTACAAAGAGAACATTGCCTAAACATTTAATTTCTATGAAAATTAAAACAAATTATTATGAACTATGTTGGGAATGTGGAATCTTTGGCACAGTGACACTATTCAGTATATATCACCACTACACCAAACACTTTATTTTTGCACTCGACGCTCGTTTCGCTAGCCATGTTAGCTTCATCAGGTACGATGATTGACTAAAGATAAACTACAAATCTACCTTATTTATACTTAGCCCAACACATGAATTACTCAGGCGGGAATAATGGGGTAGGCAAGGCCATCAGTTCCGGTCAAGTAACCGGTAGAGGGGACTATAAGGAATGGGCGCTCTGTCTTTATTTAAACTGCTTTTACATCTTATAATTTCTATACTTTCGTATGCGTTCAACAATCTCCTATCAGATACATTTTTAATTAATCTTAGATTATCTAATGTTAGAGTATGATCAGCTTCAAGGGCATGTTCGGCAGTGCTAGACTTTCCTGTTCTGTTAAATGTGCTGAATGTTCTTTAAATCATGTTTTAATTGACCTTCTAGTTTGCCTAGCATACTTTTTGTAGGAATCATTACAACTAATTTCATAAATTTCACTTTTCTCACAATTACCTAGGAATCTTATCTTTGGGATCTCCTAAGATATTCCTCAGGTTGTCTGATGACTTATAGACTAAGGTGTGGCTTACCATATTAAATACCTTATTGAGTTCCCTGCTATATTTCGTATTATATGGTAATGGAGACCTACTTGGTCTTATTTTCTTCGCGTATAAAAAAGGTGGAATTCTGAATATTTAACCTAAAGTTATGTCTATTTATTAACTTGTTTACTAAGTCATCGTCATAACCATTAACTCTAGTTATATTTCTAATACGATTCCGCTTATTATTAAAGTTAACTCTATTCAGAGGAAAAGCGACCAAACGATGAACTATAAAATATAATGCGGCTAATTTGTGTTATCTGCAATGAAATAAATCATTAGGAATAAATCTATCTATTACTGGATCTTTTCTATAGATATCAAATTCCAACCTATTATTATTTTTAATAATTAAAATATCTAGAAAAGGCAGTTGTCCTTTGTTCTCAATTTAGTAAGTGAATTTAATGGAATCATATCGGCTATTTAATTTATTTATTAATTTGGAAACAAAATCATCTATATTTGCTTTACTTGTATCAAAAATCGCGAAAACATCATCTACATACCTATACCATACCCTTGGGAAATACTCAAATTCGTGACTGACTTCGGTTTGAAACTTACTCATGAATAAATTGGCTATGAAAGGTGATAAGCAATTACCCATCTTTCTTCTTCCTAAACATAAAATTTACTGTTATATTGAAAATAATTTTGTTTCATACAAAGTTTAGATAATGTTAAGTATTCATGAATAATTTCATCCTCAAAGTCATTCATCCTAAGTAATTCCTCGAGATATTGTTTGTGGTATTGGCACTCTTGGAAACAAAGAACTGACATCAAAAGAAATTAAGAATTCACCTTCGTAAAGGAACTAGATCTTTTGTTTTATTAATGAATTCTAAAGCATTCGTCACTGCAAAAATAGTTAATGGTAAATTCTCAAGTCCTTTGGAAAACCATTTGGATATCAAAAGTGTTGATAAGCCGACCGATAAACCAATGGGTCGCATTGCTTTTCCAGGTTTGTGAATTTTGGGTAGCAATATAACTTTGCTATGGTGGGATTACTCATATTTAATTTAAATTTTAGTGAAGCAGAGATAAGGTTCTTACATTTATTTAATTTTTATTTGATAAGGTAGGCCTCATCTTAGTCTATAAATCATCAGACAATCTGAGGAATATCTTAGGAAATCCCAAAGATAAGATTCCTAATCGTGAGAAAAGTGGAATTTATGAAATCAGTTGTAATGATTGCGACAAAAAGTATATTGGGCACACTAGAAGGTCAATTAAAACACGATTTAAAGAACATTTAGCACATTTAAAATACAGTAGAATAGAAAGTCTAGCATTGCCGAACATGCCCTTGAAGCTCATCATACTGTAACATTAGATAAGCTAAGATTAATTAAAAAAAATCTGACAGGAAATTGTTGAACGTATACGAAAGTATGAAAATTATGAAATGTAAAAGTAGTTTAAACAAAGACAGAGGGATTATTACTTATAGTCCCCTCTACTGAGTACTTGACCGGAAATGATGGCCTCGTCTATCCCATTAATTCCGCCAGAGTAATTCAGGTTGCTACGAGGCTAGTTTGAAAAGTCCGTGCAAAAATAAAAACTACTTATGTGTTTGGGGTAAACCTTTTTTTATTTTTCGACATAGTCTCCTTTTATGCTTATACATTTCGTCCAACGATGTTCTAGTTTGTTGATCCCTTCCGAATAATAGGATTTGTCCAAGTCTGCAAAATATCCATTAGTGTCTGCAATCACCTCCTCGTTTGAATAAAATCTTTGTCCCGCCAGCCCTTTCTTCAAACTGGGGAACAAATAGTAGTCCGAGGGAGCCAAGTCTGGAGAATAGGGGGGATGTGAAACGAGTTGTAATCCTATTTCCACTAATTTTGCGACCACAACTGCTGAGGTGTGTGCTGGTGCGATGTCGTGATGGAAAAGGACTTTCTTGTGGGTCAATCGCGGGCGTTTTTCTTGCAGCTCGGTTTTCAAACGGTCCAATAACGATGAATAATATTCACCTGTAATAGTTTTACCCTTTTCCATATAGTCGATGTGGATTATCCCTTGCGAATCCCAAAAGACAGTCGCCATAACCTTTCCGGCCGAAGGAACGGTCTTCGCCTTTTTTGGTGCAGATTCCCCCTTGGTAACCCATTTTTTAGATTGTTGTTTCGTCTCAGGAGTATAGTAATGTATCCATGTTTCATCCACAGTGACGAAACGACGCTTAAAGACCTCTGGATTCTTCTGGAACAGCTGCAAACCATCCTTGCAACACTTCACACGATTCCGTTTTTGGTCAAGCGTGAGCAATCGCGGCACCCATCTTGCGGATAGCTTTCTCATGTCCAAATGTTTATGCAAAATATTATGTATGTGTTCAGTCATCCATCACCATATCATGGATTTGATCAATGATTTCTGGAGTCGTAACCTCCACAGGCCGTCCAGAACGTTCAGCGTCACTTGTGCCCATATCCGAAAATTTTGAAACCACTTATAAACTGTTCTAATCGAAGGTGCAGAGTCACCATAATGTTTATCAAGCTTCTCTTTAGTCTCCTGAGCCGTTTTGCCTTTCGTAAAGTAATGTTTAATCACACACACGAAATTCTTTTTCGTCCATTTCTTGAAAATCACTCGACTTCCTTGATTCACACGAATGCCAAACACAAAGAAATAGACCAATATGGCTGAAACTTGGTGTGCGTTCATTCAATAGATGCTACTAAATAAACATGACCTCGATACGCGCCGGTGGTGCCATCTCTCGGACTTTGCACGGACTTTTCAAACCAGCCTCGTAAATAGTGTAGATTTATAGTTTAGCTTTAGTCAATCATCGCTCCTGACAAAGATAACATCGTTAGCGAAATGCGCGTCGAGTGCAAAAATAAAGTGTTTGGTGCAGGGTTGATATATGCTGGGTAGTAAATTATTATGAAATTAATTCATATATTCATAACGACAAAATTAATTTAACATTTACTCACAGTATCCCCTTCTTGCTTTTACATAAGCCCTTAAACGATAAGGCCATTCGTCTATGCCATCATGCACTTCGTCCGACGAGAAATTGTCCACCGCTTTTATTAAAGCTCGTTTTAGTCGGTAAATAAATTTTTTCTGTGATTGTCATTAGCTTATTCCTTCAACAAACTTTTAAATTTCTGCCACTGTTTTCGCTTTAAATTTTCCATCAGCAAATGACCAGTGTGACTTTTATAAGCGCCAAGTGTTAGTTCTTCTTCAATAAAACGAGACATAGAATTTTTCAAAAATTTCTTGTTTGCGAAGAGCATTTCGGTCAATTTGCGCTTTTACAGCTTTAACAGCTTGTGGCGTTCGAAGTGTCCTTGGTCTTCCTGAACGATACCTGTCTTTTATGTCTCCCGTTTCAGTAAACAATTTTATCGCCCGGTAAACAAACATACGACTTATTTTAAGGGGTTTTTGAGGTCTTAAAAGTATGGATTTTTTCCATACCGCACTTAAATAAAGCAATAACGGCAACCTCATTTTCTTTATCACCTCATTGCATTGTTTTAAAGAATTCAAACACTATTTATGGGAGTACTAGGTTTATAGATATGTATATATATATATATGTATATATATATATATATATATATATATATATATATATATATATATATATATATAAATTGTATACAAATGGAGAAAAAGTTTATCTTACATACACTCCTGGACAAAATTAACGCAACAATATATTAAATCATACAAATCTCTATAATGAATTAATTTTAATAATTTTTTATTAACATTGGTTACACTAAAAGTTAGAAAAAACTTATTCGGATACTTTAAAAGTGAATTAGCTACCAAATTTCTCTATAAAATTCGAATTAAAATTATTCTTAAGACCTAATAACAAAATCGTTGAAATTATGTAATAATGAATAAAATAAACTGGGACACTAGTAGCAAAATTAATGGTGTAACTGGAACACTAGTAGCGTGTGTTGCCGCCTCCTCTACTTCGGATGACAGCGTTTATGCGCCTAGGCATGCTTCTAATTAATTAATTTTGAATAAAATCTTGAGGAATTTGCTCCCATTCTGTGATAACTGCATTTTCAAGTTCCCTCAGGTTTCTAGGTGCAGGTATATGACGTTTCACATTTTTCTTAAGGTGATCCTATACATGTTCTATCGGATTCAGATACGGGCTTTTTGGTGGCCATTGCATAATCGGTATATCAACTTAATTAAGATAATCGAATATCTCCCTAGCCACGTGAGGTCTAGCGTTGTCTTACATAAACAGGAAATTGGGCCCCACAAAATGACCGAAAGGCATCACATGTTCTATTACAATATTCTCAAGATAGTAGTCAGCATTCATGGATCTCGTACGGACAGGAACTAACTCTGTGCGAGCATCAAAGCAGATGCCACCCCAAAACATAACAGAGCCACCGCAGAATGAAATCCTTGCAGAGATATTGCAAGGAGCAAACCTCTCTCCTGGTCTTCGCCATACTCGCTCACGACCATCTGGATGTTTTAGACTAACCCTAGTTTCATCTGTGAAGAAAACTTGTTTCCAACCATCCACAGATCAGTTTTCGTGATTTTGAGCAAAACGTAACCTGACAACTCTGTTCTCTCTAGTAAGCAAGGGCGCAGTGGCTAGTTTCCTAATGTTTAATCCAGCTTCATTTAACCGTCTTCTAACTGTTTTAGAAGAAATTGTGACATTGCGAACAGCTTCGAGTTCATTTCTTTTTATAGAACTAGCGACAGTCCTGTTTCTGAAAGCATAGTCGCTAGTGCATCGTTTTCGCCCTTACCCTAGCCTTCTAGCATAAGTTCCTACTACATTCAAGCGTCTTACCATACGACTTATTGTGGAACGATGTTTGCCTAACAAACTGGCAACATAACTCTGACAATATCCCTCATCCAATAAAACTGAGGCTCGCAGTACCTCGTGTTCAGTTAAATTCCTTGTTCGATTCATTTTTTCCAATTCTTCGGGGTCGAAAATAAAACAATCTACCACAAAAACGTATTACTTTGAAAAAGGGAACAATTTATAAGCTTACTTTTAAAGAAAATCTATCGCATTATTACAGAAAATGGTTTATCTTCTAAAAAATTCTTTAAAACTGTAAATCTAAACGAATCGAAACAAAATATGCATAGCCTACTATTCGAATACTCGCCCCCCCCCCCCCCCCCCCCCCCCCCCCATAAATTTTAAAACTGACATAAGAAAAAGATAAATTAATTTTCAGATTGTTGCATTAATTTTGTCCAGGAGTTTATTACAAAAAAAAATTATTCTTGATAAAAAGTTCTGCATCACATAGAAATTCATAATCGAGCATTAAAAGTTTAAAATATTTGATGGTATACAGGGAAAATAAAAAATAATTATTTACAATGAGGGTAAAGTGTGTTTAAATTTAAATACAGAGAAAAATATTAATTGAAAATGTTAATAGAAACTAAAAAATTATGCTCACATTTAGATTTGTGGCCTTCCTAGTCAAAAATTCAAAAAAAACTCTAGTAAACATGTCAGTAATTGTCGGATTATTTATTGAATAAAGGAAAACGAAATTAATTAGAAACTAGTGCACGGCAACAATTACATACATAATAAATTTGTGCTAATATTATTTTATTTTGAAATTGCAACATTAGGTAATTACTATGTATATAACATAACAACAAAATTTACGGTTTAATTCTAACTTTGTTGCACAAGTGTTTCAATGTATCCACCCTCCCTTTCTAAACAGGTGATTGTTCTTCGAGAAAAATCTTTTATTACATCTCTAATTACGTCAGGTTTCGTTAATGACCCTCTCAAGATGATCAACATCTTGTTCGTCTGTCTGTCTGTCGATTTTCTTAGTAACTACTGAACTGATTTTACTCCGGGCTTCACTAATGGATAGAATGTTTCACGAAGACTGTTTATACGGGCACCCAGGAAAGAGACACTTATTGTTGTGTATAAAGAAATATTATTGACAAATTACTATATATGTATATATATATATATATATATATATATATATATATATATATATATATATATACTAGCCGGGCCCGCGGCTCCACTTGCGTGGACTTGATTCACTACTATCGTCAATGCTTATTCCTTATGTTACCCAACGTAATAAAATATCTCCCATTATTTCCCCTTATCTCCCAATATTTCTCCTTATTTCCCATTATCTCTGCATAATTTAAATTATCTAGGCTTATCTCTGCTCATCTCCCATTATTTCTCCTTATCTCCCATTATTTCTCCTTATCTCCCATTATCTCACCTTATTCCCCATTATCTAGGCTTATCTCGACTTATCTCCCATTATTTCTCCTTATCTCCCATTATTTCTCCTTATCTCCCATTATCTCACCATAACTCCCATTATTTAGACTTATATCTGCTAATCTCCCATTATCTCTCCTTATCTCCCATTATTTATACTTATCTCCCATTATCTCACCTTATCTCCCATTATCGAGGCTTATCTCGACTTATCTCTCATTATTTCTCCTTATCTCCAATTACCTCACCTTATTTCCCATTATCTAGGCTTATATCGAATTATATAGAACATATGTATAAATTTATAAAAACACGTAAATCGGATAAGTGGTTCTCGAGTGATAAGCGCACTAACGGACAGACAGACAGACAGAGAGACGTTGCATTTTATATATATTGTATTTTTTGCTACATGATATTGTTCCATATTTAATGCTTTAGGGAGTGTATTGCAAGAGAACGCGCTAGCGGCAAACTTTTCTCCGACTTAATTCACTATTACCGTCACCTAATAAAATGTAGCCTATAACCTGACCAGAGAACATACGTATGGTTAAAAAAAAGCACGTAAATCGGATAAGTAGTTCTGCAATGATAAACACACTAACGGACGGACAGACAGACAGACGGACAGAGAGACATTGTATTTTATATATATTATAGATATTCTCTGCTACATAATATTGTTCCATATTTAATGGTTTGGACTGTGTATTGCAAGAGAACGCGCTAGCGGCAAACTTTGTCCGACTTCATTTACTATTATTGTCACTGCTCATTCCTTATGCTACCTATCGTAATAAAATATAACCTGGCCGGAGAAGATATGTATGTTTAAAAAAAAAAGTACGAAAATCGGATAAGTGATTCTCCAGTGATAAGCGCACTAACGGCCAGACAGACAGACAGAATACGTTGCATTTTATATATATTATAGATGTAATAAAATATATACCTATAACCTAGTCAGAGAACATATGTATGAATTTAAAAAATCACGTAAATCGGATAAGTGGTTCTCGAGGGATAAGCGCATTAGCGGACAGACAGACAGACAGACCGACAGACAGACAGACAAACATTGCATTATATATATTATAGATATAGATTATTTTTATTATTATATAGCCTGGCCAAAGAATATATGCATGAATTTAAAAAAAGACAGGTAAATCTGATAAGTGGTTCCTGCGTGATAAACGCACTAATGGACAGACAGACAGACAGAGAGACATTGCATTTTATATATTATAGATTATACATATACAGATACATAATATTGTTCCATATTTAATGGTTTAGGCTGTGTATTGCAAAGGCACGCGCTAACGGCAAACTTATTTGCGACATCATTCACTATTTTACGTCACTGCTCATTCTTTATGCTACCTATCGTAATAAAATATAGCCTATAACCTGGTCAGAGAACATATGTACGAATGTAAACAATCACGTAAATCGGATAAGTGGTTCTCGAGGGATAAACGCACTAACGGACAGACAGACAGACAGAGAGAGGTTGCAATTTGTTTATATTATAGGTATAGATTATTATTATTATTATATAACCTGGCCAAAGAATATATGTATGAATTTAAAAAAAGACGTAAATCGGATAAGTGGTTCTCGCGTGATAAACGCACCAGTGGACAGACAGACAGACAGAGAGACATTGCATTTTATATATTATAGATTCTAGATATTCTCTACTACATAATATTGTTTCATATTTAATGGTTTAGACTGTGTATTGCAAGGGAACGCGCTAGCGATAAACTTTTTTCCGACTTCATTCACTATTATCGGTACTGCTCATTCCTTATGCTACCTATCGTAATAAAATATAGCATATAACCTGGCCAGAGAACATATGTATGTTTTAAAAAAAAAAAAGTACGTAAATCGGATAAGTGGTTCTCCAGTGATAAGGTCACTAACGGACAGACAGACAGACAGATAGACAGACAGAGAGACGTTGCATTTTATATATATTATAGATATATATATTATAGATATATATATATATATATATATATATATATATATATATATATATATATATATATATATATATATATATGTATATATATATATATATATATATATATATATATATATATATATATATATATATATATATATAGATATTCAAGAATTTTCTACAGCTGATGCTGTCTTCCTTCTCTCAGCCTTTGATTCCATCCGTTTCTATCTTGCCAGTCTTCATCTGTTAGACCCCTGTCCTCCATAGCCTCGTCCACATCATCTCTCCACGATCGTTTGGGTCTTCCTCATTTTCTTCTCCCTCCACTCCGTTATTTTCTTTATTCACCTATTATCTTCGCTCCGTCTTATGTGTCCATACCATTTTAATCGTTTTTCTTCAATGGTATTTATTGCGTTCTCTTTGATGTTCATTCTGCTTCTTATTTCTTCATTTGTTATTCTCTCCATACGTATCACTCTACAACATCTTCTCCAATACTCCATCTCTACCGCGTTAATTTTAGATTTATTTCTTTTATTGATCGTCCATGTTTCTGACCCGTATATCATTATGCTTTGTATTATTGATTTGTATATGCGTGTTTTGTTTCTCTTTGTAATGTGCTTGTCCCACAGGATCGAATTTAATTCTCTTATCCATGTACGCGTTTGTCCTAATCTAGCTTTAATCTCTTCTTCTGATGTTGCGTTTTTTGAAATGATGGTTCCTAAATACTTAAATCTATCGGTTCTTTTGATTATTGTTTTGCTATCGACTTCTAGATTCTCCACGTTTCCCTCCTTTGTTGTTAGATATTCCGTTTTATCAAAGTTTATTGCTAATCCTGCTTTAGTGTATAGTCATATTGTTAGTTATTTTAAATTACTAGATCTATTAGTGCATACACAACGCCTTCGATACGAGCTGTAATGCTATATATGTAAGTGAATAGGCCTACAATTTATTGTGTTTCTCTCAGATTCCAATTAAATTGTCATTCCGAAGTAATTATAGAGCATTCTTAGAAAAAGCCTAAAATTTTTAATATTTGAATTTTATACCAAATTCCTATTTTAATGACATATTTTATAGGTGTTTGTCAGCATTTATATATATATATATATATATATATATATATATATATATATATATATATATATATATATATACATATATATATATATATATATATATATATATATATATATATATATATATATATATATATATATATATATATATATATACATATATATATATATATATATATATATATATATATATATATATATGTATATATATATATATATATATATATATATATATATATATATATATATATATATATATATATATATATATATATATATATATATATATATATATATATATATATATATATATATGTATATATATATAGGCTTTTCATGGTTAAAAATAAAACTTATATATATATATATATATATATATATATATATATATATGTATATATATATATATATATATATATATATATATATTGTAATTAATACCAAACCGAATAGAGTGAACTGTAATTTGTTACAAACTACGAAGGCAAAGTGTTCAATTCTTGGTCACCGTACCATACATCTGAAATAAATTTTTAATATACGCTTTATTTGCCACTAGTCTTATAAAAATAGAATACTTTGTGTAAATATAACCTTTCAAATAATGTTTTAAATAGTTATATCATATGCATTAGGTTTCATGCGTAAAAATGAGATGAAACATGAACGAAACCCGAATTTCAGTTTTCTTACCATATAACTGAGGTCTTCCTCATCTTGCGCTATGATTACTTAGTCGTCTGCGAAACTTAGAGTATATAAGTAATCTTCTCGTATTGGGACTCTCATTCCACTACATTTTTGTTTCCATGTTTTTAATGTTTGTTGGAGGTATATTTTGAATAGTGTGGGAGATGTAGAGTATCCTTGTAATAGGCCTTTTGATGTTTGGAGTCTCTTCCCTATTTTATGTCCTATTTTTATGTACACTGTGTTGTTTTCTATATTAGTTCTTTGTCAATGCCTATTTCTTTCATTGCGTTTCATAATCTTTGTCTTGGTACTGAGTCATAGGCCTTTCTTATGTTTATGAAGGCTAAATGAACTTCTCTATTCTTTGCCAGTTTTTTTTCCATTGTTTGTTTTATAGTATATATGTGGTCTATACATGATTTTCCGGCCGTAAAGCCTGCTTGGTCTTCTCCAATTTTTCCTTTTATATTTTCCTCTATGATATTTTTAATAATTTTTCCATACAAACGTCCCATACTCGATATTATGCTTAGGCCTCTATAGTTTGTGCATTTTCTGCGGTCTCCCTTTTTAAATATAGATACTATATAGGCTTTTCCTCTGGTATTTTTCTCCACTCCGCCTGCAGTGTTGATGGATGTATTGAGTAGTTCATCAACACTGTTGCCGGTCCCAAGCCCGGATAAAGGACGAGGGTTGTGGCGTTAGGAGTTAGCACCCTAACACAAGTAAAAGCTAAACCGGGAAATGATAGTTGTTTTTGAAAAGTAGGATGAAAAAGCACAAGACAAATTAATAATACGTATATTTCAAAAGAAGCCATGCTTTTGCGAGATTTTTTTATTAATATCACTTTTAACGTAGATGCAGCCGTGACTTTTTTGCAAACGCATAATCTACTTGTGCAGAATAACAAAAATAACATATCTAATAGCTGTGGTGCGGAAATACAAAGAAATAGGAAACGCGATCATGGAGGAGCGTTTCATCCAGTCTTACGTTATCCTAGAAGAGGCTACTAAATAACAAAATCTTTTATAAGCGGAAATGAATTCTTCCATTTTACGGATTTGAATGGCAAGTTACATTGTAATTTAAGCTTATATCATATTTTGGAATTGGTGTTTATGTCCGTTCACGACATTCCGAGTACAACATGTGAAAAACTGACAGGAAGGTCGTCACATACCATAAGTCTTTGGTATAACATGTGCCGCGAAGTGATATGCTATTTTGGCCTACACTAAACTAGAATGAAGAGTTAAACAGTAACATAACAACTCCCGTGCAAAGTCAGAATGGGTCGCTAATAAATTAATAATTGTTTATATTTATTATTGACTAATTGTCAAATGTATTCGGGTAAATGGATTATATGTTTTGTAATATTTGTGTGAAAACGTACGAGTATATAAAAGATTTTCAGTTCATGTTTGTTATTTTAGTAAAAAAAGGTCAAAATAATGATGAGTTTAGATACAGCAATATTATGATTTTATCCTCTCTGGGGTATCACCAGGAGTTTTGTCCTGAGTTGCCCTTTTGTTTATAAACAATTTAAGTTTTCGAAACGCGTGTTTTTGAGCTTAAAATGTGGCTAACTCCGGTTATAAAGTCGTCAAATACCAAATTCTTCGTAATGAAATTTCCAACAAATTCTCGTTAGTTTTAAGTTACCTAAGTGCGTACATAACCTACAAAATTGTGAAAACAGACTAAAACTGTTTTTTTTTCATTTTATTGTATAGGTCAACTAAGTCAACCGATCGGCTTGAAACTTTCAGAAAATATGTCTTTTATTATAGCAAAAATACCTTGAAATTTTGGTACAAGAACCGTTTTTTTATAGCGTTTTTCGGTAATTTTGAAAAAAAAATTGTTAACGAAAATGATTGACCAAAAAAACGCATTTGTTGTTATTTGATTAATAAACAAATGTAAAAAAAACGGTTGAAATGACTCCAAAAGAATTTCTTTTAATGGCTTTGGAAAGCTAACATTGAAGAAAAAAAAGATCCGTTTTGGATCAAATGACGTAAAATGGCGGGTAAATCAAATTTTAAATAACTAATTCAATTGCGCAGGGTATTTTTCTTAAAACAAAAGGCATATTTTCTGAAAGTTTCAACCCGATCGGTTTACTTAGTCGACCTGTACATAAAATGAAAAACAAACGGTTGTTTTGTCTGTTTTTCAATTTTATAGGCACTTGAGCGACTTAAAACTGAGAAAGATTTGTTGGAAATATCGTTACGAAGTATTTGCTTCTTTTTTTGGCTCGATCCAACTTATATAACCGGAGTTATTCACATTTTAAGCTAAAAAAAACGCGTTTTGAAAACTGAAATTGTTTATAAATAAAGGAGCTCAAGTTTTTCGAGGTCCAAAAGTCAAGACAATGCTCCTGGTGATACCACAGAGAGAATAAAATCATAATATTGCTGCATCTAGACTGGGCAATTTCAAATGCTTTTTTTTACTATACTATATCATTTATATTAAAAATCATTAGGCGTAAAAAGTATACTAAATGATCCTTGCCCATTTCTATTGTAAGTTTAATATTTTTTGTGAACACTATTCATATTATTTTAGGGAAATTGTTAATTATTTAGCATGTTTCGTACATACAGACAGAAAAGAAATATCTATTAATTTATACAATTTACTATTTTATTCATTATTAACTTTACTACCCGATCTTGCTCTATTCTCTCCTATATTTCTATATTACTGGCCATCCCCGAATTCGAAACGTGGCAATATCCACGCCAATTTTCTCATTTTCCGTTTTTCTTTTGGTTTTTATCGTTTACCTACAACCCCGTTGACCTCATATTATCCACATGAATACATGTTTTTTCTACTGTGCAGTCGTTAGCATAATCATCATAAATACTATGACGTTCTTGAACCAGTTTTAGATATTCTTTTTTATTTTTTTTTCTTCTTGGGAATGTGGTTCTTGATTAATTTAGGCAAAACTGAAATTAAATTTTCTGTCAATTTTGTGTTGATTTATCGTCATAAACGTTGCGACCACACTTGGTCTTCATCAGTATTATTTGCTGCTAAAAGGGGATTTTGCCTTAATTAAAAGTTTAAAAACATTAATCGACAAAGCAAAAATGTTAATGTTTGAAAGTTTTTTGTCTATTATTAGGATAAGCAAATACTACTGATGAAGACCAAGTGTGGTCGAGACGTTTAGGATAATAAACCAACAGCAAATTGACAAAAAATATAAGTTTAACAAAATCAATTTTTACCTAAATTAATCAAGAACCACATTTCCAAGAAGAAAAAAAAAAAACAAAAAAGTATATACACATATATATATATATATATATATATATATATATATATATAAGTAAATTGGATAATTTAGTTTATTTGTTTACTCTTTGTTTTTATATTTCCTTGACATTATCAAGGAAAGTTAATGTCAAGGTAGGAAATAGACGTTAAGGTATATTTTGATTTTTATGTCAGTAAGAAAGATGTATAAAGTTTAGTAGTTTTAAATTTATAGAAATATTATAATTATTAAATCAGACGTAAAAAAGGACTTATATTCAGTTCTATTGTTTTAGGTAAGTTTGTTTTACTTACTTTGATATTCTGATATTACTGATTTTGATGTATACTTACAGCTTGAATGTGTTTAAAATAAATTAAACTATTATTTTAGCAATCGTTTACCGTCCTTTTTCAATATTGAATTACATATATACATATATATATATATATATATATATATATATATATATATATATATATATATATATATATATGTATTTGTGTTGTTCAAGTCCCGAAACAAACATTTTTGAATTTCTCGTCAGCTCTTAGACAACGCGGTAGTGCTTCTACTATGTACTACCTACATATATATGTGGTCAGGCTAAATATACTTAAGTAAATTAATAAATAAGTATACCAACCTGCCGGGATATATATATATATATATATATATATATATATATATATATATATATATATATATATATATATATATATATATACGCATACTTGGTACTTCATCCGATGCTGACTCGTTGCAGCCATACAAGCCGACAGAGTATTTAGCAAAATATCAATGTCAACACTTCACCGCAGGCAGCGCGATTTTTAGAGAGATCCACCTCAAGCCTATGTGGTTCTATCTAAAACATCTGAAAACAGACGAACGCCCATATTTCAGTAGTCCACCCACTGTTCTTTTATTCATCAATCCATCCCGAGACGCGTTTCGTCGTATTACGGCTCATCAGTCGGGCTAGGATCGACAAACCAGAGAACAAAATTTTCTAGTATTTATGCCGACTGAGAAAGAAGAACGTCTCAGACGTAGAATATGACTCTGAAATTGCTTTTTAATGGATTTGTACGATCGCGTCTGGAATATGCCGTGGTTGTTTGGTACTGTTGAAATATAGGCCTTGTCCCGTTTTCAGTTATTTTACATTAACCACATATGCATGAGGAGAATCGCTCGAAAAGCGCTGCCTGCTTTTAAATGTTAACCGTATCAACCATTTTGTCGGCTTGAAGGCTACTGTGTCAGCTTTCGATGAAGTATTGAGTAAGCGTACTTAGTACAATTAGTTGTATCCTACCATCGTGTTCCGAAAACATTCGCCACTACAAAAAAGAGTAGCGAAGCTATGATTAAAGGGATCAAAAATTTAAAGGTAAACTATAGTAAGTATTTTATGGTTTGATATCGATTAGGGGACATTTCTTGTTCTTACATTCTGCACAAAATATTTAATTTTAGAACAGAAATAACCCAGTAATAGCTTGACATGGTAGCGTCCGTTGCTGGTACACTTAAATATTTTTAATTTAACCAGTCTTAAAATTTCCTCGGATAATTTTAAAAGAGTTCCCCATGCCTTTTTTTAAATACTGAAACGCTTTTGAAATAATGAAAATGTTTTCTTGAAAACAGACTCCTATCTTGAATACTTTTACTTGATTAACTTTTTTAAAAACTTTTTTCGATACAAAACCAGAAGACAGAAAACTTTTTTCCTTAGAGCCTTAACAGAGGTAGAAGCAATTTAAATAATATTCCAATTAATTTTAAAAATACAAAGACGGGGTCTATGATAGAGTCTTCCTAAAAAAGTTACTGTAAAATTGAAAATAAAAATAAAATAAATTTTCTAGATATTTTACCATCAAAACAACAGAAAACTTTGTTGGTCTTCTTCTTCTTTCTTATCTGGTGTGTCAAATAAGTAGGCATACTACCCGTTTTATCTCCATTAGGCCTCTTCCGATGTGGACGTCCAGCATTCTTTCCACCTTTTCGGAAGTCTGCCCCTAGTTCTTCTACCGCAGGTTTTATAGAGTTTAGCCCTTTTCCGGCCTTTCGATCTACCTCTTTATTCCATTGCTTTCTTCTAGTTCTGCTCTATTTGGATATTTCTTGGATCGTACTTAGTTCTTGTAGATCTTTGTTGCGGATTCTGTCGTGGATAGTTTTTCCATGTATGTCCCTAATCGCCTTCATTTCTGTTGTCCTCATCATTTGTGCTGTTTTATATTTGTCAGCCTTTGTTTCTACAGCATATGTGAAGATCGGTCTCACTGTTGTCTTGTACTCGTATATTCTTATTTTACTTTCCACTGTAAGATATTTATTTTTCCATACTATATCCGTCAAACAACCTGCTCTTAGTGATGCCTTCATAGACTGTTATTTTACTTTCCTGTTTAAGTCTCCGTAGCTTGTTATTATTATTCCCAGGTATTTAAAATTATTAACCTTGTTGATCTTAAATTTATTTAAAAAATTCATACAGACCGACTACATGCTCGCTTATAATAATATATAATCGAAGGGGGGTCCCACCTTCTACTCCACCTCCGTCCTTTAAGAGTACCCCCGAGGTGCCCGCGCGAAAAGGTACATTGTTCGAAAAAACGATAAAATTCATTCCCTTCGATTATTCATATTCTTTTTACCTTAATAGTACTAAGGACTATTTATTTAATCGAGAGATGCCCACCCTTATGTTGGGTTAATAACCCGGGGATACCTGTCAACTCCCCATTACTAACTCTTCATTTATTTTGTGCTAAATTCATTTTAAATTTTCCAATCTTTAGTTATTTAAGTTTATTTAGCAAGCAGTGCGCAGTTTTTGCTTAAATACAGTCTGATTTATTTACAAAATAGATTTATCTAAAACTATGAGTTCAACATAAATGTTAATATTCTTTTAATTTCGTTTCAGGCCATCAACGACGCACGCCCTCCTGGCAATCCTTCATGAAATCCTCCACCAGTTCCAACTTATTTATATTGCATAGTTTCGACATTATTCTGCTCGGTTCCCATTCGATGTCAAGCAGTCTTTCTTCTGCTGTTTCATTGTAGTGGTTGACGTTCGCATTTGTTCCTTCAGCTTCTACCTCTACCTGTTCTATGGGCATCAGCACTTCCATTAATTTTCTTCTCGGTTCCCTGTATCGTTCGCACGTATATATTCTATGATATGGATTGTCTTCTTCTCCGTTGGTTCCGATGCAATGTTCGCATCTCGGGTCGTCTATTTTTCCCAATTTTTTTAGATAAGTTTTAAATTTTCCATGTCCAGCGATTTTCCTGTTTACTTGTATGTTCATTTTTTGTCTTGCTTCGATGTCGGGGAGAAAGCTGAATGTGGTTCTTCCTTTATCAGAATCTTCCCAGCTTTGTTGCCATCTGTTTATTGTTCTGTCGTTTAAATTGATCTTTAATTGTCTCTTGCTTAGCCGTGGAAGGCTCATTAGCCGAATACATGCTCCCTTAGGCTTCATGTCACCTTATTACTCATAAACAGGTTTCCCTCATTGTCTTTTGCATCACCGGTTTTGTTTTAATGATGAAAGGACAGGCCGAAAAAAAATAGCAAATATAATATAACTTCAAAAAAGGACTGCCCGATTAACGTTAACTAAATCTTCTTATTCTTATACCTTTTATAGATTTGATAATCTGTAAATTCCGAGGTTGTGGGATTTCTTGAGAGGTAGATTGCCAATTAGCTCTCCATCTTTTTGGTGGTCTTCCCGGTGGACGTTTGTGTGCTGGTTTTCCTGCCAGAGCGATCCTTGGTAGTCTGTGTTTTCCATTCTTGTTACGTGGTTATGCCACTGTCTTCTCCTTTGTCTTCCCCATCTTACTACATCTTGTACGCAACATTGTTCCCTGATGTCAGTATTTCATATCCTATTCCTCCTTGTTTTACCAACTATCGTTCTTAGGGTTTTCATTTCGGCGGTGTGTAGCATACTTTTTGTTTTATTCCTGTCTTCTCGTGATTTTACACCGTAGGCAAGTATGAGTCTCATGCAAGTCTTGTATACTTTAACCTTGCTGTCTGTTCGCATGTA
>CM032453.1:158265338-158478121 GCA_019049505.1 Pachyrhynchus sulphureomaculatus
TAACGTTTTTAACATATAAATAGGTACATACATTATAAAACAGTGAAATAGGTATCTTCATACCTGTTTCATATTGCATCTTCTTTTTCTCGCTGCAATGTTTCTCCATCTATTAAGAAGAAGCAAATCCGCTGGAGTTGCCTCTGGTTGTTGTTCGATATACCTCAAAGCTTGCTCCAAAGAAGCAAAACCTTCTTGATGAGAGATCTTAGTGTGAGACTGTTCATCCACCGCCGCTTCGTCATCGTCATCGTCATCTGATTTTCGGTTTCCTGAAAGGCATTCGTTATTCTCTTCAGTACTCATTTCTTCTTCTAAATCATCTGCTGTAATCCATTCAACCACATCTTCTCTTGTCACATTTTCGCAACCTATTAATTTTTGCATTAATTCAAAAAACTTTTTTCTTTTTCTTGTATCTCGCTGTCAAAATTTGAACAGGACATTTCTCCATGGCTTCTCAATTTCAAAGCTAACCCATTTAATGGGAGTATCATCTTCACGGTCATTATAGTCCTCAAAATCAATAACTTTTGACCAAGATTTTTGAACTAGTGGTAGTACGCACAGAATCCCAAGCTTGACTTACTCAGCAAATAACATTTTTCAGTGTAACCTTTCTGATCCCATTGATAATATCCTCCTTTTCTGTGTATTCTAACAGATGTTCAAGATATAAACGCCTATAATTTTTTTTAATGTTTTCGAGGATGCCTTGATTCATTAGTTGCATTATGCTGATTACATTTGGAGGAAAAAAATTTACAACAATTTGGTCCACATGAAGTGCTTCTCCAGGGTGAGAGGGGGCATTATCCATTAACAAAATTGCTTTAATAGGAAGACGGTTTCTGTTCAAAAATTTAGTCATAGATGGCACGAACTCTTCTTCAAACCAGTTAGTAAATAAGGTCGCATCCATCCATCCGCTCTTCTGACTTTTGTAATAGACTGGTAGGGCTTTGGGTGAGATGTCTGTTAAAGCGTGCAGACTTGCCAATCACCATCAGTGGGATTTTGTGCTTGCCAGATGCATTGGTACATACCATTGTAGTTAATCTTTCCTTTGTGCCCAGGAGCTAATTTTTCCTGTCGAAATGCCAATGTTTTTGATGGAAGCATTTTATAATTCAGACCAGTTTCGTCACAGTTGTAAATTTGATCACATGTGTATCCACAATCTTCGATTTGCTTTTTAAAGTTCTGCTTAAACTTCTCAGTTGATGACACATCAGCAGAAAGTTTTTCACCACATACAGTCAGTACCGCGTTTTTTCCAGCGGTCAAGCCATCCAGAACTGGCGGTAAACTGATCTATCTCTGGGAATTGCCTACTAATCATTGTTGCTTTCTGTTGTAGAATTGGACCTGACAGAGGTACACCTTTTGATCTCTGTTAGTTAAACCACATGAATAAAGCTTCGTTAACCTTTTCATAGTCGCCGGTTTTCATTGGTTTTCTTCCTGAGGACGAGGAGGCTTGATTTATACACCACTCTTCTATTTTTGTGCGGTTTCTTTTCCAATCTCCAACTGTTATCTCACCTACTCCATAATGTCGTGCAACAACTTTAATTGTCCCTCCTGCTTCAATTCTTCTGATGGCTTTTAATTTTTCTTCAATAGGAACGACGATTCTTTTACGCTTGTTTTTGCTCCATTATAATACGACAAACAAAAATTCAAACAAAGCAGTTCGTATTAATTACGCTTAACTACCAGAACTCCAACCAAATAAATTATGTGAGTATACTCGTAGTTCTCCGTAGTAAACGCTATAACGCACTGCATTCACGCAAATTTACGTGCTGAAAGAGCCCAAAAACATAAATAGGGGAACCCCTCACACGGGCCAGGGGGATTCCCCGAAGGCCCCGACGATTTTAAATGGAAATATGCACATACATATTTTAGGAGCTCGGTTAATACCCAGCATAGACGCGCGTACCTCGGATAATCAGGTTCTTAGATCGGCTCGGTTAATCCGGAGCTCGGATAATCGCGACTCGGTTAACCGGGGTTCTACTGTATGTATTTCGTATGAAAAGCTAACAAAATTCAATACATAATAGCGCAGATCGTATAATAATATAAAAACATATAACATATCCTAAATTTAGTGCGGGGTAACATTAAAGAAAGTTGACTGAGACAGTAATATCCAAAGCAGAGAACCACTGGAAAGCCCAGTCAGAGAGTCGGTTCAGTTCCGTCAGACCTCCCGGAAACCTTCTCAGAGGACAGTCATTAGAAATGTGGTTCATGGTATGTCGAGCTTCACGGCAATCGCTGCTTGAGTCTGACAGTATCTTCAATCTATGCAGCAATTCAATCTATACTTCTGCCGTATTCGATTCGGAATTTATTCAGTTGGCACTGGATTTTACGTGGAAATTCCAAACAGGATAGAGGAAAAGTTTAAAAATTTAGGATATTTGATGAGCTTGAAGATTTACTTTTTGAACTTCACCTTAATTTTTTCCCCAACAATTTGTGGAATGTCAGTGAGGAGCAAGAATCAGCGTTTCCATTAAGAAATCGAAGTGACAGAAAGCCTATGTTATAATGCATACACTTTTGACATTTTTCACTCTGCTGTAAATTCGCATGTACCGGCTTTTGCCGATGATACTGTATTGCTGCACTATTTTAACCCCAGCGAGCCAGAAGATGCTACTCAATGCTTAAATGCTGATCTCGAGGCAGTACTTACTTATTCAAAAGAGCATAACCTGAAAATAAATCCTGATAAGACTGAAGTAATGTTGTTTTGTTCAAGAAGGTGTCGCCAGATGTTGGAAGAAGTTATTAAACTTCATTTGTCTGACGTTAATTTGAATTTTACGGGGTGTTATAAGAATGTGGGGCTGTACATTGTTGTAGACTTGAGGTTTAGGAAGCACGTTAGTACACTGCTCCGAAGAAGCTATGCGAGAATGAAAATCCTGTACGCAAATCGGTACATCTTAAATTTTAAAATGAGGAAAAAATTATGTGAATCCTTGATCCTGCCTATATTCCATTATTGTTGTATAGTCTACTTTCCATGCCTAAACATGATTACCAAAAATCGTCTGCACATTGTTCAGAATACATGGTGCCGTTTTATTTTTAACCTTAAAAAATATGATCATGTATCAATTAAAATTAATGAACTAAAATGGTTAAATATAATAAATACAATTAAATTACATTTTTTCCTAATGAAACTCCTGCGCAATGACGGGCCAGCGTACTTAAGAGAAAAACTTATATTCCGCTCTTCTGTTCACGACCGTGACCTGAGACATCGAGATCATCTCACTATGCCAAAACATCAGTCTGCTTTGTTCCGGCGTTGCTTTACTTATAACTCTGTGTCTCTTTATAATTCGCTTGATCAGGAGTTGAAATTGTGCAATAACAATAGTTTGCGCTCGAGATATAAATCTCGCTTGCTAGGTCTACAACATGTGTAGTGCTATACCAAGGATTGCAGAATTTTTCTGTAAGCCTTGGCTATATGTGGTTTACCGATATTTATAATATGTAATACAGTGTGTAGGATTTGGATTCGTTTGTATTATCAAAGTTTTCTATACGTCTTTTTTTTTCTTTCTTATTTTATTTTCTTGGTATTGTGTTTTCTTTTGGTTTCTTCTTTACATTTAATTAGGCTTAAATAAGAACGGAAATGGTTGAGTGTAAGAGTAGCCTGTGGCTAAACTCCGCCATTTCTACTCCTTCAGCGGTAATTGTAATTGTGTGTGTACATTTGGAAATTATCTGTTATATATATTTTTGATTTTGTTTTGTATTGATTTTGTGGACACCGATATTTATTTATTTATTTATTTATGTATTTAAAGTGGTATTTTTATGCTTATACTTAATTAAAAGCTTTATTCAGATTGCAACATTAATTTATTTCTCATTCCTATAGGATGTTCCGCTAATTTTTTAGTTTATAACGAAGTGTGATGAAACTGCAGGTGATAAAAAAAACTGTCAGATATGGATTCAGCACCATAACCATAAGAATCAGCTAAACACGTTAAAAAAGTTTTTAAAAGATTGTTTTTTGTTGGCCTGTGTAATGAACACTCAAATATTTTTTAAATTTGAATATTAAGATAATGTAACCAAATATAACCAGATTTTAAAACTGATAAATACAAGTGGCACCACCACTTCGGAATCAAAAGTGGTTTGTACCAAAAACAGCCGGTGGTTATTTAGTATTCCAGTTTATTTTTTTTTTTGTCGTTACCTGGTCGTCATGCAAGGTACGTTCTAGATAAAACAGGTATGCAATTTTGTCCACTGTTTTATACTTATCCTTACTGCATTCACTGAAATTTTAAATACATGATTGATTTGATGGAAAATGATTTAATAAATAACATATCGTATTAAAGATGTTACCTAAAATATAAAATTTAACATTTAGATGCTCAAAAATAGTTGTATAATTGACTCTTTTCACCTCTATTTGTTCCTTTTTCGTCTTTAAGTTTCCAAAATTCCAAAGAAATCCGTTTTCATCAATCTAATCTAAGCTATATTCCGCTCTACAAGTTATACAAGTATTCTGAGACTGCCACCAAGGTTTACGAAGTCACTAAGGACTACGAGCTGACGAAGACAATCGAATCAATCTTTCAGAACCGAAGATTCTATGTTAGTAAGGATGGCAAGAAGAACAGGTGGAGACCCCAAAGAAACGGACTCTCCTAAGGAAGTGTCTTATCACCTATACTCTTTAATATCTACATCAACGACCAGCCCATCTTTAATAATACAGAACACTTCCTGTACGCCGACGACCTGGCCATTACAGCTCAAGGAAAGCACCTCTAAATGGTCGAAGAAACATTAAAAAATGTGTGTTAGACACACTTGACGGCTTACTAAAAAAATAACTCTCTGAAACCAAAACCAATCAAAACCCAGGTATGTGCCTTCCACCTACATATACAATGGGACGGAATCACCCTTGAACATAATGACCGTCCAGCATACCTCGGTATCGTCCGATCACTGTCGTTCAGGCACTACTGCCGGAAGACCCACCAAAGCGTGACAACCAGGAACCAACTCCTTAGAAAACTGACGGGCAGCCAGTGGGAGTAAACCCCAGGGTGCTTCGAATGACAGTTGAGGCGGTGTGCTTCTCCACAGGCGAGTACGCCTAATCTAACTAAAACATAAGACAGACATTAGACATGGCACTAAACGACACCTGTAGGCTCATCACGGGATGCATGAAAGCCATCCCCCTAGAACTCCTGTACAAAGCAGCCAATTTTGAAGCTTCTTCGACATGTTGAACAGCGGCCGAACACACCGAGCAATTTGGGCAGGCTTTAGATCATCGCTACCCCCTCTATGGAGTGCCTGAGCCTCCTAGACGCCTAAAATCCCGAAGAGGTTTTCTGAACACACTTCTATCGACTTATGCAGAAACTGGCACCTGGATATGAAATAGAGTGGTAGTCATGGAGAATCGTCAATCGTCTCCGAAAGGGAGTATTAAGATCTGGGGAAACTGTCAAAATGAGGGATAACAGAGGGAACAGACACAAGATATGAATGTGGGGAAACGCAAACAGCAGAGCACCTCCTATTCTGCAAGAACTGCCCAAATTCCTGCACCCTTCAAGATTTATGGTTCGCCAGACCCAACGCTATGGACGTGGCTCGGTATTGGAGTGACAAAATCTAAGTAAGATTCAAACACGAAAAAGTAAAGTAATTCTGACACTGCATTGTTGAGAGTAAGTTTCTGTTTTTAGATACCAAAATACGGAATCTTAAAAATCTTGTCAGTAAGGACCTGTCTCTCCGGCTTAAGCGTGTTAAAAAGGTGGCGGTCCTAGTTATTGTGTGATCCCAGACATCGTGTTTACATCTCATTAGTATCCTTGTAATTAAAATATTCAATGACGTGACGTTGTTCATTATCGCCAGAAAGAACTGTTGTTCGGACTGCAGTGTAGCTTATTAAAAGAGATTGTTATGGGTTACAATGTTCACGCAATGATTTTTTTATTTTTCATTTTTTTTCAGTGGCGAAAGAAATAAACTTACAGATAAAAGGATGAGAAAAGAACGAGAGATGGGAAAAATCGTGCGAACATGTAGAACAGTATATAGGAGGAACTAGAAGAACAGAGTCATCGAGAATAATTAAAGCATTAAGGACTAACTATAGAGAGAAGACGTATATAGAGTACATCCCAGAAAGTGAGTGGGAAGAATATTATAAGAAGCTGCTAACAGAAGATAGACAAGAATTCCAAGAAGAGAACCCTGAAGAAGAACAGAATAAGGAAATAAAAGAGATAGAACTAAGCTATGAAGAAGTAAAGAAGACAATAAAAACACTCAAAAATAATAAATCTGCAGGGCCTGGGGGTGTGGTAAATGAACTGATTAAGTACGGGTCTAATAAATTACATCGAATGCTGAGAAACATGTTCCACAGAGCGACAAATGGAGAAAAAATACCAGAGGAATGGTCAAAAGCTTATATAGTATCCATATTTAAAAAGGGAAACAGCAGAAAATGCACAAACTATAGAGGCCTAAGCATAATATCGAGTATGGGACGTTTGTATGGAAAAATTATTAAAAATATCATGAAGGAAAATATAAAAGGAAAAAATTGGAGAAGACCAAGCACGCTTTACGGCCGGAAAATCATGTATAGACCACATATACACTATAAAACAAACAATGAAAAAAAAACTGGCAAAGAATATAGAAGTTCATCTAGCCTTCATAGACATAAGAAAGGACTATGACTCAGTACCAAGACAAAGATTATGGAACGCAATGAAAGAAATAGGCATTGACAAAGAACTAATATACGCAGTAAAAGCTCTCTACGAAAACAACACAGTGAATTCAAAATATACCTCGAATAAACATTAAAAAAATGGAAGCAAAAATGTAGTGGAATGGAAGTCCCAATATGAGAAGATTACTTATATACTCTAAGTTTCGCAGACGACCAAGTAATCATAACGCAAGATGAGGAAGACCTTAGTTATGTTATATGGTAAGAAAACTGAAAGAAGGATACACTAAAACAAGATTAGCAATAAACTTTAATAAAACGGAATATCTAACAACAAAGGAGGGAAACGTGGAGAATCTAGAAGCAGATAACGAAACAATAATCAAAGGAACCGATAGATTTAAATATCTAGAAACCATCATTTCAAAAAACGCAACATCAGAAGAAGAGATTAAAGCTAGATTAGGACAAGCGCGAACATGCATAAGACAATGAAATTCGATCCTGTCGGACAAGCACATTACAAAGAGAAACAAAACACGCATATACAAATCAATAATACAAAGCATAATGACATACGGGTCAGAAACATGGACGATCAACAAAAAAAATAAATCTAAAATTAACGCGGTAGAGATGGAGTATTGGAGAAGATGTTGTAGAGTGACACGTATGGAGTGAATAACCAATGAAGAAATAAGAAGCAGAATGAACATCAAAGAGAACGCAATAAATACCATTGAAGAAAAACGATTAAAATGGTATGGACACATAAGGCGAAGCCAAGATAATAGGTGGATAAAGAAAATAACGGAGTGGAGCCCTATAGGGAGAAGAAAAAGAGGAAGACCCAGACGATCGTGGAGAGACGATGTGGACTAGGCTATGGAGGACAGGGGTCTAACAGATGGAGACTGGGAAGATAGAAACGGATGGAATCAAAGGCTGAGAGAAGGAAGACAGCGTCAGCTGTAGAAAATCCTTGTTATATATATTAAAGGATGCATAAAAGGGCAGAAAAGAATAAGCCTATTTAGCATGTCTGTACCAAATATCAAATTAAGAAATAGGCATATTCAGCCTCCGAGTACAGTCTGTCAAGTAAGAACGTGTCCGCGATAATTCATTTTTGGTAAATGCGATTTTAGCAATTCAACAAAAAATCGGTAAGGGAACCTGTGTTTATGACGCATTTTAGTAAAAGTATCAGTCGATTCCAAACTTTCGTCGAAATCACATAAAGTAGGTCATTTGTTTGCGCGTCGGTTCAAAGCAATCTTTCTTCGTTACCATTCAAAGCGGCCTAAAATGACACATTCCGCGGCCGCTAAATATATTAAAAAGTCAGCGTCATTTGTGCAGACATGGGTAAATCGTGAACATACATGTTCATGTCATTTTTGACTAAACCATTTAAGGAGTACTTTATCGACTTGGTCATGTGTAGGGTTTTCTTACTTTTTTACAACTAAAGTTTCTTTTATCATAAATTGATAAGATTTCTTGCCCCTTCTTCCATATGGTAGAAACCGTAGATTTAGTTAAATTGAACTGTTTGCAAACATCACTTTGTTTACCTCCATTTTCTATTTTCCTTATAATATCGTGTTTGTCTTGACGTTTTTGTGTACTTATTTAAAAAAAAAAAAAAAACATTCACTTTGCTATTTTGATTAAATATGCATTAGAACAGCATAACACAACAAGTGAATTGAAAATAATACTGCTCGAACTAGCGACGCAGCGGAAACAAGTAGAATAGGAATTCCCGGCGAGTCTCGGTGAATTCCCTAGATCAAGTCGCGCGACACACAGGGAATGGCAAGTTCGTTATAAACGGACATAAAACATCCAAGTTTGGTTCGCTTTATCCGGAAGTTCGTTAGAACCGGGTTTGTTATAACTAGAGACCGGATTATATACAACATAAAATTCTTGAAATATGCATGAAAAGGGTCAAAATATGCAACATTAAATAATAATAAAAGTAGTAATTTTTAGTTTTTAGTGTTCCGTACGGAAACACTTATAAGATCACTTCGGTGTCTGTCTGTCTGTCCGTCTGTCACACCCGATTTTCTCCGAAACTATTTGTCATAGAAAGTTTAAATTTGGTAGTAATATAGGAATTGATGGCCTCATCAGAGCCATGTAATTTTGAAAGTTAAATTTTGACTTAAGGGTTTAGTTTTGGGGGGTGAAATCGGAAGTGAAAAAAAAATTTTAATCGAATGTGGTGTCAAATGAAAGCTTGTGAAAACACGAGTAAAATATATATATATATATATATATATATATATATATATATATATATATATATAATGTAATACTTGCGCGCACGTTTCTTTGTATTATTTTTAAAAAATCGCGAAAAATCGCTGTCCACCCGCCTTATCTCGGAAAGTACTTATCAAAAAATTTTTAAAAAATTCTGGAATATTCTCCACGGGGTGTAGTTTGAACGAAAATTATCACGAGTGCATTACCTGTAATAATTTATGTGGTATATAAAAAAACAGAAATTTCAAGGTCATCAATTTTCAGTAAAGATTGGAAATAAACTTTGTTGAAAACTTATTTGGGGTGTGTTTTGTGAAGTCACTGATCATTTTATATCACCATAACATAAATTTTTACTTAAGGGATTCGTTTTGAGGGGGGGGTGAAATCGGAAGTGAAAAAAAAATTTTTTTATTAGGTCATCGAGTGTGGTGTCAAATGAAAGCTTGTGAAAACACGACTAAAAATATATATATAATATAATACTTGCGCACACTTTTCTTCACATTACTTTTAAAAAATCGTGAAAAAAACCGTTGTCCCCTACCTTATCTCGAAAAGTACAGATCACAAAATTTTGAAAAAATCCTGAAATATTCTCCACGGGGTATAGATTGAACGAAAATTATCATTACCTTTAATAATTTATCTGGTATATAAAAAAACCAAAATTTCAAGGTCACCAGTTTTCAGTAAAGATTGGAAACAAACTTTGTTGAAAACTCATTTGGGGTGTGTTTTGTGAAGTCACTGATCATTTTATACCACCCTAACAAACATTTTTATTTTAAAAACAATCAACGTACGGAACACTAATTGTGCAAGTTCAACTTGCACTTGACCGGTTTTTTATTTCAAAATCAGCATAAAATTAACAAGTTATCGACGATGTTTAAATTTAATTAACAATTATTTAACATTTTTTAAAATTATTTAACATTTGTATTCTTATACACGTAAACAATAAGGTATTGTTCCAAATGTTGGGTAGTAAGATTGTGTCTTCGATCACTTAAAATATTTTTATAAGTGAAAAAGGAACCGTTCCACATCCACTGAGGTAACTGGACAGTATTTGAATTTGAGTGCTATGTTAGCACTTATTGTTTCTGGCAAAAGTTCACCCGTCCCATTAATAAAACTATCAATTTAACACAAAGGTTCAAAGCCTGGGTTATTCCACAAAATGTTTTCAAACTTTTCTTTAACTCTACGCGGGAATACATCTGGCAATATGGAGTTTATTTGACGGATTTTATTCATTAACTGAATTGTTTCGGTCAACGCCAAACCTCGAGTTTCAAGCTTTTTAATACCCGCATGTATGTGGGAAAAGTGAGTGCTAATCAAAGCTACGTTTTTTTTAGTATCAGAATCGTTAAATGCTTCCTTGGATTGACGAACTGCCATAGCCTCTGCACTATCGAAGTCATTTACTACACCTTTGATGGCCTCAAAATGTTCATTGTAAAATAGTACAGCTTCAATCCATATTCCTCATCGAGTTACCACTGGTGCGGGAGGTAAAGGCACATTTGGCAGTTGTCGTGGGCCTTTTTTTGCAATCCTGCGATATGAAGACTTGTCTTGACATGCTGGTCAATTTTAAACTTTTTTGTGCACGAAACATTTTTCTCGCAAACTCGACAATATAAAACATTTCCGTCGTATGTAAATGTTCCAGGATAATCAGCTACCCACGAAAATACACTTTTTTTTGCGGGTGGCATGGTACACGTTAAACTTTAACACAACACGTTAATAATTGCAAAAAGACTACACTGATGCAAGCGCGTCAACAATAATGTTAAAACTGATATCTTGTTTTAAAATAAAAATTCGTCTTCGAGAAAATTGTTTATTTCATCCACGCTCAAACAAATATTCTTAGAAACTAACTACTTATCACTTAATATCCCGACCAAGAAACAAAGGAATAAAATACCGTCGTAATTTTGGGTATTCCCTTGGCACTATAACCTAATCGATGTTTAGACTATTGCAGGTAATGTCCCGGCGATAAGATCGGTTCCAGACGGCGACATTAACAATACCCTGAGCAATTCAATTGCCTAGTAATACCGAGAAATATTGTAAATATAGGGAAAATATGCATCATTACTAGATTTTGGGTAAAATATACAATAATCGGTGAGAATGGTCTAAATATGCAAAAGCATATGAAAATATGCAAATGCATATAATCCGGTCTCTAGTTATAACCGATAAAAATTTGCATTGGTCTTATGGAAATTTTTTCGTGCACTATAAAATAGTTCGTTTTGACCGGAAATTCGCTATAAACTGGTTCGTTATAAGCAGACTTTACTGTATATTGGGATCAACCTCTTTTAACCCAACCCCTTTTAACTTCTTTTATTATTTACTAGCAGGGCCCGCGGCTCCGCTCGCGTGGACTTGATTGACTACTATCGTTACTGCTTATTCCTTATGTTACCCAACGTAATAAAATATCTCCCATTATTTCCCCTTATCACCCAATATTTCTCCTCATCTCCCATTATCTCTACATAATTTCCATTATCTAGGCTTATCTCTGCTCATCTCCCATTATTTCTCCTTATTTCCCATTATTTCTCCTTATCTCCCATTATTTCCCATTATCTAGGCTTATCTCGACTTATCTCGCAATATTTCTCCTTATCTCCCATTATTTCTTCTTATCTTCCATTATCTCACCATAACTCTCATTATTTAGACTTATCTCTGCTTATCTCCCATTATTTCTCCTTATCTCTCATTATTTATACTTATCTCCCATTATCTCACCTTATCTCCCATTATCGAGGCTTATCTCGACTTATCTCCCATTATTTCTCCTTGTCTCCCATTATCTCACCTTATCTCCCATTATCTAGGCTTATATCGAATTATATAGAACATATGTATAAAATTTATAAAAACACGTAAATCGGATAAGTGGTTCTAGAGTGATAAGTGCACTAACGGACACACAAACAGACAGAGAGACGTTGCATTTTATATATATTATATTCTTTGCTACATGATATTGTTCCATATTTAATGCTTTAGGCAGTGTATTGCAAGAGAACGCGCTAGCGGCAAACTTTTCTCCGACTTGATTTACTATTATAGTTACTGCTTATTCCTTATGTCACCTAACGTGATAAAATATGTCCTATAACCTGGCCAGAGAATATACGTATGTTTAAAAAAAAAGCACGTAAATCGGATAAGTGGTTCTCCAGTGATAAGCGTACTAACGGACAGACAGAAAGACGTTGCATTTTATATATATATATATATATATATATATATATATATATATATATATATATATATATATATATTATAGATATTCTTTGTTCCATAATATTGTTCCATATTTAATGGTTAGCATGTTTAAAAAAAAATCACGTAAATCGGATAAGTGGTTCTCGAGGGATAAGCTCACTAACAGACAGACAGACAGAGAGACGTTGCATTTTATATATATTATAGATATAGATTATTATTATTATTATTATTGTTATATAACCTGGCTAAAGAATATATGTATGAATTTAACTTAAATCGGATAAGTGGTTCTCGCGTGATAAACGCACTAATGGACAGACAGACAGACAGAGAGACATTGCATTTTATATATATTATAGATTATAGATATTCTCTGCTACATAATATTGTTCCATATTTAATGGTTTAGATTATGTATTGAAAGAGAACGCGCTAGCGGCAAACTTTTTTTCCGACTTCATTCACTATTATCGTCACTGCTCATTCCTTATGCTACCCATCGTAATAAAATATAGCCTATAACCTGGCCGAAGAACATATGTATGTTTTAAAAAAAAAAAGTACGAAAATCGGATGAGTGGTTCTCCAGTGATAAGCGCACTAACGGACAGACAGACAGACAGACAGACAGAGATACGTTGCATTTTATATATATTATAGATGTAATAAAATGTATATCTATAACCTGGTCAGAGAATATATGTATGAATTTAAAAAATCACGTAAATCGGATAAGTGGTTCTCGAGGGATAAGCGCATTAACGGACAGACAGACAGACAGAGAAACGTTTGCATTTTAGATATATTATAGATATAGATTATTATTATTATTATTATATAATCTGGCCAAAGAATATATGTATGAATTTAAAAAAAGACACGTAAATCGAATAAGTGGTTCTCGCGTGATAAACGCACTAATGGACAGACAGACAGACATTGCATTTTATATATATTGTAGATTATAGATTATAGATATTCTCTGCTACATAATATTGTTCCATAATTAATGGTTTAGGCTGTGTATTGCAAAGGAACGTGCTAGCGGCAAACTTTTTTCCGACTTCACTCACTATTTTACGTCACTGCTCATTCCTTATGCTACCTATCGTAATAAAATATAGCCTATAACCTGGCCAGAGAACATATGTATGTTTAAAAAAAAAAGTACGTAAATCGGATAAGTGGTTTTCCAGTGATAAGCGCACTAACAGACAGACCGACAGACAGACAGACAGACAGAGAGACGTTGTATTTTATATATATTATAGATTATAAATACTTTTTCATTCTTTACACCTAAAATGATTCATCGTGATCACTCAAAACCTTAAGTTCTTTTCCTACGCCAAGTACTATATGTGTATCAAATTTTACATTGGTATCTTGTCTCCCGGGAGTTGTACCAACTGACAGACAGTCCAACAGACAGACAATCCTACGCAAATTAAGAACTGTATTTGTTTCGAATCTTTTTTTCCACGACTAATGAGACGAAAAATGTCGACAACCTGTCAAAACGTGGCTCGGTAAGCAAGATCACTCCAAAAGTCGAAAAACAAATCTTGTCTTTGTTTTCTCGGAACCTGAAATTAACGTTAAGTGATGGAGCGGTAAAATTAAGAAAATCGAGTTTGAATGTGTCCCGTGAGACCATTCGACATCTTCGTGCTGAGGATGCCAAATTCCGAAGTACGTTAAAGAAATCTTTGATGAGCGAAAATCATGTCGCGAAGCGGCTTGCATGATAAGATACTAGAGTGACTCTCACAAACGCCCAACGCCAACCCTATTGAAAACGTTTGGTCCCTTGCAAAAGAAAAGCTCAGTGGAAAGATTCTAAGGGCTTTGACTCAGTTGTCTCCCAAGATTCCAAAAATATCCAGAGTATGCAGAAAATCTCGTCGACAGCATGTCTCGAAGATACCAGGAGATTATTGATGCAACTTACTAAGGTAATTGCACCATTGTTAGCAGATCAAAGAATAAAACGATGGCAAGAAATGTTCTCGGAACACATTTTTTCAAGAATACGAGCGGTCACGTTCTTACGTGACAGATTGTGGCGCCAGTGCACCTCTTTCTTATTTTGTTTTCTTCAATTCGCTAGATTATATATGCACTTGAGCGACTTAAAACAAATGAAGATTTGTTGGAAATTTCATTACCAAAAAGTTTGTTTCGTCACAATCCGACTTATATAATCGGTGTTATACACATTTTAAACTCAAAAAACACATTTTGAAAACTTAAATTAAGCGAAAGAGTAGAAGTTTTTCGTGGTCCAAAACTCAGGACAATACTCCTGGTAATACCTAAGAGAGAATAAAACCATAATATTGGTGTATCGAAACCATGCCTATCTCATTATTATTTTGACCTTTTTGTGCTGCATTATAGTGCAAAGAAGTCAAATTCCGTTTTTATTTTTATAATTACTATCAATTTTTATGAAACAACTATGATTGTAGTACACAATTAATTTCGAAGGCAAGTCCACGAATTCCAGACAAATATGAACTTCTAGGTAGATGTTTCACCTGAAAAAAAATCGGTAGGGTGATATTTTTTAAGTTGTCTGGTGACTTATAGACTAACTTGAGGCCTACGAATATCTTAGAAAATTCAAGCAATAAAATACGTGAATATGGAAAAAAACAAAAAGTATGTTATATTGTACATGAATGATTTTTTTTAAAATTGTAAATATTGTATCTGTGAAAATTTTAGTAAATGTATTAATGTATTTGTTTGTCAATAAAAGCGTCTGTCATCTAAATTATAATTTTATTGTAAAATAGGTAGTATTTGTTTTAAAACCTGATGACCTTGAAATTTTTGTTTTATTTTATATACGAGATAAATTATTAAAGGTAATACACTCGTGATAATTTTCGTTCAATCTACACCCTGTGCAGAATATTCTGGAATTTTTTCAAAATATTTTAAACAGTACTTTTCGAGATAAGGGGCAGCAATTCTTCACGATTTTAAAAAATAATACAAAGGAAAGTGTGCACAAGTATTACATTATATATATTTTTGAACTTGTGGTTTTACAAACATTTGACACCCCACTCGATGACCTAGCTGCTCGAAGAAATGGTAGAAGAAGCCCTGAAACTATTACAGCTTAATGCTTCCTAAGGCAGGCTCGAGCGTCGCACAGGAATCTGATTTTTCGTTCAAAATTGTCTAGAGCCCTCAATTATTAACGAAATCAGACAATTTTTTTTTTAATACTCGTAAGGGAATGCCAGAAAAACCTCAGGAAGCCGATTTTCAAAATATAACCTCAAAATTTTTTAAAATTGCAAAAAGCAGCACGGAACCGAGAAGTAAAATTTCGAACTTCACATGATTTCAAGTTTACGCATTCAAAACTGGGAAATCGGAGATTTCTGGGGTCGCTGAATCTATTTTCGGGGTCATTTTGATTATACGTACCCTTTTAAGGGGTGAAAATGAGGGTTGCAGGGAAAGAAATTACGATATTACTTGAAGTAGAGTTTCGCGTTCAAGACTGGTTCCTCGGGCGTTTAGGGGTCGCTGAATCTATTTTTCAACCCCCATTTTCACCCCTCAAAAAGGTGCATACGATCAAAATGACCCCGAGATTTAGCGACCCCAAGAACCCTCGAGGAACCAATTTTAAACACGAAACTCCTAATTCAGTTGAATATCGTAATTTCTCCTCCTCCAACCTGCATTTTCACAAGCTTAAAAGGGTGCATATGATAAAAATGACCCCGAAAATAGATTCAGTGACCCAGAAATCTCCGATGAGCCAGTTTTGAACGCGTAAACTTAAAATCACGTAAACCTCGAAATTTCACCTCGAGGTTCCGTGTTGCTTTTTGAAATTTTAAAAAATTTTGAGGTTATATTTTGCAAATCGGCTTTCTTATGTTTGTCCGGCATTCGCTTACCAGTATTTAAAAAAAAATTGTTTGATTTCGTAAATAATTGAGAGCTCTGGACAATTTTCAACGAAAAATCAGATGCCTGGCCCACAGTGCGTTAGCTGCGCGCTATTGTACTTGCTTGGAAAAAGGCATGGCAGGTAAACTTACAGTTTGTATTGCACAAAAAGGAAAGTAGCCTTGTATTCTTGATTCTAAGGAGTATTTTAAGCGAAAAAAAATGCTCAAAAAAAAATTTCTGGATCAGATCCCCCCAAACTTCTGGGGTGAAAGTATTATATTATATAATCAACAATTTTCCCTTAATGAGGGTAATAGAAATCTTTTGTTGGAAAAGTGAAATTTGTTTTAGATTTCAACCTTTGAAATGGTATGCAAACCCTAATTAATATCCTGTTGTCTAGTTGTTTCTAAACTTTTAATGACTCTAATTAAAAGTTGTAATTTACCGCAGTCGAGTTTCTTTTTTGCCCAAAATATTATTAAACCAATTGAAGAAGGACGAAACTTTTAATAAGGCTGTGAATATTTTTTTGCTTCTTTTAAAATTATTAATAAACACTTTTTTTACGTAACTAAATTGGAAAATTGCTTTTTCCCCCTTGGTTACTGTTATTTGGGGCGTTAGTAATTATTTTTTAATCATTGCTTCAATCCATAAAAAAAGCTTTAAATCGGCGTCTTGAAATCTTGTTTTTTAAATAAGTTGTGAAGCTAGATTGATAGTTATTTTGATTAGTAACCCGCTATTGCATTCATCGCTTTGTATTATAATTCTTGGTCTTGTGGTGCCTATCCGTTTCGGATGTTAGCCATCAATCTGGCAACCTGCACTTTATTTACATCTGCTCGAAACAGACTCGTTGTGGATTAATTGAACCACGTTCTTAAGTTCTTTAGCCAGGATATTCTTCTTCCAGGCCCTATCCTTCTTTCCACCTTCCCTTGTAGCAAGCCGTACCTTTCGTTGTTTCTCATGACGTGTCCGAGATATTCCAACTTCGTTGTCTTTGTTCTCATTATTATCTACTTGTCTTTTGCCATTCTTGTTAAAACCTCCTCATTGGTAACGTGACCAGTCCAAGGTATTTTCAAAATTTTCCGGTATAACCACATCTCAAAGGCTTCGATCTTTTTACATGCATCTTAGTAACCTATTCTTTACCGATAATGATAAATCGTGGCATCTAAATAATTTAGCCATTTTTAAGAATGTGACTCTTGACCTTTCTATTCGATTTTTGATCTCTACTAAGTGATCCATGCATCGTTTACTCTTGTCTCTAGATACATACGAGGCTGGTTTGAAAAGTCCGTGCAAAGTCCGAGAGATGGCACCACCGGCGCGTATCGAGGTCATGTTTAGTTAGTAGCATCTCTTGAATGAACGCACACCAAGTTTCAGCCATATTGGTCTATTTTTTTGTGTTTGGCATTCGTGTGAATTAAAGAAGTCGAGTGATTTTCAATAATAATTTGCATAAACATTTGGACATGAGAAAGCTATCCGCAAGATGGGTGCCGCGATTGCTCACGCTTGACCAAAAACGGAATCGTTTGCAGCTGTTCCAGAAGAATCCGGAGGACTTTAAGCGTCGTTTCGTCACTGTGGATGAAACATGGATACATTACTATACTCCTGAGACCAAACAACAATCTAAACAATGGATTACCAAGGGGGAATCTGCACCAAAAAAGGCGTAGACCGTTCCTTCGGCCGGAAAGGTTATGGCGACTGTCTTTTGGGATTCGCAAGGGATAATCCTCATCGACTATCTGGAAAAGGGTAAAACTATTACAGGTGAATATTATTCATCGTTATTGGACCGTTTGAAAACCGAGCTGCAAGAAAAACGCCCGCGATTGGCCCACAAGAAAGTCCTTTTCCATCACGACAACGCACCAGCACACACCTCAGCAGTTGTGGTCGCAAAATTAATGGAAATAGGATTCCAACTCGTTTCACATCCCCCCTATTCTCCAGACTTGGCTCTCTCGGACTACTATTTGTTCCCGAATTTAAAGAAATGACTGGCGGGACAAAGATTTTATTCAAACGAGGAGGTGATTGCAGACACTAATGGATATTTTGCAGGCTTGGACAAATCCTATTATTCGTAAGGGATCAACAACTAGAACATCGTTGGACGAAGTGTATAAGCCTAAGAGGAGACTATGTCGAAAAATAAAAAAGGTTTACCCCAAACACATAAGTAGTTTTTATTTTTGCACGGACTTTTCAAACCAGCCTCGTATATGCATGTGTTTTTTCTATCTGCTGGTTATTTACTACCAGTTTTCCGTTGAGATTGTTGTTCTTTGATATTATTATGTGTTTAGTTTTCTTAATATTAATTAATAAGCCATACCTCAAACTGGGTTCACTCTCTATATTCATTACGTCTTGAAGGTCTTTACTGCTGTCTGCAATTACGACCGTATTGTCCGTGTATCGCATGTTTTTTTATGTATTCCCCGTTTATTTTTATTCCTTTGCTGATGTCCTCCAAAGTTTCCTGAAAGATTCTTTCCGAATATATGTTAAAGAGTAGAGATGATAATATACATCCCTGTCTAACTCCTTGCTTAATAATGATGTTTTCTGCCTCTTCTTCTTGGACTCGTATAGATGAAGTTTGATTCCAGTACAAGTTTTGAGTGATTCTCATGTTCCTCTTGTTTATTCCAATGCTGTTCAATATCTCTATCAGTTTATCGTACTTTACCCTATCAAACGGCTTCCTGTAATTAATAAAACAGGCGTGTATGTCGTGGTTCATATTCCTGCATCTTTGGAAGAGAACTTGTATATTACGAGGCTGGTTTGAAAAGTCCGTGCAAAGTCCGAGAGATGGCACCACCGGCGCGTATCGAGGTCATGTTTAGTTAGTAGCATCTCTTGAATGAACGCACACCAAGTTTCAGCCATATTGGTCTATTTCTTTGTGTTTGGCATTCGTGTGAATCAAGGAAGTCGAGTGATTTTCAAGAAATGGACGAAAAAGAATTTCGTGTGGTGATTAAACATTACTTTATGAAAGGCAAAACGCCTCAGGAGACTAAAGAGAAGCTTGATAAACATTATGGTGACTCTGCACCTTCGATTAGAACAGTTTATAAGTGGTTTCAAAATTTTCGGACTGGCCATATGGGCACAAGTGACGCTGAACGTTCTGGACGGCCTGTGGAGGTTACGACTCCAGAAATCATTGATCAAATCCATGATATGGTGATGGATGACAGAAGAGTTAAGGTGCGTGAGATTGCTAGTGCTGTGGGCATCTCGACTGAACGGGTACATAATATTTTGCATAAACATTTGGACATGAGAAAGCTATCCGCAAGATGGGCGCCGCGATTGCTCACGCTTGACCAAAAACGGAATCGTGTGAAGTGTTGCAAGGATGGTTTGCAGCTGTTCCAGAAGAATCCGGAGGACTTTAAGCGTCGTTTCGTCACTGTGGATGAAACATGGATACATTACTATACTTCTGAGACCAAACAACAATCTAAACAATGGGTTACCAAGGGGGAATCTGCACCAAAAAAGGCGAAGACCGTTCCTTCAGCCGGAAAGGTTATGGCGACTGTCTTTTGGGATTCGCAAGGGATAATCCTCATTGACTATCTGGAAAAGGGTAAAACTAAAACTATTACAGGTGAATATTATTCATCGTTATTGGACCGTTTGAAAACCGAGCTGCAAGAAAAACGCCCGCGATTGGCCCACAAGAAAGTCCTTTTCCATCACGACAACGCACCAGCACAACACACCTCAACAGTTGTGGTCGCAAAATTAATGGAAATAGAATTCCAACTCGTTTCACATCCCCCCTATTCTCCAGACTTGGCTCCCTCGGACTACTATTTGTTCCCCAATTTGAAGAAATGGCTGGCGGGACAAAGATTTTATTCAAACGAGGAGGTGATTGCAGACACTAATGGATATTTTGCAGACTTGGACAAATCCTATTATTTGGAAGGGATCAACAAACTAGAACATCGTTGGACGAAGTGTATAAGCCTAAAAGGAGACTATGTCGAAAAATAAAAAAGGTTTACCCCAAACATAAGTAGTTTTTATTTTTGCACGGACTTTTCAAACCAGCCTCGTAATAAAACCTCTCTATTAATATATTTAGAGGGACGAAACCGACGAAAACGATATTAAAATTCTGGCTGTTCCTCGATTCCTACCTTCCATAACAGTGAATTAACATGTAGGCTGAATAATTTTGGTCTAGCTGCTTAAAACACATTTCTTTTGCAAGATTCGACTTTATTCATCAATACAGTCTCCTTGAAAAGCGATACAATCAGTCCAACGCTTTTCTAACATTTCTATACCTTTCTTGTAGAAGGATTTGTCTTTGCCTTCAAAATAGACCTCAGTTTCGGCGATAATTTCTTCATTGAAGGCAAATCTCTTTTCCACGAGCATTTTTTGAAGTCTGTGAATAGATAATAGTCACTGAGGACCAAATCTGGAGAATATGGTAGATGAGTAAGCAATTCGAACTTAAATTCGTGCAATTTTGCCATCGTAACCATTGAGTTGTGACACGGTCCATATCTTGATGAAAGAGCACTTTTTTCTTGTTCATTTGGGGCCGTTTCGTTGCGATTTTTGCCTTCAAACCCACCAATAGCTTTATAAAATATTCGCTATTGATGGTTCTTCTCTTCTCAGTCAATAAAAATTATTCCATGCGCATTCCAAAATACAGAAGCCAAATCTTTCCCAGCGGACTATTCTGTTTTTGGTCGATTCGGGCGGCTTTCACTGGCTGCTGCCCACTAAGCTGACTGCCGACTTGACTCCAGTGTGTAGTGGGGAATTCATGTTTCATCCATTGTCATATATCGCATGAAAAAATCATTTTTATTGAGCTTAAATAGGTCCAAACAGCGCTCAGAATCATCAACACGTTGTTATTGTTGGTCCATTGTGAGCAAACGCGGTACCCATTTCGAATAAAACTTTTCAGCCTAGGTGTTATGATTAAATATTTAAAAGACAAGTTAAACGTCCCATAAGTAACTTTCATTTTATAGATAAAATTCTTCTGGAAGTCTTTTTGATTGGTCAGAGAGAGAGTCCTATTTCATGCTAGCGTTCTACAAGTGCTGAAAATGTTACAAAGACGCACTGAATTTTGTTACTCTCTAATCCTAGTATATAATTTTCCGCTTGTTTTACCGATATGGATTTAACCACGGCTACATGAGATACTGTAGGCTCCTAGATTTTTAAAGGGAATTTGGTCTTTAACAGATCTGAGATCTGATATCTCATGACACATACAAAATTATGTTATTATTTTATGTTTTCATAAAATTTTCGAAACGCGATCTGTGACGCTCTCAATGTATGGAAGGATTATAATCCCAATAAATTGAGTTCTTAAGCGTTTTCTAACTCGGTAAAGTAAATCTCAAGATATAAGATCCTGTCATTTTGCTTTTTCAATGAGGCTATAAACGACCCTATTAAGGTTTTGTGCATAGTTGCCAGGTATTACGATAAACGCATTTTTATTTTACCTGCTTTGTGTACCGCAATCATGTTGGATCTATTTTTACCGATATATTTACTACCTGGCAACCCGGTTTGGAGCCCTTTAAGTATTTGATAATGTAGGCCTAATGGCCACAGGTCGCCATTAAGATTAGAAAGATACATCTTATTACAACTACCCCCTCCAAACCACCTTTCCTCCCTGGCTCTCCCCTCTCCCCAACATTGACCTAACTTTGCACTCCTATAAAAAATCAGAACATTCAAACATATTCTTTAACAAGCTCTTTCTTGACAGACTATCCAATATCTATCCCAATCATTTACTTGTCTTCACAGATGGATCAAAGACGGAAAAGGGAGTTGGGGCTGCCTTCTTTTTTGATAGTATCGTCCAAATGTTTAAATTACCTAAACATATCTCTATTTTCTCCGCAGAATTGTTGGCAATAAAGGAAATTTGAATAAACAAAGTGCTTTGCAAGAAACCAGTGACCTAATAAAAACCCCAATTTCTATGATTAAGGGTATTGTAGGAAAACCATCACTCAGGAACAGGAAAAAACGGAAAGATTTTCAAATGCATCATGTAGACGATTGTGAAAAAGACGTCATCAAGAGAAAAATATATTCTATGTATGAAGAGCAGTTGGTGCCGACACTAGACAAAATAAAATTAAGACTTGTGCAGGACGGGACCAATATACATTGTAGCCGATCAACCCTTCACAGAATTCTCTTAAGAATAGGATTCACGATCTGAAAAATCAACAAAAGGCAAGTAGGGATGGAGTCACAAAGATTACGAATCTTGCGACATACTTATTTACAAGAAATTAAAAAATATCGATGAGAGAATTGGCCAATAATTCACCTTGACGAAACATGGCATGACATGACACTGTGCAAAAAAGGTGGGTTGACAGCAGTACAAAATGTCAGACTAACGCACCTTCAAATAAAGGTAAACGAATAATCATTTTGCATGCTGGAACTGAAAAGGGCTGGGTTTCAAATTATCTGCTATTATATTATCTGCAAAAAACATAAAATATTCTAGTTTCGACTATCACGAAGACCCGACCGCAGAACTTTTTGAAAATTGGTTTCAAAATTCCCTTTTGCCAAGTGTTCCCGAACAGAGTGTTATAGTTACGGACAATGCAAGTTACCATAGTCGCCTACTAAATAAGGTTCCTAATGCAGCCAACAGCAAATCGGAAATACAGGAATATATGTTAGAAAATGACATTTATTTTGATTTTAGTTATAAAAAAAAATGATCTTTTGGAAGTTTTGAAAGACTATAGGTTGAAAAAGTAGAATGTTTGTGATAGTATGGCTGAGAAAATGAGACACAGTGTTTTGTGGCTTCCTCTGTGTTATTGTATGTTTAATCCAATTGAACATATTTGGCATCAAGTGAAATCAAAAATAAGGACACAAAACGTTTCTCCTACTTTAAGCGTGTCAGTGGCTGAATTAGTAAAAAAAGTTATAAACGATATACATTGTGAAAGCTGGAAGAATTCCATTCAACACGTTGTTAAAGTCGAAGACTCATATATTTATGTAAATAATATAAAACCACTGATAATTTCCTCAGCTGATGACAGTGATAATGAAACTGAATTAGGCTTAAGTTAAAATACAATATGCCCCCTTTTGTAAATCCCATTCATTCAAACTGTATATTTGTACTTCTTATCCATTTGTTTTTACATGCATCTATAAATAAACATCTCCAAAAACACTTATAATTTTATTTATTTGCATTAAAGAATACAATTTTTAAGTCCATCTCTGCAACCTATCATATCGGATGGTTGACCAACCGTCAATCCACGGACCGTAGAGATATTAGAATAGAGGAGGTAAGTTCTTGCGAGAAGCGTGGCGCACATAGAAAGAGAAAGAAATAATTAGAGTGCATACCCGTGCGAGAACGTTATTCGTATTCTTCGCTCGCTCTGATAAGAGAGACAGAACAACTCATATTATTTGCTTCTCTATTTAACGACACCACGCTGTCGGTTACAGCAGGCGCTATACTTTACCTCCTCTATAATATTATGTCGATACCTCGGACGCCACCCTGGTGACCTATCTTAGATACGCCCTGAAAAGCAAAAGAGATGTAAAGAGTTGATATGAACGAGAAAACTTTGAAGAGATTCCTGACCGGTGGCCAAATTATGAAAGTGGGAAATAAGTCCCGGGCAGGCATTTCTTAATGAGAATTAAAAAAACTGAAAATAGGTTTTGATCATGGAACATATCTCTTATAACAGAATATATGGAATGGGAACTTTAACGAAATAATATTTTACATCGAAGCTGACTAAAATATCGTTGGGACTGAGTTTGATTTGATTGAGGTTTTGTACCAGATTGACGGTTTACGGAAGGATAATCCAAAATTTAAAGTGGGCTGGTGGAAAAAACTGTCCGATTTCATGAAGAACTTAAACTTTCCTGTTCCACGATAACTGTAGAGTTCAGATGGCTAGTAAAGTTAACGTCATTACCGAAAGCTTTGGATTCACATCTACTCTACAATTCAGCTTTAAAGCACTGCGACTTTTCTTGTTCAAACATTTAAAGAAAAACCTCAGAGGCTGAAAATTTTCCTCACATAATTAATTCAATATCGCTCTGAAGTTTTTTTTAAGCGCCAACAAAAGAATGTATTGGGATGTAATGAAATAACTTGTAAAACGCTCAATTAAGGGCATTAAAATAGAGGGTAGTAACATAAAAAACTGTATTTTTTTAAGCTTGGCAAGCTTTTGTTTATAGCCAAAAAGGTAACTTAAGAAAACACCATCGCACTTAATTTAAGAAAAACAATGATGGATTATAAACTAAAAATAGAAAATTACGCAGACTCTCCGTGGCAGACAGAAATCGATAACTCATTAACTTAATACCTTTTTACATAATTGAAAAATTAATTGTATTGTACTTGATCTTAGTAGTTACTCATGTATTATGATTATATTTCAATTTAATATTATCCCGCCTACCTATTTTGTAAAATAAACACACAACAGTTTGTTAATTATTATTGATTGAGAACGATAGATACTGAAAGTAAATATATATTTTTCAAATTGTATCTTGAAAATATAACCCAAGCCATATTTTCCGTGTAAGTTGCTAAAAGCAGCTGACAATTACTGTAAATCGAATAATTTTGACAAAGTTATAAACTTGTTGCGGTATATTTTATAGCCAGCCTAACCAAGCCTATTACACAGGGCAACAAAAAAAATTTAACTATATTTGGGACGCTAATCTATACATGCAATCCGTTTTTTTCTTATCAGCTCTACTTTTTTAGGCAAATAGCAACTTCTATTATCAGGATAAAAATGAGTACCACTGTTGAGAATTATGATTTTTTTAAAAGTTCTTGAGCGCCACCTGTCTAATTGTTTTACTAAATTGATTCTGACCTAGTGTGTGTATCTTGGTGTTAGTTAGTTAGTATTTAGAGGTTCCGTGAGCGTCGACTGCAGACTTGTTGCGGTATATTTTAACCGCCTAATTTGGCCAATTCTATTATAGACCTTTTAAAACCGTACAAGAGATACGACTTAAATCTAATGTTATATATGTTTATACTTCCTCGCTTTTAAAGTTCGGGCTGGGTTAATGAAGCAACTTTTGAGGTATGATCCTGCCTTTATAAATTCAATGAGTTGAACGAGAAGCTTGATTTTATTGATGTTAGATATTGATTTTTTGATTAGGACTATTCATTTCTTCAAGGTATTTTGAAAGTACTTGACTTAATTGATGTGGAATGTCGTGGTCAGTTCTGATTTGATGATTCAAAAATATGTTTTATGGTGAGCTGGTTGTTGCAAATGTGACATGGGGGGGAGGGTCTCCTTTTAATAAGTGAATATGGGTGAGATAAGTGTGTCCCACGGCAAGCCTTCCCCAGACAGTGTTTTCCTTTTTATTCATTGCAAGATTGTGGAAGGGAAGGGAGAAACACGAGAGGTTTCACCTCCCAGGGTTTGTTTGGATTTTCCTCCAGGTCCTCGTGGAGTTGAAAAACATTGTCGAAAGTTTCTTTGAGAAGTTTGGAATATTCATTCTGATGGTTTTCACCATTTGTAGCTAGGCCATTTGTCGCAGCTCGTTTGACATGAATGTCAGCTAAATCGTTACCTCTAACACCAGAATGGCCCGGAATCCATAGGAAAACAATTTGGATGTTTCTAATGTCTGCTATATACAATAAATCTATTATTTGTCTGGTGTAGAAATAACTCTGCCTGCTGGAGGAAATCGAGTGCAAAGCACGAGTCAGACACAATGATGAACTTTTTACCCAAATTGGAATTGAGTGTCTACCTGAGACACTCTTTGATAACTAACAACTCTGCGGCAAAAATAGAAGAGTAGGAAGGAAGTTTAAAGGTTTTGATGATGTTACCTATAATAAAGGATGTTCCCACACCCGCCGCTGATTTCGATCCATCTGTGTAGGATGTTGAATATCCTATGAATCGGTCATTTATTATTGTTAGAAATTTGGTTTTGATGGGAAGGTTGTTGTGCGTGGAAGGTGTGAGATATCTCAGGGAGAAGTTCATGTGAGGTGTTGGTAAACTCCAGGGAGGAAAAGTGTTTTGTAAGGGATATTCATAATTTGGAGGGGAAAGATTGCAAGTAGGAAGTAAAGACCTAATTCTTTGCTGAATGGAATTAGGTGGGAAAGGTCGATACATTGATTTGAGGTGCGGACGATAAAGAATAGATATATAATATCTTAGCAATGATTGATGTTTTACAAGGGAGAGAGGAGGGAAAGAGGAGATGCACTGTAGGCTCGTAATCGGGGTAGTTCTGAATACACCTGTAATAAATCTCAACGCCTGGTTTTGAACTGTGTCCAGATGTTTCTTGGTGGAGGGGCTGGCCGAGTCATAGATGAAATCACCGTATTTAAGTTTTGATAAAACTAGGGCCTTGTAGATGGCGGATAAAGATGGAAAATCAGATCCCCAAGAGGAGTTTGAGAGGGTGCGAATTATACTGAGATCCTGAGAGGTTCTTGCTCTTAGATATTTTATGAGAGGACCAATTCAATCTGAAGTCAAAGGTTAGCCCCAATATATCGAGGGAATTCGTGATGGGGATAGGAGAGTTATACATGGTAAGAGCATTCACTTTAGGACAAATAGAAGTGGACTTTGTAGGAGAGAAGGAGATGCCATTCTTTTTAGCCCATGTTTCGAGGGCTTGTAAGGAGTCTTGAAGGATGGAAGAAATGTCTTCATTAGAAAGAGAAGAGTGATATAGTATTATATCGTCGGCGAACAATTTATATCTGACAGATTGAGGAATGTGCCCAATTAAAGAGATCATGGCAATATTAAATAAGGTTGGGCTGAGTACGGAGACCTAGTATAGAAACCGGATACCTTAGATCTCATAAATGTTGCTGACGTCTAGAAGAATTAATGATCCTCGTAGAGCTGAGGATACGAATTCTCCGCGTTCATAAAATGACAACTATAAAATGTCACCTTTTTATGACAAGATGTAATTCAAAATGAAATTTAAGAAGGAATAACAAACCTACAGAATTTTATTTGAAGCAGTATTCATGTTTGTTCTACCTTTTTTATTTTAAATCCCAAATAAGGCTTTACGATACATCCTTATAAAAATGTAGTCTCTTGCAAAATTCGTAAAATCAACATGATACATATAAAACAGCGAGATGCCGCCTTGAATGAGGCAGACGCTCCGCTGACTGCAAGTAGCCCACACCGGACCGAGGAACCGGAAACACTACACCTGCTACATAAACAAATTCATTCTGCCATCTCTTCTTAAATCTTAAACACAAATAATCAGAGATAAGGAAGGTAGAATAGTCACCAATATCCCTGGAATCATTGACGTTTGGAAAGATTACACAGGGCAACAAAAAAATATTTTTGTTTTGGTGCCTGGGATTTTAGAGCTGATTTTAACTATATTTGGGACGCTAAATCTATACATGCAATCCGTTTTTTCTCTATCAGCTCTACTTTTTTAGATACATCAACTTATCTACCAATGTGGTTTTTATTGAGTATATTCATTTATGAGAGTTCTAAAATTATTATATATTCATTAATGTAGGTACAATGGTTTTATTGTCAGTCTGTAATTGAGTAAATTCCAGGTAAATCTATAAATAGTGGAACCATTGCCTATCAGGTACCTGAACTGACCCTTTTAATCACCTAACTCGGGTAAGTCTCGTCAGTTTGTGCGTTCTTACTAATGAGAGTAGATCGAATTCGGCGTGTTATTTTATGTTAAGAAAAGAGTGTTTTTGTGTTATTGAACAGAATTAAAATGAGTTCAGGTTCCAGTTCAAGAAGAAGTTGTGTAAATCAACCTGATGTGTTTTGCTATATATGCGGAGAATACATGTTTCAACAAAACAGACAAACTATTACTGACTTTGTAAAGCGAGCGTATCTTGGATACTTTGGAGTTAAGCTTGGTGATCAGGACAAAACGTGGGCCCCGCATCTCGTATGTAAAACTTGTACAGAGCATTTACGGCAGTGGACTACCGGGAAAAGAAAATGTCTAAAATTCGGCGTACCAATGGTTTGGAGAGAACCAAAAAAAAACCACTTCAATGATTGTTATTTCTGTTTAGTAAATACTAATGGAATCAATCGAAATAACCGCAGTAAGTGGACTTATCCCAATTTAGACTCGGCAATACGCCCTATCCCGCGCTCAGATGAAATACCGATTCCAACATTTCATCAGCTACCACATATCTCTGATGACGAATATTTTCCCTCTGATCGCTCTTCTGATGCTAATAAAAGTTCTGATGCTAATGAAACTAACAGTGACTATGAGGGGACGTCATCAGTTCCTCAACGCTTCAATCAAAATGAATTAAATGATCTCACCAGGGATCTCAATTTATCGAAAAAAGCTTCTGAAGTACTGGCTTCTAGGTTGAACGACAAAAATTTACTGGAACAAGGAACCAAAATTACCTTTTACCGTACAAGAGAAAAAGATCTGCTACCATTCTTTTCTCAAGAAGACAATCTTGTATTTTGTCACGAAATTAGGGGACTCATGAAAGAAATGGGACTTTCCTGAATATATTCCAGATGATTGGCGCCTATTTATTGATAGTTCAAAGCGAAGTTTAAAATGTGTCCTTCTACATAATGGAAATAAATATGGTTCAATACCACTAGCTCACTCAATGAAACTGAAAGAAGAATATAATACCATAGCTTTGGTCTTGCAGAAGATAAAGTATTACGAACATCAATGGATGATTTGTGTAGACTTAAAAATGGTAAACTTTCTTCTTGGGCAGCAAAGTGGTTACACGAAATATCCGTGTTTCTTGTGCCTCTGGGATAGTAGGGACAAAACACACCACTGGGTTAGAAAACATGGACGTTGGGGAAAAGAATGTCATTAACGACGCTTTGGTTGAAAGAGAAAAAATCATACTTCCTCCGTTACATATAAAGTTGGGCTTAATGAAGCAATTTGTAAAGGCTCTTGATAAGAATGGGTCTTATTTTGCATATATAGGGGTAAAAATGCATCAGTAGAGCACAGAAAAACTCAAAGCAGGGATATTTGACGGCCCACAAATAAGACAATTAATTAAGGATCCTGCCTTCATAAATTCAATGAATCAAGTTGAACGAAAAGCTTGGACATCATTTGTTGCAGTTGTAGAAAATTTTCTAGGCAAACATAAAGCTCAAAACTATGTTGAAATGGTTAACAAGATGCTTAATAATTTCAAATCCTTAGGGTGCAATATGAGTATTAAAATACACTATTTACACAGCCACTTAGACCGTTTTCCAGAAAATTTAGGAGACATGAGTGAGGAACAAGGTGAAAGATTTCACCAAGATATTAAAGTTATGGAGGACCGCTACCAAGGAAGATGGGACATGCGCATGATGGCAGATTACTGCTGGAGTTTAAAAAGGGACTGTTTAAAAAAACATTCAAGAGTGTCGCGGAAAAGAAGCTTTCCAAGTGTTGAGTGACTATTTCATTTCTTCAATGTTTTTTTTTTTTGTTTGTAAGTACGACATAATATTGTATTTTGTATAACTAAAATAAAAATTTCGTATCTACTTTTGTTTACTACACTTACGGATTTGAGTTACAATAATGTAACTTATATTTCTCTAAAATTGTATATCTTAAAAATTTGAGCTCCTAGGTACAAATGAATACGTTATTTGAATTCAGGACATCAAATTGATATAGAATCAGCTCAAAAAACCTCGACACCAAAACAGCTGTTCCCCTGTGTCATTGTAAAGAGCTTTTTGTGCGTCAACTCGTGGGCGACTGCATTGTTGACAACGAAGCCGCAGAAGAACAAGAGCCATGGATAAATCTGAAGTCAGGAAGGCTATTCAAAGGTTAAAGAACAGAAAAGCATCAGGTACTGACGAGATATCTGCGGAAATAATAAAGATGTTAGGAGAAACCTCCGTGCTATGCTACATCAACTGTGTAATGTGGTATGAAAGACTGGAAGATGACCGAAAGATTGGTGTGAAGATGCATTTATACCCTTGCGTAATAAGCGATCCCCTTTGGATTGCAGCAACTATAGAACAATCACTCTGGTGTCACACGCTGTTAAGGTGTCTCTCTAGATTCTAAATGAAAGACTCAAAACTTTTCTACTGCCGCAAATATCTACCGAATAAATAGGCTTAATTCCAGGAAAAGGGTCTAGAGAAAAAATTTTCAACATACGCCAGATAGTAGAAAAAGTCTGGGAATTCCAAATAACAACGTATATCTGTTTTATAGACTACTCTAAAGCTTTGAACTGCATACAACGGAACAAACTCTGGTCGATTCTAATTAGCATGGGAACACCTATACATCTTGTAAACCTTATCCGATCCCTATATGAGAATATAAATGGCAGAATAAAACTGAATAATTCTTTTCCGATATCTTCATCGTAGAAGCCGGAGTCAAACAGGGCTGTATTCTGTCACCTTTACTTTTTTACATATATAATGAACATACGAGGCTGGTTTGAAAAGTTCGTGCAAAGTCCGAGAGATGGCACCACCGGCACGTATCGAGGTCATGTTTAGTTAGTAGCATCTCTTGAATGAACAGCACCAAGTTTCAGCCATATTGGTCTATTTCTTTGTGTTTGGCATTCGTGTGAATAAAGGAAGTCGAGTGATTTTCAAGAAATGGCCGAAAAAGAATTTCGTGTGGTGATTAATCATTACTTTATGAAAGGCGAAACGCCTCAGGAGACTAAAGAGAAGCTTAATAAACATTATGGTGACTCTGCACCTTCGATTAGAACAGTTTATAAGTGGTCTCAAAATTTTCGGACTGGCCATATGGGCATAAGTGACGCTGAATGTTCTGGACGGCCTGTGGACGTTACGACTCCAGATATCATTGATCCAAATCCATCATATGGTGATGGATGACAGAAGAGTTAAGGTGCGTGAGATTGCTAGTGCTGTGGGTATCTCGACTGAACGGGTACATAATATTTTGCATAAACATTTGGACATGAGAAAGCTATCCGCAAGATGGGTGCCGCGATTGCTCACGCTTGACCAAAAACGGAATCGTGTGAAGTGTTGCAAGGATGGTTTGCAGCTGCTCCAGAAGAATCCGGAGGACTTTAAGCGTCGTTTCGTCACTGTGGATGAAACATGGATACATTACTATACTCCTGAGACCAAACAACAATCTAAACAATGGGTTACCAAGGGGGAATCTGCACCAAAAAAGGCGAAGAAAGACCGTTCCTTCGGCCGGAAAGGTTATGGCGACTGTCTTTTGGGCTTCGCGAGGGATAATCCTCATCGACTATCTGGAAAAGGGTTTTTAAAACTATTACAGGTGAATATTATTCATCGTTACTGGACCGTTTGAAAACCGAGCTGCAAGAAAAACGCCCGCGATTGGCCCACAAGAAAGTCCTTTTCCATCACGACAACGCACCAGCACACACCTCAGCAGTTGTGGTCGCAAAATTAATGGAAATAGGATTCCAACTCGTTTCACATCCCCCCTATTCTCCAGACTTGGCTCCCTCGGAATACTATTTGTTCCCCAATTTGAAGAAATGGCTGGCGGGACAAAGATTTTATTCAAACGAGGAGGTGATTGCAGACACTAATGGATATTTTGCAGACTTGGACAAATCCTATTATTCGGAAGGGATCAACAAATTAGAACATCGTTGGACGAAGTGTATAAGCCTAAAAAGGAGACTATGTCGAAAAATAAAAAAAGGTTTACCCCCAAACACATAAGTAGTTTTTATTTTTGCACGGACTTTTCAAACCAGCCTCGTATAATGAGTTCTATTTTCTGTACTTGCAACTTCAATACAAGACCTACAATCAATTATGGAGCGCCTGAAAATTACTAGCAAAAACTATGGATTGATAATTAAAAGAGCAAAGACCAAAGTAATGATTGTTAGTCGTAATGAAGATCTGTCACATATAAATAAAATTGCTAGTCTCACTGCTGTATACCATTTCTTGGGATTCCTAACAATAGTGGCTGTGAAGCGGAAGTAAAAGGATGTTTGGCTATAGTTAGAAACTTGACGATTAAACTTAGTAAGTTCTGGAAAGATCCAGTTGTTACAAAAAACACAAAGTTAGAATTGCTCTCGATCCTTATATTCCCTATAACAAACTTACGCATCGGAAACATGAACCATTAAACAAGTTGACATAAGACAAATCGATACATTTGAGATGTGAGCATATCGAAGTATCATTTACCGAACATCGTACTAATGTATTATGAATGAATTAATAGACACTACCTGAAATATTATATATATATATATATATATATATATATATATATATATATATATATATAAATATATATACAGTCCCTGGCCAAATTATTAGACGCACTGCAAGATTTCATGTAAAATATTAATTACCGAGTGATATTGTACCGTTTTACTATTTTAAATCGATTTGTTTTTTATTTTTATATTATCCAATCAATTACCTATTTATTTGACAAAATAAAACAGCATTAATTTAGAAAAGCATAAGTTTATTAAGTTTTAAAGAAAAGTGAAATTAATGTTAGTAAAAATCCATATTTAGTTGAGCCACCTTTAGCCGCTATCAAAGCTTTAATTCTGCGCGGCATGCTATCAATGCAAGATTGTACTGTCTCCTGCATTTGAGGATGATGATTCCACACATGAATAATCTTTTCTAGGAGCTGGGTTTTGTTGGTAATCACATCTTTAGCCACTTCTCTTTTCGTCAGCTCCCACACATTTTCAATGGGGCTATTACCCGGCCAATCCAACAGAGGGATATTTTTTTTTCTGTCAAAAAAGCTTTAACAGACCGAGCAGTGTGGCAGGGAGCTCCATCTTGCATGAAAGTGAATGGTTCCCCATTTGGAAACCATTCTCTGAGCTGCGGAATCAACCGATTTTGTAATACTTCTTTGTACTGATCTTGCCTCATTATTCCTTTGACGACGTACAGACGTCCAGTGCCCTTGCCACTGATGACTGACCAAATCATCACTTTGGTGGGATGTTTAACCGTCGGGACGACACAATCAGGATGAAACTTTTCTCCATGGCGACGACGCACATACTGAGCTTTATTCTGCAAAATTTCGAATGTGCTTTCGTCACTGAAGCAGACCTGTCAAAAATAGGAAAAATATATAAACTTCCATGTTTATTTGCTTTATTTAACTGAAAATGATAATAATGTATCAATTATTGATTAAATTGCTGTATCTTACCGATCTCCAGAAGTCCACATCTTTGTCTTGCCATTGTTTGGCCCACTTCAGGCGCTTTGCTTTCATTGCAGCTGTTAACTTGGGCTTCCTGGCGGGGCGACAGGCCTTAAAATCTAATTCTTTCAATTTTTTTCGAACAGTGCGCTTCAGAAGCATTTACGCTAGCATCCTGGAGTTGTGATTTTATTACCTTTGTGGTAGCAAATCTGTTTTCTACACAAATTTTCTTCAAACATCTCTCTGACCGTGGAGTGAAAATTGGTTTTCTACCGCATCTTTTCTTTCTTTTCGGGCTTAATTCCTTCCCTGACTCAATTTTCTTTTTTATGCGTCGTACACAAGCTTCAGAAACCTCCAATCTTCGTGATATTTCTCGGTTTGTAAATGTTTTCGCAATCACAAGGGCCTTCACTTCAGCTTTTTTACGTGGTGAAAGATCGCCTTTTCTACCCATAATGAAAAATAGTCCAATTACTTTTTTTAAAACAGTGCATACAAAATAAAACTAATAACTGAGTAGTATAAAACTGTTAAACAAACAATCATAGTCCATAAAGCCACAGAAACACGTCCGTACCTGACTCGATTCCGATCGCGACTGATACAGGTTTGTAGTTGTTTACGTTCATGTATCACTTTGTCAACACAGTGTTGCCATATGTTAAAAATAAATACAAATATGTAGTCTACAACAATTCTTTTAAATAAAAATCAATAATATTGTAGTTTAAATATACCCATTATTGCATAAAAACTCTTAAGAAACATAAAATTACTCAAAAAAAAATGCGTGCGTCTAATAATTTGGCCAGGGACTGTATATATATATATATCTATATATATATATATATATATATATATATATATATATATTATATATATATATATATACATATAGTTAAAAAAAAACAAACCTACAACATCAAGACATGCCACAATATTCCAAAAATAGTTTTCAAAAAGTAAACTTTCTCAGTAGGTGTCAGAAAATTGAAACTTTTATCGTCTTTTCTCGTTACTATCTGAGTTTTTTTTTTAAATGGGAGTCTGAAACTTTTAAGAAATCTATATTAACTTTTATTATCTTAGCTAAAAACTTCAAAATTACTTTAAAAATCTTTCAGAATAAACTTTCAAGAAGACGAATCGATAATTCATTAACTAACAACTTGGAAAATTGGCTTCGTTTCATCAGGTAAATGTTCAATCATGCGCTATTCATTAAATTTTAATGAAATTTGCGTATTCTTATTTTAATTAAATAACGCTTTAAACTACTGTTGATTAGATAAGTAAGGATTCTTCAGTAGCGGCTCGTATGGAAAGGACAAAAATTATCAGAGGTCATCCCTGTTGTATTAAATATTGGCTTGAGGGGCTAATAGAAATATGATCAAGCACCGAAAGGTTAGTTTGAATTAGTAGTAAGTAATGGAACTTTTGCAATATTTTATCTCCCTTATTATCTTAATCTTGTGCACGTAAAGCTGAGGGTGTGTTCTAATCCCCAACTTTCGATAATGACTTAAACTATGTGAGCCTTATGGAATCTGCAACGAAGTGCCCTCGTCAACTCATTAAATCGAGTTCTCTATTGTGGGAGGATCCAAACAGAATACCCAAATGTCATTGCCTATGACATTTTACGAAAAATAAATCTCGTCATTCTCCAAGGCGCCAATGTCCTTTAGTGAAGGAAAATGGCGTAAAATGTTCATGATTATTAGAAATTTTTTGGTATAGCTTGGAAACTGATCTTTGAAACAGTGCCAACATAATGTAAACGAGTTTTCTCAGTCTAATTTTGACCGCAAGACCACTTTTCTTCTATTTTAATGCATTTTTCACATTTTAATGCTTTCGGCTCACTATTTCTTAAGTATCTCAGCTCATGCTCGTTGTTATGCGACAGAAAAAAAACATTTTGCCCGTCATAAAATTACCCAAAAAACTGCATAGATGGCATTAAAATATGTTAAGTACATAACCTTAAAAAAAGTATTTACTACAGCAAATTGAAAAATTATTTTTTACGGGTAACTTGCGTTCAATTCGATATTACGGCTTCAAATTATAAGAAAACTAGCCGTGCCCGTGGCTCCGCTCGCGTGGACTTGATTCACTACTATCGTCACTGCTTATTCCTTATGTTACCTAACGTAATAAAATATGTGCCATTATTTCCCCTTATCTCCCATTATTTCTCCTTATCTCCCATTATCTCTACATAATTTCCATTATCTAGGCTTATCTCTGCTCATCTCTCATTATTTCTCCTTATCTCCCATTATTTTCTTCTTATCTCCCATTATCTCACCTTATCTCCCATTATCCAGGCTTATCTCGATTTATCTCGCAATATTTCTCCTTAGCTCCCATTTATTTCTCCTTATCTCCCATTATCTCGCCGTAACTCCCATTACCTAGACTTATCTCTGCTTATCTCCCATTATTTCTCCCTATCTCCCATTATTTATACTTATCTCCCATTATCTCACCTTATCTCCCATTATCTAGACTTATATAGAACATATCATATGTATAAATTTATAAAAACACGTAAATCGGATAAGTGGTTCTCAAGTGATAAGCGCGCTAACGGACAGACGGACAGAGAGACGTTGCATTTTATATATATTATATTGTTTGCAACATGATATTGTTCCATATTTAATGGTTTAGGCAATGTATTGCAAGAGAACACGCTAACGGTAACCTTTTTTCCGACTTGATTCACTATTATCGTCACTGCTTATTCTTTATGTTACCTAACGCAATAAAATGTATCCTATAAACCTGGCCAGAGAACATATGTATGTTTTTAAAAAAAAAAAGTACGTAACGCACTAACGGACAGAGAGACAAAGAGACGTTGCATTTTATATATATTATAGATAGATAACCTGGCCAGAGAACATATGTATGTTTAAAAAAAAAAAGCAAGTAAATCGGATAAGTGGTTCTCTAGTGATCAGCGCACTAACGGACAATCAGACAGACAGAAAGACGCTGAATTTTATATATATATATTAGATAAAGATTATTATTATTATATAACCTGGCCAAAGAATATATGTATGAATTTAAAAAAAGATACGTAAATCGGATAAGTGGTTCTCGCGTGATAAACGCACTAATGGACCGGCAGACAGACAGAGAGACATTGCATTTTATATATTTAGGCTGTATATTGCAAGAGAGAACGCGCTAGCGGCAAACTTTTTTTCCCACTTCATTCACTATTATCGTCACTGCTCATTCCCTATGCTACCTATCGTAATAAAATTTAGCCAATAACCTGACCAGAGAACATATGTATGTTTTAAAAAAAAAAGTACCTAAATCGGTTAAGTGGTTCTCCAGTGATAAGCGCACTAACGGACAGACAGACAGACAAACAGAGATACGTTGCATTTTATATATATTATAGATGTAATAAAATATATATCTGCAACCTGGTCAGAGAACATATGTATGAATTTAAAAAATCTTGTAAATCGGATAAGTGGTTCTCGAGGGATAAGCGTACTAACGGGAGAGACAGACAGACAGACGTTGCATTTTATATATATATTATAGATATAGATTATTATTATTATATAACCTGGCCAAAGAATATATGTATATATTTAAAAAAAGACACGTAAATTGGATAAGTGGTTCTCGAGTGATAAACGCATTAATGGACAGACAGACAGACAGACAGACAGAGAGACATTGCATTTTATATATATATTATAGATTATAGATATTTTCTGCTACATAATATTGTTCCATATTTATTGGTTTTTAAGCTGTGTATTGCAAGGGAACGCGCTAAGCGGCAAACCTTTTTCCGACTTCATTCACTATTATAGCCTATAACCTGGCCAGAGAACATATGTATGTTTTAAAAAAAAAGTACGTTAAATCGGATAAGTGGTTCTTCTCCAGTGATAAGCGCACTAACGGACAAACAGACAGACAGAGAGAGACGCTGCATTTTATATATATATTATAGATATAGCTTTCATACTAACAAAAAAATGTGTCAAATTTTATTAAATAATATTAAGAGAATTGGTTAAAACTGGCATTTTAGTCCAAATCTTATCATGGATTTTTCTTGTGGGCAAAACGTCGTAGTATCATCATTTTATTGTAAATAGGTAGAATTTATTTTAAAATCACTTTTTCATGTTATATTTAAGATAAAATATTGAATAGGAACAAAGAGAATGACTCAGACCTTTACTAGAGCAAAAGCGAAAAAAACTGATTTTTCGTAACGAAAAAATTTTTTCTTGTATTTTTTTATTTTTCCTTCTAACCATCTTGAAGAGCATTAAATTTCGAATATATAAAAAACAAACTTCCTACGTCCTTCACCCACAAGAAAAATCCATAATCAAATTTGAACTAAAATGCAAATTTTGGCCAATCCTCTTAATATTTTTTGAATAAAATTTGGCACACCTTTTTTGTTAATACAAAAGCTATATTTTCCTATAATTTGAAGCCGTAAAATCAAACTGGACGCGGAAGTTACCCGTAAAAAAGAAACATTTTTCAATTTGCCGCGTTAAAACGTGAAAAAATGCACTAAAATAGAAGAAAAGTGACCTTGTAGTCAAAATTAGGCTGAGAAAACTCGTTTACATTATGTTGGCTCTGTTTCGAAGCAGTTACATCGATTTCCAAACAGCACCTAAAAATTTTTTCTTCGCCATTTTCCTGAATTAAATCTAGGCCTCATCGACACTATTTAGAACAAAATTTTACTTGAAAATTTAATGGGCCGTCATTGCCATACACCTCGGACCTTCTTTCATAAATAACTTCTATGGTGTGAAACTTAACAAAGGCGCTAGACTCCAAAATACTTCAATTCATTTTTCGGAAGGAAAAAAAACGTAAAAACTGCAAGACGTAATGAACTTGTGCAACATTTTTCCGAAGTATCTAGAATAGCGACAATAATTTGACGTTATTTTCATTGCTAGGTCGACAACCTAAAAAAAAGCAGCTTCATATTATTTGTGTAGCAAATTTAAAATCAGGTAACTGATTCCGTTCGATAGTTAACGTGCCAGGAGCCAGAGAAATAAATAAACTGAGAAATCTCGGAAATTAAAGATTGAAGATTGAAATTTTTTTTATAATCTAAGGACTCCAAAACGGGAAGTAATACAAAAATCTCTCTCAATACTTTTCTTCAGCAAGTAAAAAGAATATAGCAAATTATCGTAATGATATTTTAATGCAAAATAATAACAATTTACTTTAGTTTAAAGAAAGAATAATATAAGTGTCGGCATCTTTTGTAGATCTAAAATACTTTGATCTTTTACAGCCTAATTTTTATTATTAAAACCTAATAAACATCATTAAATATTTAATAGTCGTTTAAAAGGAAAAACGAAAATACTTATGATTTTTAGGAACTGTTTATAAAAAACATTTCCGTTTGCCATTCGGAATTCACTTTTTCAAACCCATTTTAATACAATTTCACTTCGTTTGAAATTATGTAATAAAAGAAAATTTAATAATTCAACGATAGCTGTCGAACAGTTCTCAGCAGTAACACATTAATGATTTCAGTCAAAAAGCCACCTTATAACGGTATAAATTGATCAAATAAATTTTTATCTCTTTGAATTATAATATGCAAAAGGTCCCTAATTTAGTTTTTATGAAAATCTAAACTTTTAGATCGTTTATGAAACACGAAAAAATGTTTCCAGTGAATGAAATACTACTTTGCTGCTCGAGAACGAAACTTTTTTGTAGATAAAGAAACAGCTTAATCAAATTCTTAAAACTAAATGCTGTGTTATCAATTTGTTATCATTAAAATAAAAGCAGGAAAAAAGAAGCGGCATACACTTGCGGGAGATGTTTTGGTGTTCTGTACGGAACACTTATAAGATCACTTCGGTGTCTGTCCGTCTGTCCGTCCGTCCGTCTATCTATCTGTCTGTCTGTCTGTCACACCCGATTTTACCCAAAACTATTTGACATAGAAAGTTCAAATTTGAGACTAATATAGAAATTGATGGCTTCATTAGAGCCGTGTAGTTTTGAATGTTAAATTTTTACAAAATGAAAGCTTGTAAAAACACAAGTTCAACAATATGTATAATGTAATACTTGCGCACACTTTTTTTTGTATTATTTTTAAAAAATCGTGAAAAATCGCTATCCCCCTCGTAGCTTGTTAAAAAAATGCCCGCACGTTAAGGGGCAGTTTTGCAGCGTTTTAAAAAAAAATGCCCTCCCGTTTGGGCGCAATTTTGTACCGTAAAAAAAAAAAAACGCCCGCACGTTGAAGCGCAATTTTGAAACGTCTTAATCTCTTTGCTTTTAATAAACATATTATTTATTAAATAGAAGTCGTTATTTGCCCCTTACGTATATTTTAATTTCTGAGAATGGATTGAGTGGATATAAATACCGAAAGAACTAAAGAAATTAGAGATAAACTAGCTCAGTTTGTTTGGAGAGATTATGAATAGGAGATAATTTTTGTACGTCTTATGAAAATAGTGTCTATAGTTGTTTCAAATTTTGGTTGTCCAGATTTTGGGCACCATTCATTTTAAAAAATAAAAGAATCTAACTTCAGCTCAAAAAAATGAAAAAATACTGAGGGGTTATGTAGTCGCTGAAAAAAAATTTTTAATATAGTACAACCGTTGCGTCCTGAAAGATAAAACGGGTGATTCAGTGAAACACTAGATTTAAATAAAGAAAAGGGCTTATTAATGACAAAATTAAAAGTTCTAACTTCGCTACACTTTAAAATTACTACTACTAAATAAAATCCCTTAATCTAGTAGATGGTACGATTATATAGAGTCTTTAAATCAGGATTCTAATTAGGGATTAGCTAAACACGATGTTAAAAGTTCGTGGAATTAACTTCACGAGTTACACGTGCTGAATAGACGAGGTAAACGCACTTATCAGCAGGAAGCAAGATCTATGGATTGATGTGCTTATGACTTACGGTTTTTCTGTTAGTCTTTTAGCCTGTCCCGGTGAGATCTTCATAACCATATTGTCTCAACCTTTGCTATCCCAGTTCCTTTTGGGCTGCTAAACACTTCTTGACCCGAAATGTCTGGGAATGAGCAGGATATTTCGAGGAAAAGGCCTTGAACTTCAAAGCTAAAAACCGTCTCTGCACTACCACATCACTAATAAACTACTACGGCAACGTGATGGAAAAAGCCTACTGGGCCTTCATGATCTAAAAAGCCCACTGCGGCTAGATGATGGAAAAAGCCGTTACTGCATCTCGGATGGAAAAAGCCTTTACTACATCTCGGCTGGAAAAAAGTCTTGAACAATGCCATCCGCACGCTTAAATATATTTCCCCCTTCCTTAAAGTAACGTCTTTGAAATGGCTTCCTTCCCGGATACAAATCTATAGCCAATCAGACACATTTGATGCAAATTAAAGAGTCCAGTGATCAACCCGCAATGCTCACTGTAAAATTTAAATTAAACTGCTCAAAAATTTAAAACACTGTTTTAAGCTACACTGCTTAGAAGTTGAAATCATTGCAATAAATATAAAAATATAAATTATAGGGAGAAAAACAGTGTCGAAACATGATCTTAAAATCTAGGAAAAAATGAATGTTACACCTTTATCTCGAAAAGTACTGATCAAAAAATTTTGAAAAAAATTCTGGAATGTTCTCCACAGAGTATATATTGAACGAAAATTATTACCTTTAATAATTTATCTAGTATATCAAAAAACAAAAATTTCAAGGTCTTCAGTTTTCTGTGAAGATCGGAAAAAAACTTTGTTGAAATCTCATACTATCCAAATTAAATTATGGTGACTTTATATACGATGCATCAAGACCCTCTTACAAGAAAAAATTAGATACAATCCAGAATCAAGCTCTCAGATTGGCTACAGGGGCCTTTCGTACCCCGCCCATCCCAAGTTTACAGTGCGTCTCTGCTACTACATCTCTCAACCTTTCAAGACAAAGATCCCCCATGCTATACTTTTCAACTGCCTCATTTAAACCCATCATGAAAAGAGCATTACATTTAAACCCGCCACCTAACACAATTATTCCACCAGACTCCATAGCATCTAGAATAAAAAACATCCTAAATCGTCACAACCTCTCCATTCAAACTAACGACTCTCCTAAAGTTTCTATATACCCGCCTTGGACATCAATAAGACCCTTCATTGACTATACGCTTCGAAAATATAACAAGAAATCAAATCCAAGCCACATAATCAGATCAGCCTCCCTATTACTTATCAACGAGAAATACAAAGACTCTTCTCATATTTATACAGACGGCTCTAAGACTGCCCAGGAAACGGGGGCCGCTTTCGTATACAATAACACTACCATTAAATTCAAATTAAACAATCACACCTCTATCTTTTCAGCGGAATTATTTGCTATCAAAGAAGCATTAAGATGGTTAATATCCACCAAACTAGATACTAAAGTTTTAATTATAACAGACTCCTTGAGTTCATTACAATCAATCAGCTCTTCCACGCATTTTCACCCTATCATTACAGCCATATCTGACCTTATACAAATGGCATCCAATAGAGGTATCACTATATCTTTCTTATGGGTGCCCAGCCACATTAACATAAAAGGTAATGAAAGTGCTGATTTACAAGCTAGGGTTGCCATCATCTCGGGCACTCCAATTAACACAATCCTCACTCCAAAAGATCTAAAAAACTTTTTCAAACAGACTTTTGATAATCTATTTCAGCTGGAGTGGGACCTGCGGGAGGATTCGTGCAAGTTGTGGGGGGTTAAACATCTAGTTTTTCCGCCCCTTTAGCTCGATGCTTTGTCCCGTAGAGAGAATACAATATGGAGAAGGGTAGCTATCGGACACACCTTCCTCACTCATTCTTATTTGTTAAAAGCTGATCCGCCACCCAGATGTCCAAACTGCGACAATATTCTAACTAATAACCATATTTTAACTTCAAATGAATATTTAGACATTAAGACAAGGTTAGATCTATTAAAACCTCTCGATAAAATATTGATTCCAAATGTTACAAATATCTCTCCAGTTTGATCAAATTCTTCAAAGAAACACAATTATTTTCTAAGATTTAAACATCCTACTTATGGCTCCAAATGATCCTCGATATCGACGCGCCAAACTAAAATAATCAAAACAAATCAATCATTTGGAGTGTATTTTGTGAAGTCATTGATCATTTTCTACGTCCGTAACAAAAATTTTAATTTTGAAAGCAATCAATGTACGGAACACTAATTGCGGAAGTCCGACTTGCACTCGGCCAGCTATTTGTAACATAGATAGGCGATTATCGTATCTACAGTTGAGTGTAATAATTTTTTCTAGGCTCATCGAGCGAGACTACTCTTCTACTCTTTGTCCTGACCTGTTTTAAATATATCTTTTACTATCTTCCATGGCTTTGAAAAGTAACTGTTATTTAAAATGGCCTGGGTTATATTTACAAGAGCTAAAATTGCAGCTTCAAGTAAATTAAGAGTCCTATTCTTGAAATTGTTTGCTTGACTAGCATTTAAATTTATGATAACGTAAAGGGGTGGTGGTCTATGACCCAAAGTTTTAGAAGACTCCTTAAATTCATTTTTTTTCTTGGTCGTAACTTGAGTTTTCATAAAATTGGACATAAAATTGATGTGCAAATAACTCAACCATTCGGAATTCACTTTTTCAAATACATTTTAACATAATTTCACTTCGTTTAAAATTATGTAATAAAAGAAAATTTAATAATTTAACGATAGCTGTCGAACAGTTCTCAGCAGTAACAAATTTATGATTTCAGTCAGAAAGCCACCTTAGAACGGTATAAATTGATCAAATAAATTTTTATCTCTTTGAATTATAATATGCAAAAGGTCCCTAATTTAGTTTTTATGAAAATCTAAACTTTTAGATCGTTTGTGAAATACGAAAAATGTTTCCAGTGAATAAAATACTACTTTGCTGCTCGAGAACGAAACTTTTTTGTCAATGAAGAAACAGTTCAATGAAATCTTAAATCTAAATGCTGTGTTATCAATTTGTTTTCATTAAAATAAAAGCAAGAAAAAAGAAGCGGCATACACTTGCGGAAGATATTTTTAGTATTCTGTACCGAACACTTATAAGATCACTTCGGTGTCTGTCCGTCCGTCTGTCTGTCTTTCTGTCACACACGATTTTCTCTACAACTATTTGACATAGAAAGTTCAAATTTGAGACTAATATAGAAATCGATGGCTTCATCAGAGCCGTGTAGTTTTGAATGTTAAATTTTCACTTAAGGGGTTAGTTTTGGGGGGTGAAAGCCGAAGTGACAAAATGCTTTTTTAAGAGGTCGTCGAGTGGGTGTCAAATGAAAGCTTGTAAAAAACACAAGTTCAACAAAATATATAATATAATACTTGCGCACACTTTTTTGTATTGTTTTTAAAAAACTTTAGTTTTTGTTAGATTTAACTTCTAGGCGGCCCTTTGATTGCAATGGGCGCGTTGTAGATAATAATTTTTGATCTAAGAAATTTAATAAACGTAATTATTGGAATTTTCTGGATACATTATTTTTCTATATATAGCAAGCGGCTACACGTTTGGATCATTTAGTATAGAAGTAACATCTGTTCCAGTCAATAGTCGTCGAAAAGTTTAAAAATTAACATTACGTTGCGTTATGGCCGCGAAGAAACAGAAGGTAGACGTTCGATCATTTCAAACTTCATAGACAACAGATTACGGTTTTGTACAGCAAAACGATCGGGCCATTTGTGTCCTATGTCGGGAAAGCGTAGTTTTCCGGACATCTAGTGTTCAACGACATTTCCAGATGAAAGATAAATCGCCATTTAAAGATAACGCTGATAAAAGGGAGGCAATACAAAGAGCAAGTAAACAATACGAGAAACAGTCAACATTCTTTAGCAAAGTTTTCCAAGGAAAAAAAATCAGGTAACTGAATGCCGTTTCAAAATTGCACAATCGTTGGCACAAAAGGGTAGGCCGTTCACTGACGGAGAATTTATGAAGCAAACGTTTTTGAGTACTGGCGAGATTTTATTCGACGACGTGCCCAATAAGGATACAATATTGGCCAGGATTAGGGATATACCGGCATCAGCGCGGACCATCGAGAGACGAATTACCGAAATGACACAAAATGTCCAAAAAAACAGCAGAGAGACGCTATCAAACGGAGTTTTGTATTTAGTGTAGCTTTCGATGAAAGTGTCGATATTAATGACATTGCCTGTCTGGCAATCGTTGCGCGATACTTCGATGATGGCAGTGTGTATGAAGAGCTAATTTGTCTGCTCCCATTGCAGGGAACTACAAGAGGAGAGGATATATTTTCAGAATTTGTTAAACATTTTGAAAAGCGGAACATTGATTTAAATAAATTTTTTTGCGTAACGACAGATGGCACTCCTGCTATGATTGGGAGACATAAAGGATTTGTTGCCCTTTTTATTGAACGCATGGGTCGATCAGTTTTGAATTTTCATTGTATAATTCACCAAGAGAGTTTGTACGCTAAAATCTCCGCCTGAAGGTTAAAATCCGTGATGGATAGGGTGGTTAAAATAGTTAACTACATTGTCGGTCGTTCTTCACTGATCCATAGACAATTTAAGGCGTTTTCTTTTCTGCAGGAATTAGAAAGTGCATATTCAGATATACCCTGGCTCAGCCGTGGTAAAGTGCTCTCTAGATTTGTGCAATGTCTGGGCGAAATTAAATCGTTCTTGTTGGAAAAAAATCAAGTGGATGCTTATCCTGAACTAGAAGATAAGAACTGGATTTGTATGTTAATGTTTTTCTTACTGATATTACAAAACCATCTCAGTGAACTCAACTTAAAGTTACAAGGTTCAGGCAAAACAGTTCTGGATTTATACGAATCCTGAAAATCATTCAAATTAAAAATAGGACCATGTTTATCAAAATCCTGACCCCTCTTGATAAACTCCTGTTTTAAATTAGTCAGAATATTTTGCAACTGAGAATATTAAACGTATTTTGCATTAATAGTATCTGAACTTCGATACCTCTGGTAGATCTTCTGATATAAACTATTTTTTCGAAATAAATATTATTTCATTTTTTATCGTGAATAATTGGTTTCGTTGGTATCATAGACTTGGCTCATACAAAAGTATCAATATTTAGTTAAGAGAACTGTTTGCGCTTCCTCCAATATTCAGTTGAGTGTAATTAAAAAACATAAAATATCTTTTTATTATTAGTTAGTATTTTGTAGGAATACATGAATATGTAACTTGTCTATCAATGCAGAGATGCGCTATGTGGAAAGAAATCCCACATGCATCAGACTTAATGTCTTAACGCAAACAGCAAATTGCTCATGTCTCATATGTAATTCACCAAATAATGTACAGAGGCTTTCTATTCAAAGCAGGACAAATGTTTTATATAAAGAAAGATACTTATATACCAAATAATGTTAGATGCTGGCCATTACATTTAAATGAACAATGATACATTTTACCGAATTTGCTTCAAGGATTGAGATACATTAATAGACCTTATGTCCTAAAAGGTTAAGAATTGTTGGGTTTCTTGCAGAATCTACGCATAGTAACTAATGATAATTATGAAAATAGATTCAGTGATGAAAATAAGTTCAGTGAGGAGGAATTTAAAGTAATGACTTCTGTCACTAAAGATCAATTCTGCTCGCTCTTCACGTATTGTGACCCACTACTTACTGGATATGATACTTCGAGACATATCAGCAAAAAAGATTTCTTAGTGTTTCTTTGTAAAATGCATCAAGGATTATCTGACGAATTTTTAACAATTATTTTTAAATATAATACAAGGCAGAGTACAAGTCTTGCAATTGCAAAGGTTCGTAAGTCACTGATGCAACGATTCGTTCAATGCATTCTTTAAATTCGTTTTTTTTTCTGGGTCGTTACTTGACTTTTCATAGAATTGGACATAAAATTCATGTGTAAATAACTCAACGTTTTCGTTAACTTTCGTTAAACCAGATTATTTTGGCAGGTCAAGTATCGTGTGACAGAAAATGCTCTAAAAAATAAAACATAAGGATATGTTAAAATCTACCAAATGTATTTGCTAATATTGAATGGCTATTTTACCCGAGTTTATAGTCTTATATTTAAAAAAGAAAATAGGGGAAAATAAACAAATAGAAAGTCCGAGAATCCTTACAGTTACCAATCTCGAGTGAGTGCGCTTCATATATCGAAGACATTCGACCGTGTTTAGCACGCTTTTATGATATGGCTGTTAATGATTCGGGTGTTTCCTCAAATAGTATTCCTTACGAGGATCAGTCGACGGATTTCTTGACCCCCCCCCCACCTTCACTACCAACGCCAGTGTGCCCCAAGGCTCCATATTGTCTCCTACTCTCTTTTCATTTACATTAACGTTGTGCTGGAAAGGACCAGGAATCCAATCTACAGCCTTGTAAAAGATAGTACACTTATTTCTTCATCCACTTTGAACGCTCGAACATCAGCTAATCATGCAAATATCCGCAGATTGCAGAAAGTCGTTAGACTTAACAAAGACCTGGAAGAAATTCTATCTTGGGGTGTCAGTCACCAACTAAAATTTAAAGCTACAAAAACTCAGGCAGTATTTTTTTCTAAGAAAGTTAGTGTACTGGGATATACCAATAGCTACCGATAAAATAATCTATTACAAGAAAGGCATAGTGTTTATAGATAAATAGAACAAAGGCAGGACCATTATCGATATTGCAGTGCCGTTATCACACCAACTCAACAAATTTAGGGCACAGGTCACTGAATCTGAAAGCTTGGCAGTGGATAGGGATATTTTCACGTATACCTGCATGTATTCAAAAGACGGTATTACTGCAGACTTCACAGGTGAATGAAATCTACGTGTGAGAATCTGAATTATTTCATCACAAACCACTATAAACTAAATAACTTTGTATTACGTTTCCTCGTTACTGCTTATACAGATTGTGTAATAAATAATGTACAGGTAAAATCTACTTCTATTATTACTTTTACACAATTTGTGACAATAGATATGATTAATCCTATTCAAATTTTAAGAGCTACAGATTTTAAATTTTAGTCCATTGATTCTATACCCATAGGTCAATATCTACATTAAGTCATTGCTGGGCTTAATTTGGGAGCAAATGTGTCTTGGCATGAACTGTTGCAAACATAGCGAAGAGAGCTTTTCAAAAGCTGGGAATATTATTACGAACCAGGAAAGCACATACAACAACCGTTAATTCTGTACAGGTGAGTCAACAATAGAGTAAAGTTCATTATCTCATTTGTTTCGGGAATGACGAAAAAAATGTTAAATACAATAGTTTTAGAGAATGTTAAGGTGCATAGTTTTAAATTTATTTTTGAGTATACAGGGTACTTCAAAAAAGTGTGGCCGATATAACATGTTTTTTTTAAATGGAACATCATATTTTCTAATTTATTTTTAATTCCTCGTAAAATTTTATAACTTTTTTATTGATAATGTTATATACCCAAACTACTACTAGTTTTCAGTTTTGTAAAAAATTGCCAGTAGCGCCATTATTTCTGAAGGTGGAATACTCATAATTGGTACGAGCATTATATAGAGATGAAAAGAAAAGATATATGTAAAGAAATTTGAGTTAGGATGCTACATGGTGTTCTAAAATAAATTTATACATTTCGACTATTTTAAATTGAAAAATCTCATTTTTTTTAAATGGCACACCCTGTAAATTATTATCTTATTTGATAGATTTTATAAAACCCTCCAACTTTTATTAAATATGTCATATACCTATTTCTAATAGTTTTCGATTTATTTTGAATTTTTCAATTATTACACTTGTTTTTAATACACTTACGCTATTATGAAAATATAAACAAATAGTTAATAACAATTTTAGTACAGTTTAACTATATTTTCCTTCACTTTCCTTAGCATAAAGGGCGCTTTGTCCTGCACGCATCCCGTATTCTATTTTCCATATCTACTGGTGTTGTAGGGAGATTCACATAAACACGATCTTTAATGTAGCCCCACAAAAAAAAAAAGTCTAAAGGTGTTAGGTCACATAATCGAGAGGGCCACAGAATGAATCCATCTCTACATATCCATTTTTGTGGGTAACGATCGTTTAAAAATTCTCAAACTTCCCGACGGTAATGAGCAGGAGCTCCGTCTTGTTGAAAACATTTTTGTTCCCTGTCAAAGTTATCAACTTCTTCAAGAAGCTGGGGTAATTCGTTTTGCAAAAAATTTAGATGTCTAGGCCCGTTAAGCGATTCGCGGAAAAGATATGGACCAATAATTCGAAAATTTAATATTCCACACCATTCATTAAGCGACCAGTGGTTTTGGTTTTGAACTTTTCGGACTCAAAATGGATTAACTATTGAATAATAATACATGTTATGGCTGTTAACTGCTCCGTTACTGCGAAAAGTAGCTTCATCAGAAAACATTATTTTGGATAAAAAATTTGGATCGGCCTCTATTGCTCCATTCATGGTGGTACAAAAGTTTACTCGTCGTTCAAAATCACGGTGTTGAAGTTCTCGGTGTAGTTCCATATGAAAAAGAATGATACTTGTATTTTCTCGTGGTGCGATTAGCCGCAGATTTGGATGTGTCAGACAAGTCAACTAGTTGACGGCTGCTGACCTGGGGATTATCTTCAACATGAAGTAAAATCTCCATTTGTTTTTCCTCATTGGTAGCATTCTGGTTTACTACTTTCGGTTTCGTATACTCAACGCTACCACTACCATCAAACCGTTCCATTAAGCACTGTAAAGATTTTCTAGATGGTATACGTCTATTAGGGTACTGCGCTCCGTAAAGCCTTACTTCCAAAAGAAAATTTTTTCCCGCCTCGCCCAGTATATAAACGATATCAATTAATTCATTTTTTAGGAAAATCCCACTTACTACAACAAATTAAACTATTTTTACTTGCTTATAGACATGTCAAAATTTTGGACAATGCCTACATTTTTTTTTTTTGTCTTGGCTACTATGATGTTATAGCGTAAATGTATTAAAAACAAGGGTAAAAATTGAAAAATTCGAAATAAATCGAAAACTATTAGAAATAGGTTATATAACATATTTAATAAAAGTTGGAGGGTCTTGTGAAGTCTATTAGAAAAAATAATAATATACAGGGTGTGCCACTTAAAAAATTTGAAATTTTTAATATAAAATAGTCAAAATGAAAATTTATTTTGAACACCCTGTAGCATCTAACTAAAATTTCTTTATGTATATCATTTTTTTCAACTCTATAGAACGCTCGTACCAATTATGAGTATTCCACCTTCAGAAACAATGGTGCTACTGGCAATTTTTTTACAAAACTGAGAACTAGTATTTTTTTAAAAAAATGAAATATTAGAGAAACTACTAGGTTTAGGTATATAACATTGTTAATACAAAAGATATAAAATTTTACGCAGAATTTAAAAATAAATTAAAAAAATAGGAAGTTCCATTTAAAAAAAACATATGTTATATCGGCCACACTTTTTTGAAGTACCCTGTATACCCAAAAATAATTTTAAACTGTGCACCTTAACATTCCTTTAAACTATTGTATTTAACATTTTTTCGTCATTTCCAAAAACAAATGAGATAATGAACTTTACTTTATCGTTGACTCACCCTGTACTACTAACCATCTAATACGACATTATTACTGTTGCGACGGTTATGCCTTGTTGTTTCCGGGGTTATAAATTTTTATCGTTGTTTAAAGTGTTTTATGTGTTTTAGAGCTGTAACGTAGACGTGTGTCTAAATCTTGTACATTTCGACTTGTCTTAATTTATTAAAGGATTTTCTCTTACTTGTAAGTTCTATTTTCTTTTAAGTTAGAGCAGCTTTTCGTCTTTTTTAACTGTCCGACAATAATTTTATTCTCTCTTCCATAGTTAGTTAATAGATAATGGTCCCAGGGTGGTTGCAAAGAGAATGTCTTTGGAGGGATGGAAAAAAATATTTAGGAGCTTTTAATCATTTTTATGACTGCTACATTAATAAGAAATAAATATTTATTTCTAAAGTTAACTTGGATATAGCAACTGAAAAAGGTTTTTAATTTAATTTTATTGAAATCATACTTACATACAGTTTGTCAAGTAAGAACGTGTCCTCGATAATTCATTTTTAGCAGATACGATTCTAGCGATTCAACAAAAAATCGGAACTTTGTCTACCGCGTATTTTAGAAAAAGTATCAGTCGATGCCAAACTGTCTTCGAAATCACGTAAAATCCAAAGTAAAGTCACTTGTTTACGCGGCGGTTTAAGGCAATCTTTCTTTGATCCCACCCAAAAAAAGGCATAAAATGGCACATTTCGTAGCCGCTAAATATATTAAAAAGCCGGTGTCGTTGATAAAGAAGTGGGCAAATTATTTTAACCAGACGAAAAATGTCGACGAGTTGCCAAAACGTTACTTAGTAGGCAAGTCACTCCGAAAGCCGAAAAAAGAATCGTGTCTTTGTTTTCACGGGACCCTAAATTGACGCTGCGTCAAGAAGCGGCAAAATTAAGAAAATCGGGTCTGAATGTTTCCCAAGAGTCCATTCGACAACATTCTCATGCTATCAAATTTCGAAGCACATTGAAGAAACTTTTGCTGGGCGAAAATCAAGTCGCGATACAACTCGCGCCATCTATAATATATATTAAATGAAACGTCTCTCTGTCTGTCAGTCTATCTGTCTGTCTGTCTGTTAGTGCGCTTATCACTGGAGAACCACTTATCCGATTTACGTACTTTTTTTTTTAAAACATACATATATTCTCTGGCAAGGTTATAGGCTATATTTTATTACGATAGGTAACATAACGAATGAGCAGTGACGATAATAGTAACTGGAGTCGGAAAAAAGTTTGCCGCTAGCGCGATTCTTTGCAATACACAGCCTAAACCATTAAATATGGAACAATATTAAGTAGCAGAGAATATCTATAATCTATAATAGATATAAAATGCAATGTCTCTCTGTCTGTCTGTCGGTCCATTAGTGAGTTTATCCCTCGAGAACCACTTATCCGATATACGTAATTCATACGTATGTTCTCTGATCAGGTTATAGATATATATTTTATTACATCTATGATATATATATATATATATATATATATATATATATATATATATATATATATAATGCAACGTATCTCTGTCTGTCTGTCTGTCCGTTAGTATGCTTATCACTGTAGAACCACTTATCCGACTTACGTACTTTTTTTAAAACATACATATGTTCTCTGGCCAGGTTCATCTATAACACTGGTCAACACAAGTCTTCTTTCCTTTATTTTTTTTTCTGTTATTGGGTATTTCTATGGCCCTGACTATGAAAAAAATACTGGGAGATTGCTAACAGCTTTACCTTTTGAAATATACAGTTTTATTATTTTGCGAAAAAAATACAAAAAAATAATACATTATGTTAACAAAATTTCTATTGAACACTAGCAAATTATCTTTTATAAGATTTCCTTGAATGAACGACTTTAGGTAGATCTCGTTGCAAACTCCAGCAGTAGTTTGCCATCATATGTGAGTCCCACCGCCCCTGATAACGCTCTTCCATTGTCCGAAGATCCTGATGAAATCTTTCACCCTGCTCCTCACTAAAATCACCCAGATTTTGTGGAAATCGGTCTAAATGCGAGTGCAGAAAGTGGATTTTTATGCTCATGTTGCACCCTAGCTCTTGCAAGTTCGATAGCATGCACTCAACAAGCTCGACATGGTCCTCAGATTTCTTTTTGCCTAGGAAGCTACTCATAACCAAAACAAATGAATTCCAAGCTTTGGATTCGACTTCAGTCATTGATTTGACAAAATTAGGATCTTTCACGAGTTGCCTAATCTGTAGCCCATCAAAAATACCAGCTTTCCCAATTTTTCTGAACTTAATCCTGGAAACTTGCGTGAAAGAAAATTAAAACATTCGCCACTTTTGTCAAGCGCCTTCACAAACTGTTTCATTATGCCGAGTTTAATATGAAGTGGTGGAAGTATGATACGGTCTCGGCTAACTAAAGGCACGTTTATAACATTTTTTGTATCAACTTTTAGCTCTTCCCGCACTGGCCAAACTTTTTGTGACCAATGGTGTTGTTTGTCATGACTATCCCAGAGACACATGAAACAAGGGAACTTTGTGTACCCCCCTTGTTGACCTAAAAGAAAGTTAACCATTTTCAGATCAACACAAATGACCCATTTGTGGTCTTGATACTTAATTTTTTCCATAACCTTAGAAACATTTACGTATTCTTCTTTTAAAGTCGTCGAATGTGCAATAGGTATAGATCCGTACTTGTTACCGTTCTGAAGCAAAACACACTTTAAACTTCTTTTGCTGATGTCTATGAAAAGACGCCAATCACTAGGTTGGTACTGTTTTAACCCCATCTGCTGCAAAATACCACCAACATCGTTACAAAAAACTAAATCCTTCTCTTGAGAAAAATACGGTAACAGATTTTTTTCTCGGGTACGATAAAATATAATGTTGGTTTTCGGAGCAAGCAAATTTCTTTCTTTTAAACGAGATGCTAAAATTTCAGAAGCTTCTTTTGGTAAGTTCAGATCTCTTACTAAGTCATTTAATTCTTTCTGATTAAATGGTTGAGGTTCTGTAAGGCTACATTTGTAGTCTAAATCAGAGTCTTCACTTGATGTATTTCGTTCGGGTTCACGAGATTTGGATCATCAGAAGATTTAGATGTGCTGGGTTGTACCTCTTGTGATTTTAATTGAGGTCGTTGAGCAGAAGATAAGTTAGGATATGACCACTTACTTCGATTTCCAGGGTTAATTCCGTTTATTTTCACAGCGCAGAAGTAGCAATCGTCATGATGGTTTCGAGGTTCTCGCCAAATCATGGGTGTTACGAACATTATTGCATCTCTTTTTCCACTGGACCATAACCGTAGACATACCACACATTTCTGGCATACAATATGAGGAACCCATAGCTTGTCTTGATTACACAATTTTATTTTAAAGTATTGTTGATACGCAGTTTTCACAAAGTTCGATATAGGTTTCGATATTTTGCAAATATATATTCACCACAAATATAGCAAAAACAATCGGGATTAAGCACACAACATCTTCTTGACGAAGCCATATCTAACACAACAACAAAATATATTTTAGTGTCCAATAAAAAACGAAAATCTAAGTAAAAATAGTAAATGAGGGTAGTTAGCTATAACTCAAAAACAAAAGCTGTTAGAGAAAAATTGTTGCCATATTTAAAAAAATACGCGTCAATTTGAGATAGAAGCAAAAAAAAAAAATCACAGGAAACAAGCAATTTTCTTTTTTTTGTTGACCAGTGTAATCTTATATCTATAATATATATAAAATGCAACATCTCTCTCTGTCTGTCTGTCTGCCTGTCTCTCTGCCTGTTTGTCTGTTTGTCCGTTAGTGCGCTTATCACGGAAGAACCACTTATCCGATTAACGTGCTTTTTTTTAAAACATACATATGGCCAGGTTATCTATAATATATATAAAATGCAACGTCTCTCTGCTGTCTATCTGTCTCTCTGTCGGTTAGTGCGTTACGTGCTATTTTTTTAAACACACATATGTTCTCTGGCCAAGTTATAGGATATATTTTATTGCATTAGGTGACATATAGAATAAGCAGTGACGATAATAGTGAATCAAGTCGGAAAAAAGGTTACCGTTAGCGCGTTCTCTTGCAATACACTACTTAAACCATTAAATATGGAACAATATCATGTTGCAAAGAATATAATGTATATAAAATGCATGCGTTGGGCATGATATTCGTAAAATGATGTTCGATTCCAACTTTGAAGCAAGGATGATTACAAAGGAAAAGAAGGCTTGGATATCATCTAAAGAAGTCGTGACTAAGTTTTTGGGCAATGTGAAAGACACTAACTATGAACTTATCGTAGCTAATATGATAGACAAGTTCAAAAATTTGGGTTGTCTGATGAGCCTTAAAGTCCACTTCTTGCACAACCATTTTGACTTTTTTCCTAAAAACTTAGGCAATGTGAAGAGCAGAGGGAACGGTTTCAGCAGGACATAAAAGAGATGGAGAAACGGTACCAGGGACGGTGTAATATCTACATGATGGGTGATTACTGTTGGTCACTTCATAGAGAACAACAAAATGCATCACATCGGAGAAAAAGCTATACAAGAAACTTCACAGAGAAAAGGGAAAGGAAATACAAAAAAATAAGCACCTAAAATATTCGCATTGAAGTGAACTGTGTTATCGTGTGTAAAAATTGTAACCTAATCAATTAAAAGTACGATTTAAGTTTTTGTTTTTAGTGTTCCGTACGGAACACTTATAAGATCACTTCGGTGTCTGTCTGTCTGTCTGTCTGTTTGTCTGTTTGTCTGTTTGTCTGTTTGTCTGTTTGTCTGTCTGTCTGTCTGTCTGTTGGTCACACCCGATTTTCTCCGAAACTATTTGACATAGAAAGGTGAAATTTGGTAATAATATAGGAATTGATGGCCTCATCAGAGCCATGTAGTTTTTGAGAATTAAATTTTGACTTAAGGGGTTAGTTTTGGGGGGTGAAGTCGGAAGTGAAAAAAAAATTTTTTTACTAGGTCATCGAGTGTGGTGTCAAATAAAAGCCTGTGAAAACACGAGTAAAAAAATATATATATATAATATTATACTTGCGCGCACTTTTCTTTGTATTATTTTTAAAAATTCGCGAAAAATCGCTGTCCCGGGCCTTATCTCGAAAAGTACTTATCAAAAAATTTCGAAAAAATTCTGGAATATTCTCCACGGGGTGTAGATTGAACGAAAATTATCACGAGTGCATTACCTTTAATAATTTATATGGTATATAAAAAAAACAAAAATTTCAAGGTCATCAGATTTCAGTAAAGATTGGAAAGAAACTTTGTTGAAAACTCATTTGGGGTGTGTTTTGTGAAGTCACTGATCATTTTATACGACCGTAACATAAATTTTGACTTAAGGGGTTCGTTTTGAGGGGTGAAATTGGAAGTGAAAAAAAAAATTTTTTTTACTAGGTCATCGAGTGTGGTGTCAAATTTAAGCTTGTGAAAACACGAGTAAAATACATATATATATATATATATATATATATATATATATATATATATATATATATATATATATATATATATATATATATATATATATATATATGTATATATATATATATATATATATATATATATATATATATATATATAATGTAATATTTGCGCATACTTTTCTTCGTATTACTTTTAAAAAATCGCTGTCCCCTACCTTATCTCGAAAAGTACTGATCAAAAAATTTTGAAAAAAATTTTGGAATATTCTCCACGGGGTATAGATTGAACGAAAATTATCACGATTGCATTACCTTTAATAATTCATTTGGTATATAAAAAAAAAAATTCAAGGTCACCAGTTTTCAGTAAAGATTGGAAACAAACTTTGTTGAAAACTCATTTGGGGGTGTGTTTTGTGAAGTCACTGATCATTTTATACCACCCTAACAAAATTTTTTATTTTAAAAACAATCAACGTACGGAACACTAATTGTGCAAGTTCAACTTGCACTTGACCGGTTTTTTATGTATTAAATTTTCGCTATTTTGAAATTTAATCGATGTCATATTGTGAGAGAACTGTAGGTGATACAAAAAAACTGATACCAGATACGGTTTCAGCACCCAAAAATACACAACAGTTAGATGTATTGGTTTAAAAAGTTTTTACAAATATTTTTTTTTTTTGTTGGCATGTATTTATCAAATTAAGATTAATTGTTTATTTTTTTAATTTATTAATTAGACTAACCTTTTTTTATTTTTATTTGTTTACAGTTTGAAAATTTGAGAGATGATTTGGTTAAGAGAATCACTTTCAGCGGTAACAAGAGGTGAGAAAATTTTAAAACTATGTACGGCTATGACACAACTAAATTCCAGCCAAAATAAGTGAGGTGATCAAGAGTCGGTTTATAACAGGGGCTCCAGTTCCAATTCAAATTATAAATTAAACTTCGTAGAGAGCTTTAATTCGATAAAGGGAGACATATAGGTTTATCTGCAGTTTGTGCTCGGTATGCATATTAGTTTGGTAGTTGGTGGTAAATGATTAAACGAATTTATTATTCGCCGTTTTGAGAGTCTGTCGGAAATTCTGAATTAATAGACAACTCTATAATCGCTCCTTTGTTTTTAGTAAACAAAGCTAAAAGTAGTTTAGACAGTGCTGGATTACATAGTTTATTAGCCCTGATAGCCCAGTCGTCAGGGGCAATTTTTGACGAAAAGCTCTCATTAAATGTTAACAGGCTACCTTTTGGCATACAGGTAGTTTTTCGATATAGAATACGATGAAAAAAAAAAGTTTGCTGCTCTAGAGTGTACGCTAAGCCTACAAAATCGAAGATAAAATTAAAAATTCTGTTTTTCGCAAATATCTCTAAAAATAAAAAAACCGGTCAAGTGCAAGTTGAACTTGCACAATTAGTGTTCCGTACGTAGATTGTTTTTAAAATAAAAAATTTTGTTAGGGTGGTATTAAATGATCAGTGACTTCACAAAACACACCCCAAATGAGTTTTCAACAAAGTTTTTTTCCAATCTTTACTGAAAACTGGTGACCTAGAAATTTTTTTTTTTTTTTTTTTTTTTTAATACCAAATAAATTATTGAAGGTAATGCACTCGTGATAATTTTCGTTCAATCTATACCCCGTGGAGAATATTTCAGAATTTTTTTCAAAATTTTTTGATCAGTACTTTTCGAGATAAGGTAGGGGACAGCGATTTTTTTAAAAGTAATACGAAGAAAAGTGTGCGCAAGTATTACATTATATATATATATATATATATATATATATATATATATATATATATATATATATATATATATATTTTACTCGTGTTTTTACAAGCTTTCATTTGACACCACACTCGATGACCTAGTAAAAAAAAATTTTTTTCACTTCCGATTTCACCCCTCAAAACGAACCCCTTAATTCAAAATTTATGTTACGGTGGTATAAAATGATCAGTGACTTCACAAAACACACCCTAAATGAGTTTTCAACAAAGTTTGTTTCCAATCTTTACTGAAATCTGATGACCTTGAAAATTTTTGTTTTTTTTATGTACCATATAAATTATTAAAGGTAATGCACTCGTGATAATTTTCGTTCAATCTACACCCCGTGGAGAATATTCCAGAATTTTTTCGAAATTTTTTGATAAATACTTTTCGAGATAAGGCCCGGGACAGCGATTTTTTTTCGCGAATTTTTAAAAATAATACAAAGAAAAGTGCGCGCAAATATAATATTATATATATATTTTTTACTCGTGTTTTCACAAGCTTTCATTTGACACCATACTCGATGACCTAGTAAAAAAAATTTTTTTTCACTTCCGACTACACCCCCCAAAACTAACCCCTTAAGTCAAAATTTAATTCTCAAAACTACATGGCTCTGATGAGGCCATAAATTCCTATATTATTACCAAATTTCATCTTTCTATGTCAAAAAGTTTCGGAGAAAATCGGGTGTGACAGACAGACAGACACCGAAGGTCAAAATAATTCTATAAAAACTAATACTAACAAAAAAAGAACGATTTCAAAGACTATACAGAGAAAACGATTTAAAACCGTATATTTTTACAGTCGAATCTGATTATGAAAATATAGGGAAATTTTCTGATGTAAAAATTGCCAAAGAAATTTTTGACTTAAATTTAAATTACATTTATAAATCTAAAAGTAAAGGTAGAAATAAAATAGCTATTGAATTTATTGACTACAGTGCAGCTAATGAGTTTGTAAATGAACCTAGACTAATAGAGAAAGGTTTAAGATTAACAATCCCGCGAAAACTACACATCTTGCAAAGGTGTAGTACGTCAAATAGATTCAGACCTTGATTTAGACTCTCTAAAAAAGGGTTTTGCAGACAATAATAAAATTATAGATGTTATTAGACTAAACAGAAAAGTAATTAATAAAGAATATGATGCTTCCATATCAGATAGTAGAAAATATCTATATATTCCAACTAGCTCTGTACTTCTTGAATTTGATGGCACAACAATGCCACGAGAGGTGACTTTTTATGAGTTGCCTAGACAAGTAATCCCGTATATTCCCCCAGTAACTCAATGCTACTCCTATTTACTATTTGGTCACACAAAAAACAATTGTAAGGCTAAAAAGAAATGTTTTGAATGTGGTGAGATAACTCATGAAACCTATACGGATGAAAATGACATGATACAAACAAAATGCGAAAAAAAATGCTATCATTGTAAAAGTACGGATCACATAAGTATTTCAAAAAAATGTCCAGAATTTGACAGACAAAAAAATATAAAAAGACTTATGGTATATGAAAATATATCTTATTATGATGCCCAAAAGCTATGCAATAAAACTTATACTTCTAAAGATGAAAAAAAACCAATACACATACATACCAAGCGAATATCCAATGCTCCCAAATAAATCGAATAAAGAAAATGAAACAATTAACATTACCCAAAGACGTTTAATATCACAAAATAACAGCAATAAACGAACATATCAACATGCACTAGAAAACCCACCAAAAAAACGAATTACAGACAAAGGCTACAACAAAACAGAACATAACGAACAATTATACTACCCCAATGGCAGAACACAAAATGAAATCCGAACAACAGACTACACAAATTCTAATCAAACTCATTATTACAAAACACCATATCAAAATACTCAACCAACAACCTCAAAAATTAAAGATATTATGAATCAGCCTTATAGTGCAGTGAATAGATTTAATTTAAGTAACTATCAATATACAATGCCCTTTCTATTAGAATATATTAAAAGATGCCCTGATAACTTCAGAGAAACATTAATACAAACAGTGTTAATAGAGTCCAACGAAATGGAGGACTCTGTCCTATAAATACAACCTTAAATTTAGATTTATATCAATATTTCATTGAAAAAGGTTAAACATCACCTATCAATATGACAACAATACTTACAAAAATTACTCCAAACTTGTTATTGATGCCTAACAAATTTCTAAATCATAATAGGATTAAACTGTAACAACAAAAAACATCAACATGTCAACAATTTAAAAGTTCAAATAAACAAAGATAAAATCATAAATGTCTCCTTTCAGTCAACCATCCAAACCAAAATCCATCCAACAACTTGTGTATGTCTTTGTGTTGTGTTATTCCCACTAACAGTACATCTCGAGGAAAACAGTACTAAAAGTATATGTAACTAATAGTGCTTGGGGTATGGCTTCGAACCAGACAACACCCCGAGCATAATCAAATGGGCTGGCAAATTTCCCCAAGGAAGCAGAAGCCAATTTAAGAAAGAAGAAGAAGAAGACACCGAAGTGATCTTATAAGTGTTCCGGACGGAACACTAAAAAGATATCGAAAAATTAATAGCACCGCGTGACAGATTGGGAAATTTCTTGCAAAAAAAAAATAGTATAGTTTTTTTTTAGTTTTACCGTAATTTAAAATAAAATAGCTTGTTTAATCCCTTCAGTTGTAGTGGGAATCTTGCGTCCAACCTCATTTATGATTAAGTTAACGTTTCTGTATACCGTTAAATAGTTTGAAATTGGCTATTAAGGAGTGTCTTAAGGTGCTGATTGAGAATCCGATGACAGATTTGAAAAATTCAAGTGGCGGATAGAATATGACGACGAGGGAGTACGTAATTCATTGAATTTTTTCGAGTAATTTAGAATTTTTCTGTTTTCAATAGGTATTTTCTTTGTATCCGGATGTTTAAATGAAATATAAACACTTTATACTTAAAGCCTAGACTTTTATCTCGTACTTCCTACCTTTAAACATTTTTTTTTTATTTTAAGTTTAAGTTGTCTGATTAATAATAAGCAAAATATTATCAAGAACACTTTCTTAAGAGCAAAATTACAAAAAAAAGTTTTTTTAAGTTTGTAATAATTTTTTAATATCAAGTATACTTTCAACTGTAACTAAAAAAAAATTGCCCGACTGTTTTGGATCATTTCGTACTGCTTTGAATGTAAAATTGCGGGCGGCTCACTACAACAGGCAAATTTTCATATTTTAAAAATCAATTTTTAACTAACACAGACAATGTGGGTATTTTTAATTATTCTTATACTAAAACTTAAGGTATAGTAATGATATATGCACAAGGATTTTTTTTTCAATACTACATATATTTTATTAAATATTTGTAATTTACTGTAGGCCCGTTAAAATCGTGCAAAGAAGAATTTCACTCTGAAAACAAGTAATATCGATTAACCTTCCAGCGGTGCATTTAGAGTTTCAAATTAACCTGTTTGGCGCGCTACACTATCGGGATTTTTAATAAATTCTCACACTAATAAAAAAAAAATCTGGAAAAAAGATCTATATACTATTTTTTTGTAAAATTTTTAGCCCTTTCATGTAGTGCTATTAGTTTTTCGATATCTTTTTTTGTTTTTCAACTGATTACCGAAAAACAGAATTTTTTATTTTATTTTGGATTCTGTGGGCTTACCGTCCATTAAACTTTAGTAAACTTTTTTTCATCGTATTCTACGTCCAAAAAACTACTTGTCTGCCAAAATGCAGCCTGTTAACATTTATTGAGAGCCCAAAACTCCTGGCGACTGGGCTATTACAAGTACAAGAAGGTTTAAGTTATCTACGTAGCTACGAAGAAAATCTCGCAGTGTTTAAAAAAATACATCTTTTTCTACATAATGACTCTCTACACTATTGCATTTAGTGCAGCATTTGTCTACTTATTTCCTTACATCAAAAAAAAATTTAGTTGCACCTTAAGATACGATACCACACAGGACTTCAACCAATAGTTTTCGGCCTCTTTCATTTTTGCTCCGATGTTTGAACAAAAAGGATGTATACTTCCATGAATCTACAGTTTTCAGTAATAGTTTGAACTCTGCGAGTCCCTCCTACAACTGTCGTGCAGCAGAAAAGTTTTAGTTCTCCGCAAATTCGGGCAACTTTCCTTTTCTAATGATTAGCTTCAGGTTTTGGATCGTCTTTACATAAATCTCTTCAATATTTCTGAACCATTTTTCCATATAGTCAATCAGCAAAATCCCTTCGCAGTGCCAAACTAGGGTCACCTCCCACATTCCAGAAGGTCACTTCTTTGAAAATGGAGGACTCTTATGAATTAATTGCATCGACTCGTGTTCTGTGGGAGTAACTCAATAGAATACCAAAGACTCAGTGACAATTCGCAATAATCATTAATCTTTAAAGCCGTAAAATGTTCTTGAGAAATTTATTTTTTCACGAATTTCTGTCCTAGTGTAAAGAGTTTAAGAATTAATCGTGCAAGAACTTTTTATTTCTAAATTTTCATGCACAATCTTAAAAACTGTGTTATCGAATATTCTAGCTTTTTAGCAAGCACTAGGATCTTTATTCGTCAATCTGGTAAAAGTAAATTCTCAACAAGCTTGGTGGTTTCGGCAGTTCTTGCCTCAACCTCAACCATCTGACTTGAGCTTGGGTCCCGTTGAAAATGGTTAGACAAAATTTTTGCTTGAAAATAAGATAGACTATCCTTGCCGTAAACCTAGGATATTTTTTTATCAATCTGTTTTACTCCATTTCCCTATTTCAAGAAAAAATTGGTACTTAGAACAGCGACAGGGCTGACGAAAACGTGGCAGATGATCCTAATGCATTATTAAAATTAATGAAGGAACTGTTAAACATCAATTAGGCACTCGAACAATTTCGAAAGAAGATCTAGCAAAATCAGCTTTTACACAAAATTTACGATCCATACTTTAAATGAACAGTTATTAAGGGAGCAATATACCAGGGAAATACGACGAATCTCTAAGATAAATTAGAATCAGCTAAAATCAATTGCTACCGATGACGAAATATTGTGTTTTAAATATGATCTGAAAATAAAGCGTCAAAGTGCAAATTGGAAATAAAATAACCATCGCAAGCCAAAAGTTCTATCAATTGAAGTCATTATCGATTGTACTGCACTGACTTAGCCGTTACTTGATGGAGATCCATATTAACAAGGAATAAAAATTTAAACAACTGTTTAAGATTACCACTTATATTTATTATATTATTGCTGACAATTGTTTCGACACACTGTGTCTTCTTCTGGAGCGCGATTTAAATTAACTAATTTTACAGAATATATAGTTTACCTAATTAAAAGTACTAAACTCGTGAATAATATTTACCTTAATACCTAGAACAAGTCCGATAAAGGAGACCCTTCCCCATCTAATTGATCGTTTAGTAATACCATAAACCTGAGGATTTTTTCTGGTTAATTTATACCTGTTCGAAACAATGCAGTAATTATGCAAATTATGGAAAATTTTGAAATCTTCATCGAACGTATGATTTTCATCTGTTAGATGTTTAGCGTAATAAGATTTGTTATTTTTCATTCTATAGTTTTGTTTATGTTCCTTTATTCTGGTATAAAAAGATCTGCCTGTTTGTCCTATATAGGTTTTATTGCAAGTGCCACAGCATAATTCGTAAACCGCCGTTTTATTTTATTTTTAGTGTTCCGTACTTATAAGATCACTTCGGTGTCTGTCTGTCTGTCACACCCGATTTTCTCCGAAACTATTTGTCATAGAAAGTTGAAATTTGGTAATAATATAGGAATTGATGGCCTCATCAAAGCCGTGTAGTTTTGAAAGGGAAATTTTGACTTAAGATATTAGTTTTAGGTGGTGAAATCGGATGTGAAAAAAAAATTTTTTTAGTAGGTCATCGAGTGTGGTGTCAAATGAAAGCTTGTGAAAACACGAGTAAAAAATATATATATAATGTAATATTTGCGCACATTTTTCTTTCTATTATTTTTAAAAAATCGCGAAAAATCACTGTCCCCCACCTTATCTCGAAAAGTACTGATCAAAAAATTTTGAAAAAATTCTGGAATATTCTCCAGAGGATGTAGATTGAAGAAAATTATCATGAGTGCATTACCTTTAATAATTTATCTGGTATATAAAAAAAAAACAAAAATTTCAAGGTCATCAATTTTCAGTAAAAATTGGAAACAAACTTTGCTGAAAACTCATTTTGGGTGTGTTTTGTGAAGCCACTGATCATTTTATACCACCGTAAGACCATTTTTTATTTTAAAAGCAATCAACGTACGGAACACTAATTGTGCAAGTTCAACTTGCACTTGACCGGTTTTTTTGTTTTACTTTCATTATTTTTAATATGTCGAGCTAATGTGTTATTTGTACGGAAAGCGAACATCGTTTTCCGTGTTGAAAAAAATATCCCTTTACTATTTAGGAACAAAAGGTTGTAAAATGCAGTCTAATGTCCCATGACAGTTAGAGAAGTCAATTCTGTGGATAGATTAACTGAGTGAATATGGGGGAATGTGAGTGGATGAGTGAGGTAGTGAGTGAATGAGCGAGCGAGTAAGTAAGTGAGTGAGTAAGTGAGTGACTGAGTTAGCGAGAATTTTGTTCAATATTAATAAAAATTAAAAACAATTTTTTAATTTAGGGTTGCACAAATTTATTTTAAACAGCATTTGGCTACGTGGCTTAGTTAAAGGTGATGTACCTAATATTTTTAAGTTTTTATAATAAACGTAGATTCAAAACATATAAAGATGTCCGAAATAATAGTTTGATTCCATAATTTTAATGATTTTTATTTAATAAAATGACATTTTATTTACCAAAATGGATTTTTGGCAACTTTAAGTGTATTTTCTGAAAAAAATCTCACGGTGGATGTATTTTTTCATGATTTTTTTTGGATTCAGCTTAAAAAAATACTTAAGAAAATACGTGTCTCATTTAAAAGGCAGATAATTTTTTTATATACCTGTGTAATTGATCAGTTTTTAGCTGGAATATAAGAAGAAAAATTCACCGTATCCACTTAATTTAGTGACTTTTCGCCATTCTCAAATATTAAAATAAAGTTAATAGCATAGTTTTTTAAGAAAAAAAGACCAAGGCGTGTTTTCCAGGCAATTACACACAAATAAACTAGAATATTCATTTGAATCACCATTAAATCGTTATCGAATATGGAATTGAATATCATATACTGATTATTCGTTAAATTCTCGAGAATTAAATGGTATAAAATAAAATTTGAAAATGCTTTAAAGCAAGGACGAAATGTCAGCATATATTTTAATATGAGAACTTAAACCTAAGAAACACCTGAGCACTACATATAGTAATCTAATTTGAAACGTTGAAAGAGAAGTTGAAAAAAAAAATCGTTTGACTTGTTTGAAGAATGAAAATATCATATCGAAATCAGTGTATATCAAGAGAAACGGTGAAAAACTGGTTATAAATAGCGTTTCGTTATAAATAATGAGAAAATCTCGCCTATGAGGATTTAGAAATAGATGTACTGAGAACAACTGAAAAACAATTTTTCATCATCTTTTGTTGTGATCGGTTATAACGTTGCGCGTTAACGTCAAAAATTTTGGCCATTATAGATTATTGGAAAATTACACACACTTCGCTAGTCACGTGCCCTTTATGCGTAGAACACCTTAATATTGTTGTGATTTTTTTCTGCGCTAAACGTGTAACCCACATAACTCACGCGGGACATAGCATTTATCAGATGACAGTGCATATAAAACGCTCTCGTTGCAGTTACCTACTAGTAGTATTAGTACTAGTATGGGTGGGGAGGTTTATAACCAAGCAAACAAACCTTTTTACCTTGTATTAATGATGGATAAAATCAGCCATGCGGGATATACATTTTTACGTAAGATCCAATCCACATAATCGGCCGTTGATCCTGTCTCAACACGCCATTTTTAAGGTCTTGTTATTTTTACTTCTCACCAGTTACGAACATTAGGATGCCACTCTTAAACCTTAATCTTTCAAGAGCGCTATCTATTTCAACCGGTTCCGGTTGTTGCTTCTAAACATATTGCCTACCGACAATGGCGTGAAAATCCTAACACCGTAAATCGTAACATCTTTGTTCGTGCCCGGAACAGATGCAAGGGAATTATCGACGAAACCAAGGAGGCACACAATCAACGAATTAGAAACAAACTTCTCGCTTGTCCCAACAATTCCAGGTCCTTTTGGGCGGTCGCTAAGGCAGTTAGTCAAAATTTTACCAAATCCACCATACCACCACTCACACGGCCAGATAATTCCATTGCAACCACACCTGTTGAGAGAGCGAACTTGTTGGCTGAACTCTTTGCTTCACATTCTACTGTCGATTTCCAAGGAAAAACACCACCTACTATTCCCATATTGCAGTCAAGGATGCTCGATGTCAGTTGCAGTAACGTTGCTGAACCCGACATAGTTAAGTCGGGGCACTCCATTCCCCTAGCATCGTCGCTCAATTTGTTGGGCGTTAGTTTGGGAGCAAATATGTCCTGGCATGAACATGTTGCAGGCATAGCAAGGAGAGCGTCTCAAAAGTTGGGAATATTATTTAGAGCCAGAAAGCTTTACACCCCACAACAACTGTTAATTCTTTACAAAGCCCAAATTCGACCAACTATGGAATACTGCTCCCACGTTTGGGGCTCCGCTCCCAAACATACACTGCATTTGTTGGATTCTATTCAGAGAAGAGCGATCCATCTGATTGGGGACCCGGAATTGACCGGCGGCCTTGATTCGCTGGAATATCGAAGAACGGTTGGCGACTTGAGTCTGTTCTACAAGTATTTTCATGGAAAGTGTTCGAAGGATGTAGCCCGCTTAATTCCTCCCAAAGCGGTGCATGTTAGAAATACACGTCGCGCTGGTGCTTCACATCCGTATGAGGTTCAGCTTGTTACTCCGCGTACAACGCTTTTCAAGCAATCTTTTATATGGAGAATGTCATCCCTTTGGAATAATTTGCCCAGTGCTGTGTTTCCCACCGAGTACAATTTACAGCGATTCAAGAACAACGTGAATCGCTTTTTTTCGCACTCATGCTGCTCTTGGAGAGCTTTAGGGACTTCCCTGCAGCACGTGTGCTAGACCCATAAAAAAAAAAAAAAAAAAAAAAAGCGGTCGTCAATCCGCGCAACCCATGTGAGGTCGTAATGCTTTCATAGTCTGTCCATCTTTAATGGTCCGAGCAGTCCCCAATCTATTGATTTGACGTTTCGTGGTACCATGGCAAATGGTTCTGTCGAATCTAGTAACTTCCGTTCCTTGCTTTCTTTTATCATGTTTCACAGCTTTATGTATCAAGTTTCACGAGATTCATTTTTATACATCGGAATCCATGGCCGCAAATAACTCAAAAAGAAATAATCTATTATTTCCCTTCAAAAAACTACTTTTGTCTGATAAATCTCCAAAATATAATAATTAATAAAGCTTATAATTATAATATATATATAAAAAAAAACTGGCAAAAAATAGAGAAGTTCATCTAGCCTTCATAGACATAAGAAAAGCCTATGACTCAGTACCAAGAAAAAGATTATGGAACGCAATGAAAGAAATAGGCATTGACAAAGAACTAATATACGCAGTAAATGCTCTCTACGAAAACAACACAGTGAACATAAAAATACTACATAAAATGGGGAAGAGACTCCAAACATCAAAAGGCCTATTACAAGGATGCTCTACATCCCCAACATTATTCAAAATATACCTCGAACAAACATTAAAAAAATGGAAGCAAAAATGTAGTCCCAATACGAGAAGATTACTTATATACTCTAAGTTTCGCAGACGACCAAATAATCATAGCGCAAGATGAGGAAGACCTCAGTTATATGGTAAGAAAACTGAAAGAAGAATACACTAAAACAGGATTAGCAATAAACTTTGATAAAACGGAATATCTAACAACAAAGGAGGGAAACGTGGAGAATCGAGAAGTCGATAACGAAACAATAATCAAAGGAACCGATAGATTTAAATATTTAGGAACCATCATTTCAAAAAACGCAACATCAAAAGAAGAGATTAAAGCTAGATTAGGACAAACGCGAACATGCATAAGACAATGAAATTCGATCCTGTGGGACAAGCACATTACAAAGAGGAACAAAACACGCATATACAAATCAATAATACAAAGCATAATGACATACGGGTCAGAAACATGGACGATCAACAAAAGAAATAAATCTAAAATTCACGCGGTAGAGATGGAGTATTGGAGAAGATGTTGTAGAGTGACACGAATGGAGAGAATAACAAATGAAGAAATAAGAAGCAGAATGAACATCAAAGAGAACGCAATAAACACCATTAAAGAAAAACGATTAAAATGGTATGGACACATAAGACGGAGCGAAGATAATAGGTGGATAAAGAAAATAACGGAGTGGAGCCCTATAGGGAGAAGAAAAAGAGGAAGACCCAGACGATCATGGAGAGACGATGTGGACGAGGCTATGGAGCACAGGGTCTAACAGATGGAGACTGGGGCGATAGAAACGGATAGAATCAAAGGCCGAGAGAGAAGGAAGACAGCGTCAGCTGTAGAAAATCCTTGATATATATATATATATATATATATATATATATATATATATATATATATATATATATATATATATATATATAATTATAAGACACCGCATATAGCAATAATACAATTTTTAAGACTTTTATATAAACCACGTCTTTATTTAGTGAGTACTAACGCTAGACAAAAATATAAATAATTCTCCTACTTCAGCAGAATTCAGTATAAAATTAAAATCAGTTCTCTTAATTAGTAACTTGCAGCACAAAGCAATGAGGAAACCAGCTATATATATACCAGAGAAGTCCTTTTGGAAAACCCACTTGTTATCTGCCCAGCAGTTTTTCTGCCTTCAACGACGACACTCAATCCTCGAAACCAACTTTTATCGTCAGCCTTTCATGGTTCGAGCAGCCTCCCACCCGCAACTGCCTTTTTACAGCGTCTGGGCTTTCGAGAGTTTGCCGATGTCTTCTGACTAGCAGAAAGACATAGATTATAGTCTAATTAAATACATTTTTAAAATAAAGGTGTATAGACTAGCCAGGCTTCTAATCCGAGACCCTGAACTCAGTAAGCAGGAACTATAGCCTAGAACCAAAGCGGTCATACTGATTGTCATCTAAGTTAATAACCTTGCCTCTATCTGTGTTATCTCATATCAACATAAATGATCACTATGACATAACTATAGATCGCTTTAAGGAAAAGCATTAAATTAAAGGGATAACAATATTCATTCCCTTTAGTCAAATAATATAAAGGAATATTTTAAATTAAAGTTTCACAACTGTACGTTTCGAATAATTTATAGCAAGGAGTGGAAGGCGACGAACAGTCTTCGTCGGCTTATACACTTAAGTTTACGCTTTGGCAAACTACATAAACTTAGATTAATGCTTAATTTACTGAAACTCTATAATTACCAGATAACAAATTACGAAGTAGTATTCACGTATTTCAAAAGTTATATTAAAAACCTAAAACATCTAACAAACAATATAAAATAAAATCTGCCTCATTCATGAAAAAAGTTTGACTTTGGTCTAATTTGTAACGAGACGTTCAAATTGGTAATAGCCTAGAGCAGGGGTCGGCAACCTATGGCACGCGTGCCATCTCTGGCACGCCAAGCAATTTTGAATGGCACGCGTACCTATTCAAAGTTTACACATTAATTCTGTAATCTGTGACATGTTTCGAAATTAAGTAAATAATCGAAGACAGTATTACTTTAACGATACAAACAAAAACGATATATGATATAGGTCACTAGGTATTATTCCCAAAAACTACAAAATATATATTTTGTAATTTATAATTTTACTAAATGCATTGGTTTGGCTTTAATTTCGACAAGTATTAAAGACGACAAGCCTCAAAATATAAGCCTAGGCAAAAACACAAATAAACGTCCTCAATTCAGATCAAAAGAGCCGCTATAAGGCGGATGAAAATTTTTGTTCTAAGAAATTTAATAAACGTAATTATTGGAATTTTCTGGAAACATTATTTTTCTATATATAGCAAGCCGTTACACGTTTGGATCATTTAGTATAGAAGTAACATCCGTTCCAGTCAATAGTCGTCGAAAAGTTTAAAAATTAAAATTACGTTGCGTTATGGCCGCGAAGAAACAAAAGGTAGACGTTCGATCATTTCAAACTTCATGGACAACAGATTACGGTTTTGTACAGCAAAACGATCGGGCCATTTGTGTCCTATGTCGGGAAAGCGTAGTTTTCCGGACACCTAGTGTTCAACGACATTTCCAGATAAAACAGTGAACTCAACTTAAAGTTACAAGGTTCAGGCAAAACAGTTCTGGATTTATACGAATCCTGGAAATCATTCAAAGTAAAAATAGATTTATTTATCAGCGATATTACTACAAACACATATAAATATTTTCCAAATTTAAAAACTTATATATCCAGTGTCGACGATGGTGCACTAATAGATGAAATTCTTAAATATATGACTAATTTAAAAGAGGAGTTTATCGAGAGGGGTCAGGATTTTGATAAACATGGTTATATGTTCGCTTTTTTAATCAAACCAGATTTAATGGATTTTTCCAGCAGTTGCTTTGACATATCTCTTTTCTCATGGTTGGACATTAATGATTTTGATCTTCAATACATTGAATTTAAAAGCTCCGAGTTATGAAACACGAAATTTGTAGAATTAAGAAGGGTATTAGATGGTGACTGCCAGAACCATTCAAACGAGATACTCAATTGTTGGATCAGTTTACCAGAAAAATTTATTTGTCTTAAGAAAGTACCGTTTGCCGTGCTTACAGCTTTCGGATCATCCTATATCTGTGAATAACTTTTTTTGCATATGAGAGTGATTTTAAACCCGTACCGAAGCAGGCTGACAACAGACAACTCGGAAGCATGTGTGACACTGAAAATAACCAGACATGAATCGGATATAAGAAAACTCTCTAAAGAACTTCAAGCACAGCGTTCACACTAGGTCCTAGGACTAGTATAATAAAATTATTTGTTAAATGTTAAAATTTTTTTGTAATTAAACCTTCTGAAAGCAATATTTTAATTTAATTTAATTTTTATTAATTTTAGTTGTAGTAAGTACCTATGTCGACACGCAAAATGTTGTATGGATGAAAACTGGCACCCCTTAGTTAAAAGGTTGCCGACCCCTGGCCTAGAACCAAAGCGGTTATACTGATTGTCATCTAAGTTAATAACCTTGTCTCTATCTGTGTTATCTCATATCAACATAAATGATCACTATGACATAACTATAGATCGCTTTAAGGAGAAGCATTAAATTAAAGGGATAACAATATTCATTCCCTTTAGTCAAATAATATAAACGAATATTTTAAATTAAAGTTTCACAACTGTACGTTTCGAATAATTTATAGCAAGGAGTGGAAGGCGACGAACAGTCTTCGTCGGCTTATACACTTAAGTTTACGCTTTGGCAAACTACATAAACTAATATTAATGCTTAATTTACTGAAACTCTACAGATAACAAATTACGAAGTAGTATTCGCGTAATTTCAAAAATTAAAGTTATATTAAAAACCTAAAACATCTAAAACAATATAAAATAAAATCTGCCTCATTCATGAAAAAAGTTTGACTTTGGTATAATTTGTAACGGGACGTTCAAATTGACAGTAGCCTAGAGCAAACTAAAAGGCAAGACCCGAAAATTCATTTTGTAACAAAAATTCTAAAAACTACACGAATGTTTTTTAAAATGTTTATCTAGCTATAAATAAAAACGTTTGCGATACCTAAGGTCTTTTTTCAGATGTTTAGGTAAAAAGGAGTCTTTTTTTTTTCTTCATGTGAAATGTCTTCGTAGAACGTTGGCTGCCATCAAGACAATCTGGTCCCTACTAAATGCTCCTCAAAACAATGTTTTTGTATTGACGCCGTACCTGTCATGCAAGTTTTGCAGCCATGATGTTCTTCGGTGGCCCGCAGTATGTTTTTCCTCTATCTTGCCTTGCATGATATTCTGCAACAATTGGTATTTATTATGCCTCATAAGATGCCCAAAAAACTTAAATTTTCTAATTTTTAAAGTGTCAAGGATCTCTGTACCTTTTTGGAGCTTTTCCATTACTTGGGCATTACGAATCTTGTCCATTCACGATATTTTAAGCATTCTTCTGTATCATCACATTTCACAGCTTTTCATTTCTCTTTTATTGACCATCCAAGCCTCCATGCCGCTTAATAAGGTAGAAAATACATACCAGTGAAGCAATCGTACTTGTAGGGACAGGGTAAGGTTTCTACTACATAGTACTTTACTCATCTTTCTGAAGCAACAACCGGCTTGTTCCGTTCTTGCTCTAACTTCGTTCTTGTTGTTCCATTCGCTGTTTAGTTGGAACCCCAAGTATCTGTAGTTCTTTACTATCTAAACAGATGTTCCCTATTTTCAAATTTGTCGAGACAACAGACTGTTTGCTGATTTATAATGTTGATATCTGCTTCTAGACACGATTTAGTTACGCTGTTCTATAAGGCCTGCAAATCATTTGAATTTGTAACTAAGAGACTCATGTCAGTAAAACTTCGATACGCGAGCTTTTCAGAAAAATGGAGATTTTTTTTTGGATTAGGAATAAGATGGCCTAATTTTGAAAGATTTACGAGAAAAAATCGGGGGGAGGCCGTTTTTGCTAACTGAACTAACCGCAACTAACCTGAACTAAATAATCAGTACTTTAAATAATGCAAAAAAAATGTCCTACCTTAATGTGAAAAATGATGTACGTGCTATATTAGTGACTGGAAACCAAGTTAGTTGAGGTTAGTTGACGTTAGTTTAAGTTAGCAGATTTTTTCTCGTAAAAAAGCCCGCGTACCGATGTTTTACCGCTATCTCATGTTATTTATTATCTCACCATTAACAGTAATGCCCTCTTTCCTGCCAAATAAAGCTATTTTGAAAATGCTCTCTGAGAAAACATTAAACAGGATTGGAGACAGAACACACCTCTGTTTTATTCCACACTTTATCGCAATTTGCTACGACTTCTCGTCATCAAGTCTCTCTGTTGCTGAGCGAATATCTTTAACAAAAAAAAGTCACAGTGCGGTAAATTAGCGTGGTCCTGCTTTGTGAGAGGATCCCAATAAAAACCGAACTCTCCTCATTTGTAACAAATAACCCTTATTATTTTAGGAAGCTAACAATATATGTTTCCTTGTCAGTTTCTATTGCAATGCAAGGAGTTTAGATATTCATAATGCGGACACTTTTTCTATCCCTACATCTTCGTGGACAATTTTGAAAACTGTGTGGGATATTCCAGGTTCTTTAACAAGTACTGGGATCATCATTCGTCGATCCAGCAGCAAATCCCCAATAACCTCATGTTTTTCTCAGTTCTTGCTTCGATTTGTCTTTCTGATTTGAGGTCATCCTGAAGTAAGTTACGGTCTCATTGAAATTATTTAGACCAAAATTTTACTTAAAAGCAAGACGTGCGATCATTGCAATATACTTGGGATATTCTTTCACAATAACTTTTAGTCCATTTCCCTATTCAATTAAGTACTTTCACTTATTTTTTGGAAGAAAAAAAATCGTGAAAACTGCAAAATACAACAGACTGCACAGAATTTCGGCAAGGTATTGGAACATTAAAGTAATTTGACCATCAAACTAAACAAGAAGCATTTCTTTGTTGGAAAAAACATTGACGGTACGTCCCATCAAGTGTTGATGTTAAGTCGCAGCTGAGTATACAGTTAATACCTTTTTTATACATCTTTCATATTCCTTGGTTCTAAGAGATACTGTTCTTCCATTCTCTCACTCATACACCTTACCATACGAACAGGAAATTTTATAAATGGACTTCTATAAGCAGCTTTAAATAGGAGCAGACATAAACTGCATCGCGGCGATAAATTCCCACATGAAAGTCTTCGAAAGAAGCTAACAGACTTTTTTTAAAGTGATGATACTTTTGTAACCAAGATTGGGGAGCACAAAAACCCCCAAAGGCTGCAGTGAAAAAACAGGCACAATCGCCCACCTTGCCTCCCTCCAACCAACCAGCACCTTTACGCCCTTTCTCAATAAATAAATAAATAACATAATAAGATTAACTGAGATATCCAAATGTCCATTATCAGCATTTCGATTAAACATAAGTTTCCATGATGCATCATCAAAACTTGAAATTAAATAACCTACCGATCGTAAATAATTTATTCTTGGCCATTAATGAGCTACTTATTGCTCTTAATAAGTAAATTAGTCAGGAGTAAGATTTTAAAAAATAAATAAATTTTAAAAAATGAAACCATACTACAGAAATTGCTTAATAAAGGCTGAAAGGAAGTCTTTGAAAGTCTATTAGACTGCACTTAAAATATTACAAACTTAGTTTAGACTCCGTCGCGAACTTGGCAGCGATAGATCTTATCTTAAAATTTATAATTTACAAGCATGAGTTGATTTCGTCTTACCAAATGAAATCTTAACCAAACTAAACAAGAAGCCATTCTTTGTTGGAACAAACATTGACGGTACGTCCCATCGAATGCTGACCTTAAGCTACAGCTGAGTATACAGTTAATACCTTTTTTATACATCTTTCATATTCCTTGATCCTATTAGATACTGTTCTATAAGTATCATTCTTCTGGATTTTGGTCTCGATTAAATAAGTGATACTGACGTGTCGCCAATCAGCTTCAGAGCTCTGAAGAAGCCGGTAGGGTGATCAGCGACACGTCAGTATCACTTATTCTATCGACACAGAAGAAGTCCAAATAACCTGTGTAAGTCTCCTATTTAAAAAGAAAATCGATTGTAAAGGAATTATGGTTTCGATAATCACTAGCACTCCCAACATTCCTCAAACGTGTTGAAAATTGTTTGAGTGGTAAGTAAGTTAAAAAGGCGGCGCTCAAACCTTACAAAAAATCCACTCAAAATGGTTTTAAATCACTGAGACCTATACTTCCCGGTTGGCTTACGCGACAAATTTAAGTATTTGCTAAATATATTTTTATTGATCAAAAATTTCCTTTTAAGAAGAAATAAACGTATGATTAGTACCTTTACTGCCACTGTGGCAGAGCTCATACAAAGAGCACTGAACAATGTACAGGGTGAGTCAACGATAGAGTAAAGTTCATTATCTCATTTGTTTCGGGAATGACGAAAAAATATTAAATACAATAGTTTTAGGGAATGATAAGGTGCACAGTTTTAAATTATTTTTGAGTATACAGGGTACTTCAAAAAAGTGTGGCCGATATAACATATGTCTTTTTAAATGGAACATCCTATTTTCTAATTTATTTTTAAATTCTGCGTAAAATTTTATAACTTTTGAGTTATATACCTAAACCTAATAGTTTTTTTAATATTTAAATTTTTTTTTAAATACTAGTTTTCAGTTTTGTAAAAAATTGCCAGTAGCGCCATTGTTTCTGAAGGTGGAATACTCATAACACAGTCCCACAAAAAAAAAGTGGGATATACATTTGATGCGATATATCAGATCCGTAGTATTTTTGCCCGCTGATCACGAATCTGACGTCAGAATATCGCCATCATATCTCAATTTTTTTCTAACCTCAAAAAATAGGTAAAAATTAGTAAAAATTAAGAAAAATATACTCCTAAAAAATTAATTCAAGCTTTTTCATGAATCCAAAGATGTATTAATATGTATTCGGACACGCTAAGCTAATATTCATCGGTTGGATTGAGCCATACAGTTCTGTTTTCTTTCTAACCTCAATAAATCAGACAGATATAGTGCTTCTCGAATGCAAAAAACGAATTCAAATTAAAATTCAACCGATCCTTACCAAATTTGGTACACGGGGATTTTTTGGGTCGCTGATCACGAATCTGAGGTTGGATTTGCAAAATTCAAGATGGCAGATGTTTTCGCGCCATTTTGAACGCCGAGAAAATTCATCGGTCGATTTTTATTCTTCTACCTGCATCCAGGGCACCTCCACGTGGTGACGGTGGGCAACGGTGTTACTCCACTAGCTGGCAGAGTCCCTGGAAAACGGCTTAGATGCCGTCATAGCAGGTAGAAGAAAGAGAATTACGATGCAGGGACTCGGAAACCCAGTATCGGCGGTTGGTCAGGGGTGGGAAAGCGGGACCGCAGCCGTCGTCATCCAGCGACCGTAGCTCTTCATGTGTGGGTGACTTGGCTCATATAGAGTATAATGCTACAAGAAAACGGTCTTACGGTACAAGGACTTTTCATAAGTGCGATAAAAACAGTGATTCATTTTGTTATATTTGCTGTCAACACGTATTGAGTAAAATGGGGTCACCGATAACGGATAAGATTAAAACCGTATATAAGGATTGTTTTAACACTGAAATACAGCACCAGGATACAGATTGGGTTCCCCACATCATTTGCAGTTCTTGCAAAATAATGTTGTACATCAATAAGAAGGCGATTAAATATTCCAGACCAGCAATATGGAATAAACCATACAGTGAAAATGATTGCTACTTTTGTATGAATGTTGTATCTAGGCATAACCGAAAAAATAAAAACACTATTACTTATAACGATGTTTTGACAGTAACAAGACCAACTAAACTAATTCCGCCTCCTGAACCACTTGATGCTGATGTTATGGAAACAAATGATTTCACCTTATCAGTTCATGCCGAAAACATTGAGACTGTCGAAAAAGATTCAAACACTGTTACTAATGAATGTTCTAGTGACAACCTATCATATACTAGTGACACAGATAAAGAATTTCTACCATACAACCGTAAACCAGAACCAATACTCGTATCACAGTCAGAACTTAGTGATCTAGTCAGAGATTTAGGCTTATCCAAACATGGTTCAGAGCATCTTGCTTCCTTTTTTTAAAGAAAAGACATTTACTTAAGCCAGAAGCTACGATTTCTTATTACAGAAACAGAGATGAAGAATTTCGAAAATATTTCACAATGGACGAGAAATTGTCACTTTCATATTGTACCGATGTAAAAGGTCTAATGGATGAATTTCAAAATAACTCATACGATCCTGAAGAATGGAGACTGTTCATTGATTCTTCTAAACGGAGCATTAAGGCAGTTTTGCTGCATAATACCAACGTTTACGCTCCCATTCCGATTGCTCATTCCACAGTTATGGAAGAGCAATATGAAAAAATGAAGCAGCTTTTGATAAAAATAAAATATGCTGATCATAACTGGAAAATTTGTGGAGATCTGAAAATTGTAACAATATTGCTTGGCCAACAGTCAGGGTTTACACTTTATCCCTGTTATAAATGTCTGTGGAATAGCAGAGACAGGGAACGTCATTATAAGAAAAAAATTTGGCCAACAAGAGAATCGTTCACTCCTGGTGAAAATAATGTATTGTTTCCACCATTGGTAGATCCAGGAAAAGTTCTTATTCCCCCGCTTCACATTAAGCTTGGACTTATGAAGCAATTCACGAGAGCATTAGATACAAACGGCCCATGTTTCAAATATTTGCATAAAAAATTTCCGAAATTTTCTGAAGCTAAAATTAAGGCAGGCGTATTTGACGGGCCACAAATAAGAAATTTGTTTCAAGATTCATTATTTGTTACTAAAATGAATAAAGTTGAAATAGCTGCTTGGCTTAGTTTTAAAGAAGTAGCAACAAACTTTTTGGGAAATAATAAAAGTCCTAAGTACAAAGAAATAGTCGAGAAAATGGTAAAAAATTTTCAAACATTAGGTTGCTTAATGAATCTAAAATTACATTTCCTGGACTACCACATCGATGATTTCCCAGATAATCTTGGTGACTACAGTGAGGAGCAAGGGGAACGTTTTCACCAAGATCTGAAAATCATAGAAAATCGGTATCAAGGACGATGGGATGACCATATGCTAGCGGACTATTGCTGGTCGCTAAAAAAGAGAAACAAGTCCTCAAAAGCGTTTGGGCAGAAAGCCTTTGAATAGGTCATTCGCGGAAAAGAGAACAAGATACAGCCAAAAAAAGGAAAGTTAGGCGCGGGTCTAACCTTCGCAATTCTAGGGCTTAAAGGTCTACTATTTGAGAGTATATGGTTTAAAAGTCCTGGTTTTGAGTTTATTGGGTCTCATTTTTAAAGTTACAGGGTTATTGAGGTCTATTTTTTGAGGTTACACGGTGTGGGAGTCTAAGGTTTCAGGGTTTAGGGTTTAAGAGTATCAGGTTTGAGGATTCCCCAACTGTATACCAAATTTGGTAGGAATCGGTTGGTTTTCAAAAATTTTGTCCGCCATCTTGGATCCGCCATTTTGAATTTTGCAAATCCGACCTCAGATTCATAATCAGCAACCCAAAAAACCCCCGTGTACCAAATTTGGTAGGAATCGGTTGAATTTTAATTTGAATTCGTTTTTGCATTCGACAAGCACTATATCTGTCTGATTTATTGAGGTTAGAAAGAAAACAGAACTGTATGGCTTAATCCAACCGATGAATATTAGCTTAGCGTGTCCGAATACATATTAATACATCTTTGGATTCATGAAAAAGCTTGAATCAATTTTTTAGGAGTATATTTTTCTTAATTTTTACTAATTTTTACCTATTTTTTGAGGTTAGAAAAAAATTGAGATGTGATGGCGATATTCTGACGTCAGATTTGTGATCAGCGGGCAAAAATACTACGGATCTGATATATCGCATCAAAAGTATACCCCACTTTTTTTTTTTTGTGGGGCTGTGTAATTGATACAAGCGTTCTGCAGAGATGAAAAAAAGATATACGTAAAGAAATTTGAGTTAGATGCTACAGGGTGTTCAAAATAGATTTATGCATTTGGACTATTTTAAATTGAAAAATCTCAAATTTTTTAAATGGCACACCCTGTATATTATTATTTTTTCTGATAGATTTTACAAAATTCTCCAACTTTTATTAGGTATGTCATATACCTATTTCTAATAGTTTTCGATTTATTTTGAATTTTCAATTTTTACCCCCTTACGCTATAACATCATAGTTGCCAAAACAAAACCAAAATGAATGCATTGTCAAATTTTGATATGTCTATTAAGCAAGTTAAAATAGTTCAGTTTGTTGTAGTAAGTGACGTATAAAGGTAATAGTTATGGATTTTCCTAAAAATGAATTAATTGATATGGTTTATATACTGGGCGAGGCGGGAAAAAATTGCCTTTTGGCAGTAAGGCTTTATGGAGCGAAGTACCCTAATAGACATATTATTGCTGTATATAACTGTGCAATTTCAAATGCTTTTTTTTACTGCACTACTACAGCTATGGAAATAATTATGCTCCTAAATTTATACGCACAAGGGAGGCTATAGCGCCTATTGAATGAGGACAAGTGGATAACGGAAACAACAAACTATACAATTCATCAACGACAAACTCTTGGATATGCAATCTGACATATGATAACATTACATAATTTCGAAAAACTGTATAGAATTAGGTGCGACTCAAATCTGTGGATACAGACTCCGACGAAAGTAACGGGCCCGGTCTATTACACAGACGGAACAAAAACTTCGAGAAGATTAAGCGCGAGCACATATGCAGAAAAGCTCAAGTGGAGCTTTAGCAGTCCACTAGGAACAAGTGCAGCCATATTCACGCAAAACAAGCATGTGTTCACGAGAATATTAGACGGAAATATCGAAACGAAGCGGCTTTAAATGCTTTAGATGTCTATTAGGGAACATCTAGATTGTTGACTCATGAGATCTGGCCAATGATATGTGAAGGACGTAATTGACGACCCATCAAAAAAGCTAACAACGGACGTTCTTTGTTTAACAAAGGCCCAGGCCAAACTAGTGGTAGGACTAATCATCGGCCGCTAGCACCTGAGGAAAATGGGTATCCAGAATAGTCTCACGACACGCACACAATTTGGTGAAGAGGAAACCTCTATAATCATCCTATACAAATGAGCAACTTTAACTGAGAAAAAACATAATGACAGTCTTGGAAAGAAGCTCATAAACCTTTTTAAAGTGACGAGGCTGTCGTAACCAAGAGAGGGGAGCACAATAAGCCCAAAGGTTGCAATGAACAAACAGGCACAATCGCCCACCCTGCCTCCCCCCAACCAACCAGCACCTTTACGCCCTTTCTTAATAAATAAATAACATAATAACATTATTAACTGAGATATCCAAATGTCTTTTATCGGCATTTCGATTGAAGTGATGCATCAACAAAACATTTTTTGAAATTAAGTAATCTACCGAATCGTAAATAATTTATTCTTGGCGATTAAAGAGCTACTTATTGCTCTTAATAATTAAATTAATTAGGAGATTTTAAAAAATTAAAGCCTACTACGGAAATTGCTTAATAAAGGCTGAAATGAACTCTTTGAAAGTCTGTTCAAGTGCACTTAAAATATTGCTTTTACAAACGTAGTTTAGTCTCCGTCAGGAAATTGGCAGCGATAGGTCTTATCTGAAAATTTATAATTTACAAGCACGAGATAATTTCGTTTTTACCAAATGAAATCTTAATTAATTTTAATATCACTTCATTGAAGAAGTGTGTTTGACGCTGAAACCATTGACGTTCCTTGTTGTTTTAGGATAACTTTAAAAGGAAAAAGTTCTGTCAATTTATCCTATCTTAACTGATAATGGTTTGTAGCATTTATTTTTTAAAAATATGCATCATTTTGATAAATAGATTTTAGTAACATACAGCGTCATTATCCCTTGAATTTTTATTTCCTTTTCACAATTTTATCATTGGTTTCCCTGTGGTTTCTATTTTTGATAAATACAAAATGGTTTTGTAAACTAAATTGGATTGGGCCTCCTAACAAAGATTTTTGGTTAGTTTGTTTAGGCTGTTTCGTGTTTTTTTTTTAATGTGATGTCTATTAAACTACGAGTAATATACCAGTTGCCATTAGCAGGGAAATGTCTTTATTTAGTGAGTACTAAAGCCACTTAAAAACAAAAATAATTTCCCTACTTTAACAGGGCTCTGAATAAAATTTAAATCCTATGTTTTCTTAATTAGTAACTTGCAGCACAATCCAATGAGGAGACCTGAAGCCAGTCAATACAACACACTTGACAAAGAAATAAGAAAGAATTTCGAAAGCTTGATAATAAACAAACGAGTTTTAATTTAGTCCAAAACCTGACTCCAACCCTATTAATTTAGAATTGTCAGTTCGAAGGAATTACGCCGGCTTATTTTTTTAAAAATGGAAAGCTCTGTGTATTATCTTATTTTTGATTCCTACTAAAAATTCTAGATAATATTTGCCTAACACAACAGAAATTGAACTGTTTTGGAATTATTGATATTTGACATTAAGGAGATCAAATTAAAAAAAAAAAAATAAGCTGGCTTGTGTCAAACATTTACTATCAGTTAACGACTAAACGCGTCAGAAAATGATTTATTGACGAAAACGCTTATTGCTGCATTTTGTGAAACTGCAATTTGAGCGTAATATCCTAAGGATGCATTTAAAAGAAACTGAAAAAATCACTTTGTTAATGATGGTTGGTTACAGACCGTAGAAACACAACAGTAGGTGTGTGATCTTTTTAACGCAGAATATCCGAATCGAGAACCTATTACCCAATACGTAGTTAGCAAAACGAAAAAATGATTAAGACAATCAGGTGATGTTAAGGATCGTTCTAAATCTGTTGATAAAAAGTTAGATGTTTTATCGGAAATTACAGAATATCCCCATACAGCCACTAGTCAGCTTTGCCTAGACCACAACATAAAGATACCATAAGAATAATGAAGAACAACTGCATCCATACAAACCTATTCTATTGCAAGATCACTACGATAGATTTTGCGAGGTCATGATGGAACCAATCAATAATGATCCTAACCTAATTCATAATATTATTTTTTCTGACAAGGCCACATTTTGCCTTAACGGAAGACTTAACAGGCATAACTGCCGGTACTGGTCTACCGAGAATCCCCACTGGATAATCGACAGTCATTCTTAAAGACCAAAAAAGATAAACGTGTTTGCAGGGATTGTCCCTTTTTTATTGATGGAAATCTTACAGGACAGCGGTTTTTACAGTTACTCCAAGAGCAAGTTATTTCAATTTTTGCAGGTCTTTTTCCCGATTAAAATAATTTGGATACCCCTAACAGGAATCTGTGGTATCAACAGGAGGTGCTCCGTCCTCCTCACTATGAAATCAATGTTCGTAGATATTTGGATGCGATTTTTCTCAATCGATGGATAGGCAGAAGAGGTGCTGTAGAATGGCCTGCAAGGAATCTTGACCTTACGCCACTCGATTTTTTTTTATGGGGTCATTTGAAAACCAAAGTTTAATTAAGTCGACCTGAAACTGAAGAAGATTTACAACAGAGAATTCACTATGAAGTAGCACAGATCACTCCGGACTCTCTACAAAACTCTGTTCAGGCTGTTTATGACAGATTGGGTCATTGCCTCGCTGTTAACGGTAATAAACCTACAGTAGTTATTAATAGTTTTTTTGTTTTTGTTTTATTTTAAAATTCAAATGACAATAATTCCAAAACAGTTCAATTTAGACATATAGTATGTTGGACAAATAATAACTCTAATTTTTAGTAGGACTAAAAAATAAAATAATATGCAGGGCTCTTCCATTTAAAAAAATCAAGATGGTGTAATTTCTTCGAATTGACAGTTCAAAACATTTTATTATTTGTATAATTTAACGTAGATATATAAAATATATATACATATATATATATATATATATATATATATATATATATATATATATATATATATATATATATACATTAAAATTCCGGGTTTCAATCCGTTCGTCAAACAACGAATTTGCACGATGTTTCCCAAAATCTCATTTGGCATTTTCAAGAGCACCGTTATAAGATCACTTCGGTGTCTGTCCGTCTGTCCATCTGTCCGTCTGTCCGTCTGTCCGTCTGTCCGTCTGTCCGTCTGTCCGTCTGTCCGTCTGTCCGTCTGTCCGTCTGTCCGTCTGTCCGTCTGTCCGTCTGTCCGTCTGTCCGTCTGTCCGTCTGTCCGTCTGTCCGTCTGTCCGTCTGTCCGTCTGTCCGTCTGTCCGTCTGTCCGTCTGTCCGTCTGTCCGTCTGTCACACCCGATTTTCTCATCAGAGCCATGTAGCTTTGAAAGTTAAATTTTGACTTAAGAGGTTAGTTTCGGGGGGTGAAATCGGAAGTGAAAAAAAAAATTTTTTTACTAGGTAATCGAGTGTGGTGTCAAATGAAAGCTTGTGAAAAGACGAGAAAAAAATATATATATAATGTAATACTTGCGCGCACTTTTCTTTGTATTATTTTTAAAAAATCGCGAAAAATCGCTGTCCACCCGCCTTATCTCGGAAAGTACTTATCAAAAAATTTTGAAAAAATTCTGGAATATTCTCGACGGGGTGTAGATTGAACGAAAATTATCACGAGTGCATTACCTGTAATAATTTATCTGGTATATATAAAAAAACAGAAATTTCAAGGTCACCAGTTTTCAGTAAAGATTGGAAACAAACTTTGTTGAAAACTCATTTGGGGTTTGTTTTGTGAAGTCACTGATCATTTTATATCACCCTAACAAAAATTTTTATTTTAAAAACAATCAACGTACGGAACACCAATTGTGCAAGTTCAACTTGCACTTGACCGGTTTTTGTCTTACTGCAATAGTAAATTCTTAACGCAAATCTGTTCACTTTCAAACATTCCTTCAAAATCATATGAATGGACGATTTTCCCAAACTAAGTTCTTCTGCTATAATTCTATCAATTGGAGAGAATGCGTACGTTTAACGTTTTTATTACTCTCTCTCTCTCTCTCTCTCTCAATCCTTTCACCCCAGTCACTCTCCAGGCATCTCGAACTTGCGCGACCTGACTTGACTCGTGCATACCCATACCAAAAAGAAATCCTACTTGATCGAACCATCTTATTGAAGACCGTCCCCTTGATATTTCACCTTCTATCTTCCCCATTTCTACAAGCTTTTCCATGGCATTCACTGTGCTTATAATGTGACAGGTACTGTCTATTAATACTATATATACATACATTAAAATTCCGGGTTTCAATCCGTTCGTCTGACAACGAATTTGCACTTGAAAATGCCAAATGAGATTTTGGCAAAACGTCGTGCAAATTCATTGGTAGTCGAACGGATTGAAACCCGGAATTTTAATGTATTACAATCCACCATCAGTGAAAACCTCTATTGAAACATGAAGAGATGAAGTCTATATTTTTTGAACGACATGGCTTAAACCGAAGGTGGTAAAGAAGTAAGGAGTCCATAAATTTTGTCTAGTTTTAATAGTAGTACGGTAATTTATCACGTTTTTTTTTTGGTTAAAATAATAAAAAAAATTATTGGTAAATATTTATACAACAACATAAAAGGGTTGAGAGAGGAAATGTTTCGTATATAAACCGTTATATGGCTTTTCGAGGTTGAGAGTTAAGGAATTTAAAAATTAAGGTCACTTCGGTGTCCGTCTGTCTGTCTGGCACACCCGATTTTCTCCGAAACTATTTGACATAGAAAGTTGAAATTTGGCACTAATATAGGAAATGATGGCCTCATCAGAGCCGTGTAGTTTTGAAAGTTAAATTTTGACTTAAGATGTTAGTTTTGGGGGGTGAAATCGGAAGTGAAAAAAGATTTTTTTTCCAGGTCATCGAGTGGGGTGTCAAATGAAAACTTGTGACAACAAGTTCAAAAATATATATAATGTAATACTTGCGCGCAATTCTCTTTGCATTATTTTTAAAGAAGTGCGAAAAATCGCGGTCCTCCCACCTTATCTCTAAAAGTATTGATCAAAAAATTTTGAAAAAATTCTGGAATATTCTCTACAGGGTGTAGATTGAACGAAAATTATCACGAGTGCATTACCTTTAATAATTTATCTGGTAAATAAAATAACCGGTCAAGTGCAAGTTGAACTTGCGCAATTAGTGTTCCGTACGTTGATTGCTTTTAAAATAAAAAATGTTGTAACGGAAGTATAAAATGTACAGTGACTGCACAAAACACACCCCAAATGAGTTTTCAACAAAGTTTATTTCCAATCTTTACTGAAAATTGATGACCTTGAAATTTCTGTTTTTTTTATATACCAGATAAATTATTACAGGTAATGCTCTCGTAATAATTTTCATTCAATCTACACCCCGTGGAGAATATTCCAGAATTTTTTCAAAATTTTTTGATAAGTACTTTTCGAGATAAGGCGGGTGGACAGCAATTTTTCGCGATTTTTTAAAAATAATACAAAAAAAAGTGCGCGCAAGTATTACATTATATATATATTTTTTACTTGTGTTTTCACAAGCTTTCATTTGACACCACAATAGATTACCTAGTAAAAAATTTTTTTTTTTACTTCCGATTTCACCCCCCAAAACTAACCCCTTAAGTCAAAATTTAACTTTCAAAACTACATGGCTCTGATGAGGCCATCAATTCCTATATTATTACCAAATTTCAACTTTCTATGACAAATAGTTTCGGAGAAAATCGGGTGTGACAGACGGACAGACGGACAGACACCGAAGTGATCTTATAAGTGTTCCGTACGGAACACTACAAAAAAAAAATCAAGGTCATTAATTTTCACCAAAGATCGGAAAAAAAAACTTTGTTGAAAACTCCTTTGGAATGTCTTTTGTGAAGTCACTGATCATTTTGTACTTCCGTAACGAAAATTTATTTAATTTTTTATTTATTTTAAAAGCAATCAACGTACGGAACACTAATTGCGCAAATTCATTTCATTACTTTTAATTTTAATTCAAGAAGGGGGTAAAAGGGGGATCGTTAAATATTATATACTTTCAATGGTATTTTGACAATTTTTCCAGGTTTTTTGGTTGATGTAATTAACGAATTTAAAGCATATTAGTTGTAGTAAAAAATATAAGGGGTTAATGGGGTGGGATAAACGTTAAAAAGTTCAAATATATCGTATTATAAGCCCTTTTCAGGATTGTTGAACTGTAGGAATACGAGTTATTTTTTCTTTACTTTCAGTTTGAATAGGTACGGATATTTTTTTACCGATATTTTTTCGTATATCGTATGGTTTATATATTTCCCATAATTCTAAACCTCACGGAAATATTATTCACGCTACAGTAATTTTAAAATCATATTTTGTTGCCATTTTACGCGTTTTTTGGTCATAAATTATTTTATAGCAATTTTCTTTTATCGCCGTGCCGTAAGAAAAGTAAAGAGATTTTAAAGAACTACGTGTAATTTTTATGATATATACATTTGTATAAAATTATACATCTTGTGGATGAAATAACTTCTTCACAAGTTATAAATTTAAAGTTCTGTATGCTGTTCAAATTTTTGAATACATCAATATTAAATAGTCAATATCATTTTTAGATAAAATACATTTGCTTCACCGCTGTTTCCACTCCTCCAAGCACCCTTGGAAGGCCCTTTTTCTCTAAGCATCATCATATACCTTAAACGCTTCGCCCTTAGTACTAATATTCATTTGGAGAACAAGAGATAATTTTAAGGGGCTAAATTAAGTGTTCTAACACGGTAAAGGAATTGTGCCCCAAAAACTTATCCACGATCAATGCAGTGGGGGCACTACCACGGTAAAGAAATATTCACCTTCCTTCTCACAATCCCACAGCTACAGTCCCTGGCCAAATTATTAGACGCACTGTATTTTTTTTAGTAATTTTATGTTTCTTAAGAGTTTTTATGCAATAATGGTATTTACTAAACTACAATATTATTGATTTTTATTTAAAAGAATTGTTGTAGACTACATATTTGTATTTATTTTTAACATATGGCAACACTGTGTTGACAAAGTGATACATGAACGTAAAGAAGTACGGACGTGTTTCTGTGGCTTTATGGACTGTGATTGTTTGTTTAACAGTTTTATACTACTCAGTTATTAGTTTATTTTGCAAGCAGTGTTTTAAAAAAGTAATTGGACTATTTTCATTATGGGTAGAAAAGGCGATCTTTCACCACGTAAAAAAGCTGAAGTGAAGGCCCTTGTGATTGCGAAAACATTTACAAACCGAGAAATATCACGAAGATTGGAGGTTTCTGAAGCTAGTGTACGACGCATAAAAAAGAAAATTGAGTCAGGGAAGGAATTAAGCCCGAAAAGAAAGAAAAGATGCGGTAGAAAACCAATTTTCACTCCACGGTCAGAGAGATGTTTGAAGAAAATTTGTGTAGAAAACAGATTTGCTACCACAAAGGTAATAAAATCACAACTCCAGGATGCTAGCGTAAATGCTTCTGAGCGCACTGTTCGAAGAAAATTGAAAGAATTAGATTTTAAGGCCTGTCGCCCCGCTAGGAAGCCCAAGTTAACAGCTGCAATGAAAGCAAAGCGCCTGAAGTGGGCCAAACAATGGCAAGACAAAGATGTGGACTTCTGGAGATCGGTAAGATACAGCAATTTAATCAATAATTGATACATTATTATCATTTTCAGTTAAATAAAGCAAATAAACATGGAAGTTTATATATTTTTCCTATTTTTGACAGGTCTGCTTCAGTGACGAAAGCACATTCGAAATTTTGCAGAATAAAGCTCAGTATGTGCGTCGTCGTCATGGAGAAAAGTTTCATCCTGATTGTGTCGTCCCGACGGTTAAACATCCCACCAAAGTGATGATTTGGTCAGTCATCAGCGGCAAGGGCACTGGACGTCTGTACGTCGTCAAAGGAATAATGAGGCAAGATCAGTACAAGGAAGTATTACAAAATCGGTTGATTCCGCAGCTCAGAGAATGGTTTCCAAATGGGGAACCATTCACTTTCATGCAAGATGGAGCTCCCTGCCACACTGCTCGGTCTGTTAAAGCTTTTTTGGCAGAAAAAAATATCCCTCTGTTGGATTGGCCGGGTAATAGCCCATTGAAAATGTGTGGGAGCTGATGAAATGAGAAGTGGCTAAAGATGTGATTACCAACAAAACCCAGCTCCTAGAAAAGATTATTCATGTGTGGAATCATCATCCTCAAATGCAGGAGACAGTACAATCTTGCATTGATAGCATGCCGCGCAGAATTAAAGCTTTGATAGCGGCTAAAGGTGGCTCAACTAAATATTGACTTTTACTAACATTAATTTCACTTTTCTTTAAAACTTAATAAACTTATGCTTTTCTAAATTAATGCTGTTTTATTTATGTCAAATAAATAGGTAATTGATTGGATAATATAAAAATAAAAAACAAATCAATTTAAAATAATAAAACGGTACAATATCACTCGGTAATTAATATTTTACATGAAATCTTGCAGTGCGTCTAATAATTTGGCCAGGGACTGTAGACGCTTTAGAACCGCCTCATAGAAAACTACATTAACAGACTCAGATACAAATTACAGTGCAATGATCTTTTTGTCTTACTGCAATAGTACATTCTTAACGCAAATCTGTTCACTTTCAAACATTTCCTCAAAATCATATGAATGGACGATTTTCCCAAACTAAGTTCTTTTGCTATAATTCTGTCAATTGGAGAGAATGCGCACGTTTGAAGTTTTTATCACTCTCTCTCTCAATGCTTTCACACGTATAGGAGTATCTGTGATACTATGCAGTTGCTGCCTTAACAGTCATTCTCCAGGCATCACGAACTTGCGCGACCTGACTTGACTCGTGCATACCCATCCCAAGAAGAGATCTTACTTGATCGAACCATCTTATTAAGGACCGTTCCCTTGATATTTTACCTTCTATCTTCCCCATTTCTACAAGCTTTTCCATGACATTCACTTTCCTCATAATATGACAGGTACTGTCTATTAATTCTATTTAAAAGTCAATCATTTATACTAAGCTCTTCAAGAATAGATACATTAATACTGTGTTCGGTATATTTATACATTCAATTCCAACAGGCCAGGGCCAAATTACAGGAATGACGTTTATACTAATGAGCTACATATAAAAGAAGAACATGATACAATTAAAATAAAATTAAAATGTTTCAACAATCTCCAAATTAAAAAACAAACAAAAATAGTAATAATAAAAAACTACAAATTCGAGCAATCTCTAAACACTGAGCAGAAAACCAATAAGCACCGACAGCCTACTGCAATAGAAATCACCGGAGTTTCCAATGACATTGCCGTTCTTGCACATTATATAAATAGGGCTGTGGAATAATATATTTGACCTAGCCCGGCCGAGGCTAAAAATAGGTGAGCGCCTTGCCCCAAGGCGTGGTACGTGAAAAGATACATTGCTTAATAGGAAAGAGCAGCTTATATAAGAATTTGATGGAGTGAATGTCCCTTCTCTTTGCAAGAAGCAACTCATTAAACCTTGACAAGATTAGTTCGTGATCAACACCGCGGTCCGGATAGACACCATCTCTCTTGAAAATAAGATATTTAATGAAGCGCCTCTGTATCGATTCGATTGAGTTATTGTGGCAATTGTATATTGGATACCAAACAATAGAAGCATAGTCAAACTTAGACCTAAGGAAGGAATAATAGAGAAGCTTGATTGCAGATATGTTAGTAAAGTCTCTACAATTTCTAATCAGGAAACCCAGCATCCTTGATGCACCAGCAACCATTTGTTCAATATGGTCGGCAAAAGAGAATTTCTCATCAAAGATGATACCCAAATCTCTAACTGAACGAAGATTATGTAGAACAGTATCACCTACGGAATAATTGAAAAATATAGGGTTGTTACGATAGGAATATCGGACGACATTGCATTTAGAAACGTTTAAGGTGAGCCTGTTAGTAGAGCACCAGTTGGTGAGAGCATTGATGCTCCTCTGTAATTCGTGGCAATTAGAAACCAAGTATATGCGTTTAAAAATCTTGAGGTCATCGGCATAAGCAAGCTTCCGGCAACCTATCTCACTCAGCAAGTCGTCAACAAACATATTGAAAAGAAGAGTTTCCAGATTGGAACCCTGGGGAACACCTGAAGTGGGAATATGGAGAGGCGATCTAAACCCATTGATTTCTACAAAATACCTGCGATCCAGGAGATATGAATTTAAAAGATCAATCAGATTATTTGAGAGCCCCGAAACGAGATCCGACCTTATCCAACAGTAAGTAGTGATCAAGTCGATCAAAGGCTTTGCGAAAATCCGTATAGATCACGTCAATCTGGCTCCCAACATTGATACAGTCGCACACAAACTGCGAGAATGAGGAAAGATTTGTGGTGGTGGATCTGCCAGGCATAAAAACCGTGTTGGTCAGTAGAAAGTGTATTTCTCACTTTTGAGAAAATAAATTTATGCAAAATAATTTCAAGAATTTTAGAGAAATTACATAAAATAGATATGGGTCGATAATTATCAACCACACCTGGATCTTCAGACTTCAAGATAGGTCGGACCTTGGCCACCTCCCAAGTAGCAGGAAACGTATGAGTCGTCAACACTATGTTAAAGATATGGAGTAAAGGACCGGATAGAGCGGACACGCAATCCTTAACAAAACTGGGAATGCCGACAGAACCGGAGGTCAGTTTATTCTTGAGACACCTAGCCGCAGTTACACACACAGTATATGATAAAATACTTCGATATGCCCACATCTCAAATCGATACATCTTTTGTCAGTTTGTTTAATGGTCCAAGTTTTCGATGAGTAAGTTGCTATGGGAAATATAAGGCTGGATATCAATCTTAACTTTGCATTTTTTGTGACAGCTGGATCTTTTCAGGCCTTAGTGAGTTTAATCGTCGAATTTTTAGCCATACCCAATGTCTTCTTATTTCCGCTTCACACCCACCATTGTTAGTTATGAGAGATGCCAAATAGTGAAATGGCCGACAACAGTGAAACCAGCAACAGATCTTCATTGCCACTAACAATCATTACTTTGGTTTTCCCTCTATTAATTGTCAATCCATAGTTTTTGCTAGTGATTTCAAGACACTCAATAATTGATTCTAAGTCTTGTATTGATGTTGCAAGTATAACATTGTCATCTGCGTATCTAAAATTACTTAGCTTTTCTCCACCGATTGTCACACCCCCACTCCAGCTATTCAAAACAGACCTCAATTATATGTTCACTTGAGACTAATTGTCGTTCTGATCTTGCATCGTCTTCAAGGCTACGTTCTTTCCTGTAGCTAGCATGAATTTCCGGGCTATTTTTGCCCAGTGTTGCGAGAAACTTGACGTTAACTCCTTGCTCAAGTTGTCCACTGATATTCATTTTAACAAAGCTTCAAAAGTAGTGTAACAAAAAATTAACTTACCAAGTCTGGTCTTATAGAGTAGTCGGGTTTATGCAGAACATTAACTTTTCTCTGTTGAATAAAGAGAGTGGGGGAGATATATGTATCATTAGTACATTTTCCATTCCTCCGCTGACCCACTGCACGAACTATTTGGATACATTATGTATGCCTATTGTACGAAATCAACATTTCCAAAAAACCAACGAAACCAACGATATTTTATATGTTGCTATGAGAAATGAGTTACATACAAAATTGTTATAACCTCAAGAGTAAAATTTGATGTTTAATATACGCAAGGAGAAATACTAACCCTTAAGAGAGGAGTACACCAATATGATGGTCTATTTACTACAAACCATTTTATCAGCAAGCAAGGTGATTTCCCAATTAAATTGCTATAACTTCATTTAAGAGTTCACAAACAAACAATACTGAGTATACGAAATCCAGGAGCTAAAACCACCGTACGGGCTAAGCTTTAAGCACACATTGAAACAAAATTTGAAAAAGAGCCTTTTCTCGTTACGATGTTACGATAAGAATCTAGAGAAACGGCACGTTACTTTTTACTGCATAACCGAGTAACAGAATTAATTAGTTGGAAAATTGCACTGCTTGTAGATGCGTGCCCAAACTAATGTAAAGAAAGCAAGATTCAATAAAAAAAAAGATGAGTTATTTGGGCGACTACATGTAATACAGCAAACTTCATAAAAGTTATACTCGGAATTTGGAATCTTTGGCACAATAACACCACGCAGTATATATATCACCACTACACCAAACACCTTATTTTTGCACTCTACGCGCGTTTCTCTAACCATGATAGCTTTATTAGGAGCGCCGATTGAGTTAACCATCGCTCCCGATGAACATAGTTAGCAAAACGCACGTCGATTGCAAAAATAGAGTGTTTAGTATAGTGGTGATATATACTGAGTAGTTTCATAAAAGTTAATCATACTAGTGCGTCATCGAACAAGGAGTGTTAAAAAATGTCTTGTAAAGGTTTGCAACAAGTGTGGAATTCGCGCAAAATATGCACTTTATTTATTTTTAACTATTAACTAGCATGTACTTTTGAATTATCATTATAAACTATGAATATGAAATAAGCTGGGTTTGTTTGCAAACATTTTAGGAGCATCACATTTTATTATGATAATCTAAAACCGTATAATTTTTCCAGAAGTTTTTAATGCTTTTGTCTTTTAGCAAGACCTGCAAAATAAATTTATCGAAACAATTCTTAAGAGTATATAAATTTGTGCACTGAGGCCCATTAAAATGAGATCTATTTTTGTTCAGAATTTTGAGTTTACTTTAAATAAATTAAACCACGTATACTAAATCCCAAGATATAAGATCCTGCCTTTTTGCTTTTTCAATGAGGCAATAAACGACCCTATTAGGGTTTTCCGAAAAATCAACAAAAGGCAAGTGGTGATGGAGTCACAAAGATTACGAATTTTGCGACATACTTATTTACAAGAAATTAAAAAGTATCGATGAGAGAATTGGCCAATTGGCCAACCTTGACGAAACAATGTTCGATACTCATGACACTGTGGAAAAAGGTTAGGTTGACAACAGTACAAAATGTCAGACTAACGCACCTTCAAATAAAGGTAAACGAATAACCATTTTGCATGCTAGATCTGAAAAGGGCTGGGTTTCAAATTGTCTACTGTTATCTGCAAAAAACATAAAAGATTCTAGTTTGGACTATCACGAAGACACGACCGCAAAACTTTTTGAAAATTGGTCTCAAAATTCCCTTTTGCCAAATGTTCCCGAATAGAGTGTTATAGTTATGAACAATGCAATTGGAAATACAGGAATATATGTCAAAAATGACATTTATTTTGACTTTAGTTATAAAAAAAAGTGATCTCTTGTAAGTTTTGAAAGACTATAAATTGAAAAGGAAATATATTTGTGATAGTATAGCTGAGAAAATGGGACACACTTTTTTGCGGCTTCCTCCGTATTATTGTGTGTTTAATCCAGTTGAACATATTTGGCATCAAGTTAAATCAAAAATAAGGGCACAAAATATTTCTCCTACTTTAAGCGTGTCATTGGTTGAATTAGTAAAAAAGTTATAAATTATACCTTGTGAAAGCTGAAAGAATTCCATTCAGCACGTTGTTAAAGTTGAGGATACATATATTTATGTAAATAATATAAAACCACTGATAATTACCTCAGCTGATGACAGGGATAGTGAAATCGAATTAGGCTTAAGTTAAAATATATTTTTATTTATACAATATGTCCTCTCTTGTAAATCCCATTCAATCAAAATGTATATTTGTACTTCTTATCCATTTGTTTTTACATGCAGCTATAAATAAACATCTCCAAAAACACTTATAACTTTATTTATTTGCATTAATGAATAAAATTCTTAAGTCAATCTCTGCAACCTATCATAAGCAAAAGGTCAGGATTTTTATATTACTCACTTAAAACGGCAAAAATCAGGATCTTATATTTTGAGACAGGCTATACCATCTACAGAATATAAATCATCCGGTCGTATTATTACGAATAAAAGTTAATAACCCAAATTTTAATTATCAAAATTGCTAATAAACCTTTTTCGAATTTATAATTTAGTTGTAAGCCCTTCATAATAACAATAATAATAAAAGTTTTAATTACGTTTAACCCTTCATCTGTAAAAGGTATTTTGTGAAATAAATTACATATTTTTCAACATATTTCATTAATATTTTAATTTGTTCAATAGCATCAATTTCAATTTCAGAAACAAGATACACTTGTTAACAACGAACTCTTTTTTTTATTAAATAAAAAGTTATTTAAATTCGTTTAGACATATATCACTTGACTAACTGCCGGCAATAATACCATATCTAAAGCCGAAGTTTGCCACATTAAAATGTTTTCAATGAGGTTGTAAATATGTGGAATAAATTAAATTTATTGCGTTTGACATTTTACCTGACATACCTAGCAACCCTGCTTGAATAACCAGTTTAATTTAGATTGATATAGTGTAGTGTTCGTAACATGTCGCCGTCTCAGAAACTTAGGAGTTTGATGATCGAAAAGAAGATTAAAATCTTAAAAAAAGTGATAAGTGGAATTAAAAAAAGGCTATTTATTGCCTGAATAAAATTGAATGCAAAGAAGCTATTGCTTCTAAACCTATTGCCTACCGACAATGGCGTGAAAATCCTAACACCATAAATCGTAATACCTTTATTCGTGCCCGGAACAGATGCAAAGGCATTATCGACGAAACCAAGGACGCACACAACCAACGAATTAGAAACAAACTTCTCGCTTATCCCAATAATTCCAGGTCCTTTTGGGCAGTCGCTAAAGCAGTTAGTCAGAATTTCACCAAATCCACCATACCACCACTCACACGGCCAAATAATTTCATTGCAACCACACCTGTTGAGAGAGTGAACTTGTTGGCTGAACTCTTTGCTTCACATTCTACTGTTGATTTCCAAGGAAAAACATCACCTACTATTCCCATATTGCAGTCAAAGATGCCCGATATTGTCTTCAGACAGCGTATCATAAAGCGTATTTTAATGAAGCTGGACACCAAAAAGGCTTCTGGCGCTGACGCTCAGTTCTCAAAACTGTGCAAGAAAACTAACACCAGTTTTCTGTAGACTTTTCAACCTATCCCACAGAAAGGGAATATTTCCGTCCTGCTGGAAATGTGCCATGGTTCAGCAGATATCTAAAAAAGGCAAGGAGACCTTGCCAAATAACTACCGACCAGTCGCACTGCTTTCAATAATATCGAAAGTCATGGAAAAGGTTATCAATCAGCATCTTCTAAAATATCTTGAACGATTCAATATTATTAGCGATCACCAATGTGGCTTTCGTAAACATAGATCAACAGGAGATCTTCTGACTTATATAACACATGTTTGGAACAACGCAATTGAACACTTTGGAGAGTCTCGAGCGGTTGCTCTTGACATATCCAAGGCATTCGACCGTGTTTGGCACGATGGACTGTTGGCTAAGCTAACGAAGTGGAATTTAACGCTACAAAAACCCAGGCGGCAGTTTTTTCTAAAAAAGTTAACGTTGCTAAACCCGACAATTGTTGGGCGTTGGTTTGGGAGTAAATATGTTCTGGCATGAACATGTTACAGGCATAGCAAGCAGAGCTTCTCAAAAGTTGGGAATTTTATTTCGAACCAGAAAGCTTTACACTCCACAACAACTGTTACTTCTTTACAAAGCTCAAATTCGACCAACTATGCTGCTCCCATGTTTGAGGCTCTACTCCCAAACATACACTGCATTTGTTGGATTCTGTTCAAAGAAGAGCTGTTCGTCTGATTGGAGACCCGGAACTGACCAGCGGCCTTGATTCGCTACAAGTATTTTCATGGAAAGTGTTCGAAGGATGTAGCCCGCTTAATTTCTCCCAAAGCGGTGCATGTTAAAAATACACGTCGCGCTGGTGTTTCACATCCGTATGTGGTTCAGCTTGTTACTCCGCGTACAACACTTTTCAAGCAGTCTTTTATATGGAGAACATCACCCCTTTGGAATAATTTGTCCAGCGCTGTGTTTGCCATCGAGTACAATTTACAGCGATTCAAGAACAACGTGAATCGCTTTTTCCGCACACACGCCGCTCCTGGAGCGTTTTAGGGACTTCCCTGCAGCACGTGTGCTGGATCCATAAAAAAATAATAATTAAATACTTTTGTTTACAGTACACGTACAGTAACTAAAATTTCGGCCGAGAACTAATAGAGATGTATTACTAGCAAATTACTTTGGAAATTTACAGCTTAGTTTCAGGAAATAAACGACGTTGACTGAACAACTGTGACCTGTTATCGACATTTGGCTCCCCAGGATGAACTTTACCGAATGGAACTAATTGTACGATCGATGTATTTAGGGATTACCTGGAAATAAATATTGCAGTCATAAATAAAGAATCGCAGACTTTCCTTTGATCTATTTTCTACTCTCTCTAAATCTTTTTTAACGGATCTTAATGCTAACCAGAGATTAACAAAAAAATATTTGTGTGTTGGTTATAAAGTTGTTCTTTGATCAAGACAGAAAGTAAAGCAATTTCAACATTTAACATTGCAATTTGTGTAAAAATCTTTAAAATTGTTTGATTATATATACGCCTTGTCCAAAAAGAAAAATAGTGAAAAATACTAATACCAGCACCTATATCTATTCGTTACCGACAGCAGCCATGTTTGTTGATGCTGTGTCAGCTGTTGTATGATATTTATTTATGACCTGCTGTTCTGAAAAACATTTAGAAAATGAGCTTTAAATAATGAGCTACGATAGACTCTTGTTTAAAACTTGGTTGCTCGCAAAGCTAAGAAAGCAAAGTTTCTTCTGACGAATCGTAACGAGCAATGAAAAATGGATATATTTCGTCATTACGAAACACAGAAAATCGTGTGTTGATCCTGAGCAACCATCAACGTCGACTCCAAGAAAAACATTTTTAGTTTATTAAGAGCCACTAAAACCTACGAAAATAATTACCGCCAGACGTTACCAACAACTAGAGCGACTGAATGATGATACAGAAACGATGGAATCTCCGAAAAGTATTTTTTCCTCATAATAACGCTCATATCACTTTAGCTGTTAAAAGGTTGAAAAGTCTACAGAAAACGGGTGTTAGTTCCCTCCCATAGTTTTTGAGAACTATGGCAGGTATTCCGTCGGCGCTAGAAGTTTTTTTGGTGTCTAGCTTTATTAAAATACGTTTAATGATACGCTGTCTGAAGACAATATCAGGCATCCTTGACTACACTATGGGAATTATAGGTGATGTTTTTCCTTGGAAATCGACAGTGAAGCAAAGAGTTCAACCAACAAGTTCGCTTTTTCAACAGGTGTCGTTGCAATAGACTTATCTGGCCGTGTGAGTGGTGGTATGGTGGATTTGGTGAAATTTTGACTAACTGCCTTAGCGACTGACAAAAGGGACCTGCTGGGACAAGCGAGAAGTTTGTTTCTAATTCGTTGATTGTGTGCCTCCTTGGTTTGGTCGATAATTTCTTTGCATCTGTTCCGGGCACGAACAAAGGTGTTACGATTTATTGTGTTAGGATTTACACGCCATTGTCGTAGGCAAGATGTTTACAAGCAACAGCTTCTTTGCATTTTCGGTCAAACCAAGGCTTGGCGTTGGAAGGGCATTTTTTCGAAAAAGGAATCTAAGCTTCCATACCAGCCAAAATAACATCGGAAACTTCCCTGGCGCAGTCAGGTAGGTCGTTAGATCGAAAACAAACGTCTAACCAAGGGAAAGTTCGAAAATATTCCATGAGATCTTCCCATACATAGATAATCATCAACACTTTGTACCAAATTAGAAAGATTAAAGGCAGGCAACAAATTGCCGTCTCTGAAAACAGCCCAGTTCATATTTCTGTTTTCGACCCCTGAGTTAATACATTCGTTTGAGTACTTACAAGCAGACTTATCAAGGCGTCTATCTTTGCTCTAGCTTCAGATAACCTACTTTGTAAATCAGAATCGCCAGTTATTAGGGTACCAGATTCCCTTGTATCGAGCCCGTCGATGTCATTTACTCATGATTGCCACCAGCACTACTTATTCACTCAAGTTCACAACTAGTTTTTAGTGTTAAAGCCCATTTCTAACTTGTTCACTTAATATTAACTTTTAATTTCCTTGAAATAAAAAAAAATAGTTTATTTAAATGAAAACTCGTGTTTTAATTTTCAAATACAGTATAAAATATAAAAGTAACATGTGTATAGTCACGGAGTTAAGAAAAGAATAAACTCATGCTCAGCATTCACAACGGCCGAGGCCGAATTTAAATTTCATCAACAAAACAATAATTAATAGCATCATCAACAAAACAATAATTAATAGTATAAATAACATCGGAAATAAATTAGTTATTATAACAGTCGGGGTACACTTCGTGTGACGTTTGTATATTTTGTTGACTTTATATCCACACCATTTCTGTCAACAAGACTTCCCCAATACTTAACTACCTGTAGCGATAAAACTTCAAATCTAGTTTCTGAGTTGCAACCAGATATTTGGTTTTTACCTGCGAACTCAAAGATCTCCATATTTCTTGTACAAAGTTATTGATATAAATTCTTAGCCAACAGCGCCTTGGGCCATAACTACTTGCTCGTGAGCAACAATGAGGATAAATAAATGATGATATTGAATTATAATACCTATTCCACTAGAACTTGGATTACCAAAGTGAGCAGACATCGCGTACTTCAAATACATACATCTTTACCAATCATTCGAAAAATTGAACCCGAATAAGTTTGTTTCTATAAGAGGTGAAATAAGTTGGTCACCACGTCGTACTGACTGGATATCAATAGATTTTTTCTTGTAACTATATCTTAAAACTAAAATATATACTAATAATCTTTGTCCAGTGACCAGTAAATACTCTGCTCGCTTAGATGAGTACCGAGAACGTAACGCTTCACATTTAGTTCACATTATTTTAAAAAGCAATTTTCTAGGGTCTGTAGTAAATCAACATTTTTTTTCTTCGGCCATAAAAAATTAAAAAATGTTTGCGCATTAATGCCAATGTACAAAGTGACCCTTTTTTCCGTTGAAAATATTTTTTAACACCATGGTACCGTATGCGCAATGTTTGGATTTCTAGCTCGCTAATTATTTTGTACACATGATCAAAACTAATAACAATTTGCTTTATTTTACAATTAAAAATATCTGACACTGAATTCAAAAATCAAAAGCACGTGTCCTTTTTGAATCGAGTAGTCAAACTTTATCGTTTCTATAGTTACAATCACAAATTGCTTTGCTTTAAAAGAAACACTTCTCACTTGAAAATTGATATTTATATTACACATCAGAAAAAATGTTTGCAAAATTTCTTTCATCTTCTCTACTGATTCATTAAATTTCATTCTCGAACACCAAAGTAATATTTCACTCACTAGATATAAAATAACTACTTCATTTCTCAACTTATTTTATTTTTATAAATATTTGAACTTGAGCTTTTAGGAAATACAGTCGGTCAAGTCAGAACGTGTCCGCGATAACTCATTTTTTGTAGATGAGATTCTAGTTATTCAACAAAAAATCGTCTACTACGCATTTTAGTAAAAGTATCAAACGATTCCGAACTTTCGTCGAAATCACGTGATATCCAAAATGAGTCATTTATTTGCGCGTCGGGCCGAGGCAGTCTTTCTTTGCTCCCATCCAAAGAGGACTAAAATGACACATTCCGCGGCCGCTAAATATATTAAAAAGTGGGTATCGTTTATGAAGAAGTGAGTAAATCCTTTTAACAAGACGAAACATGTCGACGACTTGCCAAAATGTGGCTCGGTAGGCAAAGTCACTTCGAAACTCGAAAAATGAATCGTGCCTTTGTTTTCATGGGACCTGAAATTGACGCTGCGGCAAGGAGCGGCAAAATTAAGAAAATTGGGTTTAACTGCGTCCTATGAAACCATTCGACATCTTCGTGCTCATAATGTCAAATGCCGAAGCACGTTCGAGAAACCTTCGCTGGGCGAAAAACGCCGCGGAGCGAGTCGCTTGAACCAACGCACATTGGGATCGAATGCCGAAAAGGTGGCCATAAGTCCCTAAAATGAATGTTCGATTGAGGGACTTTTCAGGCTCTAGGTATGTGGGTTAGTACCTGCGCTATTCGAAACGACCGGTTATAATAATCAATTGTGCACCCGTGGCTCCTAACACTTATTGTTGTTAGAGCGTCAAGCAGGCCAGATTTTGAGCTTGTTCTGTTTGAGTTAGAGAGGCAGATTCAAAGGCGCTCAAATGTTTTGTATTTGAAGTAAATTTAATTTCGTGAAATGGATAAAAGTGAGTATATTTAAACGATATAAATTGAAAACAATAAAATTTGATTATCATTTAATTATTGTAACGCTTAAAAAATCACTTTTTTAGAACTTTTAGTTTCAAACGTCAAAATTAAAATATAAATAACTTAAAAGTCCCACGACATCCCACTGTCAAACCAATTTTATCGTGTTTTCTAACTATTTTTTAATAATATAGAGGCAAAATCAGCTGCTCGCACTTGCACATTTTTTTAAAATAAATTTTATGTAAAAAAGATCAGCCGAAACAGGGATACGGAAGTACAAATGCCGGAAATACTACGCGTCGTTTCTTCGAAAATTTGATAATTACTGCAACCATAACTGGACTAGACGAGACGTTAATTAAGAGATTTTACGTTGTATTACAAATTATTACTTGCGGCTTCGATATTGATGTTTCGAGATATGAGGAATACTGCCTAGAAACAGCTCGTTTATATGTAAGTTTATATCACAGTTCACAAGATTTTGATTCACAGCGGACGCATTATTCAAGCTTCGATTTTACCAATCGGACAAATGTCTGAAGAGGCCCAAGAATCTTGTAATAAATTTATAAAAAAATATCGGCAGGACTTTGCGAGAAAAGTAATCGTGTTAAGAATATGGAAGATGTATTTCAGAGGCTTTTGGTATCATCAGATTCGCTAATATCGCTCCATTTTGTTTTTCACTTTTTTAATTTCAGATCCTTATCAGCGACATCGAAAAGCCCTATAGTCGAAATTTCATGAAAATATGACAAAAATTATCATTTTTGTCCACATATCGGATCCGCCATTTTGTTTTTCACATTTTTAATTTCAGATTCTTCATCAGCAACCTCGAAGAGCCCTTTAGTCGAAATTTAATGAAAATATGACAATTTTTATCAATTTTATCCGCTGAATTGGAGCCGCCATTTTGTTATTTACATTTTTTATGTCAGATTCTTAATCAGCGACCTCAAAAAACCAGATATGCAAATTTTCATATAATTCGAATAACACCTTCATGTTTTGGCCACCTTTTCGGGTTTCGGTCCCAATATGCAACGATAAGATACTAGAGTGGCCCTTACAATCGCCAGACCCCAATCCTATTGAAAAGGTTTGATTCCTTGTAAAGAGAAAGCTCAGAGGAAAGACTCTGGGCCCTTTGACTCAATTGTCTCGCGAGATTCGAAAAATTTGGAGATCTTTGCCGTAGTATGTAAAAAATCTCGTCGACAACATGCCTCGAAGATGTCATGATGCAGGAGGCGATTGAACAACTTAGTAAGGTAATTGTGCCATTGTTAGAATACCAAACAACACATTGATAGCAAAAAATGTTCTCGAAACACATTTTTTCAAGAATACGAGCGGTCATATTCTTACGCGTTTCCATAATTATTATTTATAACCATTCAGTACTTGAAGAGCACTTTTGCCTTCAGATTAAGGAAACCTGTTTTCCACTAAAACAGCAAAAAAAAATCTGCTATATCTTTTAATGTTAAAAATCAACAAAATAACCCGAAAACATTAAAACGTGGCATTTTTTTTAAAACAAGCGACGTTTTCAGTTTTTAATCCTCGTGGTTTGAAATCCTATTAAAATCTTCCACCAGACAAGTTACTTTTTATTTCATAATTTCTCTAGGGAAGCTCGATGCTTCATATTGTTTTTTTGTATTAAAGTTTTATAGCACATTTTGTAACATCGCATGAAAATTACCTCCTTGTTTTATTCTTATTATTAGATTTTTCTAAAAGCTTTAAGTTGAGAACCTTTATCTAACAATACTCACATTTTAAGAATACAAGTGGTCTTATAAGAAGAATTAAGTTTAAAATATACTTATTCAATCCTTACGCCTTTCTACCCCTTTAAGGTAGGGAATTTTTTTATAAAATAGAAGTTTAGAATGAATAGAACATTTCAGATTGACTTAAAAGCATTTATACGATATGCTATTACGTACATAGGTATTTATTAAAACAAAGAATAGAACAATTAGTTCAGGTTATTTTATGTATATGTACGGAAAATCGAAAATAAAACAGTTTCATTCTTAACTTTAATGTGTTAAAAATGAGGTAATTTTTAACTGCACTCGTTTTGCGTTAGTTCTGTTTTTGACTGCAATGTCTCTCCAACGTTTGATAAGTAAAACGTCCTCGGCGGTTGCATTTTCTTGTTGTTCTACATAAGTTAACGCTTTTTCTACGACCTCTAGTCCTTCCGAATGTGACATTTGTACCGGAATTTTGTCAGTGGCTTCTACTTCGTTATCATCATCGTCATCACTGTCTATTTTATTAATATTTTTGCATACACTTTTAATTAATTCTTGGTCATTTCATCTTCCACACTATCGCTGTTTAACCATTCACAAACATCGGTTTCCGTAACACTTTCACATCCTGATATTCTTGTAATAATTTGATGTAAAATTTCATTATCTTCTGTTTCTGCCTCTGAGTAATGTCTCTCCTCTTGTGGAATCAATTTTGACCAAGATTTTCCCAGAGTACTACTTTTTACTTGATTCCAGTCTGAAGCTATCCAATATATAACATTTTTCAAATTTATCTTTTTTAGACAATCAGTAAGATTGCCACCTTCTTCTACTTCTTCTAAAATATGCTCCAATAACAAACGCCTGTAATTGCGTTTTAAATTTTCCAGTACACCCTCATCCATAGGCTGAATGAGAGAAGTTATAGCAGGAGGCAAAAACATTTCTTTAATTTCCTCACTTTCAAGTTGCTCCACACTTGGGTGAGTGAGGGCGTTATCTAGTAACAGAATACATTTTCTAGGATATCCATGTTCTTTTAAAAAAAGTTCCACTTTGGGAACAAAATCTCCAAAAAACCAGTCTTTAAATAGAGTCGCATTTATCCAGGCATTGTTTTAATTTTTATACAAAACAGGAAAATCATTGCGACGAATATTCTTAAATGTTCGTGGATTTGCTGACTTACCAATACATAATAATGGGAGTTCGTGTCTTCCAGAAGCATTACTGCATGCAAGAACAGTAATACGTTCTTTGCTACGTTTGTAACCAGATGCTCCAGCTTCCATTTTTGAAGCTAAGTTATTTGACGGCAACATTTTGTAGTTCAAGCCTGTTTCATCACAGTTATAGATTTGGTCTGGTTGTAAACCATGTTCTTTCATAAACGGCTCAAAATTCTCTGCTAATTTTTTTGTAGCAGATACATCAGCCGACAATCTTTCTCCACAAACTTTCAGTTGACGTACATCATGTCTTTTTTTCCACCGATACTCTCGGCTATATTTTTAAGAAGTTCACCATTATCTAAACGTTGAATTGCTTTAAGTTTCTCTTTTAAGGTAATAACAACACGTTTATACACTTATTATTATGACGCTCCATTTTGTAAAATATCTATTAAAACGAAACTATTACCTCTGCAATAATAATAGACGTAATGAGTAACTTATAACACTCGTCGACTAACCAAAACATTCTAGACGTTAAAGAGTCCCCGACGTGTTAAGGAAACCACTCATCGCCTGTTTCGAATAATGGGGATTTTTTCGTTTAATAGGAATACAATTTGCCTTTTAACAGTTTGTTTCGGATAAGCCGGATTTCAGATAATCGCGATTCGGATAATCGGGTTAAATTTTAAGAATGTTTGGAAACGTATTAAGTAAGTAAGAGCAAATATAAATTCATAATTTTAGCGCTTACAACACAAAATAAAGAAAAGTATATATATATATATATATATATATATATATATATATATATATATATATATATATATGTATATATATATATATATATATATATAAATACATATATATATATATATATATATATATATATATATATATATATATATATATATATATATATATATATATACGAGGCTGGTTTGAAAAGTCCGTGCAAAGTCCGAGAGATGGCACCACCGGCACGTATCGAGGTCATGTTTAGTTAGTAGCATCTCTTGAATGAACGCACACCAAGTTTCAGCCATATTGGTCTATTTCTTTGTGTTTGGCATTCGTGTGAATCAAGGAAGTCGAGTGATTTTCAAGAAATGGACGAAAAAGAATTTCGTGTGGTGATTAAACATTACTTTATTAAAGGCAAAACGCCTCAGGAGACTAAAGAGAAGCTTGATAAACATTATGGTGACTCTGCACCTTCGATTAGAACAGTTTATAAGTGGTTTCAAAATTTTCGGACTGGCCATATGGGCACAAGTGACGCTGAACGTTCTGGACAGCCTGTGGAGGTTACGACTCCAGAAATCATTGATCAAATTCATGATATGGTGATGGATGACAGAAGAGTTAAGGTGCGTGAGATTTCTAGTGCTGTGGGCATCTCGACTGAACGGGTACATAATATTTTGCATAAACATTTGGACATGAGAAAGCTATCCGCAAGATGGGTGCCGCGATTGCTCACGCTTGACCAAAAACGGAATCGTGTGAAGTGTTGCAAGGATGGTTTGCAGCTGTTTCAGAAGAATCCGGAAGACTTTAAGCGTCGTTTCGTCACTGTGGATGAAACATGGATACATTACTATACTCCTGAGACCAAACAACAATCTAAACAATGTGTTACCAAGGGGGAATCTGCACAAAAAAAGGCGAAGACCGTTCCTTCGGCCGGAAAGGTTATGGCGACTGTCTTTTGGGATTCGCAAGGGATAATCCTCATCGACTATCTGGAAAAGGGTAAAACTATTACAGGTGAATATTATTCATCGTTATTGGACCGTTTGAAAACCCCCAATTTGAAGAAATGGCTGGCGGGACAAAGATTTTATTCAAACGAGGAGGTGATTGCAAACACTAATGGATATTTTGCAGACTTGGATAAATCCTATTATTCGGAAGGGATTAACAAACTAGAACATCGTTGGACGAAGTGTATAAGCCTAAAAGGAGACTATGTCGAAAAATAAAAAAGGTTTACCCCAAACACATAAGTAGTTTTTATTTTTGCACGGACTTTTCAAACCAGCCTCGTATATATATATATATATATATATATATATATATATATATATATATATATATATATATATACTTTTCTTTATTTTGTGTTGTAAGCGCTAAAATTATGAATTTATATTTGCTCTTACTTACTTAATACGTTTCCAAACATTCTTAAAATTTAACCTTGAAATCTTCTCAAAGCCTGTGAGGCACTTAATTGTTTGTTTGTTGTTTTTGTAATTTTATAAAATCAGATAAGCATAATGGAAGTGAGAGAACAAACTTTTGATCGTAATTCCATTTTCTTTCATATTTCATTTTCAATAAAACAGGATTAAAACAATTTAAAGCAAGATATTTATCAAGTTATTAACAACTAAAGAAAGATTGCTCAGTGTTCAAACAGCTAAGTGTGTTCTGTGTTCTTTGAAAATTCTAAATTAAATAAGAGGATTGGCCGAGGATTTTTTTAAAATTGTATTTCAGTTTGCGAAATTTAGATTTTATCATTACATTGTAATTTCTATATAACACCGTTACGTCTATATAATCTCTTTATACAAAAAAAGAAGGTTACTGAAACCGTTCTAATCTAGGTTGAGTGTAAATTGCTTCCTTAGCAAAGAAGATATCGCTAATATTATTGCTAAGGATTAAAGCAGTTTTAAACCAAGATGCTCTTGTGTTTAAAATTTATTCTCATCGCAACAGCATTGTGAAAAAATAATTACAATTAATTGTAAAGTACATATATAATTTTGGCAACTACGTAATGGCAATTTTTTTAAAAAGATGAGTAATGCAGTAAAAAAAGCATTTGAAATTGAACAGTCTAGTTACATCAATATTATGATTTTATCCTCTCTGGGGTATCACCAGGAGTCTTATCCTGAGTTTTGGACAAAAACGTGTACTCTTTTGTTTACAAACAATTTAAATTTTCAAAACGCGTTTTTTGAGCTTAAAATGTGAATAACACCGGTTATGTAAGTCGGATCGAGACAAAATAACTGGTCAAGTGCAAGTTGAACTTGCACAATTAGTGTTCCGTACGTTGATTGCTTTTAAAATAAAAAAAAAAATTGTTACGGTGGTATAAAATGATCAGTGACTTCACAAAACACACCCCAAAGGAGTTTTCAACAAAGTTTGATTCCAATCTTTACTGAATACTGATGACCTTGAAATTTTTGTTTTTTTATATACCAAATAAATTACACAAGTCTGCAAAAAAAAAAAATTGAGAGCTGTTTTGGTTTTTTTGCGTAATTCTTATGTTTTTGGGTGTATTGAATCCGAAAATGACTTTCATTTTGTCATAGAACGTCACGTTTTCTGACAATGTAGGTATCTATGTTAAACACGTTATCATCTTAAAATAAAAGATAAAAGACTAAAAAATTTTTTTTAATTTATAATTGCGTAACAAAACTTATTTTTTTATTTAAAATACATTCATTAGTAAGCACTAAATACATTTCTTTTTCCCAGTGAGACTCCTTTTGGTACATTTTCGCTTGTAGGAAGCATCTGGAAGGTCTCTCTGAAGCGTCCAACAGTAGTCTGCCATCACTGAGACGCTCCATCTTCCCTGGTATCTTTTTTCCACCTCTTTAATATCTTGGTGAAATCGTTCACCTTGCTCTTCACTCAGATCTCCTAAATTTTCTGGAAAGTAGTCGAGGTGGGAATGAAGAAAATGTACTTTTAAACTCATTAGGCAACCTAAAGCTTGAAATGCTTTTAACATTCTTTTGACGATTTGTTTGTAGTTAGGGTCTTCGTTATTGGCTAAAAATTTCTCTATGACCTCTTTAAAGGCAATCCACCCTTCTCTTTGAGGATCCGTCATGGTTGTGATGAATTGTGGATCAGACAATAAGCCGTCTAATATCTGGTCCAACGAAAACACCTTCCTTCAACTATGCCTCCGAGAGGCCTGGAAATTTTGATATTTGATAGTATTTGAAGCAATTTCCCATGAGGGATGGGACGAATAGCTGATTGCAGATTGGGGTATAAAATGGACTGCTTCCACTTTGAATTATACTCTTTCACATTACACGAACAAAAGTAACAATCATCACTATGGTTCTTTTGCTCGCGCCATACCATAGGAATCGCATATCGGAAAGCTTTTTTCTTGCCTTTAAACCAATTTCGAAGGTCTTTAACACATCGTTTGCAGACTTTATGAGAGGCCCAAACTTTATCCTGATCTCCAAGTTTTAAGCCAAAATAAGTGAAGTATACTTTTTTTTACAAAGTCCGTAATATTGAGTTGTTGCTTTAATACCATATATTCGCCACAAATATAACAGAAACTGTCAGACGAATTCACACACTTCCGCACAGATGACATTGCACTATATTAAACCAAGATCTATAAAACAATGACGAGTTAACACGTAATTGTACCGCGCCACTTTCTACACTATCGGAGCGCGCACGTTCTGGTTACAACGTTTATGTTTGTTAATTTAGCTCACACAGGGCGTTCTTTATTTAGAAAGTAATGATAGTTATGGCCTGTATACATTTAAAAACAGTAATCAAAATAAAATTTTACCTATTTATTTATGACTTCAAGTTAGCCCAAAAAAAACCCTTTTTTATAATAAAATTTTGCGTTTTGCAAAATAACCTGACGTTCTGGAATTTTTTGAGTATTTTTTTAGTTTTCAGAACACCTAAATACATAGAAATCAGTTGAAAACATCCAAACAGCATTTTTGTTGTTGTGTTATTAAAGGTAATGCACTCGTGATAATTTTCGTTCAATCTACACCCCGTGGAGAATAGTCCAGAATTTTTTCAAAATTTTTTGCTCAGTACTTTTCGAGATAAGGTGGGGGGACAGCGATTTTTTACATGGTTCTGATAAGGCCATCAATTCCTATATTATTACCAAATTTCAACTTTCTATGACAAATAGTTTCGGAGAAAATCGGGTGTGACAGACAGACGGACAGACAGACACCGAAGTCATCTTATAAGTGTTCCGTACGGAACACTAAAAAACGAATTCTTCGTAATGAAATTTCCAACAATTGATTTTAAGTCGCTTAAGTCCTTACATAGTCTACAAAATTGAAAAAACAGGCAAAAACTGTTTTTTCTTTCATTGTATTATACAGGTCGATTAAGTAAACCGATCGGCTTGAAACTGTCAGAAAATATGCCTTTTATTATAGCAAAAGTACCTTGAAATTTTGATACAAAAATATTGAACCCAGTGGGCATAATTGAATTTATTATTTAAGGCGCTCAAATGCGTACATAACCTACAAAATTGAAAAGACAAAAACGATCGATGAAAAAAAAAAAAACAGTTTTTCCCGGTTTTTTCAATTTTTTGGGTTATGTAAGCACTTGAGCAACTTAAAACCTACGAGGATTTGTTAGAAACTTAATTACGAAGAATTCGTTTGTTTTTTTGTCTCGATCCAACTTATATAACCGGAGTTATTCACATTTTAAGCTCAAATAACGCCTTTTGAAAAATTGGTTACAAATAAAAGAGCACAAGTTTTTCGATGTCCAAAACTCAGGACAATACTCCTGGTGATCCCTCAGAGAGGATAAAATCATAATATTATTTAGACCTTTTTTTACTGCACTAAAGGCAATTATTCATGGAACCCAATATCATAACTCAATCCATTTTTATCAGTCACCTTTTGTTATTTTTCAAGCAGCATCATAGTTCCACGTTCATCAAACTTCAGCTTTTATCGGCAAAAAACGACACTCGACCATTATCCTCTTTATTGAGATTTTTATAATTTAAGGGAACGAAATAAATGGTAATCTGATGTTGAAGGATCAGAACTACATGGTGGACAACACATCCCAATGAACCTCCGATAATTTTTGCTGAGCGACCAAAAATGTGTATGGCTTTGCATTATAATAGTGAAACTTAATACTAATGCCGATTTGCCATTTCTGATGGCTTTTCTTGAATTTTAATGTTCAATTTAGTTAGCTGTACACATTGTCGTTGATCGCTTCGTTGTTCCTGTTAAGATTTCAAAGTCAGCGATTCCTTTGTAATCCCAACAAACTGCCAACGCAATCTTCTTTTGATAATTATTAGGTTTAAAAGGTGCGCAGGTTTATCTTGTTTAATAGAAATTTTACATTTTTTCCCAAAATTATACTGCTGAAACTTCATATAAAATTCGGCTCGATCTTTCTATAAAAGAAACCCTCGATTCCGTACAAAACCTAAGCTTTACGCTTAGCTATGGGTACCTTTCGCACCGCCACCTGTGTCGCTCTCCATTTTCCTACAATACTCATTCATGACATAGTTATCCTCTGTCTTCCAAACCAAATATACTTAAACCTCCACCACTTTCACTTGGTAGAATCAAGAAACTTCTAGACCTTCATAACCTTGATATTCCATCTTTTGATCCCCCTTTATTCCCAACTTTTCTTTCTTGGACACCTGGAGCTTCTAGAATCGTTGTTATCTTACACGAAATCGATTAGCCCCCATTTTTCAAAAGTCTATTCATTTCCAATCTATGCCAATTAATAAAGAACAAATATCAGAAGACCAGTAATCATGGAAAATTTCATCAAATCAACTTCCTTTCATTCTCTCTGCAGGTTTATTCGTAGTCACAGAATCCTCGAGGATTACACTCAAATCCAAAAAAAGGGCAAAACTACTTAATTATATTCGCTCTTGCTCTCAATTTCAGAGAATCCAAAAATCCATCAGCCGCCACGTAACCTAAATACTCGACTTATTATGTATTAGTGACCTAAGAAATCTAACAATTTTCTTGAGATTCTCTGTCACTTTACCTTTATAAGTAAGTGAACTAGCAGACATAAATGCCGAAAACGCCACCCAAACGGACGGCATTCATTATTTGTTCTTCTTCAGCTCCCTTGTGACTTGAACTTCACCCTAATCAAGTATTTAGCAACGTACTTCAACTCCACTACGATCAGCAAGAAAACTCCAATAATCTATGGCAACTTATACCCCAATTTTTTTCATCTTTTCATCTTCTTGAACTCTCACGGAGAGAAAATTTTATCTGAAGAAGATTTTCCATTGGTTATTTCTACTTAACTCATTCTCGCCTTTTAATGGAGAATCGTCGTGACCTCTTTCCCACCTGCCAATTATTTTTAAACATAAAATACTCTGTCTCCTCTCAAGAATCAGATTGTAAAATTCGAGCCAAATAATTAAAAATATCCTTAATTTCCTTAAAGAAATACAATGTTGTAATAAACTAGCTATTAATTCTCAAAAAGGCATTTTATGGTGCTAAATGATCTCTGCTATCGACCCAATTTTTCTTAACATGTTCTTCCTCCCCTGATGATGAACATTACAAGCAGATGTAAAAAAGTGCGGCCAGTTAAATTCTGAAATAAGGGTATATAAAAATCAAAGACGAGAAGAAAATTTTAGTAGATTAAGAAGCTGCTTCTCACAAAGAGACTTTGAAGGGGGAAGTTTATTGTTTAACTCTTCTAAAATATTGTTTATAAATATATCATATTTTTGGTAGACACTAACATAATTTAAGCAAGCGAAACACAGAAAAAAAAATCCAATCCTATCCTCTTAAAATCTCTTCAGGTAATCCTTCTTTACAAACTTTTTATTATTGTGAGAATAATAAAGTTTTTATCAGCGAATCAAGAGGCGAAGAAAGCTTTTAAATTTCACTTGATAAGTAAATCCCGGCGATTTTGAAGAGATATATAACCGGGACGGAATAGGGGGTATGCTGATTTTTTACAAAAGTTACCGTCATATAGTTTTTCAGTAAGGTGGAACAACAGCATTATTTGGATAAAGATAAAGATACAGGTGAACTCGTTGCATGCTATCTAATAGGAGCTGAAAAATTGGTAGATAGACAAAATAAATGGTGTGTTACACGAACGTTCTATTTTTAAATTAATTGATTTAACCGATTTTTTTACAACGTTCTAGATGAAAAACAATCATATGCTGTGATATGAGTTGATTCTACTAATGAATTATTTAAAACTTTTGTGTAATATTCATTGCTTGTGTAATATTTATTGCTACATAATATTTTGGAGAGATAGTTACATAAGTAATTCACTAATTAATGAAAAGGAAATTGAATGCATGAAACTATTGATCTTAATGGTATACCAGGTTTGTGTAGCTTGGATAAGCCGTGTATTTTTGGAGCCACAGTATAGAATATCATTAGTTCAGGTTAGTTCGATGATGATGATTTTGGATGCCATTGGTAAAACGTCAAAAAATCTGTGTTTTTATAACATAAAGGTGATCTCTCTTTATAAAGGATCAAGAGGTTGAGATGGTTACTAAATTCAAATATCTCTGTCGTCAACGAACGATGAGATTGTGATGGGGGAGGGGTTAAACTACGGCTTGGCATGGAAAGGATACCTTTCTAAAGTCAAAAAATATGCTGCTTCAAAGACATTCTTCACTCGCCCTGAGTCTACGAGTAATAAAATCCTATGTCTGGCCGGTCCTCTTAAATGGTGTAGAAACATGTCCCTCGATGGACAGTTTTGCTAATGCCCCGGTTTTATGTGCTGGGGGAGTGGTTCTATTGGTCGAATGGTTGTTACCAATGGAGGATCGGCTGATTGCGCGTTTTCGGTCCTATGGTTTTTTGTGAAGTTTGTGTTGGAGGAGTACTATACTGTTGAATTGTTGTATCTCTTGGTTTGACTTGCTATTGATTTGTTAAACGTTGGCTATCATCCCGGTTATTTAAGTTGTTGGGCCTCTTCTCTATTTCTATGACTTCTTTGATTACCCTAGTAGATACGTTTTCACTTTTTTTGTAGGGTTCTAGTTTTTTCAAAATCGATTTTGTGGCCAGGGTTAAGTCGATGTTATGCTAGGGAAGAGACGGTGGATCTTTGATTTACGTCGTTTTTGTACTTGTCTCTTCTAGCGCTGATTTTCCTGTTTGTTTGGCCTATGTCTTGACGTGGAATTTCATATACACCTTGATCTTCTAAGGCCATAATGTCTTTTGGTATTGGTAGATTATCTTTAATTTTTTGATCCGTTGTGTAAATAGTCTCGATTTGATGTTTTCCTAGAAGTCTTCCTATTTTGTCCGTGATGCCTTTCATATATAGGAGAAATGCTTTTGTAGTATAAGTATTTCTTTCCGGTTTTTGTTGTTTATTTAGGGCCCGCCGGATCGTGTTTTGATTGTATCCATTTGAAAGTAGAACATTTCGAAGGAGCTTAGTTTCTTATTGCAAATGTTCCTTGTCAGTTAGGGTTTGTGATCGGTGAATTAAGGATTTGGCAGCAGAGAAGGGTTGAGCTGGGTGGTGATGTGAGCTGAGATTTAGATATCTGTTTGTGTGTGTCGGTTTTCTATATACTGAGTGAGACAAAAAAACCATCTGATTTTCTTTGAAACAAGACATCTAGAAATGGCAGTTGTTCGGTTACTTCTCTTACCATTGTAAATTTAATTTTTGGATGTATATTATTAAGGTGTTCAAGGAACTTGTTTAAGTTGTCTTCACCGTTGGCGTGGATGACACATTTGTGGTATGGCATATATATATCTATATATATATATATATATATATATATATATATATATATATATATATATATATATATACATATACATATATACATATATAAATATAGGAAGGAGTTTGGTTTCTCTGTTCTGGTTCTCTGAAACGTTTTACTTTCAAATGAATACAATCAAAATACAATCTGGAGGGCCCTAAATAAGTAACACAAACCGGAAAGAAAGACATATACTACAAAAGCATTTCTCCCATATATAAAAGGCATCACAGACAAAATAGGGAGACTTCTGGGAAAACACGAAATTGAGACCATTTACACAACGAATCAAAAAATTAAAGATATTCTACCAACACCAAAAGACATTATAGCCTCAGAAGATCAAGGTGTATATGAAATTCCGTGTCAGGGCTGCGGCCTTTCATACCTAGGCTAAACAAACAGGAAAATCAGCGCCAGAAGATCGATCGAATCGATTTTAACAAAACCAGAACCCTACAAAAAAGTGAAAACCTATCCACTAGGGTAATCAAAGAAGCAATAGAAATAGAAAAGAGGCCCAACAACTTAAATAATCAGGATGATAGCCAACGGTTACAAAACTCTTGGAAACATATTCTATCCCAATACCAAGTCAAACCAAGAGAAACAATAATTCAACCATATGTTATTTCTTCTGTCAAATAGCAATGTAGGTATGTCACGTTTAAATTGGATCTCTATAATAATTTTTAAAAAAATCCTTGATCATCTAGTCAATTTAAAATTCTAATTATGTGTTTGATGTCTGTTTGCGACTTATTTTTGCTGTCATGATGTAGTTTTATGTTGTTAGCGCTAGTTTTGGAGAGAAATTATTGATACATTCTATCTCCAGAAGAAGTTTGTAAACACAAACGAAAGCTTCAGCATATTAAGAATAAAATTCAGTTAAAAAAATGCATTTTTAGTTGCACTCTCAATCCAAAAGAGCAATCCCAGTTGTTACTTGTTCAGATTTTGTTGTTACCAGTAGCTCTTTTATATATATATATATATATATATATATATATATATATATATATATATATATATATATATATATATATATTTATATATATATATATATATATATATATATATATATATATATATATATATATAGCGTCTTGCACTGAATTTTCTCATTTCTCAGGCTAGCGTTTCATTCTAACATAGTGTTTTGGGTTGAATGATTGAACCTAAATATTATAAATTGAAACACAGTTTCAAGATATCTAGACCCAATTTCCTCAATAATTTATCATGTTCTAATTACAGGAACCTTTACAATCGTAAGACCTATTATAGAATGAAAACAAGTAAAAGGGCCGAACTACTGACCGCATTTAAGCTACCCCTAATTACCTCTGATATCAAGTAATCATTTCCTGGATCACTACATTTTAATTACCTTTATACTTGACCTTTATAAACCTTCGTTCATTACTGGAACTAGGTTCGTTGCAGTCGACTCATGTTATCATATGCGAAGAAGTAATAGGTTGTAAATAAGTTAAAAGAGAAATTATTGGATAATATCTTTACCAGAATTAAATTACATTAAACATGCTTTTATTGTAAAATATTAAAATTGTATTCTTTTTACCGTTTAAATTCAAAACCTTAACAATTTTTAAATGTCAAATTTTATAAAAACATTAACTTACAATATTGGTTAATCCATGAATTCTTCGTAATTAAATCTTAAAATTCTTGCTCTTTCTGGTCTTACGTTTAAAAGGAAGCCCTCTGGAGAGTTATTGAATTAGTAATGGCTAATTTGAATTAATAACCAGTTCCTTTTTTCCTTTTTGGCCGTTTTAACCCCTTTTTTTGTCTTTCTATTCATTTCTCTTAAATATTAGGTAATATATATTTTATTGCTTTGATTATTCTACGATAGGTATTAATAAAGGTGTATGGTTTGATGTTATTTAACTAATCATATCAAAAATCTGTCGTAATCAAGACTTAAGGCCAACTCCGATGGAAAACTGTCAAGTATGTTCTTGTTGGTCAAGGGCCATTGCAGCCAGAAAGTACAGGCATTTAAAAATAACCCGTCAAGTGCAAGTTGCACTTGCGCAATTAGTAGTCCATACATTGATTGCTTTTAAAAATAAAAATTTTTGTTACGGAGATATAAAATGATCAGTGACTTCACACCCCAAATGAGTTTTCAACAAAGTTTGTTTCCGATCTTTACTGAAAACTGATGATTTTGAAATTTTTATTCTTTTTTTTTTATATACGAGGTAAATTATTAAAGGTAATGCACTCGTGATAATTTTTGTTTAGTCTACACTCTGTTGAGAATATTCCAGAATTTTTCAATTTTTTTTTTATCAGTATTTTTCGAGATGAGGGAGGGACAGCGATTTTTTGCGATTTTTCAAAAATAATACAAAGAAAAGTGTGCGCAAGTGTTACATTATATATATTTTTACTTGTATTTTTACAAGCTTTCATTTGACACCCCACTCGATGTCCTAGTAAAAAAATTATTTTGACACTTCCAATTTCACCCCCCAATACTATCCCCTTAAGTCAAAATTTAACTTTCAAAACTGCACGATTCTGATGAGGCCATTAATTCCTATATAAGTACCAAATTTCAACTTTCTATGTCAAATAGTTTCGGAGAAAATCGGGTGTGAAAGACAGATAGGCAGACACACAGACAGACAGAGAGACAGACACCGAAGTGATCTTATAAGTGTTCCGTAAGGAACACTAAAAATGTAGTATTTTATGACAGACGGGCAGACGGACAAACACCGAAGTGATCTTATAACTGTTTCGTGGGGAACACTAAAAATACGTCATTAAATATTCATGAAAGAATATTTAATGACGTATCACTTGCTTAATTTTATCAAAAAATTGAGAAATTGTGGAAAAACAAGGACAGTGAACATAACATAACATAATCGATGAACCTCTTTTACCCGTAGGTGTCGAGGATCGTTCTCCACTTTCTTTCGATAAATTTACGGCACTCATCTCTATTTAATGCTAGTGGTTTCGCTTCAGCCCAGGATTCTCGTCTTTTCCTCAGTATTTTATTTCACACTATTGTTCCATATTTCGCTCGGTCGCCCCCTTCTAATTTTCCCTGTCACTCTTGCCTTCCACACCATTTTAACCTGCTGATCATCATTCATTCTCACTATATGTTCAGTCCATTTTAACTTCTTTTCCTCTATTTTTTCCTTTAGCGATTTTACATTAAGTTCATGTCTAATATCTTCATTCTCTCTTTTATCAACTCTTCTTGCCCCTACCAATTTCCTCAGATACTTCATTTCTGTGGCTTGTAATCGTCTTTCATACTTATTCGTTAGAATCCAATTCTCAGCCCCGTCAGCTACAACTGGCGTATATATTGTTTCGTAAATTGCCATTTTTGTTTTCACTGATATTACCGTTTTACTCAGAAAGCTTCTGTACAGCGCGCGGTATAATCTTGTTCCAGCTTTCATTTTATTTCCAATTTCATCCTCTTGTGTTCCTTTGGAGTCTATTACTATTCCCAGGTATTCATATAGCGCCGCATGTTTAATTTTTTGTCCCTCTACTTTAATGTTCATAGTTTCTTGTCTGTTAGTTATAACCATCACCTTTGTTTTTTCCAGGTTAATAAATAGGTTATAGTTTTTTAACTCTACTGTCCATATATTCATGTTCAGCTCCAAGTCTCCTTCTGCCCTTGCTACCAATGCAATATCGTCGGCGAATGCACATGCCTCTATTTTTACAACCTGTAACTGGTTATATCCCACCACGTACTTAATTTTGTTTCCTCAACTCGCTTTTATTACCTCATCTATAACGCTTATAAATTTTTAAGCATTATTGATAAGAACAATGAAATAGGATTATATTACGGCACATACCCAATTACCCTTTTAGCCCCCTTCGGCATCCCTTTTACCCCGTAAATATCTTACTATAATAAAATTATTTCTTATTAAATATCCAATATTCCAGTCAAAAAAATAGAAAAAATTATCATAATACACATCATTGAAAGGATGTAGTAACCTCCACCCCTTGAACCCTCTTCCCATGTTAATTTTTTGACTGACAAGACCCTGGAAAAAGATCTACAACAAAATAAATACAAAGTCACTCTTCTACATCCCTTATATGTTTATTATAAATGCCCATTTTGCAATCCAAAAAAACTGTAAATTTGTATACTATTGAAACGGTACCAATACATTGATTTTCATAAGGCATTTGATACCGTTGAAATCTGATCAGTTCTAAAATCCCTAGCGAATGCAAGAATAAATTCTAGATATAGAAAAATAATAAAGAATATCTATAAAGAAGTATCTATATATGACGAAACAACTATCACGAACAACATACCATTAAAAAGAGGAGTGCGACAAGGAGATACTATCTCACCTAAATCATTTACGATGGCCCTTGAAGACTCTTAAAGGAGTTAAATTTAGATGAGAAGGGCATCAACATTGATGACACTAGACTGAGTCACTTTAGGTTTCCAGACGACACACAGTGTGTCGACTAGTACAGGTTAGCTGGACAAAATTATTTTTTCACTTATTTCAATTGTTTATGTATATTCTAGGCATATTAAGTTATTTTAAGAAAAAAATTCATCGCGTTGGTTTTTTTTATGGGCGTGGCTAATTTTTTCCCCTAAATTAGTCAGCTACACAGACATATTTAACGATAACTCGGAAACAACTTGTCAGATTTTTATAAATAAAATATTAAAAATTGCGTAACAAAATTTTATTAAAGTTGATTAAATATTATTTTATTCTATTTTTTATCGTTTTGGAGTTATTTAGAAATTAATGGAGAAAAAAAAAAAAATTTTCGTGTAAAATTCATTATTTTTTTTGGTAAAAAAGCGCAATAACAAAAGAAAAACAAAATATTATACGTTTTTCTGACAGCTGCGTATCTGGAAAATAAAATAAGGTATTAATCATGAAAATCGGATAATAAATGTGGGTTTTATTCACAATTTACCGCAGGTACTCAATATCGATAAAATTTGTGTAATACAGCCACCCTTGCATATCGCGGTAGGATTGCATCAGCTTAGCAGGTAGATAACGGAACTAAAGGGCAAGGGTATTTTGTATGGTTATTAGAATTAAAAATTATAATACAGTGTCTTTCATTTAGCTGCATTTCGCTTACCTGTATTTTTTGTCCAGCTGCACAAAACATTGTATAACAAAAACAAAATATTCTGCGTATGTGCACGAATTTTTCTACAAACTTGAATGTGCAACTAAATGAAAGACACTGTATTATTATTTTTAATAATAACCAGATAAAAAATCATTTATTGCATTTGTCAATTAAAAATAAAACAATTAATCCATATTACTTAGTTTTATTGACACAAAAAGGATAAACTCAAATAATACCTGCCTTTCAGTTAGGTAACTTGTGCATTATACATACATAAGTAGTTGGTATTTTAAAATGTTTTTGATTTTTTTAAGGTACATATTTCTTGCTGTTCGGTTCAAAAAAAAATTGTTTTTGAAAATTCCAGTCAAAAATTGTTTTTGTTTAATTTTAAAATAAATGTTATAAATGCTCTGTAATAAATTTATTGATAAAGAAAAATTTACAAGTCAAGGTTTACATGCTTAGTACAAGCACTACATAACTAAAAATAGTAGTTTCTGTTATAGCGATGTGCTCCTCTGCAGGGTAACAGGCCTGTTTGGACTTTTTTAAACGAAAATATGACGGAAACACATTATGCCCCGCCTTCATGGACCACTTCCTAGTTTGTTTGTAAGAATGCGTTGTTGACTTAGAATCTATATAGTAAGCTAAGGCTTCGTCACTACTTAATTGCCTAGGATTAACGGAACTGGTATTTTTAGACTTAATAATATTATCTGGGCTCTCACTAATGTCTCTAATCACATTGGCAATTTTCCTTTGCCCTGCTGAACGCACAGCAATTTCGGCAGCAGTCACCAATTCACTGACATTTCGGGATTTTACGAGATCCACGACTCGACGTTTCTTCGTCTTAAACGACGATTCCTCGAAATCTTTGCGAGGTCTTCCTGCAGGAGTCACATTCTCACTTGATGTTGAAGGTTGTGGCGCAAAAGAACTCGCAGTAAACTGTATGTCTGCTTCATCCAACCAATTCTTATTTTTAATTAAAAAAAACGCTCCTTCGACTTTCCTGAAGCCAACCATTTGGCACCAAACTTATTAGACAAGTTGGATATCTTCAACTTTATTTCTTTTTGGCTGCTTTCAGTAATGTCACCAAAGTGAAATTTTGAAGAAAGAAAGTCATATACACGCGAGTTTTTTTCATTCTTCGTGTGTTTCAACCACTCCTCAAAAAAGGCTACCCTTGAAATAGAGTAAACGTGTTCTGGAAAAAAAGAAAAAAAAAAACATGTTGTACTGAAGTGTGCTAAACAATATGTGTATTTTTACGAAGAATAAAGTTATTTCTGTGTAATATCTAAAAACTAGCCCGGATAGAGGTGAATGTCTGTAAATTCTGAACTTTCAAAGTTTTTTTTTTTAAACACGCTAAAATATATGGGCTATTTAAAAAAAATACTAAAAATTCAAATTAATAGATTCTGATTAAAAGAATACATTAAAAAATAGTACTTACCCTCAGTATTAATATTCATCACAAAAACTTTCACAATATTACAATATGTCACTATAAGATGTGCACGAAAGTGTCGCTAAATTGCACCTGATTGATTGAAAGAGTTGCATTAAACTCATTACCTGACTTCTGACGCTTATGACTCGCCACTTGCAAATTTGATAAACAACCTTTTCTCGGAATTCGGGGTTTGGTGGTGTTGTTTACGTTTTGCAAATAAGATTTCCTGGAAATCATAACATGAATTTTGTCCACCTAGCATGTTCTACGCGACACACTGTGCGACATAGTGATAACTAATAACACCTCCAAACAGGAAATCCTGAACCAGCTAAAAGTGGTCTGTGCATTGGTAGGTCTTAAAGTGAATTTAAAAAAAATAATAATTTAGGAGCTCTGAAGATAACAACATATAGATTGGAAATAACTTCATAGAACGCATCGACAAGTGTATCTGCTCAGGGCATACTATTAAGATCAGAAATGAGAACCAGCATGCAGAAATTACCAGGCGAATAAGGCTGGTATGGGCAGCTCTTGAGAAACTGGAACATATCTTAAAAAGTACTGCAATACCTATAAACCTAAAGTCTACAATTCCTGTGTTCTACCGGTCAGCATTTGTTAAAAAGCTCGTGACTTCACAGAGAGCTATGTACAGAAGCATGCTTGGTATCTCCCTTAGGGATAGAATTCATAACGAGCAGATAAGGAGACGAACCGAAGTCACTGACATAACTGTCGAGGCGGCTAAGATAAAGTGGTGATGGATAGGACATGTGGCTAGATCATCCGGAGACAGATTCATGTATAGGATCACGGAATAGAGAACCAGAGGAACAGGTAGAAGCGTTGGATGGCCACAGAAACGATAGGTTGATAATATAAGAATAGTAGCTGGCAAGCAATGGTTAAGTGTAGCAAAAGACAGAAAAACATGGAAGACATTAGAAGAGACCTATGTCCAGGAGTGGACAAAGAAGAGGAAGGAAATATATGTAACTCAGTTTGGTAAAAGAATCCAAAAAATATTAACAATTCACCCGGGCTAGAACAGGGATACAGATTTCCCCCACATAAATAATTTAGGACGATTCTGTTTACATATATTCTGTTATTGCAGTACTGACACAAAACGACAATGAACTAGGACAACATGGTTTCAACAATAAATATCAAGATAACGCCACTATTTCACTCCACTTTGACTGACTACTTATCTTTACTTGAAGCTTAAAAAGATTGTGAATTTATGGATTACTCAAAATACCTTAAGGTATTTTCATAAAAAAAAAATTAACTTCGTCAAACCTAAATTCGACCTAATTTATTAATTAATGCTGCATATTAAAAATTTTCTCCTACTGAAAGGTTAATGGAATTTCCATTACCTTTTTATTCCAGGCTCATCCGTGGTTGCAAATATACAAAATATAAAGGCTTTTCTCCGGACAGTTATTTCAATTTTAAGAAGACATACTTAAGATTTTTTAAAATGGTCAGATTTGATAGATAACCTTATTTTTAAAATTCAATTCTGATAGTGGAAATTTTTTTTTCAAATTTTCGTTTGAAAAAAATCTTCTTTTATTATGATATATACATGACACGTTTCGTAGCACTGCTACTTCATCAAATGTGATCTACTAAACTAGTACTGAGGTATTTATACTAATTTCTTACCTAAAGACTAACGATTAACAACAGATTAGAAGATTAAGTTTAACAAAGGATTATAACTTATTTCTAATTGATCATTCTGTATATTACCTGATCACCTATATTTATTAATGATTCCAATAATCAGAGTTTATAACCTTTACTTTCTGTGTGTAAAATCATGAATTCATCATTAAAATTATGATTATGTTGGATAAGGTGAGACGAATACGCGGAATTTAATATGTTTATGTGTCTTTGACCTATGTAAATTTTTGGGCAAGAACCACAATCTAACCTATCCACACCACATTTTTCTTCTAAATAGTAGTTACCTGAACTAATGGACAGACAGACAAAGAGAAGTTTCATTTTATATATTGTATTCTTTGTCACATGATAGTGTTCCATATGTATGTTTAAAAAAAAAGCACGAAAATCGGATAAATAGCTCTCGAGTGATAAGCGTACTTACAGACAGACAGAGCGACGTTGTATTTTATATACCATATATTATAGAAGATCACAGATAACCTGGCCAGAGAACAAATGTATGAATTAAAAAAAAAAAAAAAAACGCAAATCGGTTAAATGGTTCTCGAATGATAAGCGCACTAACGGACAGAAAGACAGACAGACAAAGAAACGTTGCATTATATATATATATATATATATATATATATATATATATATATATATATATATATATATATATATATATATATGTGCAGTATGTTTCTTTGTGTGAGGACCTTTTGAATGATGGTAGATACTATACTAAGATACGCAGAGACCAACTAGTACTATTGAACAAAAAGCGAACAAATTGATCACAAAATTGAAAACCTTCAACAAAATAAATGAGGAACTAGCCCCTAAATTAATGACATACAACTCGGTTTTAGCAAGATTTTATGCACTTCCAAAAATTCATAAACCCACTCTGTCGCTTCGCCCCATTATATCATCTATAGATGCCCCGAATGGTAGACTGGAAAAATTCTTGACATCCATTTTAACCAGATCGTACGATATTAATAATGATTTTTATATACAGGATTCCTTCACCTGTGAATTCATTGATGAATTTCAACTCCCTGACAATCACATTCTTATCAGTCTAGATGTGGTCTCCTTATTCACGAGTCTTCCCCTGGAATTGGCCAGACAAAGTATTATTAATCATTGGGCATCTATCTCTCCCCATAGTCCAGTAGATTCAGAAACTTTCCTTGAAATTTTTGACTTTGTGTTTGATTCCACATTTTTCATTTTTAACGACCAGTTTTATAAACAGATATTTGGCACTCCCATGGGAGCCAGTATCTCTCCTATCATTGCTAATTTTGTTATGGATGACTTGGTGTCACAGAGTCTTTCAATACTCTCGTTCCATCCACCTTTTATAAAAAGATACGTCGATGATCTGATATTAGCTATACCAGAAGACAAAATGGAAGAGACCTTGTTCATATTTAACCTCGCTGACCAGTCTTTGCAGTTCACGATAGAGAGAGAGTTGAATAATTCAATCCCTTTCCTTGACATGGAACTGATCAGGCGGCAAGACAATAAAATCATCACCAAATGGTATACCAAACCGATCAGTAGTGGACGCTACTTAAATTTCTTTTCAGACCATCCCATGAAGATGAAACTTGGTTTGGTTGGTGCTCTGGCTACTCGAGTCTCTAGATTGACACATTTCTCTCTCCGTAATGATGCCCTTCTACAACTGAAGTCCCTTTTAGAAGAAAATTCCTACCCCAAATCGATTCTTCAACGCCTCCTATTCCAGAACAATGTTGTAAATCAGTCAATAGTAGACATCCAGAATCAGTTCCGAACTCATGATTTCGAGCAGAGTGTTCTTCCTGACCCGTCACAAACTCTATTTAGAACTCTTCCCCATATTAGTGGCCTAACTCCTAAACTGATTAATATCTTCCAAGGCCAAAATATCAAATTTGCCACACGCATTTATAACACCACCAAACATTTGTTTTCTAAACTTAAATACCCAGTTCCCTGCTTCAAAAATCCGGTATAGTTTAAAAAATTTCTTGCCTAGACGGCAACATGGCATACATCGGTCAAACTTCCAGGTCCCTGAAAGGCAGAATTACTTCACATAAGAGTGACTGTCGTCGCAATGTCCAATCTTGTGCTCTTTCAAATCATTTCACCAATCAGGACCACAGAATCAACTTCGAATCCCCTCTCATAATTTACTATGAAAATAATTACCACAAGAGAAGGTTCCTAGAAATGGTAGCGATTCAAAAAAATTTTCCAAATTCGATGAATATAAGATCAGATGTCGAGGACCTTAGCAGTGTCTATTCCTATCTTCTGCACTTGTCCAACACCTAAGACAAATGTTCTTACACCTTTTTTCCCCCCTCCCCCGCTTTCCCTATGTCTATTGCTGTGTCTCATCCGTCATATTTTGTTTCCGTTTTGACTCCCCCCCCCCTTTTTGTGTTTTCCAATGGCGTAGTTTCGTCAATACCTTCCTTGGCGGGCCTACGTTAAATCCAGTACCAGGTGTATCACTCCCACATTACATACATTTTTGTGTTTTCCAATGGCGTGGTTTCGTCAATACCTTCCTTGGCGGGGCCTACGTTAACTCCAGTACCAGGAGTATCACTCTTACATTACATGCATTATTTTTTCCTTCCAGGCGATTCCCAAAACATTAGTTTTATTCTGCCCCTCTCCCAAAATGGTTCGCCCCTTACGACTGTATGAAGTGATATCCCCTCGTAGTTCATTCAATAACCAGTACTGTTTGCATTTTTGAGCTAACCTTTTTAAACAAAATTAAAATTCCTTGACCATCAATGACGTCACCACGAACATAACCTACCTTTATTTTATACTTTTCCTTTCACTTTTGTTACGACGTGCATCGTATGAAAATGTAAATCGAATATCATCCTTGTGAAATTGCTGATTTTTCCGGCGATTCCGATGAAAATGCAATGTTATTTGTTTTAGGACTCATGTGTTGTAAGTAGCTTTTAATTAGTTAAGTTTTTTAGCATAATTTTACATAATGTAATTATATGGCATAGTTTTAACGTTAATTTTAATATGCATTTTGTACTGAAAATGAGTCTTCTAACAGACACCATTGCTTCTAGAAACGTGTCTTTGAAGAAGATAATAAACATTATCGAAAGCTTGACAGTGAACACCAAGAGTTTAATTTCTATCTTAATTTAGACCGCATTCCCAATAAAGTCTGATAATCTATATATATATATATATATATATATATATATATATATATATATATATATATATATATATATATATATATATAACAAACAGCAAAAGTGTTTAATATGCAAATATCTGTAAAGAAAACAAAATCCCTTACAATATCTAAAGAATCGAAAAGATGCAAACTCGCGATTTACGATTAGAGTGTAGAACAAGTGATGTCCTTTAAATATCTAGGGGCAAACATAACATAACATAAAAACTCAAACAACATAGGCATCATTAATATCAGGATACTTAAGAGATATAATGTGGAGAAACAAATATATGAGCACCAAAAGCAAAATAAGAATATACAAAACATGTGTAAGACCGATCATGACGTACGCGACAGAAACCAGAGCGGAGCACACAATAACAAAACGACTCCTAAGAACAACAGAAATGTGAACACTTAGATCGATAACAGAACATACCTTATTTGACCGGAAGAGATGTGAAGATATAAGGAAAATGTGCGAAATAAAGGATGTGGTGAGATGGGCAAGGAATAAGAGAAGAGAATGGAGAGACCATGTGGACAGAATGCCAAATGACCGGTTGGCAAGGTTGCAAGAAGCGACCAAACACACCTCAACCGCTTGGAAGACCACCAATAAGATGGTATGAGAGCTGGTCTACATCATCGCAATTGTTTCTGGGAAACCTTTGAAGTGAACACAGGACATGGTCCTAACGTAGGAAGAAAGAAGAAGAAAATATAGAAAAATATGTTTCAGTGCTACTAGTAACTAAGAATTTTGGATACATTTGAACAATATTAAAATGTCCGCTGAGTGAGTTAATAGTTTTTTTTTACAAAGTTAGTTCAAGAATGAAAGAAATGACAAAGAAGACATATATATATATATATATATATATATATATATATATATATATATATATATATATATATATATATATATAGGTATATATATTACAGAAGATTATAGATAACCTGGCCAGAGAACCAATATATGGATTAAAAAAAAGACACGTAAATCGGATAAGTGGTTCAAAAGTCATAAGCGCACTAACGGACAGATAGACAGAGAGACGTTGCATTTTATATATATTATATTCTTTGCTGCATGATATTGTTCCACTTGATTCACTATTATCGTCACTGCTTATTCCTTAAGTTACCTAATGTAATAAAATATATCCTCTAACCTGGCCAGAGAACATATGTAAGTTTTAAAAAGAAAGCATGTAAATCGGATAAGTGATTCTTGAGTGATAAGCGCACTAACCGACAGACAGAGAGACGTTGCATTATATATATATATATATATATATATATATATATATATATATATATATATTCTTCTTGGGTTTAATGTTTATGAAATCAAAAGACTTGTTTTATATTATAGTATACATTTCTGGCGAAACGCTTCGACCATATATTTTGGTCTTCATCGGTTGTTTAAACTGTCATTTACTATAAAATACTGCACACATATAAATTAAAAATAAACTAAAACGATACATGAGAACATCACATGGAACCTGTTTGCACAGACAGTTACATTTGAATTTGGTATTAGCACTTCAACATTCATCGAAAAAGTAGAATGCTCGAACAAGAAAGATGATTAACTTGCTTAATATACAGACAAGACACAAATAACAAGAACTGAAGCCACAGGAGCGACAATCAATAGTACCATTGTAGCGTCTGGTACAGAGATAAAACACACTAGGAACGTCGGCGTCGGTTGGTCACTTAACTCCAAAGCGTCAGTAGTGAAAATTGAAAATTCCTTGTAAAACCTTGGCAAAACGTCTGCAAAATTCCACTGCTCCAATTTTTGCTTCCAATGAAGCTCTTGCCTCCTAACATTCTTTGGTTACCAAATAATTTTGTTTATGTATTAAAATAAAATCGTTTAAGCAATTTTTATTGGGAAATATATTTTTTAGTACATGTTCTGTAAAAATAAGCAGAATAAAGACGTCTCATAACTGTCAGAAGATTAAGTCTGTTCAGTAACTTTTAGAGAAGCTCTGAAACTGCTTGTAAAGCAAATTTAAGTTTTTAGTAAGACATAATAAAACTTTTAGAGACTTTAATAATGTTTTAAAACTATCTTAATACTGCAAATACCCTGTTATAATCCAAGGGGAACTGTTTTAAAGATAAGGATTGTTTTTAATAAGCTATAAGATATTGTATAAAGTTAAATTGTCGGGGGACTTAATGAGACTTTTTCTAAGTCGAGACTTGTGGCTGACAACCTTAAAGTGGTTTTTGGTATTAATTTCAGCTGAGATTTGCTCTAAGCCATTTACAAATCGATATTTTATGTAAAGGGACATTATTAAATAAGTCACTCAATTTACAAAATTTAAAAAATATATATTTACGAGGGCTACTTTTCAAGTTTTTACAAAAACAATGAAACAAAAAATTTTTTTTGTAGAAACCGTTTCGTTTCTCAAAATATTCGCCTTTAAGATTTATACATTTTTGCATGCGTTCGAACCAATTCTCGAAACATTATTTCCAAGTGGGTATCTTAAAAACATGGTTTTGAAAGGATTCAATAGCTTCTTGAGGTGTTGTAAATCGCCTTCCACGCACTTTTTTTGTCATTCGAGAACAAAAAAAGTCGTTAGGCGATAAATCAGGTGAATATAGGCAATGAGATATTAATTCGATGTTCTTCTTGTTGAGTTAGACCTTTACTAAAATCTTAAAAAATCATTCAACGAAAACCTTCCCGTGAAATTTCCATTTGTTCACAAAACTGTTTTTTTTTAATGCTCACTGTAAACAAACTACTCGCACAATTTCTGAGCTGCCACTCTTTTAACAATAACAAATGTCAAATCTTACATCAATGGTAATGTCACATCCCAATAGCGCCATCTAGTGGTCGTTTGTAAAAACTTAAAAGGCGGCCTTCGTTTTACTCTGTTAAACTTGTTGATACCAGAAAAACAGTTGTTCTTCTGATTTAAATCGAAAATGTGTGCCTTAGTCTGTGGACTCCCTGTGCTTTTATTTCCCAAATTTTATTTATCTTATAACCTGACTGCATGCTACTAACGAGGGCCAAAAAGTTCGAAACACTTGTATAGCACAATCATTACTTTTACAGCATCCCCGACAAGCTTTTTCTTGTAGTATTATCACAGCTATCGTTAACGTTTCCATTCAATTACGAATTTTCTACCACTGCTTCAATTTTCGCTTCCCACGCAGCAAAACTGTTGCTTCCTGTCACTTGGAGGCCTAAAATTTACATGAAATTAACAAGTCTTATACTAGGTAATAGGAATAATCGAGAAGAGCGAACAAGATGAACCAGCACAAACAAGATCCAGAGTTGAAAGAAAATCATATAAATTTTTTTGTACGAAGTTTTGTTAATAATGAAGAATGACATTTTCCAATCACTGTCTTGCCATATTTCAAGTAATTTGTCAAAAGTATACTAGCCTTGTCCAAGAAAGTAGAAGCAAGGACTTTTTTTGCAGATTTCTCTAAGCAAAACTTGTTGAAGTCGAAGCAGGACGTTTCCTCTCCTCCGACTGTTTATTTGTCTTGGATTAATAATGGTGGGCCCATATTTCATCCATAGTTACTATTTAAACCAGAAAGTTACAATCGTCTTTAAAATAGCTATAAATCAACTTGGGTGTTGTCACTCTCAGTCGGTGTTCAGACATTTAGGAATCAAAAATATAGAGGAAGCTTGAAAATTTCTGCTTCTGTCTTTCATTGCGTTCCATAATCTTTGTCTTGGTATTGAGTCATAGGCCTTTCTTATGTCTATGAAGGCTAGATGAACTTCTCTATTTTTTGCCAGTTTTTTTTGTTTTATACTGTATATGTGGTCTATATATGATTTTCCGTCCGTAAAGCCTGTTTGGTGTTCCCCAATTTTTCCTTTTATATTATCCTCTATGATATTTTTAATAATTTTTCCATACAAACGCCCCATACTCGATATTATGCTTAGGACTCTATAGTTTGCGCATTTTCTGCGGTCTCCCTTTTTAAACATAGATACTATATAGGCTTTTGACCATTCCTCTGGTATTTTTTCTCCATTTATCGGTCTGTGGAACATGTTTCTCAGCATTCGATGTAATTTATTAGACCCGTATTTAATCATTTCATTTACCACACCTGGGCCCTGCAGATTTATTATTTTTGAGTGTTTTTATTGGCTTCTTTACTTCTTCATAGCTTAGTTCTATCTCTTTTTTTTTCCTTATTCTGTTCTTCTTCAGGGTTCTCTTCTTGGAATTCTTGTCTGTATTCTGTTAGCAATTTTTTATAATATTCTTCCCACTCGCTTTCTGGGATATACTCTATATATGTCTTCTCTCTATTGTTGGTCCTTAATGCTTCAATTATTCTCCATGACTCTGTGTTTCTAGTTCCTCCTATATACTGTTCTACATGTTCGCACGCTTATCCCGTCTCTCATTCTTTTCTTTGTTTATTATCCTTCTCGACATTGTTACCTAAATATATTAAGCATATCGTCGTAAATTTGTTTAGCGAACAGTCGTTTCAAAAAGAGGTACTTAATTATCGATTGATATTTGATCTTACTAAATCCATAATTTTTGTTACTCATAACTTCTTCAAAGATTCATTAGAAATAACTCAATACAATTTGAACCACAAAACTTTATGTACATATCTACTAAACATCAAACTGTCCATAACTATATTAGTTATCAATACTGGTAGTAATTTAATAAAGCCAAAGTATAGACGCGAAATTCTCCTAACTTGCTACATATGTAAACTAATTTTAATCTATAAACTTAACTACATATTTTATAGAACTTAATAATCATAAGCTTAACATCAGAAATTAAACTAGTTAAAAATACGCACGCATCAAAATGAAAAATTCAAATATTTATTGAAATACATTTGTTCAAAAATTTATAACAACGTCCTAAGACGTCTTGCGATGCCTATTCTCCAAGCCTCTCTGTCCATTCGGAAATGTTCATCTAATTCCCTTTCTCGAATTTCCCTGTCTTTTCCTTCTCTTCAGCCTCGTCATGGTTGTCCTCTTTTTTTCCTACCTCGTAGCGTCCAATTTAATACCTGTTTCGGAAATCGCTCCTCTGGTATTCTTTGTCCGTATCATTTAGGTTATTTTATGTTTATATCTTATCTTATACTATGGAAAACGTTCATTATCTCTCTGACTCTATTGTTAGTTACATGCGTCTCTGTCATCTCCCATGCCTTCAACTGCCATACGTCGCTACCGTTCATTATAATATCTTTAATCATATTATATATGCAATGTTTACTTGCCTTTGATATGCTTTTGTCCCACAGTACACTATTTAGTTATGCAACAACTCGTCGCCCATAAGTGTTTCTGCACTTAATAGCGTCATCCACCTTCTCATCATCAATCAGTTGCATCCCCAGTTACGTGTATTTGCTACAATTTTTTATTTGCTGTCTATTCTCAAGTATTAAATCTTATCGTGCTCTACCAATGGTCATATATTGTGTTTTGTTTATGTTGATTTCTAGGCTCCATTTTATATATTCCTTGATCCGTTTCCGAGTCATATATTCTAAATCAACATGTTCTTGTGTTATTACTGTCTGGTCGTCCGCAAACCATAATATATACAGGTGGTAGCACTCTAACGATCTCCCAGTGTGAAATCTAGTCTAAAAGATTTATGCCACAGTACCTTCAATCGTACTGTCATTTTTACCTCTTATAAATATGTTCAATTATTACTATTATTATTTCAAACATATTACTTAATTCAATTATTTATTTTATGTTTATTGTCGCAAATAAAGTCCTTCGTTATTATTATGCTTCTTCTTTTTCTTGTTCTCAACTTAAGTCGTCCACTCCTGGACGTAGGTCTCTTCTAATTTCTTCCATGCTTCCGTGTCTTTTGTCATCTTTAACCACTGCTTGCCTGCTATTACTCTTATATCATTGACCCATCATTTCCGTGGACGTCCAACGCTTCTTCCTGTTTCTCTGGGTCTCCATACCGTAATCCTATACACCTATCTGTCTCCGGATGATCTTGCCACATAACCTGCCCATCGCCATTTCTTCTTTACCGCCTCGAGAGTTATGTCAGTGACTTTGGTTCGTCTCCTTATCTGCTCTTTATAAATTATATCCCTAATGGAGATACCAAGCATGTTTCCCTCCATAGCTCTCTGTGAAGTGAGGAGCTTTTTAACAAATGTTTTAGGGAGACACATCGTTTCCAGTCCATATGTGCTGACAGGTAGAACATAGGAACTGTAGACTTTAGTTTTTAGCTTTATGGGTATTGTAGTACTTTTTAAGATATGTCCCAGTTTCGCAAAACCTAGCCCATGCTTATTCGCCTGGTAATTTTTACATGCTGGTTCTCCTTTCCCATCTTAATAGGGTGACCTAATTAGATATAATCGCCGACGCGTTCTATGGAGTTATTTCCTATCCGTATGTTGGTATCTTCAGGGTTTATAAATTTAGTTTTTTTAAAATTTGTGTTAAGACCTTCCCTTGCAGAAATCACATTCAGCTGATTCAACACTTCCTGTAGCTCATTGGTGAGGTGACTCACCAGGTCGCCGATATTGATGTCCTTCTCATCCCAATTTACCTCCTTAAACACGTCTTCAAAGGCCATTATAAATAATTTAGATACTATATCTCCTTGTCGCGGCGTAATGGTATGTTGTTAGTGACAGTTGTTTCGTCAATGTTAATATGTATAGATCAGGGATGTCAAAGATACGGCCCGCGGGCCGCATCCGGCCCCCGGGACGTATCAATAAGGCCCGCGATCGCAATGAAGAATCATAATTTTTAACAACCGTATATTATATACTATATAATTAAATAAATAAAATGTTATAATAATTCAGAACTTTTTTTTTATTTGAATCTGGCCCGCCTACACATTCTAAATTTAATATATGGCCCTCTGCAAAATTGAGTTTGACACCTCTGGTATAGATCCTTTTTTATAAATGTTCTCTATGTAATGAAAGACTAATATTGTCAAATTTCCACTTTATTATTAATATAATATTATAATAAAGTGCAAATTTGACAATATTAGTCTTTCATTACATTCGTTATGAATTTCCATCAAGTAACAGCCACAACAAAAAAATTTTCTCTATTATTTTTATCTATCTGGAACCTATTCTTGTATTAGCTAGGGATTTGAGAACTGACCAGATTTCGGTAGTATCAAATGCCTTATGAAAATCAATGAAGGCCAAATGTATTGGTACATTATATTAATAGTACATTTTTCTATTACAGTCCTTATTGTGAGGTGGTCGATAGTGCTTAATCCTTTTCTGAAGCCTGTCTGTTCCACAAGTTGATAGAAATCTAGTTTTGCTATTAAACGATTGGTTAAGATTTTAGTGAGAAGCTTATATAAGTACGACAGAAAAGATATGGGTCCATAATTTTCGATATCAGTATTATCGCTTTTCTTAAAGGGAAGTACATCCTTCGAATTACACCATTTTGTTGGTATTTTTCCCACATGGAAACATTTATTGAGTAGGACTTTCAATGCATCTTTCATAGATTTACCGCCAAGTTTTAGCATTTTTACAGTGATTTGATCTTCTCTAGGGCATCTATTGTTTTTCATTTGGTTCAATACACTTGTATGTCCTCCTCTGTGATATCTGGGAGTTGTTCAGATCCTACGTTCATAATATTCATGTCTTCTTGCCGTCTATCTGACTGGGATGAGTTTAATCTTGTGTAGAAGTCTTCAACAGCTCTAATTATATCGTTCTTCTTATTTACTATTCTATTGTTTCATCTCGTAGTTTTCTAATTTTTGTTTTTCCACTAAACAGTCGTAAACGTAATAATTTCATTTTACAGTTATCTTTTGTAATATATATTATTATTAGCAAACTTTGAATACCCAAAAGGGAATTAATTGCATTATTCCAACATAGTTTTAACATCACAGAACCTATATTACTTCATCCTTATACTAATGCTTTTAACTACTAATGTAATTACTCGTAGTTATTACATCCACGTGTTAATTTTTAGACCCTCCTTTAAAGGCTACTATTAGGATACGAGGTTTGGGTAGAAAATAACAAGACTGAATTTATAAAACTTTTTATTTTTGAAGTCCCCTTCAGTATAAACTCCTTCTCGATCTTTGTACCGCTCCATACTAATTTTGCATGTTGGGAGCAGTGCCGCAGGTGATCTTCTGACAGGTACAGCATGACCTCCATAGCCTTTTTCTTCACTGCATCAACGGACTCAAGACGCGTTTCTTTTAACGCACTCTTCACTTTGGGAAACGAAAACAAATTACATGGCGCAAGGTCAGGTGTGTCTGGTGATGTTTCAACACAGGGATTCTATGTTTCTCCAGAATCTCCTTAATTGAAAAAGCATTGTGCGCTGGTGCGTTGTCTTGGTGGAGGATTCAAGATCCATTCTTCTAAATTTTAGGTCTTTTTCCTCTTACACGTTCACGATGGGTAGTCAAAACTTGTCTATAGTAAACTTGATTTACAGTTTAACCTTCAGACACCCAATTAATGTGAACAATCTCACGGATGTCAAAAACCACGATCATCATCACTTTGAATTTTAGTTTGTTGTTGCTCTTTCTTTGGCCTCGATGAGTTTGTACTTTCCCAGTGCATAGATTGGCGCTTGGTTTCAGAGTCATGCGTGAAAAACCCAGATTCATGACATATTATTACCGTTTCTAAAAAAGTTTCAGATTTAATATTTTTTAGGGTGTCAGGGCTAATGGTAGTTCGAGCTTGCTTTTGATCGACAGAAAAGAATTTCGATACCAATTTTGAACACACTTTGTTCATGTGAAAACTGTCATGTAAAATTTGCCAAACACTTTCTTCGTCAATATTTGTTAACTTACTGCTACTTCTAATGCTCAGACGTCGATTTTCTTTAATGATCTTATCGACTTTTTCAATATTTTCCTCTGTTTTGCCGTTCGCGGACGCCCAGAGCGTGGATCGTCTGTGTCGTCTTTTTGGCCATCTTTGACTCGTTTTATTCACTCAAAAACTTAAGAGATTACAAGATCGAATGGAATCCCAGATGAATAGAGAATGGCGACAGTTATATTAATGCACAAGAAGGGAGAAAAATAAGATCCTAATAACTATAGAGGCATAAATCTACTAAACTGTACACTGAAATTAACAACAAAGATTATTACAACAAAAATAAACGCGAGAATACAACTGGAAGAAGGACAGCAAAGATTCAGAAGTGGGCGCTCATGTACCGATGCCGCATTCATTGTAAGCCAGGTAAAAAAAGCCATAGGAAACAACATCCCAGCATACTTGTGCCTGATAAACTTAAAAAAAGCTTTCGACAATGTACAAATAGAAGACATTATTCATCTATTATATAACAGGTACATTCAATTAGACCTAATTAAAACTATCGAGAATATAAGGGTCATTCCATGCCAAATCGACCACTTTTGACCCCAACCCCTTTCGACTTGGCTGAAACTTTTTTTTTTATCTTTTCTACCCTATGAAAAACGGTTCTCAGAATTTTTTCAAATTTTTTTACCCATCTCAAAAATAGTTATGAATTAAAAAAAAAAAAATGGCTCTTTTTTTCAAATTCCCATAACTTTGTCAAAAAATTGACCGATTGGGACGCTCTTTTTTTCAAAATTTTCATAATTAAACGTATTTTAAAAAAAAAATACAAAAAAATTTTTAGATAATAAAATCTACGAAATTTTTGCCTTTTTTGAGAAAAACCGTCAATTTTTTGCCATTTTTTACTTATTTTTTTTTTCTTAAAAAAAATCTTCAATCAATTTTGCAGTTATCCCCGCCAATCTCAGAGTGGGCCGATTTTTTTTTTCTATTTTTTTTTAATTGAAAAAAATTTTTTTCGTTTTTCACAATTTTTCAATTTTTTTTTTTGAAACTTTGTTTATATAATAAAACAAATGCAAGTAAATGATTTCACGGTATATTATACTTTATTTATAGTCTTAACTTACAACTAATGACTAGGATTCTACGTTTGATACGATTAACATTCATTTTTTTTAATACTAATTCAACAAATAATTTATTTCATTTTTCTTTGCCGTTTGAATAATTTTGTTCACTATAATTGTGTTTCACATTATAAAATAATTTCCTAAGCATATTATTATAAATTTTAATCTGACATAAATAGTATTCAAATTCAGCACCTTAATTAGATCGATAAGCTAGGGCATGACAATCACAAACTTACCTATGGCCAATTCACTAGATCCACGCGAATCTATTCTATTTCATAAGCCTACCACTACTTTATATTGAGATCCAAAACATAACCTTCCAAATATAACGGTTAAGTTTTCCCCAGAAGAGGACTACAATAAAGCTGTGAATGATTTGAATAACCGATTTTTGAAAACAAAACCAATTACGGAAACTCAGCAATTACACAGTGTAATTCCAGACACAGATGGTTGTTTATATGTTAGAAATTTTTCAAATTCGAATGAACACAGAATATGTAAAATATTTAAACACCAAAGAAAAATGAAATAAATTATTTGTTGAATTAGTTATTAAAAACATTGAATGTTAATCGTATCAAACGTAGAATCCTAGTCATTAGTTGTAAGTTTAGACTATAAATTAAGTATAATATACCGTGAAATCATTTACTTGCTTTTATTTTACTATATAAACAAATTTTCTAAAAAAAAAAATAAAAAATTGTAAAAAACTTTTTCAATTAAAAAAAAATAGAAAAAAAATTCGGCCCACTCTGGGATTGGCGGGGATAACTCTATAATTGATTGAAGTTTTTTTTAAGAAAAAAAAAAATAACACAAAATGGTGAACTTCAAAAAATTAACGGTTTTTCTCAAAAAAGCAAAAATTTCATAGATTTTATTGTCTAAAAATTTTTTTATATATTTTTTTAAAAAGTACATTTAATTACGAAAATTTTGAAAAAAAAAAGTCTCGATCGGCCAATTTTTGACAAAGTTATGGCAATTTGAAAAAAAAAGCCATTTTTTTTTTAAATTCATAACTTTTTTTGAGGAGGGCAAAAAAATTCGAAAAAATTCTGAGAACCGTTTTCATAGGGTAGAAAAAGTTAAAAAAACTGTCAGCCAAATCGAAAGGGGTCGGAGTCAAAAGTGGTCGATTTGGCATGGATTGACCCATATATAAAGACAATAAAGTAGTCGCAAGATTAGCAGAAGGAATGATAGAACCAATCAACTATAAATCTGGAATCAGGCATATTGTCATGGTTGAAATTATAAAAAAAGGGATATAGAATGGGTACCAAAGAACTTAAAATTAAATAATAATAAGTAGATAACGCGATAATAATAGCTGAAACGAGAACGATCTGCAAAGGCTGCTATACGAATTCCACCTAGCAGCAAAACAATATAATATGTGAATCTCAACTGGAAAAAGCAAGACAACAGTAATAGCAAAAGAGCCGATCAGGTGCAAGCTGGTGGTGGAAGATAAACCAATAGAACAGGTGATGGAGATCGATTACCCGGGCATCAAAATATCTAGTATCGGAAAAATCGAGGAAGAAGTAAAACATCATGTCAACAAGGCTAATAGGATAGCGGGATACCTCAATGACACCATATTTAGAAATAAATTCCTCTCCGTTGGGACCAAAACAAGAATATACGAGAGAGAAATACGACCAGTAATGAGTTACACATTTGAAACAAGACCCGATACAAGTATAACACAGAGCGTGCTAGAACAAATGAAATGAGAATACTTTGGAGATGTACAGACAAGACACTGAGGAATAGAGAAAATAGTGAAGATATAAGACACACTTGTAATATAGAAAATATTAACCAGTGGATAAGAGGAAGAAAAGTGAAATGGGAGTAGCACATAGAAAGAATCGCAAAAAATAGGATAGTACGAATAGCAAAAGATACACTGAATGGAAGAAGATCAATGGGACGGCCAAGAAAGAGATGAAACGACGATATATATCGCAGGCCATAGTGCCTAGCTTTAAGTCGGAAGAAGAAGAAAACTTAAGTTTGTGATAAGCAATCTAAGCAATCAACACTTCTTGCAGCAAACTTAAGATTTCTCTAGCAGACATTCCAAGTTTAACAAGAAATTTCAGATTAATTCGTTGCTCAACATTAACACTAAGTATTTTTCCAATACAGAGCAAATACATGATCCGACTTAAACTAGCGACACAGCCGAACTGGAAACTGCACGGCCATCAAAATTGCGAAATAGCTACACGTAAGATTTTCAGCGTTTTAATATTATTTTTACAAAGATTATGTGTAATCATTTTACATTAGGCTACGTGTCCGTAGCATAAAGAAAATTAGATTACCCAATAAAGTATGAAATGGGTAATCATTTTATATTAGGTAAAATCAATAAAGATCTGATTAGAAACAAAAGAAATAACAACTTAGAGTAATTATACCTACTTTGAAGAAGGCTGTATTATAACAGGGATATACGTCAGAAAGATTAACAAAAGAATGACATACTCAAAGAAAACAATTGCTGTATAACTGGAATATGATCATGTGATTGGAACGAAATAAAATGATTAATAAAATTAGCATGACTTATCATGCCGGGATATGGAGGATGCCAAAAAAACCCTCCAGGGAGACTTAAGTCGACGGAAAAGGTTGAATTTGTACATGCATTGAAAACATCTAGAAAGAACAGCTTTCAAAACGAAGATATACGAAAACAAATGGGAGTAGAGGGTTCTCTGATGCCAGATATTAAAACCAAATAATTAAGGTGGTACAGTCGTGTCCGTAGCATAAAGAAAATTAGAATACCTAACAAAGTATGAAATAGGTACGACCTAACCGCAAGGAACTTAGAACCCAAAGAAACCCAGTAGAAAGAGAATCTCCAGAGCAAAGAGCACAAAAGAACTAAGAATGGCGGAAATATATGAAAATGCATGAGACAACGTCGCAGAACATTTTGAGTCTAATATTAAATATGCTGTCCTCAAAGAGCTTATTTTTTTACAACCGTAAAAAGATAGCAATGTTTGCGCAATAATGTCAGCGTGCAAAAAGACATCTTTTTCATTGACGATCTTTTCCCAACGTGACACTATCCGTGCTCTATTAGCGCGCAAATTATTTTTACTTTTTCAAAATTAATAAAATCTATATGTTCTAACGAACAATATTTTAATTCTACATTTTTAAACTTTTCATTTCAATTCAACAGTAAACCAACAAATACATCGAAAATAAGCGAATATTTTTTCCAGTCACGTAAGATTTTCAACGTTTTAATATTATTTTTACAAAGATTATGTGTAATCATTTTATATTAGGTAAAATCAACAAAGGTCTGATTAGAAACAAAAGAAATAACAACTTGGAGTAATTATACCTACTTTGAAGAAGGCGGTATAATGATAATAATAATAATAGCTTTATTACCCAACAGTTTCCCATTAATAGGGTAAATATTTAGACATTTACATATTCAATGACAGTCTGTAGTAATTGCTTCTTAGTACAACAGTATATATCACAAACACTACAAATATGATTAAAATTAGTACACATTACATGAATAGGTGAATTCAATAACAAATTAATATTAGGTCTGTTACATCTAAAAAACATACTTGATCGTGAGTGTATCCGTGGCACATTGATGTTAATACGAGACAGTATATCCGTGCAATCAATCATATTGTGCAATACTTTATATAGGAATAATATTGAGGCACAAACTCTCCTGATTCCCATGCTAAGAATATTTGTCTGTTCACACAAATAATCGCTGCTGATTCCCCGTTCAGGATACATTCCATTAATCTTAAACAACAGAAATTTCAGAAATCTCCTCTGCACTTTTTCAAATGAAACTCTATGCACCCTGTACATTGGACTCCAGACAATACTTGCATATTCCAGTTTCGACCGAACAAAGCAGAAATACAAAATCTTCAGTGATGCAATATTAGTGAAACCCCTACAATTCCTAATGATGAACCCGTAAGACTTCATTGCTTCAGAAACTTTCAATGCTATATGCTGAGCAAATGTTAGTTTTGCATCAAAAACAACTCCCAAATCCTTAGCTGTGCTACACCTACTTAAATTATGGTCTTGAATTCTATATTAAAGCTCTATTGACGCTACCCTCCTAGTATATGTTAGAACTTTGCATTTTTGAGCATTTAGATGTAGTTTGTTGTCACAACACCAAGAATGCACGAAATTCAACTGGCTTTGTAGATAGGAACAATCCTCAGTTTTTTCTATTGGAATAAACAATTTTAAATCATCAGCATAAATTAGCCTGCTATATTTTAAATCCTCGCAAAGGTCATTTATGAACATAATGAAGAGCAAGGGTCCCAAATTTGAACCTTGTGGAACGCCGGAGGTAGCCACAAATCTTTCTGATTTGAATCCGTTGTAGGCTACAAACTGAGTTCGATTAAACAAGTAAGAACTTATAAGAGCCCTCGCACCATCAGTGAAACATGATGGTCAATCCTATCAAAGTCCTTCGAGAAATCTGTATAAATAACATCAACCTGCTCACCATCATCTAATATTTCCGAAATGAACTGTGTCATAACAGTTAGATTTGTTACCGTAGATCTCTTACCAACAAATCCGTGCTGATAAGGAGAAATTTGATTTTTAATTTGGCTGTAGATACGTGCATACAAGACTGACTCAAAGACCTTTGAGAAGTTACAAAGTAGAACGACACCCCTGTAATTTTCAACATTTCCCCTGTCTCCAGTCTTAAAAATACGACTTAATCTACCTTCTTTCCATCCTTTCGGATAAACACCCTGTTTAATTGATAAATTAAAAATATACTTTAAAGGTCTTACAAGGACAGTCGCACAGTCCCTAATGAGAAACGAGGGAATATTATTAGGGCCAGAGGTCATCTTATTTTTTAATTTTTTCGTGGCCATCAATATTTCATCCCCAGTAATGGGCGAGAATTCCACAATTGTCAACGACGTACTAAGCGAATGACAAGTCCCTGATGGTTCCGACAGTACGAAAACACTCTTGAAAAAATCTGCAAACGCGTTAACAATGCCCGACGGAGACTTCAGAATGTCATTTATATACATCATCATACTGGGAATCCTAGAAGATTTACTTTTGGAATGGACATAACTCCAGAAGCGTTGGGGATCCAGTGCCAGGGAAGCCTGTGCATCCTCCATGTATTTAACATATGACGCTTTAATTTGCTGCTTAGAAATTGATCTTAACCGTCTAAATTCTAGATAATCATTGTGATTACCATATCTCTTGAATTTTTTTGCATGCTTTGCTTTCCTTTTTATATTTTTAATAATATCAGCAGAAAACCATGGAGGATACTGATGAGCAAAATTTTTGTATGCCGGAACATGTTCATCAAACAAATGAAAAACATTATCATACAATTGCTGCAGTGCAAGATCAACATCACAACAACCCTCAAGAGACGTCCAGTCAACTGCTGATAGGGCTCTGTATAATTCAGGAAAATTTGCTTTTCTAAAGTTATAAATCTTAGCCGGGGAATTAGTAGAGAATTTTTTTGTCTTGTATTTATTTTTGGAATGGGTATTATAACAGGGACATACGTCAGAAAGATTAACAAAAGAATGACATACTCAAAGACAACAATTGCTGTATAACTGGAATATGATCTTGTGATTGGAACGAAATGAAATGATTAATAAAATTAGCCTGACTTATCATGCCGAGATATGGAGGATGCCAAAAAAAAACCCTCCAAGGAGACTTAAGTCGACGGAAAAGGTTGAATTTGTACATTCATTGAAAACATCTAGAAAGAACAGCTTTCAAAACGAAGACATACGAAAACAAATGTGAGTAGAGGGTTCTCTGATGCCAGATATTAAAACCAAATAATTAAGGTGGTACAGTCGTGTCCGTAGCATAAAGAAAATTAGATTACCTAACAAAGTATGAAATAGGTACGACCTAACCGCAAGGAACTTAGAACCCAAAGAAAACCAGTCGAAAGAGAATCTCCGGAGCAAACAACACAAAAGAACTAAGAATGACAGAAAAATATGAAAACGAATCAGACAACGTCACAGAACATTTTGAGCCCAATATCAAATATGCTGTCCTCAAAGAGCTTATTTTTTTACAACCGTAAAAAGATAGCAATGTTTGCGCAATAATTTCAACGTGCAAAAAGACATCTTTTTCATTGACGATCTTTTCCCAACGTGACACTATCCGTGTTCTACGAGGCTGGTTTGAAAAGTCCGTGCAAAAATAAAAACTACTTATGTGTTTGGGGGGTAAACCTTTTTTATTTTTCGACATAGTCTCCTTTTAGGCTTATACACTTCGTCCAACGATGTTCTAGTTTGTTGATCCCTTCCGAATAATAGGATTTGTCCAAGTCTGCAAAATAACCATTAGCGTCTGCAATCACCTCCTCGTTTGAATAAAATCTTTATCCCGCCAGCCATTTCTTCAAATTGGGGAACAAATAGTAGTCCGAGGGAGCCAAGTCTGGAGAATAGGGGGGATGTAAAACGAGTTGGAATCCTATTTCCATTAATTTTGCGACCACAACTGCTGAGGTGTGTGCTGGTGCGTTGTCGTGATGGAAAAGGACTTTCTTGTGGGCCAATCGCGGGCGTTTTTCTTGCAGCTCGGTTTTCAAATGGTCCAATAACGATGAATAATATTCACCTGTAATAGTTTTACCCTTTTCCAGATAGTCAATGAGGATTATCCCTTGCGAATCCCAAAAGACAGTCGCCATAACCTTTCCGGCCGAAGGAACGGTCTTCGCCTTTTTTGGTGCAGATTCCCCCTTGGTAACCCATTCTTTAGATTGTTGTTTGGTCTCAGGAGTATAGTAATGTATCCATGTTTCATCCACAGTGACGAAACCACGCTTAAAGTCCTCCGGATTCTTCTGGAACAGCTGCTAACCATCCTTGCAACACTTCACACGATTCCGTTTTTGGTCAAGCATGAGCAATCGCGGCACCCATCTTGCGGATAGCTTTCTCATGTCCAAATGTTTATGCAAAGTATTATGTACCCGTTCAGTCGAGATGCCCACAGCACTAGCAATCTCACGCACCTTAACTCTTCTGTCATCCATCACCATATCATGGATTTGATCAATGATTTCTGGAGTCGTAACCTCCACAGGCCGTCCAGAACGTTCAGCGTCACTTGTGCCCATATGGCCAGTCCGAAAATTTTGAAACCACTTATAAACTGTTCTAATCGAAGGTGCAAAGTCACCATAATGTTTATCAAGCTTCTCTTTAGTCTCCTGAGGCGTTTTGCCTTTCATAAAGTAATGTTTAATCACCACACGAAATTCTTTTTCGTCCATTTCTTGAAAATCATTCGACTTCCTTGATTCACACGAATGCCAAACACAAAAAAATAGACCAATATGGCTGAAACTTGGTGTGCGTTCACTCAAGAGATGCTACTAACTAAACATGACCTCGATACGCGCCAGTGGTGCCGTCTCTCGAACTTTGCACGGACTTTTCAAACCAGCCTCGTATTAGCGCGCAAAATATTTTTACTTTTTCAAAATTAATAAAATCTATATATTCCAACGAACAATATTTTAATTCTACATTTTCAAACTTTTCATTTCAATTCAACAGTAAACCAACAAATATATCGAAAATAAGCGAATATTTTTTCCAGTCGCGTAAGATTTTCAACGTTTTAATATTATTTTTACAAAGATTATGTGTAATCATTTTATATTAGGTAAAATCAACAAAGGTCTGATTAGAAACAAAAGAAATAACAACTTGGAGTAATTATACCTACTTTGAAGAAGGCTGTATTATAATAATAATAATAATAATAATAGCTTTATTACCCAACAGTTTCCCATTAATAGGGTAAATATTTAAACATTTACATATTCAATGACAGTCTGTAGTAATTGCTTCTTAGTACAACAGTATATATCACAAACACTACAAATATGATTAAAATTAGTACACATTACATGAATAGGTGAATTTAATAACAAATTAGTATTAGGTCTGTCACATCTAAAAAACATACTTGATCGTGAGTGTATCCGTGGCACATTGATGTTAATACGAGACAGTATATCCGTGCAATCAATCATATTGTGCAATACTTTATATAGGAATAATATTGAGGCACAAACTCTCCTGATTCCCAGGCTAAGAATATTTGTCTGTTCACACAAATAATCGCTGCTGATTCCCCTTTCAGGATACATTCCATTAATCTTAACAACAGAAATTTCAGAAATCCCCTCTGCACTTTTTCAAGTGAAACTCTATGCACCTCGTACATTGGACTCCAGACAATACTTACATATTCCGGTTTCGACCGAACAAAGCAGAAATACAAAATCCTCAGTGATGCAATATTAGTGAAACCCCTACAATTCCTAATGATGAACCCGTAAGACTTCATTGCTTCAGAAACTTTCAATGCTATATGCTGAGCAAATGTTAGTTTTGCATCAAAAACAACTCCCAAATCCTTAGCTGTGCTACATCTACTTAAATTATGGTCTTGAATTCTACATTGAAGCTCTATTGACGCTACCCTCCTAGTATATGTTAGAACTTTGCATTTTTGAGCATTTAGATGTAGTTTGTTGTCACAACACCAAGAATGCACGAAATTCAACTGGCTTTGTAGATAGGAACAATCCTCAGTTTTTTCTATTGGCATAAACATTTTTAAATCATCAGCATAAATTAGCCTGTTATATTTTAAATCCTCGCAAAGGTCATTTATGAACATAATGAAGAGCAAGGGTACCAAATTTGAACCTTGTGGAACGCCGGAGGTAGCCACAAATCTTTCTGATTTGAATCCGTTGTAGGCTACAAACTGAGTTCGATTAAACAAGTAAGAACTTATAAGAGCCCTCGCACCATCAGTGAAACTAAAGAAAGACAACTTATTGATGAGAACATGATGGTCGATCCTATCAAAGGCCTTCGAGAAATCTGTATAAATAACATCAACCTGCTCACCATCAACTAATATTTCCGAAATGAACTGTGTCATAACAGTTAGATTTGTTACCGTAGATCTCTTACCAACAAATCCGTGCTGATAAGGAGAAATTTGATTTTTAATTTGGCTGTAGATACGTGCATACAAGACTGACTCAAAGACCTTTGAGAAGTTACAAAGTAGAACGACACCCCTGTAATTTTCAACATTTCCCCTGTCTCCATTCTTAAAAATAGGACTTAATCTACGTTCTTTCCATCCTTTCGGATAAACACCCTGTTTAATTGATAAATTAAAAATATACTTTAAAGGTCTTACAAGGACAGTCGCACAGTCCCTAATTTGAAACGAGGGAATATTATCAGGGCCAGAGGTCATCTTATTTTTTAATTTTTTCGTGACAATCAATATTTCATCCCCAGTAATGGGCGAGAATTCCACAATTGTCAACGACGTACTAAGCGAATGACAAGTCCCTCCTGGTTCCGACAGTGCGAAAACACTCTTGAAAAAATCTGCAAACGCGTTAACAATGCCCGACGGAGACTTCAGAATGTCATTTCTATACATCATCATACTGGGAATCCTAGAAGATTTACTTTTGGAATGGACATAACTTCAGAAGCGTTGGGACTCCAGTGCCAGAGAAGCCTGTGCATCCTCCATGTATTTAACATATGACGCTTTAATTTGCTGCTTAGAAATTGATCTTAACCGTCTAAATTCTAGATAATCATTGTGACTACCATATCTCTTGAATTTTTTTGCATGCTTTGCTTTCCTTTTTTATATTTTTAATAATATCAGCAGAAAACCATGGAGGATACTGATGAGCAAAATTTTTGTATGCCGGAACATGTTCATCAAACAAATGAAAAACATTATCATACAATTGCTGCAGTGCAAGATCAACATCACAACAACCCTTAAGAGACGTCCAGTCAACTGCTGATAGGGCTCTGTATAATTCAGGAAAATTTGCTTTTCTAAAGTTATAAATCTTAGCCGGGGAATTAGTAGAGAATTTTTTTGTCTTGTATTTATTTTTGGAATGGGTATTACAACAGGGACATACGTCAGAAAGATTAACAAAAGAATGACATTCTCAAAGACAACAATCGCTGTATAACTGGAATATGATCATGTGATTGGAACGAAATGAAATGATTAATAAAATTAGCCTGACTTATCATGCCGGAATATGGAGGATGCCAAATAAACCCTCCAGGGAGACTTAAGTCGACGGAAAAGGTTGAATTTGTACATTTATTGAAAACATCTAGAAAGAACAGCTTTCAAAACGAAGACATACGAAAACAAATGGGAGTAGAGGGTTCTTTGATGCCAGATATTACAACCAAATAATTAAGGTGGTACAGTCGTGTCCGTAGCATAAAGAAAATTAGATTACCTAACAAAGTATGAAATAGATACGACCTAACCGCAAGGAACTTAGAACCCAAAGAAAACCAGTAGAAAGAGAATCTCCAGAGCAAAGAGCACAAAAGAACTAAGAATGGCGGAAATATATGAAAATGCATCAGACAATGTCGCAGAACATTTTGAGCCCAATATCAAATATGCTGTCCTCAAAGAGCTTATTTTTTTACAACCCTAAAAAGATAGCAATGTTTGCGCAATAATGTCAGCGTGCAAAAAGACATCTTTTTCATTGACGATCTTTTCCCAACGTGACACTATCCGTGTTCTACGAGGCTGGTTTGAAAAGTCCGTGCAAAAATAAAAACTACTTTTGTGTTTGGGGTAAACCTTTTTTATTTTTCGACATTGTCTCCTTTTAGGCTTATACACTTTGTCCAGCGATGTTCTAGTTTGTTGATCCCTTCCGAATAATAGGATTTGTCCAAGTCTGCAAAATATCCATTAGTGTCTGCAATCACCTCCTCGTTTGAATAAAATCTTTGTCCCGCCAGCCATTTCTTCAAATTTGGGAACAAATAGTAGTCCGAGGGAGCCAAGTCTGGAGAATAGGGGGGATGTGAAACGAGTTGGAATCCTATTTCCATTAATTTTGCGACCACAACTGCTGAGGTGTGTGCTGGTGCGTTGTCGTGATGGAAAAGGGCTTTCTTGTGGGCCAATCGCGGCGTTTTTCTTGCAGCTCGGTTTTCAAATGATCCAATAACGATGAATAATATTCACCTGTAATAGTTTTACCCTTTTCCAGATAGTCGATGAGGATTATCCCTTACGAATCCCAAAAGACAGTCGCCATAACCTTTCCGGCCGAAGGAACGGTCTTCGCCTTTTTTGGTGCAGATTCCCCCTTGGTAACCCATTCTTTAGATTGTTGTTTGGTCTCAGGAGTATAGTAATGTATCCATGTTTCATCCACAGTGACGAAAACGACGCTTAAAGTCCTCCGGATTCTTCTGGAACAGCTGCAAACCATCCTTGCAAGACTTCACACAATTCCGTTTTTGGTCAAGCGTGAGCAATCGCGGCACCCATCTTGCGGATAGCTTTCTCATGTCCAAATGTTTATGCAAAGTATTATGTACCCGTTCAGTCGAGATGCCCACAGCACTAGCAATCTCACGCACCTTAACTCTTCTGTCATCCATCGCCATAACATGGATTTGATCAATGATTTCTGGAGTCGTAACCTCCACAGGCCGTCCAGAACGTTCAGCGTCACTTGTGCCCATATGGCCAGTCCGAAAATTTTGAAACCACTTATAAACTGTTCTAATCGAAGGTGCAAAGTCACCATAATGTTTATCAAGCTTCTCTTTAGTCTCCTGAGGCGTTTTGCCTTTCATAAAGTAATATTTAATCACCACACGAAATTCTTTTTCGTCCATTTCTTGAAAATCACTCGACTTCCTTGATTCACACGAATGCCAAACACAAAGAAATAGACCAATATGGCTGAAACTTAGTGTGCGTTCATTCAAGAGATGCTACTAACTAAACATGACCTCGATACGCGCCAGTGGTGCCATCTCTCGGACTTTGCACGGACTTTTCAAACCAGCCTCGTATTAGCGCGCAAATTATTTTTACTTTTTCAAAATTAATAAAATCTATATATTCCAACGAACAATATTTTAATTCTACATTTTTAAACTTTTCATTTCAATTCAACAGTAAACCAACAAATATATCGAAAATAAGCGAATATTTTTTCCAGTCGCGTAAGATTTTCAACGTTTTAATATTATTTTTACAAAGATTATGTGTAATCATTTTATATTAGGTAAAATCAACAAAGGTCTGATTAGAAACAAAAGATTGCAGTAATTATACCTACTTTGAAGAAGGCTGTATTATAACAGGGACATACGTCAGAAAGATTAACAAAAGAATGACATACTCAAAGACAATAATTGCTGTAATACTGGAATATGATCTTGTGATTGGAACGAAATGAAATGATTAATAAAATTAGCCTGACTTATCATGCCGGGATATGGAGGATGCCAAAAAAACCCTCCAGGGAAACTTAAGTCGACGGAAAAGGTTGAATTTGTACATTCAGTGAAAACATCTAGAAAGAACAGCTTTCAAAACGAAGACATACGAAAACAAATGGGAGTAGAGGGTCTTTGATGCCAGATATTAAAACCAAATAATTAAGGCGGTACGGTCGTGTCCGTAGCATAAAGAAAATTAGATTACCTAAAAAAGTATGAAATGGGTACAACGTAACCGCAAGGAACTTAGAACCCAAAGAAAACCAGTAGAAAGAGAATCTCCAGAGCAAAGAACACAAAAGAACTAAGAATGACAGAAAAATATGAAAACGAATCAGACAACGTCGCAGAACATTTTGAGCCCAATATCAAATATGCTGTCCTCAAAGAGCTTATTTTTTTACAACCGTAAAAAGATAGCAATGTTTGCGCAATAATGTCACCGTGCAAAAAGACATCTTTTTGATTGAGGATCTTTTCCCAACGTGACACTATCCGTGCTCTATTAGCGCGCAAATTATTTTTACTTCTTCAAAATTAATAAAATCTATATATTCCAAGGAACAATATTTTAAGTCTACATTTTTAAACTTTTTTCGTTTCAATTCAACAGTAAACCAACAAATATATAGAAAATAAGCGAATATTTTTTCCAGTCACGTAAGATTTTCAACGTTTTAATATTTTTTTTACAAAGATTATGTGTAATCATTTTATATTAGGTAAAATCAACAAAGGTCTGATTAGAAACAAAAGAAATAACAACTTGGAGTAATTATACCTACTTTGAAGAAGGCTGTATTATAACAGGGACATACGTCAGAAAGATTAACAAAAGAATGACATACTCAAAGACAACAATTGCTGTATAACTGGAATATGATCTTGTGATTGGAACGAAATGAAATGATTAATAAAATTAGCCTGACTTATCATGCCGGGATATGGAGGATGCCAAAAAAAACCCTCCAGGGAGACTTAAGTCGACGGAAAAGGTTGAATTTGTACATTCATTGAAAACATCTAGAAAGAACAGCTTTCAAAACGAAGACATACGAAAACAAATGAGAGTAGAGGGTTCTTTGATGTCAGATATTACAACCAAATAATTAAGGTGGTACAGTCGTGTCCGTAGCATAAAGAAAATTAGATTACCTAACAAAGTATGAAATAGGTACGACCTAACCGCAAGGAACTTAGAACCCAAAAAAAAGCAGTAGAAAGAGAATCGCCAGAGCAAAGAGCACAAAAGAACTAAGAATGGCGGAAATATATGAAAATGCATCAGACAACGTCGCAGTACATTTTGAGCCCAATATCAAATATGCTGTCCTCAAAGAGCTTATTTTTCTACAACCGTAAAAAGATAGCAATGTTTGCGCAATAATGTCAGCGTGCAAAAAGACATCTTTTTCATTGACGATCTTTTCCCAACGTGACACTATCTGTGCTCTATTAGCGCGCAAATTATTTTTACTTTTTCAAAATTAATAAAATCTATATGTTCCAACGAACAATATTTTAATTCTACATTTTTAAACTTTTCATTTCAATTCAACAGTAAACCAACAAATATATCGAAAATAAGCGAATATTTTTTCCAGTCACGTAAGATTTTCAACGTTTTAATATTATTTTTACAAAGATTATGTGTAATCATTTTATATTAGACATCAACAAAGGTCTGATTAGAAACAAAAGAAATAACAACTTGGAGTAATTATACCTACTTTGAAGAAGGCTGTATTATAATAATAAAATAATAATAATAATAGCTTTATTACCCAACAGTTTCCCATTAATAGGGTAAATATTTAAACATTTACATATTCAATGACAGTCTGTAGTAATTGCTTCTTAGTACAACAGTATATATCACAAACACTACAAATATGATTAAAATTAGTACACATTACATGAATAGGTGAATTCAATAACAAATTAGTATGTTATTAGGTCTGTCACATCTAAAAAACATACTTGATCGTGAGTGTATCCGTGGCACATTGATGTTAATACGAGACAGTATATCCATGCAATCAATCATATTGTGCAATACTTTATATAGGAATAATATTGAGGCACAAACTCTCCTGATTCCCAGGCTAAGAATATTTGTCTGTTCACACAAATAATCGCTGCTGATTCCCCTTTCAGGATTCATTCCATTAATCTTAAACAACAGAAATTTCAGAAATCTCCTCTGCACTTTTTCAAGTGAAACTCTATGCACCTCGTACATTGGACTCCAGACAATACTTACATATTCCGGTTTCGACCGAACAAAGCAGAAATACAAAATCTTCAGTGATGCAATATTAGTGAAACCCCTACAATTCCTAATGATGAACCCGTAAGACTTCATTGCTTCAGAAACTTTCAATGCTATATGCTGAGCAAATGTTAGTTTTGCATCAAAAACAACTCCCAAATCCTTAGCTGTGCTACATCTACTTAAATTATGGTCTTGAATTCTATATTGAAGCTCTATTGACGCTACCCTCCTAGTATATGTTAGAACTTTGCATTTTTGAGCATTTAGATGTAGTTTGTTGTCACAACACCAAGAATGCACGAAATTCAACTCGCTTTGTAGATAGGAACAATCCTCAGTTTTTTCTATTGGCATAAACATTTTTAAATCATCAGCATAAATTAGCCTGTTATAATTTAAATCCTCGCAAAGGTCATTTATGAACATAATGAAGAGCAAGGGTACCAAATTTGAACCTTGTGGAACGCCGGAGGTAGCCACAAATCTTTCTGATTTGAATCCGTTGTAGGCTACAAACTGAGTTCGATTAAACAAGTAAGAACTTATAAGAGCCCTCGCACCATCAGTGAAACTAAAGAAAGACAACTTATTGATGAGAACATGATGGTCGATCCTATCAAAGGCCTTCGAGAAATCTGTATAAATAACATCAACCTGCTCACCATCATCTAATATTTCCGAAATGAACTGTGTCATAACAGTTAGATTTGTTACCGTAGATCTCTTACCAACAAATCCGTGCTGATAAGGAGAAATTTGATTTTTAATTTGGCTGTAGATACGTGCATACAAGACTGACTCAAAGACCTTTGAGAAGTTACAAAGTAGAACGACACCCCTGTAATTTTCAACATTTCCCCTGTCTCCATTCTTAAAAATAGGACTTAATCTACCTTCTTTCCATCCTTTCAGATAAACACCCTGTTTAATTGATAAATTAAAAATATACTTTAAAGGTCTTACAAGGACAGTCGCATAGTCCCTAATGAGAAACGAGGGAATATTATCAGGGCCAGAGGTCATCTTATTTTTTAATTTTTTCCTGACAATCAATATTTCATCCCCAGTAATGGGCGAGAATTCCACAATTGTCAACGACGTACTAAGCGAATGACAAGTCCCTGCTGGTTCCGACAGTACGAAAACACTCTTGAAAAAATCTGCAAACGCGTTAACAATGCCCGACGGAGACTTCAGAATGTCATTTCTATACATCATCATACTGGGAATCCTAGAAGATTTACTTTTGGAATGGACATAACTCCAGAAGCGTTGGGATCCAGTGCCAGGGAAGCCTGTGCATCCTCCATGTATTTAAAATATGACGCTTTAATTTGCTGCTTAGAAATTGATCTTAACCGTCTAAATTCTAGATAATCATTGTGATTACCATATCTCTTGAATTTTTTTGCATGCTTTGCTTTCCTTTTTATATTTTTAATAATATCAGCAGAAAACCATGGAGGATACTGATGAGCAAAATTTTTGTATGCCGGAACATGTTCATCAAACAAATGAAAAACATTATCATACAATTGCTGCAGTGCAAGATCAACATCACAACAACCCTTAAGAGACGTCCAGTCAACTGCTGATAGGGCTCTGTATAATTCAGGAAAATTTGCTTTTCTAAAGTTATAAATCTTAGCCGGGGAATTAGTAGAGAATTTTTTTGTCTTGTATTTATTTTTGGAATGGGTATTACAACAGGGACATACGTCAGAAAGATTAACAAAAGAATGACATTCTCAAAGACAACAATCGCTGTATAACTGGAATATGATCATGTGATTGGAACGAAATGAAATGATTAATAAAATTAGCCTGACTTATCATGCCGGAATATGGAGGATGCCAAATAAACCCTCCAGGGAGACTTAAGTCGACGGAAAAGGTTGAATTTGTACATTTATTGAAAACATCTAGAAAGAACAGCTTTCAAAAACGAAGACATACGAAAACAAATGGGAGTAGAGGGTTCTTTGATGCCAGATATTACAACCAAATAATTAAGGTGGTACAGTCGTGTCCGTAGCATAAAGAAAATTAGATTACCTAACAAAGTATGAAATAGATACGACCTAACCGCAAGGAACTTAGAACCCAAAGAAAACCAGTAGAAAGAGAATCTCCAGAGCAAAGAGCACAAAAGAACTAAGAATGGCGGAAATATATGAAAATGCATCAGACAATGTCGCAGAACATTTTGAGCCCAATATCAAATATGCTGTCCTCAAAGAGCTTATTTTTTTACAACCCTAAAAAGATAGCAATGTTTGCGCAATAATGTCAGCGTGCAAAAAGACATCTTTTTCATTGACGATCTTTTCCCAACGTGACACTATCCGTGTTCTACGAGGCTGGTTTGAAAAGTCCGTGCAAAAATAAAAACTACTTTTGTGTTTGGGGTAAACCTTTTTTATTTTTCGACATTGTCTCCTTTTAGGCTTATACACTTTGTCCAGCGATGTTCTAGTTTGTTGATCCCTTCCGAATAATAGGATTTGTCCAAGTCTGCAAAATATCCATTAGTGTCTGCAATCACCTCCTCGTTTGAATAAAATCTTTGTCCCGCCAGCCATTTCTTCAAATTTGGGAACAAATAGTAGTCCGAGGGAGCCAAGTCTGGAGAATAGGGGGGATGTGAAACGAGTTGGAATCCTATTTCCATTAATTTTGCGACCACAACTGCTGAGGTGTGTGCTGGTGCGTTGTCGTGATGGAAAAGGGCTTTCTTGTGGGCCAATCGCGGGCGTTTTTCTTGCAGCTCGGTTTTCAAATGATCCAATAACGATGAATAATATTCACCTGTAATAGTTTTACCCTTTTCCAGATAGTCGATGAGGATTATCCCTTACGAATCCCAAAAGACAGTCGCCATAACCTTTCCGGCCGAAGGAACGGTCTTCGCCTTTTTTGGTGCAGATTCCCCCTTGGTAACCCATTCTTTAGATTGTTGTTTGGTCTCAGGAGTATAGTAATGTATCCATGTTTCATCCACAGTGACGAAACGACGCTTAAAGTCCTCCGGATTCTTCTGGAACAGCTGCAAACCATCCTTGCAAGACTTCACACAATTCCGTTTTTGGTCAAGCGTGAGCAATCGCGGCACCCATCTTGCGGATAGCTTTCTCATGTCCAAATGTTTATGCAAAGTATTATGTACCCGTTCAGTCGAGATGCCCACAGCACTAGCAATCTCACGCACCTTAACTCTTCTGTCATCCATCGCCATAACATGGATTTGATCAATGATTTCTGGAGTCGTAACCTCCACAGGCCGTCCAGAACGTTCAGCGTCACTTGTGCCCATATGGCCAGTCCGAAAATTTTGAAACCACTTATAAACTGTTCTAATCGAAGGTGCAAAGTCACCATAATGTTTATCAAGCTTCTCTTTAGTCTCCTGAGGCGTTTTGCCTTTCATAAAGTAATATTTAATCACCACACGAAATTCTTTTTCGTCCATTTCTTGAAAATCACTCGACTTCCTTGATTCACACGAATGCCAAACACAAAGAAATAGACCAATATGGCTGAAACTTAGTGTGCGTTCATTCAAGAGATGCTACTAACTAAACATGACCTCGATACGCGCCAGTGGTGCCATCTCTCGGACTTTGCACGGACTTTTCAAACCAGCCTCGTATTAGCGCGCAAATTATTTTTACTTTTTCAAAATTAATAAAATCTATATATTCCAACGAACAATATTTTAATTCTACATTTTTAAACTTTTCATTTCAATTCAACAGTAAACCAACAAATATATCGAAAATAAGCGAATATTTTTTCCAGTCGCGTAAGATTTTCAACGTTTTAATATTATTTTTACAAAGATTATGTGTAATCATTTTATATTAGGTAAAATCAACAAAGGTCTGATTAGAAACAAAAGATTGCAGTAATTATACCTACTTTGAAGAAGGCTGTATTATAACAGGGACATACGTCAGAAAGATTAACAAAAGAATGACATACTCAAAGACAATAATTGCTGTAATACTGGAATATGATCTTGTGATTGGAACGAAATGAAATGATTAATAAAATTAGCCTGACTTATCATGCCGGGATATGGAGGATGCCAAAAAAACCCTCCAGGGAAACTTAAGTCGACGGAAAAGGTTGAATTTGTACATTCAGTGAAAACATCTAGAAAGAACAGCTTTCAAAACGAAGACATACGAAAACAAATGGGAGTAGAGGGTCTTTGATGCCAGATATTAAAACCAAATAATTAAGGCGGTACGGTCGTGTCCGTAGCATAAAGAAAATTAGATTACCTAAAAAAGTATGAAATGGGTACAACGTAACCGCAAGGAACTTAGAACCCAAAGAAAACCAGTAGAAAGAGAATCTCCAGAGCAAAGAACACAAAAGAACTAAGAATGACAGAAAAATATGAAAACGAATCAGACAACGTCGCAGAACATTTTGAGCCCAATATCAAATATGCTGTCCTCAAAGAGCTTATTTTTTTACAACCGTAAAAAGATAGCAATGTTTGCGCAATAATGTCACCGTGCAAAAAGACATCTTTTTGATTGAGGATCTTTTCCCAACGTGACACTATCCGTGCTCTATTAGCGCGCAAATTATTTTTACTTCTTCAAAATTAATAAAATCTATATATTCCAAGGAACAATATTTTAAGTCTACATTTTTAAACTTTTCGTTTCAATTCAACAGTAAACCAACAAATATATAGAAAATAAGCGAATATTTTTTCCAGTCACGTAAGATTTTCAACGTTTTAATATTTTTTTTACAAAGATTATGTGTAATCATTTTATATTAGGTAAAATCAACAAAGGTCTGATTAGAAACAAAAGAAATAACAACTTGGAGTAATTATACCTACTTTGAAGAAGGCTGTATTATAACAGGGACATACGTCAGAAAGATTAACAAAAGAATGACATACTCAAAGACAACAATTGCTGTATAACTGGAATATGATCTTGTGATTGGAACGAAATGAAATGATTAATAAAATTAGCCTGACTTATCATGCCGGGATATGGAGGATGCCAAAAAAAACCCTCCAGGGAGACTTAAGTCGACGGAAAAGGTTGAATTTGTACATTCATTGAAAACATCTAGAAAGAACAGCTTTCAAAACGAAGACATACGAAAACAAATGAGAGTAGAGGGTTCTTTGATGTCAGATATTACAACCAAATAATTAAGGTGGTACAGTCGTGTCCGTAGCATAAAGAAAATTAGATTACCTAACAAAGTATGAAATAGGTACGACCTAACCGCAAGGAACTTAGAACCCAAAAAAAAGCAGTAGAAAGAGAATCGCCAGAGCAAAGAGCACAAAAGAACTAAGAATGGCGGAAATATATGAAAATGCATCAGACAACGTCGCAGTACATTTTGAGCCCAATATCAAATATGCTGTCCTCAAAGAGCTTATTTTTCTACAACCGTAAAAAGATAGCAATGTTTGCGCAATAATGTCAGCGTGCAAAAAGACATCTTTTTCATTGACGATCTTTTCCCAACGTGACACTATCTGTGCTCTATTAGCGCGCAAATTATTTTTACTTTTTCAAAATTAATAAAATCTATATGTTCCAACGAACAATATTTTAATTCTACATTTTTAAACTTTTCATTTCAATTCAACAGTAAACCAACAAATATATCGAAAATAAGCGAATATTTTTTCCAGTCACGTAAGATTTTCAACGTTTTAATATTATTTTTACAAAGATTATGTGTAATCATTTTTATATTAGACATCAACAAAGGTCTGATTAGAAACAAAAGAAATAACAACTTGGAGTAATTATACCTACTTTGAAGAAGGCTGTATTATAATAATAATAATAATAATAATAGCTTTATTACCCAACAGTTTCCCATTAATAGGGTAAATATTTAAACATTTACATATTCAATGACAGTCTGTAGTAATTGCTTCTTAGTACAACAGTATATATCACAAACACTACAAATATGATTAAAATTAGTACACATTACATGAATAGGTGAATTCAATAACAAATTAGTATGTTATTAGGTCTGTCACATCTAAAAAACATACTTGATCGTGAGTGTATCCGTGGCACATTGATGTTAATACGAGACAGTATATCCATGCAATCAATCATATTGTGCAATACTTTATATAGGAATAATATTGAGGCACAAACTCTCCTGATTCCCAGGCTAAGAATATTTGTCTGTTCACACAAATAATCGCTGCTGATTCCCCTTTCAGGATTCATTCCATTAATCTTAAACAACAGAAATTTCAGAAATCTCCTCTGCACTTTTTCAAGTGAAACTCTATGCACCTCGTACATTGGACTCCAGACAATACTTACATATTCCGGTTTTCGACCGAACAAAGCAGAAATACAAAATCTTCAGTGATGCAATATTAGTGAAACCCCTACAATTCCTAATGATGAACCCGTAAGACTTCATTGCTTCAGAAACTTTCAATGCTATATGCTGAGCAAATGTTAGTTTTGCATCAAAAACAACTCCCAAATCCTTAGCTGTGCTACATCTACTTAAATTATGGTCTTGAATTCTATATTGAAGCTCTATTGACGCTACCCTCCTAGTATATGTTAGAACTTTGCATTTTTGAGCATTTAGATGTAGTTTGTTGTCACAACACCAAGAATGCACGAAATTCAACTCGCTTTGTAGATAGGAACAATCCTCAGTTTTTTCTATTGGCATAAACATTTTTAAATCATCAGCATAAATTAGCCTGTTATAATTTAAATCCTCGCAAAGGTCATTTATGAACATAATGAAGAGCAAGGGTACCAAATTTGAACCTTGTGGAACGCCGGAGGTAGCCACAAATCTTTCTGATTTGAATCCGTTGTAGGCTACAAACTGAGTTCGATTAAACAAGTAAGAACTTATAAGAGCCCTCGCACCATCAGTGAAACTAAAGAAAGACAACTTATTGATGAGAACATGATGGTCGATCCTATCAAAGGCCTTCGAGAAATCTGTATAAATAACATCAACCTGCTCACCATCATCTAATATTTCCGAAATGAACTGTGTCATAACAGTTAGATTTGTTACCGTAGATCTCTTACCAACAAATCCGTGCTGATAAGGAGAAATTTGATTTTTAATTTGGCTGTAGATACGTGCATACAAGACTGACTCAAAGACCTTTGAGAAGTTACAAAGTAGAACGACACCCCTGTAATTTTCAACATTTCCCCTGTCTCCATTCTTAAAAATAGGACTTAATCTACCTTCTTTCCATCCTTTCAGATAAACACCCTGTTTAATTGATAAATTAAAAATATACTTTAAAGGTCTTACAAGGACAGTCGCATAGTCCCTAATGAGAAACGAGGGAATATTATCAGGGCCAGAGGTCATCTTATTTTTTAATTTTTTCCTGACAATCAATATTTCATCCCCAGTAATGGGCGAGAATTCCACAATTGTCAACGACGTACTAAGCGAATGACAAGTCCCTGCTGGTTCCGACAGTACGAAAACACTCTTGAAAAAATCTGCAAACGCGTTAACAATGCCCGACGGAGACTTCAGAATGTCATTTCTATACATCATCATACTGGGAATCCTAGAAGATTTACTTTTGGAATGGACATAACTCCAGAAGCGTTGGGGATCCAGTGCCAGGGAAGCCTGTGCATCCTCCATGTATTTAAAATATGACGCTTTAATTTGCTGCTTAGAAATTGATCTTAACCGTCTAAATTCTAGATAATCATTGTGATTACCATATCTCTTGAATTTTTTTGCATGCTTTGCTTTCCCTTTTATATTTTTAATAATATCAGCAGAAAACCATGGAGGATACTGATGAGCAAAATTTTTGTATGCCGGAACATGTTCATCAAACAAATGAAAAACATTATCATACAATTGCTCCAGTGCAAGATCAACATCACAACAACCCTCAAAAGACGTCCAGTCAACTGCTGATAGGGCTCTGTATAATTCAGGAAAATTTGCTTTTCTAAAGTTATAAATCTTAGCCGGGGAATTAGTAGAGAATTTTTTTTGTCTTATATTTATTTTTGGAATGGGTATTATAACAGGGACATACGTCAGAAAGATTAACAAAAGAATGACCTACTCAAAGACAACAATTGCTGTATAACTGGAATATGATCATGTGATTGGAACGAAATGAAATGATTAATAAAATTAGCCTGATTTGTCATGCCGGGATATGGAGGATGCCAAAAAAAAACCCTCCAGGGAAACTTAAGTCGACGAAAAAGGTTGAATTTGTACATTTATTGAAAACATCTAGAAAGAACAGCTTTCAAAACGAAGACATACGAAAACAAATGGGAGTAGAGGGTTCTTTGATGCCAGATATTACAACCAAATAATTAAGGTGGTACAGTCGTGTCCGTAGCATAAAGAAAATTAGATTACCTAACAAAGTATGAAATAGGTACGACCTAACCGCAAGGAACTTAGAACCCAAAGAAAACCAGTAGAAAGAGAATCTCCAGAGCAAAGAGCACAAAAGAACTAAGAATGGCGGAAATATATGAAAATGCATCAGACAACGTCGCAGAACATTTTGAGCCCAATATCAAATATGCTGTCCTCAAAGAGCTTATTTTTTTACAACCGTAAAAAGATAGCAATGTTTGCGCAATTATGTCAGCGTGCAAAAAGACATATTTTTCATTGACGATCTTTTCCCAACGTGACACTATCCGTGCTCTATTAACGCGCAAATTATTTTTACTTTTTCAAAATTAATAAAATCTATATGTTCCAACGAACAATATTTTAATTCTACATTTTTAAACTTTTCATTTGATATCAACAGTAAACCAACAAATATATCGAAAATAAGAGAATATTTTTTCCAGTCACGTAAGATTTTCAACGTTTTGATATTATTTTTACAAAGGTTATGTGTAGTCATTTTATATTAGGTAAAATCAACAAAGGTCTGATTAGAAACAAAAGAAATAACGACTTGGAGTAATTATACCTACTTTGAAGAAGGCTGTATTATAATAGGGACATATGTCAGAAAGATTAACAAAAGAATGACATACTCAAAGACAACAATTGCTGTATAACTGGAATATGATCATGTGATTGGAACGAAATGAAATGATTAATAAAATTAGCATGACTTATCATGCCGGGATATAGAGGATGCCAAAAAAAACCCTCCAGGGAGACTTAAGTCGACGGAAAAGGTTGAATTTGTACATTCATTGAAAACATCTAGAAAGAACAGCTTTCAAAACGAAGACATACGAAAACAAATGGGAGTAGAGGGTTCTTTGATGCCAGATATTACAACCAAATAATTAAGGTGGTACGGTCGTGTCCGTAGCATAAAGAAAATTAGATTACCTAACAAAGTATGAAATGGGTACGACCTAACCGCAAGGAACTTAGAACCCAAAGAAAACCAGTAGAACGAGAATCTCCAGAGCAAAGAGCACAAAAGAACTAAGAATGACGGAAAAATATGAAAAGGCATCAGACAACGTCGCAGAACATTTTGAGCCCAATATCAAATATACTGTCCTTAAGGAGCTTATTTTTTTACAACAGTAAAAAGATAGCAATGTTTGCGCAATAATGTCAGCGTGCAAGAAGGCACCTTTTTCATTGACGATCTTTTCCCAACGTGACACTGTCCGTGCTCTATCAGTACGCAAATTATTTTGTATACTTTTTCAAAATTAATAAAATCTATATATTTCAACGACCAATATTTTAAACTTCTCATTTCAATTCAACAGTAAACCAACAAATATATCGAAAATAGGCAAATATTTCTTCCAGTCATTAATATTTATAATGTTTTGTAACGACTGCACTAACAAAAAATATTTATTCCGGAACTCGTTAACTCAATTCGAGATGTGGAAGTTAAACAGTCTTTCGTTTTTAAAGTGAAAGAGACACATCTGAATTTGAAATTTCACAATTTAGAATTTTATTTCAAATTTTAACTTTATTATTCACTGAATCCTCCCCACAGCTCCTTCAACCAGAAGTTTGAAAAAAATTGTAGCGCGAAATCTCGTTAAGATTAGAACTTATGATTTAAAACCTTCCAATGCTAAAAGTTGATAAAACTAGCATAATTGGATTCAAATATCATACTAAGACCGTAGATGTATATATATATATATATATATATATATATATATATATATATATATATCAAGGATTTTCTACAGCTAATGCTGTCTTCCTTCTCTCAGCCTTTGATTCCATCCGTTTCTATCTTCCCAGTCTCCATCTGTTAGACCCCTGTTCTCCATAGCCTCGTCCACATCGTCTCTCCACGATTGTCTGGGTCTTCCTCTTTTTCTTCTCCCTATAGGGCTCCACTCCGTTATTTTCTTTATCCACCTATTATCTTCGCTCCGTCTTATGTGTCCATACCATTTTAATCGTTTTTCTTCAATGGTGTTTACTGCGTTCTCTTTGATGTTCATTCTGCTTCTTATTTCTTCATTTGTTATTCTCTCCATACGTGTCACTCTACAACATCTTCTCCAATACTCCATCTCTACCGCGTTAATTTTAGATATATTTCTTTTGTTGATCGTCCATGTTTCTGACCCGTATGTCATTATGCTTTGTATTATTGATTTGTATATCGTAGATGTACATAGATAATATTACTGTGGAGTCTAGGTTGGATTCTGGGCCTAGTTATAGACGGAGAGCTAAAGCCCGAACCACATATAGTTACCGTTTGTAAAAAAGTAGCTGCAGCCTGCTACACATTAAATGGACTGGGTCCCGCGATGGGTAGAACAATGGATAATTTACTAGGTGTACAAGTATGAAATGCGGATTTTTTTCTAAAAAAAACATGTTAAATTCGGAAGAATGATAAAAAGTGCTTTATTCAAAGTATGCTACATCGCTTGTTATACATTTTTCCCATCTTTCGGGCCATTTGTGAATACCACGCCAGCAAAAATCTTCCCCTTTTACTGCGAACCATTCATCGAGCCATTTTTTCACATCTTCATACGAACCAAAGCGCTGCTCAGCAAGTGCGTGACCCATCGATGTAAACAAATGGTAATCGGAAGGAGCCAAGTCTGGTGAGTAAGCCGCATGGGGTATGTGATGGAGCATTGTCATGACGAAAAATGACTTTGTGTTGCCTCTTTCGGTATTCTGGCCTTTTTCAACCAGCGAACGGTTCAAGTCGGTCAATTGTTGTTGGTAACGTTTAGTATTAACCGTTTCCCCTGGTTTTAACAGCTCATAATAGACCACGCCCCTCTAGTCCCACCAAACACAGAGCATCGTCTTTCTACCAAAACGATTCGGTCTTGCGGTCGATGTGGATGCTGCGCCTGGGTCTACCCATGATTTTTTTCGCTTGGGATTCTCAAAATAAATCCACTTTTCATCCCCTCTAACTATACGATGCAAAAACGACTTCCTTTTGTACCGAGCGAGCAAAGTGTCACCCGAGTTTTTGCGCTTTTCCATTTGCTCATCGTTCACACGTATGTTGCGATGGAGCATGTTCACCATAAGCTTCTCGAAGTAATCGCTATGATTCAACAGCAGTTTTCTTCAAATGAAAACACAAAATTAATGCTGTCCGCGAATACTCTTTGTTCGGTATAAATTTCGACATATTGAACACAACACTATGCACACACTTTTCCAATTTATCACTCATGCGCCTCTGACACTTGTTGATGACACAACAAAATGGCGCATTGTCAAGTCTTTATAGCACAAACTGCACTGGTGCACCATCTGTTGTCTGAAATCCGCATTTCATACTTGTACACCTAGTATTTGGATGTCGATAGTTATTGATATATCAAATAACAATAGGTAAATTAAAAATTATCGATATAACAATAACTATCGATATATCATTAATTATTAATATAATAGTAACTATCGATATATTGATCGTTTCCATAGTTATCAATATGTCAATAATTATCGATATATCAAAAGATGCCGATTTTTCGATAGTTATTACTTCATCGCATTACTTATTTTCACATCCGGTCAATTTTAGAAGATGATAAAAAAATTTAGAAGAAAGAGGATTTTTTAGAAGTTTTTCCAGCCAGGTAATTAATTTTTGAATATATTAGATTTTTGAATAATAAATAGTATTTATAGATATATCGATAGTTATTGATGTATCGATAATTATTAATATATCGATATTTAAAGTATATAAAAATAGAAATAATTTCGGGTCTAGTTTAGGGATGAGAATTTTTTTCGTTATATCGAGTGTTATCGATAGGCATTACTTATCGTCATCAGTTTTGGAAGTTGTAAATCATTTTTTGAAGGAAAGGAGACTAATTTATATATCAATATTTAGCGATATAGCGAGGGTTACCTATATAACGATAGTTATCCACAGGTATGTTGTCGTCAACTATCGATAGGTAAAATCTATTATCGTTCGTCCCTAGTCTGGCTCCTCGCAATATAATATTCGTCAGTGTTTTTAATTTACCCTTGCCCATTTCAACATTAACAGTAACAAAGAAGTTCATTATTTATGGCAGCCTTATATTTTATAACAATTTACCGAAAGAAAGTGTTGAAAAGAGGTATGCAAAATTTGTTAATGTGGAAAGCTTGTTTCAATTTCGAAGATTTCTATACTGGCATTTTATAATTATTTTGTGTGTCAGTCTATTCAGGTAATTTATATTTCATGTCTTTTATATTTAATTTTGTATATTTTAGATTTTGTTTAGTTTAAGGTTAAAGCTTTGTAACGAAGAAACTTTGAAAAATGTAGACAAAATATGCATTAAATAAAATAATTACAAATTTTACTTAAATCATTAAATAAATTTCATTATTTGCATCTATTAGTGCAATAAAAAGGTTAAAATAATGATGAGATAGGCATAGTTTAGATACAGTAATATTATAATTTTATCCTCTCTGGGATATCATCAGGAGTACTGTCCTGAGTTTTGGACCCCCAAAAAAGTGTGCTCTTTTTTGGGCTTAAAATGTGAATAACTCCGATTACATAAGTCGGATCAAGACAAAAAAAAACTCTTCGTAATGAAATTTCCAACAAATCCTCGTTGGTTTTAAGTCTTTTGAGTGCCTGTATAACCTACAAAATTGAAAAAACTGGGAAATTTTTTTTTTTCATTTTATTGTACAGGTGGACTACGTGAACCGATCGGCTTGAAACTTTCAGAAAATATGCCTTTTATTATACCAAAATATGGAATCCAGTGGGCACAATTGAATTTGTTACCTAAAATTTAAATTGCCCGCCATTGCCCATGGTCCAAAATGGATCTTTTTTTTTCAAAATTCGATAAAATCATAATATTGCTGTATCTAGACCGTGCAATTTCAAATGCTCTTTTTACTGCACTATATTATAAACCGATTACTTATGTTATTAAAAAAAGTTACTATCAATAGCGCCCATCGAATGAGAACAAATGAGGAATGGAAATAACCTGTACAATTTGGGCACACAAGAGTTATGAATCTAATCGACGGCCAATTCTTGGATATGCAATTTGACAAGTCGTATAATTTCAAAAAATCATATAGAATTAGGTGTGATCCAAATCTATGGATGGAGGTGAAGAGTCCGACGAAGGCAACGGATCTGGTCTATTACACAGACGGATCAAAAACTTTGAGCTGAGTAGGCGCTGGCATTTATATTGAAAAGCCCAAGTGGAGCTTTAGCATTCCATTACGGACAGTTGCAACAATATTCCAGGCATACCCTCACTCAATACAAGCATGAGTTCATGAAAAAATTAGACGAGACTACCGCAATCAAGAAATATATATTCTCTCTGGCAGTCAAGCTGCTCTAAAGGCTCTACACGTCTATTAAGTTCACTCCAAGTTCTCGATGGAGTATAAACGTGACCTGTTAAAACTATCCTCCACGAACAACAGGGTTGAATTACTGTGGGTTCCAGGAAACAGTAATGAAAAAGCGGACGAACTAAAGATTCGAAGTTACGAAATCGTACAGGGGCCCAGAACCAGCGTTTGATATACCAAAACAGCTGGTAAAAATGACTGTCAACAGAAGGTTATATGAGCGATATCTAGATTGTTGGCTCGCAACATCTAGTAAAGGCTCCTCCAAGAAACTACTCGTCTCGACGAGTACATTAAAAAATATTGCGACCGCTAAAAAATTGGGGCAACACTCTCTAAAATGGGAGAATTTGCCCGTTTTTTTTTCACTCCTCATAATATTAATAAATTTTACTGATTCACGTTTTTTTCTTCTGACGAATTTTTTAAACAATTTTTTTTCGGTATACTACTACCTTACCTAAAATATCCGAAAATGTTCCTTAGTCCCTAAGCTTTCATTTGAGGTACTTAAGAACTCATTTAAACAATTTAAGCCCGAGAAATCCTTATAAGAGTAAGATTTTATTGTAGTTACAATGAAGCCCAATCAGGCTCAGAAACTTTCAATTTATATTCGGACATAAAATTCCTTGCTAAATTCAAATATGTATTTAAAAACTTGGTTTCTAGTTTCAGTTTTCACTTTTGGGCCTCATAAAATCCCAACAAAGCTGATATACCTATTCAATTCCCTGTAGAAAATACTAAAACTTTTGTCCGCAACATTTTTTTTCTGGGAACGCCTTCCTGACAAGTTTTTCACTTGTATTCATCCCTTTTCTAGCAATGCGATCCATTCTTTTCATTTTTTTATAGTACTCATGCGGCATTAACTTAATATTTTATTAAATCATAAGTTTTCAAACATTTGTATAATATCTATCATTTTGAATGACAAAACTTTGCACATTATTTCTGTTTAAAATCTCCCGCTGGTTCCCTTTATAACATAACGGACTACCACTTGACCTCGTGAAAACTGAGACCTGATTTTCCTATACGGTTACCTCTGAGTTTCGCTACTGTATTGGGTTTACCGTGGTTAAACTCACTTTCCCTCTCAACAAGTTCCATTATTTTATAGTCAAAAATATCTGTCCCTAAATTCAAAAACACTAGCACATGTCACGTCAGAATCTTGTTAAACTACAGTCCCTGGCCAAATTATTAGACGCACTGTATTTTTTTTTAGTAATTTTATGTTTCTTAAGAGTTTTTATGCAATAATGATATATTTAAACTACAATATTACTGATTTTTATTTAAAAGAATTGTTGTAGACTACATATTTGTATTTATTTTTAACATATGGCAACACTGTGTTGACAAAGTGATACATGAACGTAAACAAGTACAAACCTGTATCAGTCGCGATCGGAATCGAGTCAGGTACGGACGTGTTTCTGTGGCTTTATGGACTGTGATTGTTTGTTTAACAGTTTTATACTACTCAGTTATTAGTTTATTTTGTATGCAGTGTTTTAAAAAAGTAATTGGACTATTTTCATTATGGGTAGAAAAGGCGATCTTTCACCACGTAAAAAAGCTGAAGTGAAGGCCCTTGTGATTGCGAAAACATTTACAAACCGAGAAATATCACGAAGATTGGAGGTTTCTGAAGCTAGTGTACGACGCATAAAAAAGAAAATTGAGTCAGGGAAGGAATTAAGCCCGAAAAGAAAGAAAAGATGCGGTAGAAAACCAATTTTCACTCCACGGTCAGAGAGATGTTTGAAGAAAATTTGTGTAGAAAACAGATTTGCTACCACAAACGTAATAAAATCACAACTCCAGGATGCTAGCGTAAATGCTTCTGAGCCCACTGTTCGAAGAATATTGAAAGAATTAGATTTTAAGGCCTGTCGCCCCGCCAGGAAGCCCAAGTTAACAGCTGCAATGAAAGCAAAGCGCCTGAAGTGGGCCAAACAATGGCAAGACAAAGATGTGGACTTCTGGAGATCGGTAAGATACAGCAATTTAATCAATAATTGATACATTATTATCATTTTCAGTTAAATAAAGCAAATAAACATGGAAGTTTATATATTTTTCCTATTTTTGACAGGTCTGCTTCAGTGACGAAAGCACATTCGAAATTTTACAGAATAAAGCTCAGTATGTGCGTCGTCGTCATGGAGAAAAGTTTCATCCTGATTGTGTCGTCCCGACGGTTAAACATCCCACCAAAGTGATGATTTGGTCAGTCATCAGGGGCAAGGGCACTGGACGTCTGTACGTCGTCAAAGGAATAATGAGGCAAGATCAGTACAAAGAAGTATTACAAAATCGGTTGATTCCACAGCTCAGAGAATGGTTTCCAAATGGGGAACCATTCACTTTCATGCAAGATGGAGCTCCCTGCCACACTGCTCGGTCTGTTAAAGCTTTTTTGGCAGAAAAAAATATCCCTCTGTTGGATTGGCCGGGTAATAGCCCATTGAAAATGTGTGGGAGCTGATGAAAAGAGAAGTGGCTAAAGATGTGATTACCAACAAAACCCAGCTCCTAGAAAAGATTATTCATGTGTGGAATCATCATCCTCAAATGCAGGAGACAGTACAATCTTGCATTGATAGCATGCCGCGCAGAATTAAAGCTTTGATAGCGGCTAAAGGTGGCTCAACTAAATATTGACTTTTACTAACATTAATTTCACTTTTCTTTAAAACTTAATAAACTTATGCTTTTCTAAATTAATGCTGTTTTATTTATGTCAAATAAATAGGTAATTGATTGGATAATATAAAAAATAAAAAACAAATCAATTTAAAATAATAAAACGGTACATGAAATCTTGCAGTGCGTCTAATAATTTGGCCAGGGACTGTATGTAACTAAACTTTGTTGTTTCCATAGTCGAACGTTCGTATAAATATATTGTTTGAAACTTATGCATAAAATGTCTTGAGTATTCCTAAGCGATTTTTTGACTTTGCTAAGTTCGGCCAAAAAAGTTTCCTTCTCGACCACCAAAGTAATATGTCACACAGTTAATACAAAAATAACTGTACAGAGTGAGTCAACGATAGAGTAAAGTTCATTATCTCATTTGTTTCGGGAATGACGAAAATATGTTAAATACAGTAGTTTTAGGGAATGTTAAGGTGCACAGTTTAAAATTATTTTTGAGTATACAGGGTATTTCAAAAAAGTGTGGCCGATATAACATGTTTTTTTAACGGAACATCCTATTTTCTAATTTATAACTGTCTAAAATTGTATAACTTTCTTGTTAATAATGTTATATACCTAAACCCAGTAGTTTTTCTAATATTTCAATTATTTAAAAAAAAAAATAATAGTTTTCAGTTTTGTAAAAAATTGCTAGTAGCGCCATTGTTTCTGAAGGTGGAATACTCATAATTGGTATGAGCATTTTATACAGATGTAAAATCTCAAATTTTTTAAATGGCACACCCTGTATATTATTATTTTTTCTGATAGATTTTACAAAACCCTCCAACTTTTAATAAGTATGTCATTTACCTATTTCTAATAGCTTTCGATTTATTTAAAATTTTTCAATTTTTACTCTTGTTTTTAATACACTTACGCTATAACATCACAGTTGCCAAGACAAAACAAAAATGTAGGCATTGTCAAATTTTGACATGTCTATTAGGCAAGTAAAAATAGTTGAATTTGTTGTAGTAAGTGACATATAAAGGTAATAGTTATGGATTTTCTTAAAAATGAATTAATTGATATGGTTTATATACTACTCAGTATATATCACCACTACACCAAACACTTTATTTTTGCACTCGACGCGCGTTTCGCTAACCATGTTAGCTTCATCAGGAGCGATGATTGGCTAAAGCTAAACTACCAAATCTACCCTATTTATACTTAGCCTAACCCTTGAATTACTCAAGCGGAACTAATGACATAGGCAAGGCTATCAGTTCCGGTCAAGTAACCAGTAGAGGGGACTATAAGGAATAGGCCCTCTGTCTTTGTTTAAACTACTTTTACATTTTATGATTTCCATACTTTCGTATGCGTTTAACAATCTCCTATCAGTTACATTTTTTATTAATCTTAGATTATCTAATGTTACAGTATGATCAGCTTCAAGAGCATGTTCGGCAATGCTAGACTTTTCTGTTCTGTTGTATTTTAAGTGTGCTAAATGTTCTTTAAATCGTGTTCTAATTGACGTTTTAGTTTGCCTAACATACTTTTTGTCACAATCATTACAACTAATTTCATAAATTCCACTTTTCTCACAATTAGGAATCTTATCTTTGGGATTTCCTAAGATATTCCTCAGATTGTCTGATGACTTATAGACTAAGGTGAGGCCTTCCTTATTAAACACCTTATTGAGTCCCTTGCTATATTTCGGATTATATGGTATGGAGACATACTTGGTGTTATTTTCTTCGCGTGTAAAAAAGGTGGAATTCTGAATATTAAACCTAAACTTATGCCTATTGATTAGCTTATTTACTAAGTCATCGTCATAACCATTAACTCTAGTTATATTTCTAATACGATTCCTTTCTTTATTAAAGTTTACTCTATTCAGAGGAAAAGTGACCAAACGATGAACTAAAAAATGTAATGAGGCTAATTTATGTTGTTTGCAATGAAATGAATCATTAGGAATATATCTATCTGTTACTGTGTCCTTCCTATAGATATTAAATTCTAATCTATTATTATTATTAATAATTAAAATATCTAGAAAAGGCAATTGTCCTTTGGTCTCAACTTCGTAAGTGAATTTAATGGAATCATACCGGCTATTTAATTTGGAAACAAAATCATCAATATTTGCTTTCTTTGTATCAAAAATCGCGAAAATATCATCCACATACCTATACCATATCCTTGGGAAATATTCGAATCCTTGACTGGCTTCGATTTCAAACTTACTCATGAATAAATTGGCTATGAAAGGTGACAAGCAATTACCCATAGCTGTTCCTTCTTTCTGAACATAAAATTGATTGTTATATTGGAAATAATTTTGTTCCATACAGAGTTTAGATAATATTAAGTATTCACGAATAATTTCGTCTTCAAAGTCATTCATTCTAAGTAATTCTTCGAGATATTGCAAAGTTTGTGGAATTGGCACACTTGGGAACAAAGAACTAACATCAAAAGAAATTAAGACTTCACCTTCATTAAGAACTAGATTTTTTGTTTTATTAATGAATTCTAACGAATTCTTCACTGCGAAAGTATTTAATGGTAACTTCTCAAGTTCTTTTGATAACCATTTGGATATTAAATATGTGGGTGATCCGACCGATGAAACAATGGGTCGCATTGCTTTTCCAGGTTTGTGAATTTTGGGTAAGCAATACAATTTTGGTATGGTCGAATTACTCACATTTAATTTAAATTTTAGCGAATCGGAGACAAGGTTCTTACATTTTTTCAAAGAATTTTTAACCTCTGATATCATTCTCGGTAATGGATTTCTTATTACTTTTTCATAAGGGCCAGATTCGATAAGATTATCTACGCGTTCAAAGTAATCTTTCTTATCCAATAAATAAGGTTGTTATATTGGATAAGAAAGATTACTTTGAACGCGTAGATAATCTTATCGAATCTGGCCCTTATGAAAAAGTAATAAGAAATCCATTACCGAGAATGATATCAGAGGTTAAAAATTCTTTGAAAAAATGTAAGAACCTTGTCTCCGATTCGCTAAAATTTAAATTAAATGTGAATAATCCGACCATACCAAAATTGTATTGCTTACCCAAAATTCACAAACCTGGAAAAGCAATGCGACCCATTGTTTCATCGGTCGGATCACCCACATATTTAATATCCAAATGGTTATCAAAAGAACTTGAGAAGTTACCATTAAATACTTTCGCAGTGAAGAATTCGTTAGAATTCATTAATAAAACAAAAAATCTAGTTCTTAATGAAGGTGAAGTCTTAATTTCTTTTGATGTTAGTTCTTTGTTCCCAAGTGTGCCAATTCCACAAACTTTGCAATATCTCGAAGAATTACTTAGAATGAATGACTTTGAAGACGAAATTATTCGTGAATACTTAATATTATCTAAACTCTGTATGGAACAAAATTATTTCCAATATAACAATCAATTTTATGTTCAGAAAGAAGGAACAGCTATGGGTAATTGCTTGTCACCTTTCATAGCCAATTTATTCATGAGTAAGTTTGAAATCGAAGCCAGTCAAGGATTCGAATATTTCCCAAGGATATGGTATAGGTATGTGGATGATATTTTTGCGATTTTTGATACAAAGAAAGCAAATATTGATGATTTTGTTTCCAAATTAAATAGCCGGTATGATTCCATTAAATTCACTTACGAAGTTGAGAACAAAGGACAATTGCCTTTACTAGATATTTTAATTATTAATAATAATAATAGATTAGAATTTGATATCTATAGGAAGGACACAGTAACAGATAGATATATTCCTAATGATTCATTTCATTGCAAACAACATAAATTAGCCTCATTACATTTTTTAATTCATCGTTTGGTCACTTTTCCTCTGAATAGAGTAAACTTTAATAAAGAAAGGAATCGTATTAGAAATATAACTAGAGTTAATGGTTATGACGATGACTTAGTAAATAAGCTAATCAATAGGCATAAGTTTAGGTTTAATATTCAGAATTCCACCTTTTTTACACGCGAAGAAAATAACACCAAGTATGTCTCCATACCATATAATCCGAAATATAGCAAGGGACTCAATAAGGTATTTAATAAGGTAGGCCTCACCTTAGTCTATAAGTCATCAGACAATCTGAGGAATATCTTAGGAAATCCCAAAGATAAGATTCCTAATTGTGAGAAAAGTGGAAGTTATGAAATTAGTTGTAATGATTGTGACAAAAAGTATGTTGGGCAAACTAAAAGGTCAATTAGAACACGATTTAAAGAACATTTAGCACACTTAAAATACAACAGAACAGAAAAGTCTAGCATTGCCGAACATGCTCTTGAAGCTGATCATACTGTAACATTAGATAATCTAAGATTAATAAAAAATGTATCTGATAGGAGATTGTTAAACGCATACGAAAGTATGGAAATCATAAAATGTAAAAGTAGTTTAAACAAAGACAGAGGGCCTATTCCTTATAGTCCCCTCTACTGGTTACTTGACCGGAACTGATAGCCTTGCCTATGTCATTAGTTCCGCTTGAGTAATTCAAGGGTTAGGCTAAGTATAAATAGGGTAGATTTGGTAGTTTAGCTTTAGTCAATCATCGCTCCTGATGAAGCTAACATGGTTAGCGAAACGCGCGTCGAGTGCAAAAATAAAGTGTTTGGTGTAGTGGTGATATATACTGAGTAGTATCATTGTGCCAAAGATTCCACATTCCCAACTTAGATGGTTTATATACTGGTCGAGGCGGGAAAAAATTATCTTTTGGCAGTAAGGCTTTTCGGAGTGAAGTACCCTAATAGACGTATACCATCTAGAAAATCTTTTCACTGCTTAATGGAACAGTTTGATGGTAGTGGTAGCGTTGAGTATACGAAACGGAAAGTAGTAAACCAGAATGCTAACAATGAGGAAAAAGAAATGGAGATTTAACTTCATGTTGAAGATAATCCCCAGGTCAGCAGCCGTCAACTAGCTGACTTTTCTGACACATCCCAATCTACGGCTAATCGCACCACGAGGAAATACAAGTATCATCCCTTTCATAAGGAACTACACCAAAAACTTCAAGGCCGTAATTTTGAACGACGAGTAAACGTTTGTACCACCATGAATGGAGCAATAGAGGCCGATCCAAATTTTTTATCCAAAATAATGTTTTCTGATGAAGCTTCTTTTCGCCGTAATGGAGCAGTTAACACCCATAACATGCATTATTATTCACCAGTTAATCCATTTTGGGTCCGGGAAGTTCAAAACCAAAACCATTGGTCGCTTAATGTATGGTATGGAATATTAAATTTTCGAATTATTGGTCAATATTTTTTCCGCGAACCCTTAACGGGCCTAGATATCTAAATTTTTTGCAAAACGAATTACCCCAGCTTCTTAAAGAAGTTGATAACTTTGAAAGGGAGCAAATGTCGATTCAACAAGACGGAGCTCCTGCTCATTACCACCGGGAAGTTTGGGAATTTCTAAACGATCGTTACCCACAAAAATGGATCGGTAGGGATGGATTCATTCAGTGGCCCCTTCGGTCATGTGACTTAACAACTTTATACTTCTTTTTGTGGGGCTACATTAAAGATCGTATTTATGTGAGTTCCCTTACAACGCCAGTAGATATGGAAAATAGGATACGGAATGCGTGCAGCACAATAACGCCCTTTATGCTAAGGAAAGTGTAGGAAAATATAGTAAAACGACTAAACACGGGTATTCAAGTAGACGGGCATATTTTTGAACATTTATTACGTCATAATAATCATTCAATAGGTTAAGCTATATTAAAATTATTATTAACTATTTGTTTATGTTTTCACAATAGCGTAAGTGTATTAAAAACAAGGGTAAAAATTGAAAAATTTAAAAAAAATCGAAAACTATTGGAAATAGGTATAGGACATACTTAATAAAAGTTAAAGGGTTTTGTAAAATTAATCAAAAAAATAATAATGTACAGGGTGTGCATTTAAAAAAATTGAGATTTTTCAGTTTAAAATAGTCGAAATGCATAAATTTATTTTGAACACCCTGTAGCATCTAAATTAAATTTCTTTACATATACTTTTTTTTTTCATCTCTATAGAACGCTCGTACCAATTATGAGTGTTCCATCTTCAGATACAATGGCGCTACTGGCAATTTTTTACAAAACTGAAAACTAGTATTTTTTAAAAAAAAATTGAAATATTAAAAAAACTACTAGGTTTAGGTATATAAGATTATTAATAAAAATGTTATAAAATTTTGCGCAGAATTTAAAACTAAATTAGAAAATAGGATATACCATTTAAAAAAACATATGTTATATCGGCCACACTTTTTTGAAGTACCCTGTATACTCAAAATAATTTTAAACTGTGCACCTTAACATTCCCTAAAACTATTGTATTTAACATTTTTTCGTCATTCCCGAAACAAATGAGATAATGAACTTTACTTTATCGTTGACTCACCCTGTATATCCACAAAACATTTCGTTTTATTAAAAAGGCGACTAAACTTTCTTCCATTTTCCCTCTATATACTAAAGTAAAGAATTTATTATTTAATATTTCTATATTATCTATACAGTAATCCATTATAATTAATTATAAGAATATTCTAAATACTTTTTGCCGTTTATGTATTTTTTTTTGACATTTTTCAGCTTTACAATATATTAAGACTGCTGTTAATTTTCGAGCATTAGATTAAATAATATAATTTTACCAACAAGTGAATTAAAAATTCATTAAAAGTATCGAAGGTATCGAACCAACAATATAAATTATTCCCACGCAAACAAAAAAAAAAGTAGGTTAATGTTAAGTCCTTTTTAGAGCAAGTCAGTAGCGTTACTGTTGTGAAGAAATTCTTGGTTATTTATGCTAGTTTTCTTGCTTTTTTAAGTCCTGTCATAGTATCGCAAGATAAAACAATACCAATAAAGGCTTGAACTAGCCCGTTCGAGTGTCTGCAATCGATTTAAAATTCACAAGTATAGGTATATCAGCGAAAAACTACACAGTTTTTATTTCGTTGGGGCTTCGAAGCAGGGTTTTGATCTTTTTAACCCTGTGCTCCACCAATTAAACAATCGGGGCTGAGTTCGATTAATTAGTAATGTAATTTACGGCAATTGTGGCTGACAAAAAGTGTCAGCACTGGCAGACAGAAAATCAGGTTCCCAGATATTAGTCATTAGATACGCAGTTGACATAGGTAGTAATGTCCTGAAAGTTAGTACAGTGACTTAACGGCGGAGTGACAGGTGAACTGATGGCGCGCACCTCCAGTTTTTTTCATTGAACAGGACCCAGTTGATGTTCAGTATGAGCCCGACTGCTCTGAAATAAGAACAAGTTTCGGGTATTTGTTTTTTGTGAAACTACTTTTCGAGTATTGATAAAGTGGAGATCGAGCTTACGCAATGATTTAACAACGTCTTGTGGTGTTGCGTTAACTGGAAAACTTGTAGAATGTACAATTTTTGGAAAGTGTCACCACAGCTGACTAATCGAGGATCTCCTAGGACGTGATCGATTTAAAACTGCGGAGTAGAAAGTGAAAATAGAGCAAAACAAAAATCCAAATCATGTTGGTCGTTTTTCTTGTCTATCATGGAATTGTGTGTTACGAACTTGTACCTGAGAATCAAGCTGTCAATGTAGCTTTCTATATGAAGGTCTTAAAGCATCTAGGAGATCGTAATCATCGCGTACGTCCTGAACTGCGAGGGAGAAGGCAATACATCCGCCGAATTTAGTACTATACGATTCTTTCTTGTTCCTTAAATAAAAATTGCTGCTGTGAATATTATTTAGGTGAGGTAACGACGATTTTAAATGAATTGACATCGATGCTGCAAGAATGGAAACGAAGGTAGAACAAATATATTGTGTCTAGTAGGGAATATTTTGAAAAGAACTACATTAATGTATTCAAGAATGTATAAAATAAGACGTGTATAAATATATCTCCCATACTAAAGAGATTTTTCGCATGCCTTTGTTCTTATCGTTATCTTAAGCATGCGCAGTATTAACGCGAAGAAATTGCAAGGTTAGATTAGTAGTCATCTTATAAATTTTTTTTCATTCATTTCATGGTTTAGGACAGCGGTTATTTGATGGGTCAACACAAATTTCTAAATTAAAGTTGTGTCTAGCAGGTTTCTATCACTTCCTTCGATATTTCCAAGGTAACACGAATGTACAATAAATAGAATTTCATTAGAAATTGGCACTACACACACGGTAATGCTATTGTGGCAAAGATTGCAAAATTCCAACATAATCTGAACACTAATTAACTGTTGTCAGTGTTGTTTGCAATAAAATATTATCATTTCAATTTTATTGTATTTTATAAGTGGTTTGTATACAGGCCCTACCATAACAGCGATAAGAATAACGAAGTTATGGAAATCGTTATCCATAATCCATAATATATATAAAATGCAACGTCTCTCTGTCTGTCTGTCCATTAGTGCGCTTATCACTGGAGAACCATTTATCCGATTTACGTACTTTTTTTTTTTAAAACATACATATGTTCTCTGGCCAGGTTATAGGCTATATTTTATTACGATAGGGGGCATAAGGAATGAGCAGTGACAATAATAGTGAATGAAGTCGCAAAAAAGTTTGCCGCTAGCGCGTTCCCTTGCATTACACAGCCTAAACCATTAAATATAGAACAATATTATGTAGCAGAGACTATCTATATTCTATAATCTATATATATAACATATATATATATATATATATATATAAAATGCAATGTTGCTCTGTCTGTCCATTAGTGCGTTTATCACGCGAGGACCACTGATCCGATTTACGTATCTTTTTTTAAATTCATACATATATTCTTTGGCCAGGTTATATAATAATAATCTATATCTATAATATATATAAAATGCAACGTCTCTCTGTCAGTCTGTCCATTAGTGCGCTTATCCCTCGAGAACCACTTATCCGATTTACGTGATTTTTTAAATTCATACATATGCTCTCTGACCAGGTTATAAATATATATTTTATTACATCTATAATATATATAAAATGCAACGTTTCTCTGTCTGTCTGTCTGTCCGTCCGTTAGTGCGCTTATCACTGGAGAATCACTTATCCGATTTACGTGCTTTTTTTTTTAAACATACATATGTTCTCTGGCCAGGTTACCTATCTATAATATATATAAAATGCAACGTCTCTCTGTCTGTCTGTCTGTCCGTTAGTGCGTTACGTGCTTTTTTTTAAAACACATATATTTTCTGGCCAGGTTATAGGATATATTTTATTGCGTTAGGTAACATAACGAATAAGCAGTGACGATAATAGTGAATCAAGTCGGAAAAAAGGTTACCGTTAGCGCGTTCTCTTGCAATACACTGCCTAAACCATTAAATATGGAACAATATCATGTTGCAACGAATATAATATATATAAAATGCAACGTCTCTCTGTCTGTCCGTTAGTGCGCTTATTACTTTAGAACCACTTAGCCGATTTACGTGTTTTTATAAATTTATACATATGTTCTATATAATTCGATATAACCCTAGATAACGGGAGATAAGTATAAATAATGGGAGATAAGGAGAAATAATGGGAGATAAGTCTAGATAATGGGAGTTATGGTGAGATAATGGGAGATAAGGAGAAATAATGGGAGATAAGGAGAAATATTGTGAGATAAGTCGAGATAAGCCTAGATAATGGGAGATAAGGTGAGATAAAGGGGGATAAGGGGAAATAATGAGAGATAAGGAAAAATAATGGGAGATGAGCAAAGATAAGCCTAGATAATGGAAATTATGTAGAGATAATGAGAGATAAGGAGAAATAACGGGAGATAAAGGGAAATAATGGCAGATTTAGGTAACATAAGGAATAAGCAGTGACGATAGTAGTGAATCAAGTCCATGCGAGCGGAGCCGCGGGCACTGCTAGTCCTTAATAAAGGCATCGCTTATTGTATTTCAATAGTGCGCAAGCTCCAAATGGTGGGCGCATGCTTTAAATAACGATAACAGCTGAATCCTTATATTTAATTTCTTCCCTTTATTACTGTGCAAGCTCCAAACGGTGGGCTTATGCTTCAGATAAAGACAGTGGCCTACCAAAATCAGCGTTGGAAAATTTCTCTATATATGGCATAGTCAGAAATTGAAAGCCGATCTCGAACTAATAATGTTGCCCAAATGTAGGAGGTTTTAGAGTATGTAATAAGGCATTGAGGCAATTTAATTATTGTATTTTTGAAACGGCCGAATTTTGTAGCCATCCGACGATCTTAAATTTGACATTTGTTATTTCTATTTTTATATCAATTATCGCTCCTGATGAAGCTAACATGGTTAGCGAAACGCGCGTCGAGCGCAAAAATAAAGTGTTTGGTATAGTGGTGATATATACTGAGTAGTATTCTTGTTATTGAAAAAAAAACAGGATTAAGTTATGACATAATAATTTTTTTTGGCTTAACTCAGCTTATTGACGAACCAACACGGATCCCTGATCGAGACGGGGAGTTCGCCAGTCTTCTTGATCTGTTTTTAACCACCAATCCGGAGATTTACACGCTCACAGTAAATCCGCCGTTAGGTTCTTCCGACCATAAACTGCTTTCGACATCGAGTATCCTGCCAATCAGTGACAGAGAGGCGCCTAGGCCGCGCAAGATTTGGCACTACAAATCTGCTAAATGGGAAGATCTTATGGAATACTTTCGAACTTTCCCTTGGATGGACGTTTGTTTTCGGTCCGATAACCCATCTGACTGCGCCAGGGAGGTCTCCGATGTTATTTTGGCTGGTATGGAAGCTTACATCCCTTTTTCGAAGAAATGCTCCTCCAACGGCAAACCTTGGTTCGACCGAAAATGCAAAGAAGCTGTTGCTTCTAAACATATTGCCTACCGACAATGGCGTGAAAATCCTAACACCATAAATCGAAACATCTTTGTTCATGCCCGGAACAGATGCAAGGGAATTATCGACGAAACCAAGGAGGCACACAATCAACGAATTAGAAACAAACTTCTCGCTTGTCCCAACAATTCGAGGGCCTTTTGGGCAGTCGCTAAGGCAATTAGTCAAAATTTTACCAAATCCACCATACCACCACTCACACGGCCAGATAATTCCATTGCAACCACACCTGTTGAGAGAGCGAACTTGTTGGCTGAACTCTTTACTTCACATTCTACTGTCGATTTCCAAGGAAAAACACCACCTACTATTCCCATATTGCAGTCAAAGATGCCCGATGTTGTCTTCAGACAGCGCATCATAAAGCGTATTTTAATGAAGCTAGACACCAAGAAGGCTTCTGGCGCTGACGGAATACCTGCCATAGTTCTCAAAAACTGTGCAAGGGAACTAACACCAGTTTTCTGTAGACTTTTTAACCTATCCTACAGAAAGGGAATATTTCCGTCCTTCTGGAAATGTGCCACGGTTCAGCCGATACCTAAAAAAGGTAAGAAGACCTTGCCAAATAACTACCGACTAGTTGCACTGCTTTCAATAATATCGAAAGTTATGGAAAAGGTTATCAATGAGCATCTTCTAAAATATCTTGAACGATTCAATATTATTAGCGATCACCAATATGGTTTTCGTAAACATAGATCAACAGGAGATCTTCTGACTTATGTAACACATGTTTGGAACAACGCAATTAAACACTTTGGAGAATCTCGAGCGGTTGCTCTTGACATATCCAAGGCATTCGACCGTGTTTGGCACGATGGACTGTTGGTTAAGTTGCGCTCTTATGGTATGTCTGAAAGGTTCTGTTTGTGGCTCTCATGTTTCCTCAGAGAGCGTTCTTTACAAGTGGCGGTCGACGGATTTCTTTCTAAGACCCTCACTATCAACGCTGGTGTGCCCCAGGGCTCCATACTGTCTCCTACTCTCTTTCTCATTTACATTAACGATCTGCTGGAAAAGACCGGGAATCCAATCTATAGCTTTGCAGATGACAGTACGCTTGTCTCTTCATTCACCTTGAACGCTCGGACATCGGCTGCTCAGGCGAATATCCGCAGACAGCAGGAGGTCGTTCAACTTAACAAAGACCTGAAAGAAATTCTATCTTGGGGTGACAGTAACCAAGTGGAATTTAACGCTACAAAAACCCAAGCCGCAGTTTTTTCTAAAAAAGTTAACGTTGCTGAACCCGACATAGTTATGTCGGGGCACTCCATTCCCCTAGCATCGTCGCTCAATTTGTTGGGCGTTAGTTTGGGCGCAAATATGTCTTGGCATGAACATGTTGCAGGCATAGCAAGGAGAGCTTCTCAAAAGTTGGGAATATTATTTAGAACCAGAAAGCTTTACACCCCACAACAACTGTTAATTCTTTACAAAGCCCAAATTCGACCAACTATGGAATACTGCTCCCACGTTTGGGGCTCCGCTCCCAAACATACACTGCATTTGTTGGATTCTGTTCAGAGAAGAGCGGTCCGTCTGATTGGGGACCCGGAATTGACCGGCGGCCTTGATTCGCTGGAACATCGAAGAACGGTTGGCGACTTGAGTCTGTTCTACAAGTATTTTCATGGAAAGTGTTCGAAGGATGTAGCCCGCTTAATTCCTCCCAAAGCGGTGCATGTTAGAAATACACGTCGCGCTGGTGCTTCGCATCCGTATGAGGTTCAGCTTGTTACTCCGCGTACAACGCTTTTCAAGCAATCTTTTATATGGAGAACGTCATCCCTTTGGAATAATTTGCCCAGCGCTGTGTTTCCCACCGAGTACAATTTACAGCGATTCAAGAACAACGTGAAGCGCTTTTTCCGCACTCGTGCCGCTCCTGGAGCGCTTTAGGGACTTCCCTGCAGCACGTGTGCTAGACCAATAAAAAAAAAAATAATAAAAAAAAAATAAAAACCTAAATTTTGTCAATTGAAGAGTAATATTTAAAAAATGTTGGGTCATTCCTCCAAGCACAAACGATATTAGAAGAAATATGTGTTTATTGTTCGTAAAAAGTACACAAACAAATATATGTATGTAATGTACTAATTTTCGTATCTTACTGATATATTGCACTAATATAGCGATAAGTATTTTGTGTTTTATCAATTTCTTTGTCAGTCCTAGCCCAGCTAACGAGCTGTGATACACCGGAACGCGTATCAAGATGATTGGACAGAGGAGAAAACAGACTCAATTTTTATTTACGTGAGTTGACCGGCCCGTAATAATTGCGCTACCTACCAAACTGCGAATGTGTCCTTTTTAAGAACTCCTCTCCCCATATGTGGTTTGAATATTGACGTCACATCAACTGTTGTATCTTATTGTTCTTCTTTAATTTTTACAGTTATCACTAAAGAATCAATAGATTTGTGTTTTACTAACATGTAATACGAGGGCCGCCTTTTAGGTTTTTACAAACGACCACCACTGTTGTAAAATTTGTTTTGTTAAAACAGTTGCAGCTCAGAAATCGGCCGAGTAGATTGTTTATGGTGAGTGTTTAAAAAAAAAGTTTTGTGGACAAACAGAAGTTCCAAATAAAATAATTAAAGAGTATCCACAATACGTGCATAGTCATCGTTACACTTTCACAAAATAATCCTATTAACCAACGGGAAATCGGAACATATCTTTGAATTTAGATAAATTTTCACAAGTAAATACCCTACATGCCTTGTTAAACGTATACACCCTTGGTAAGAACCTAATATCAAGAGGGTGCAGGTTATATATCCTGGAAGCCAAATAAGGAAAAGATCTAAGTTTCTTTGTACGTACATCTGGTACCATGAACATGACTCACAAATTGTTTTAATTTGTTAGTTTATGATTATAAGAGCACGTTGTGAGACAGTACAAACAGTCCAAAACATTCTCAGAGTATAACACAGCCCCACAAAAAAAAAAAGTGGGGTATACTTTTGATGCGATATATCAGATCCGTAGTATTTTTGCCCGCTGATCACGAATCTGACGTCAGAATATCGCCATCACATCTCAATTTTTTTCTAACCTCAAAAAATAGGTAAAAATTAGTAAAAATTAAAAAAAATATGCTCTTAAAAAATTTATTCAAGCTTTTTCATGAATCCAAATATGTATTAATATGTATTCGGACACGCTAAGCTAATATTCATCGGTTGGATTAAGCCATACAGTTCTGTTTTCTTTCTAACCTCAATAAATCAGACAGATATAGTGCTTCTCGAATGCAAAAAAAAACGAATTCAAATTAAAATTCAACCGATCCTTACCAAATTTGGTACACGGGGATTTTTTGGGTCACGAATCTAAGGTTGGATTTGCAAAATTCAAGATGGCAGATGTTTTCGCGCCATTTTGAACGCCGAGAAAATTCATCGGTCGATTTTTATTCTTCTACCTGCATCCAGGGCACCTCCACGTGGTGACGGTGGGCAACGGTGTTACTCCACTAGCCGGCAGAGTCCCTGGATAACGGCTTAGATGCCGTCATGGCAGGTAGAAGAAAGAGAATTACGATGCAGGGACTCGGAAACCCAGTATCGGCGGTTGGTCAGGGTGGGAAAGCGGGCCCGCAGCCGTCGTCATCCAGCGACCGTAGCTCTTCATGTGTGGGTGACTTGGCTCATGTAGAGTATAATGCTACAAGAAAACGGTTTCACGGTACAAGGACTTTTCATAAGTGCGATAAAAACAGTGATTCATTTTGTTATATTTGCTGTCAACACGTATTGAGTAAAATGGGGTCACCGATAACGGATAAGATTAAAACCTTATATAAGGATTGTTTTAACATTGAAATACAGCACCAGGATACAGATTGGGTTCCCCACATCATTTGCAGTTCTTGCAAAATAATCTTGTACATCAATAAGAAGGCGATTAAATATTCCAGACCAGCAATATGGAATAGACCATACAGTGAAAATGATTGCTACTTTTGTATGAATGTTGTATCTAGGCATAACCGAAAAAATAAAAGCACTATTACTTATAACGATGTTTCGACAGTAACAAGACCAACTAAACTAATTCCGCCTCCTGGACCACTTGATGCTGATGTTATGGAAACAAATGATTTCACCTTATCAGTTCATGCCGAAAACATTGAGACTGTCGAAAAAGATTTAAACACTGTTACTAATGAATGTTCTAGTGACAACCTATCATATACTAGTGACACAGATAAAAAATTTCTACCATACAACCGTAAACCAGAACCAATACTCGTATCACAGTCAGAACTTAGTGATCTAGTCAGAGATTTAGGCTTATCCAAAGATGGTTCAGAGCATCTTGCTTCCTTTTTAAAGAAAAGACATTTACTTAAGCCAGAAGCTACGATTTCTTATTATAGAAACAGAGATGAAGAATTTCGAAAATATTTCACAATGGACGAGGAATTGTCACTTTCATATTGTACCGATGTAAAAGGTCTAATGGATGAATTTCAAAATAACTCATACGATCCTGAAGAATGGAGATTGTTCATTGATTCTTCTAAACGGAGCATTAAGGCAGTTTTGCTGCATAATACCAACGTTTACGCTCCCATTCCGATTGCTCATTCCACAGTTATGGAAGAGTAATATGAAAAAATGAAGCAGCTTTTGATAAAAATAAAATACGCTGATCGTAACTGGAAAATTTGTGGAGATCTGAAAATTGTAACAATATTGCTTGGCCAACAGTCAGGGTTTACACTTTATCCCTGTTATAAATGTCTGTGAAATAGCAGAGACAGGGAACGTCATTATAAGAAAAAAATTTGGCCAACAAGAGAAGCGTTCACTCCTGGTGAAAATAATGTATTGTTTCCACCATTGGTAGATCCAGGAAAAGTTCTTATTCCCCCGCTTCACATTAAGCTTGGACTTATGAAGCAATTCACGAGAGCATTAGATACAAACGGCCCATGTTTCAAATATTTGCATAAAAAATTTCCGAAATTTTCTGAAGCTAAAATTAAGGCAGGCGTATTTGACGGGCCACAAATAAGAAAATTGTTTTCAAGATTCATTATTTGTTACTAAAATGAATAAAGTTGAAAAAGCTGCTTGGCTTAGTTTTAAAGAAGTCGCAACAAACTTTTTGGGAAATAATAAAAGTCCTAAGTACAAAGAAATAGTCGAGAAAATGGTAAAAAATTTTCAAACATTAGGTTGCTTAATGAATCTAAAATTACATTTCCTGGACTCCCACATCGATGATTTCCCAGATAATCTTGGTGACTACAGTGAGGAGCAAGGGGAACGTTTTCACCAAGATCTGAAAATCATAGAAAATCGGTATCAAGGACGATAGGATGACCATATGCTAGCGGACTATTGCTGGTCGCTAAAAAGAGAAACAAGTCCTCAAAAGCGTTTGGGCAGAAAGCCTTTGAATAGGTCATTCGCGGAAAAAAGAACAAGATACAGCCAAAAAAAGGAAAGTTAGGCGCGGGTCTAACCTTCGCAATTCTAGGGCTTAAGGGTCTACTATTTGAGAGTATATGGTTTAAAGGTCCTGGTTTTGAGTTTATTGGGTCTCATTTTTAAAGTTACAGGGTTATTGAGGTCTATTTTTTGAGGTTACAGGGTGTGGGAGTCTAAGGTTTCAGGGTTTAGGGTTTAAGAGTATCAGGTTTGAGGATTCCCCAACTGTATACCAAATTTGGTATGAATTGGTGGGTTTTCAAAAATTTTGTCCGCCATCTTGGATCCGCCATTTTGAATTTTGCAAATCCGACCTCAGATTCATGATCAGCAACCCAAAAAACCCCCGTGTACCGAATTTGGTAAGAATCGGTTGAATTTTAATTTGAATTCGTTTTTGCATTCGAGAAGCACTATATCTGTCTGATTTATTGAGGTTAGAAAGAAAACAGAACTGTATGGCTCAATCCAACCGCTGAATATTAGCTTAGCGTGTCCGAATACATATTAATACATCTTTGGATTCATGAAAAAGCTTGAATCAATTTTTTAGGAGTATATTTTTCGTAATTTTTACTAATTTTTACCTATTTTTTGAGGTTAGAAAAAAATTGAGATGTGATGGCGATATTCTGACGTCAATAATATTTTCCAACATCTTTTCGCAAAGCTTATTCAATATACAGTCTGTCAAGTAAGAACGTGACGTATTCTTAAAAAATGTGTTTCAAGAATATTTTTTGCTATCAATGTATTCTTTGGTGTGCTGATAATGGTGCAATTACCTTAGGAAGTTGTCCAATCGCCAGCTTCATCAATAATCGCCTGGCATCTTCGAGGCATGATGACGAAATTTTCTGCATACTCGAATTTCGAATCTCGAATTAAGTCAAAGTCCTCCTCTGAGCTTTTTATTTACAAGGAAACAAACGTTTTCAATAGGGTTGGCGTCCAGCGATTGTGAGGGCCACAGTATCTTATCATGGGCCCATGCCAGCCGCTTCGCGACGCCACAATGGGCTGAATCCCGATTCTAGCTGGACAAAATTATTTTATGGGCCGAACAAAGTCCAAATAACTAGAACAGCCAAAAAAAAAATAATAAAGAATATATGAATATATGAAGGAAAAAATAGGTGTTTTAGTTCTCAGAACTGAATTTTTACTGCATTTTGAGGTGTTTTATATATTTTCTTAGGAAAAATTGGTATAAAAGAAAATGGAAAGATAAAATAGAGATACTAATTGCTAAATTTATGTATTTGCTAATAAAATGAACTATTCTTTTATATAAATTCAAAATCAGAATCTTCCGATTCGCTCGGAGAATCCTTCTCCGCATCGCTATGCTGCTCAACCTCTTCCACAGAATCCGTGAGTAGTTCCTTTGCATCAGGACTCAGCTCCTTCAACGGGACTGTCTGGAACGTTCTAAGGCCAGTAATAACAGGATCCGATGAAATTAGAAGCATATGAACTAAGTCTTCATAGGTTTTAATATATGAGGACTTTCTAGTATGATGGGCTCTGAATCGCTTCATGTCTTTATTCCTTGCCTCCTCTGAAAGCTGCCCTATTGGAACAAGGACATGTTTGATGGCTAAAGAGCCATGTAAAAGGATTTTGTGTACGCTGGGAGGCATCCTGTACCAGCCATATAGCTCTACAAACAGTTTGGCGGTATCTAGGCAAATATGTTGAATTTGTCTTCCTTAATTGGATTCCCGCTTGAAATAACCTGCAATGATAAGAAAAAGTCATTGTTATAGTGAAGAATTTGAGGTGATAGTGAAGAATACTTGAAGAATAGTTCCAAATCGATATATTAATCGCTTATCAACTCCTGTAGCTACAGCGGCTTCATCTGCATTTTTGTTATATCTACATTTATAGTTCATTATGGCTTTTCCCCTTCGAATATATTACACAGCCCCACAAAAAAAAAGTGGGGTATACTTTTGATGCTATATATCAGATCCGTAGTATTTTTGCCCGCTGATCACGAATCTGACGTCAGAATATTGCCATCACATCTCAATTTTTTTCTAACCTCAAAAAATAGGTAAAAATTAGTAAAAATTAAGAAAAATATACTCCTAAAAAATTGATTCAAGCTTTTTCATGAATCCAAAGATGTATTAATATGTATTCGAACACGCTAAGCTAATATTCATCGGTTGGATTGACCCATACAGTGCTGTTTTCTTTCTAACCTCAATAAATCAGACAGATATAGTCCCTCTCGAATGCAAAAACGAATTCAAATTAAAATTCAACCGATTCTTACCAAATTTGGTACACGGGGTTTTTTTGGGTTGCTGATCATGAATTTGAGGCCGGATTTGCAAAATTCAAAATGGCGGATCCAAGATGGCGGACAAAATTTTTGAAAACCAACCGATTCCTACCAAATTTGGTATACAGTTGGGGAATCCTCAAACCTGATACTCTTAAACCCTAAACCCTGAAACCTTAGACTCCCACACCCTGTAACCTCAAAAAATAGACCTCAATAACCCTGTGACTTTAAAAATGAGACCCAATAAACTCAAAACCAGGACTTTTAAACCATATACTCTCAAATAGTAGACCCTTAAGCCCTAGAATTGCGAAGGTTAGACCCGAGCCTAACTTTCCTTTTTTTGGCTGTATCTTGTTTTTTTTTCCGCGAATGACCTATTCAAAGGCTTTCTGCCCAAACGCTTTTGAGGACTTGTTTCTCTTTTTAGCGACCAGCAATAGTCCGCTAGCATATGGTCATCCCATCGTCCTTGATACCGATTTTCTATGATTTTCAGATCTTGGTGAAAACGTTCCCCTTGCTCCTCACTGTAGTCACCAAGATTATCTGGGAAATCATCGATGTGGGAGTCCAGGAAATGTAATTTTAGATTCATTAAGCAACCTAATGTTTGAAATTTTTTTACCATTTTCTCGACTATTTCTTTGTACTTAGGACTTTTATTATTTCCCAAAAAGTTTGTTGCGACTTCTTTAAAACTAAGCCAAGCAGCTTTTTCAACTTTATTCATTTTAGTAACAAATAATGAATCTTGAAACAATTTTCTTATTTGTGGCCCATCAAATACGCCTGCCTTAATTTTAGCTTCAGAAAATTTCGGAAATTTTTTATGCAAATATTTGAAACATGGGCCGTTTGTATCTAATGCTCTCGTGAATTGCTTCATAAGTCCAAGCTTAATGTGAAGCGGGGGAATAAAGAACTTTTCCTGGATCTACCAATGGTGGAAACAATACATTATTTTCACCAGGAGTGAACGATTCTCTTGTTGGCCAAATTTTTTTCTTATAATGACGTTCCCTGTCTCTGCTATTCCACAGACATTTATAACAGGGATAAAGTGTAAACCCTGACTGTTGGCCAAGCAATATTGTTACAATTTTCAGATCTCCACAAATTTTCCAGTTACGATCAGCGTATTTTATTTTTATCAAAAGCTGCTTCATTTTTTCATATTGCTCTTCCATAACTGTGGAATGAGCAATCGGAATGGGAGCGTAAACGTTGGTATTATGCAGCAAAACTGCCTTAATGCTCCGTTTAGAAGAATCAATGAACAGTCTCCATTCTTCAGGATCGTATAAGTTATTTTGAAATTCATCCATTAGACCTTTTACATCGGTATAATATGAAAGTGACAATTCCTCGTCCATTGTGAAATATTTTCGAAATTCTTCATCTCTGTTTCTATAATAAGAAATCGTAGCTTCTGGCTTAAGTAAATGTCTTTTCTTTAAAAAGGAAGCAAGATGATCTGAACCATCTTTGGATAAGCCTAAATCTCTGACTAGATCACTAAGTTCTGACTGTGATACGAGTATTGGTTCTGGTTTACGGTTGTATGGTAGAAATTCTTTATCTGTGTCACTAGTATATGATAGGTTGTCACTAGAACATTCATTAGTAACAGTGTTTGAATCTTTTTCGACAGTCTCAATGTTTTCGGCATGAACTGATAAGGTGAAATCATTTGTTTCCATAACATCAGCATCAAGTGGTTCAGGAGGCGGAATTAGTTTAGTTGGTCTTGTTACTGTCGAAACATCGTTATAAGTAATAGTGCTTTTATTTTTTCGGTTATGCCTAGATACAACATTCATACAAAAGTAGCAATCATTTTCACTGTATGATCTATTCCATATTGCTGGTCTGGAATATTTAATCGCCTTCTTATTGATGTACAACATTATTTTGCAAGAACTGCAAATGATGTGGGGAACCCAATCTGTATCCTGGTGCTGTATTTCAATGTTAAAACAATCCTTATATAAGGTTTTAATCTTATCCGTTATCGGTGACCCCATTTTACTCAATACGTGTTGACAGCAAATATAACAAAATGAATCACTGTTTTTATCGCACTTATGAAAAGTCCTTGTACCGTGAGACCGTTTTCTTGTAGCATTATACTCTACATGAGCCAAGTCATCCACACATGAAGAGCTACGGTCGCTGGATGACGACGGCTGCGGGCCCGCTTTCCCACCCTGACCAACCGCCGATACTGGGTTTCCGAGTCCCTGCATCGTAATTCTCTTTCTTCTACCTGCCATGACGGCATCTAAGCCGTTATTCAGGGACTCTGCCGGCTAGTGGAGTAACACCGTTGCCCACCGTCACCACGTGGAGGTGCCCTGGATGCAGGTAGAAGAATAAAAATCGACCGATGAATTTTCTCGGCGTTCAAAATGGCGCGAAAACATCTGCCATCTCGAATTTTGCAAATCCAACCTCAGATTCGTAATCAGCGACCCAAAAAATCCCCGTGTACCAAATTTGGTAAGGATCGGTTGAATTTTAATTTGAATTCGTTTTTGCATTCGAGAAGCACTATATCTGTCTGATTTATTGAAGTTAGAAAGAAAACAGAACTGTATGGCTCAATCCAACCGATGAATATTAGCTTAGCGTGTCCGAATACATATTAATACATCTTTGGATTCATGAAAAAGCTTGAATCAATTTTTTAGGAGTATATTTTTCTTAATTTTTACTAAATTTTTTTGAGGTTAGAAAAAAATTGAGATGTGATGGCGATACTCTGACGTCAGATTCGTGATCAGCGGGCAAAAATACTACGGATCTGATATATCGCATCAAAAATATACCCCACTTTTTTATTATGGGGCTGTGTTATTAGTTATATTATAATAAATAAATTCTGGAAATTAGAAGCCGGACGGAAGCGGACTTTAAAAGTTGCGCATTAAAATATAAAAGATTTTTCACTTTCCACGAAGCAAAATCACACTCACTTACATTGTAATGGTATGAACTTACCTTTTTTAATCGGATGTTTCCAGTGCTTGAAACTTCTTCTCAGAATGTATCTAAACCAGAAAAATGTATACTCAAACGAAAATAAACAATCCTGCCACTGTACAAATAATATAAAGGAAGGTCACATAAATGTACCGTGAGAGCGTCTCACGCTTTACTCGCATTCGACCGTTTACACAGTAACTTTTTACACATTATTATTTGCTATAATAATAAAGCGAGGGTGGAACTGAGTTTACTAAACTCTTAAGAAACATTTTCTTTATTTGCAAACCCTACATTTTGACATTGATTTTTAAGTTTTGTCCAGCTAGAATCGAGATTCAGCCCATTGTGCGACGTGATTTTCGTCCAGCAAGGTTTCTTCAACGTGCTTCAGAATTTGACATCATGAGCACGAATATGTTGTCGAATGGTCTCATGGCATACATTCAAACCCGATTTTGTTAATTTTGCCGCTCCCTGACACAGCGTCAATTTCGGGTTCTGTGAATTTTTCGACTTTCGGATTGACTTTGCCTACCAAGCCACGTTTTGGCAAGTCACTTTTTCACAAACGACACAGACTTTTTAATATATTTAGAGGCCGTGGAATGTATCATTTTAGACCTATTTCGATGGGAACAAAGAAATATTGCCTTGAGCCGACAAGCAAACAAGTGACTCATTTTGGATTTACGTAATTTCGAAAATTCGGAATCAACTAATACTTTTACCAAAATGCGTCGTAAACAAAGGTTCCCTTTAACGTTTTTTGTTGAGTCGCTAGAATCACATCTACCAAAAATGAATTATCGCGGACACGTTCTTATTTGACAGACTGTTTGACTAATTGCCTGCAACAATATCTAAAGATATAGAAACTACATCAACTCAGTTAAGGCTTACCCGGACGCTGATGTCTCCTCGGACCACAGTCCCTTAATAGCCCAGATGCACATCAAACTCAAAAGAACACAAAAGAAAAAAGAAACAAGGATAAATGTAGAGCTTTTAAAAAGCCAAGACATACGAAATGAGTTTTAAAACAGAAATAAACAAAAATCTGAAAATACTCGAAAGCAAGGAAGAATATCGGAACTGTAGAGACGTAAATGAAAAATGGTACGGCATCAAATCAGCCCTGTTGGAACCCTCGATAGCCATTTTAAAAGAAGAAACATCCACAGGAAAGAATGAATGGATAACTACCGAAATTCTAAATCTGATGGATAAGAGAAGAAGCTTTAAAGGAAAAAATGAGCAACAATATAAAGAAACACAACGAATACTTCGCACAGAGATCAGAAAAGCAAAGGAAGATTATTACAAGCAGAAATGTGAAGAAATTGAGGAGTTGCAAGCAAAGCACGACAGTTTCAACATACACAAAAAAGTCAAAGAACTTGCCGGCACCAGTAAACATAAACAACTAAATATATTATACAATAACAACGGGAAAATAGTCATAGAAATAGAGCAAAAACTGGAAATATGGAAGAATTACATTTCACAACTCTTTGAAGATGAGAGACGACAAACCAATCTTGAAAATATAGAAGGAGAGTTGGGCCCAGACATAATTAGGGATGAAGTGATATATGCACTGAACACACTAAAGAACAGAAAAGCTTTAGAGCCAGATCAACTGCCAGCGGAAATCTTAAACTGATACAGGAGGACCAGATTCATATTCTGGTGGAATTAATTAAATACTATATATAGAACTGGAATAATTCCAAATGAGTGGTTACTATCAACTTTCATAACGCTTCCAAAAAAGAAAAGTGCCAAGTATTGGCACAGTGAAAATCTTGTTGAAGGTGATTTATAATAGAATATTCAGAAAACTAGATGCAGACATCAGTAATACTCACTTTGGATTCCGTAAAGGCTTGGGAACATGGGAAGCATTGTTTGCACTCAATGTCCCGTGGCAAAGGTGCCTAGACATGAATCAGGACCTACACGCGTGCTTTATAGACTATAATAAGGCTTTTGATAAAGTTAGACATGACCAACTCATAGAAACGTTAATAAAGAAAAGAACAGACATTAGAAACATAAGAATAATTTCTAATCTCTACTATGGCCAAAAAGCAGCAATACGAGTGGAAGACATAACATCTAAAGAAATAGAAATCCAAAGAGGTGTTCGCCAAGAGTGTATACTCTCGCCAATCCTCTTTAATATGTACTCGGAGGACATAATAAGTAAAGCACTGGATGATCAAGACCTAGGCATTAAAATAAATGGCACGGCAATAAATAATCTGCGGTACGCTGATGATACAGTTCTCTTAGCTGAAACACATGAAGACCTACAGACGTTAATTAGTAAAACTGTCACAGCGAGTGAAGGGTATGGACTATCACTGAACATAAGCAAAACAAAATATATGCTAATAACAAAAACAACTCAGGAAGATCGTAGAATGAAGAGGCTTTTCTGTTGCCGAGATCTAAACCTTGAATTAAAAATACGAATGATGAGATGTTATGTAATGTCTGTACTATATTATGGGATGGAAGCCTGGACGATGAAGGCGATTGATGTGAGGAGACTGGTGGAATTTGAGCTATGGATATACCGGAGAATGCTAAAGATTTCATGGGTGGAGAAAGTGACCAACGTGGAAGTGATGAAACGTATGCAAAAAGAAAGGGAAGTAATACTAACCATTAAGACAGGAAAACTGTTATATATGGGTCACATCTTGAGAGGGGAGAAGTATCGGAGAAAATGTTAAATTCAATAGTTTTAGGGAATGTTAAGGTGCACAGTTTAAAATTATTTTTGAGTATACATATATACTTCAGAAAAGTGTGTCCGATATAACATATGTTTGTTTTTAAATGGAACATTCTATTTTCTAATTTATTTTTAATTCTGCCCCACAAAAAGAAGTCTAAAGGTGTTAAGTCACATGATCGAGGGGGCCACTGAATGAATCCATCCCTACCGATACATTTTTGTGGATAGCGATCGTTTAAAAATACTCGAACTTCCCGGTGATAATGTGCAGGAGCTCCGTCTTGTTGAATCCACATTTGTTCCCTTTAAAAGTTATCAACTTCTTCAAGAAGCTGGGGCAATTCGTTTTGCAAAAAATTTAGATATCTAGGCCCGTTAAGCGGTTCGCGGAAAAAATATGGACCAATAATTCGAAAATTTAATATTCCACACCATACATTAAGCAACCAATAGTTTTGGTTTAGAACTACCCGGACCCAAAATGGATTAACTCTTGAATAATAATGCATGTTATCACTGTTAACTGCTCCATTACTGCGAAAAGTAGCTTCATTAGAAAACATTATTTTGGATAGAAAATTTGGATCGGCCTCTATTGCTCCATTCATGGTGGTACAAAAGTTTACTCGTCGTTCAAAATTATGGTCTTGAAGTTCTTGGTGTAGTTTCATATGAAACGGATCATACTTCTATTTTCTCGTGGTGCGAATAGCCGTAGATTGGGATGTGTCAGATAAGTCAGCTAGTTAACGGCTGCTGACCTGGGGATTATCTTCAACATGAAGTCAAATCTCCATTTCCTTTTCCTCATTGGTAGCATTCTGGTTTACTACTTTCCGTTTCGTATACTCAACGCTACCACTGCCATCAAACCGTTCCATTAAATACTGAAAAGATTTTCTAGATGGTATACGTCTATTAGGGTACTTCGCTCCGTAAAGCCTTACTGCCAAAAGATAATTTTTTCCCGCCTCGCCCAGTATATAAACCATATCAATTAACTCATTTTTAGGAAAATACATAACTATTACCTTTATACGTCACTTACTACATCAAATTAAACTATTTTTACTTGCTTAATAGACATGTCAAAATTTGACAATGCCTACATTTTTGTTTTGTCTGGGCAAATATGATGTTATAACGAGTGTATTAAAAACAAGTGTAAAAATTGAAAAATTCGAAATAAATCGAAAAACTATTAGAAATAGGTATAAGACATACTTAATAAAAGTTGGAGGGTTTTGTAAAATCCATCAGAAAAAAATAATAATATACAGGGTGTGCCATTTAAAAAAATTGAGATTTTTCAATTTAAAATAGTCCAAATGCATAAATTTATTTTGAACACCCTGTAGCATCTAACTCAAATTTCTTTACATATATCTTTTTCTTCATCTCTATAGAACGCTCATACCAATTATGAGTATTCCACCTTCAGAAATAATGGCGCTACTGGCAATTTTTTACAAAACTGAATACTAGTATTTTTAAAAAAAAAATTGAAATATTAGAAAAACTACTAGGTTTAGGTATATAACATTATTAATAAAAAAGTTATAAAATTTTACGTAGAATTTACAAATAAATTATAAAATAGGATGTTCCATTTAAAAAAACATGTTATCTCGGCCACACTTTTTTGTACCCTGTATACTCAAAAATAATTTTACACTGTGCACTTTAACATTCCCTAAAACTATTGTATTTAACATTTTTTTTCGTCATTCCCGAAACAAATGAGATAATGAACTTTACTCTATCGTGGACTCACCTGTACACTGTTTGGTTTAAGACTCAACCCAAATAAAACAAAATATATGATTATAAGCAAAGCATCTAATATTGAAGATAGTGGTATTACAGTCAGTGGCACAAAAATAGAAAGAGTTGATAAATTGATGTATCTCGGTAGCAATATCAACGACCACTGGGACTGTGAGAGTCAACATTCGAATAGAGAAGGCCCGAGCCGCATTTATGAAGAACAAAAAAATCTTAACCACCCAACTAAACTGTCATTGAAACTACGGATGAAAATGGTAGGCTGGAAACGTGGACGGTAACTGAAGCAATGCTTAAACGTCTGAAGGCTTTCAAGATGAGGGTGTATCGACGACTGCTGAAGATCAATTGGATGGACAGAATTAGTAACAACAGCTTCCTCACTCGGATGGACAAGGACTCAAACGACGCAAATTAGAATATTTTTCCCACATTATGAGACATCTAGAAAAATACGAAATCTTACATCTTATTAGAGAGGGAAAGATTCCAAGCAGACATGGTCCAGGGAGAAAAAGAATATCGTGGTTGAAAAATTTGAAGCAGTGGTACCGAAAGTCTACGGTTCAACTCTTCCGAGCGGCTGTCAATAAAAACGATCATCATCAGTATGATAGCCAACATGATAACCAACGATCATTGAACGGTCATGGTACCCGACGAAGAAGAAGATAGATAAGTTATGTTGTTTTATTGTTATTATGCAAATTTAGTTTCTCATTACTGGAGAAAGAATACTAAAAATACATATATCCAAGAAAAATACTGGGTAAATCACTACCGATTTTTTATAGTATTGTAAATGTTGAACCACGTCTAGCTAAATGATGGATCGATTATGTGATATTCAAACCGTATTTTTTTTAATCTTTGGGATTTCATTATATTTTTTATGTTGTTTATTAACCGATATTTAACACTCATCTTAAGTAGGGCATTGTAGAGGCTAGTTCTGCTGCATGAAGAAACATTCTTCTCTTGAACTTTTGCTACACTTTTCTTCGAATAAGGTATTTTTAGTCTTCATCCAAACGCTTTATTTAACCCACCCTGCCAAACTTAGCTTTTAAACAATATCACGTACCATTTATTCAGCTTTATCACAGCTCCTTTTTATTAGCGATTTACAGACATTTTTTATAATTTGTTTTAGGGCAGACGATAAATGTTTTCTGGAAAATTCTGTTTTTCTGGAAATCCAGCTTGGTAAAGGTTTGTAAGTGGGCATTCTTATCTAATACTCTCAAGTGACACCTGAATATGTGAACTCTTTTGGAACTGAGAATAAAACACTAAATTTTTAGTAAAATTTCCACTTCTATTAATTTTTATACTTGACACCTATTTCGCTAAAATATTAGCTTTATCAAAAGTATCGGTATAGAATGAAACAAACATTTTTCAGTGGTTTTATAAGTACATATTTACAGGTAGGTTGTAACTAAAGGATAAGAACAAAACTTAATAATTATACAAATTAATTGTTCATTAAATAAATTCAACAATGGTGAATTTCCTAGGTCCAATTGGTGATTTAACAGTGTATTTGTATTTTTTTTTTAATCTCGAGGATCTCAAATAAATTTAATTTGTGAGATTTATTCTGAAAGTGTACGAGGCTGGTTTGAAAAGTCCGTGCAAAGTCCGAGAGATGGCACCACCGGCGCGTATCGAGGTCATGTTTAGTTAGTAGCATCTCTTGAATGAACGCACACCAAGTTTCAGCCATATTGGTCTATTTCTTTGTGTTTGGCATTCGTGTGAATCAAAAAAGTCGAGTGATTTTCAAGAAATGGACGAAAAAGAATTGCCTGTGGTGATTAAACATTACTTTATGAAAGGCAAAACGCCTCAGGAGACTAAAGAGAAGCTTGATAAACATTATGGTGACTCTGCACCTTCGATTAGAACAGTTTATAAGTGGTTTCAAAATTTTCGGACTGGCCATATGGGCACAAGTGACGCTGAACGTTCTGGACGGCCTGTGGAGGTTACGACTCCAGAAATCATTGATCAAATCCATGATATGGTGATGGATGACAGAAGAGTTAAGGTGCGTGAGATTGCTAGTGCTGTGGGCATCTCAACTGAACGGGTACATAATATTTTGCATAAACATTTGGACATGAGAAAGCTATCCGCAAGATGGGTGCCGCGATTGCTCACGCTTGACCAAAAACGGAATCATGTGAAGTGTTGCAAGGATGGTTTGCAGCTGTTCCAGAAGAATCCGGAGGACTTTAAGCGTCGTTTCGTCACTGTGGATGAAACATGGATTCATTACTATACTCCTGAGACCAAACAACAATCTAAACAATGGGTTACCAAGGGGGAATCTGCACCAAAAAAGGCAAAGACCGTTCCTTCGGCCGGAAAGGTTATGGCGACTGTCTTTTGGGATTCGCAAGGGTTAATCCTCATCGACTATCTGGAAAAGGGTAAAACTATTACAGGTGAATATTATTCATCGTTATTGGACCGTTTGAAAACCGAGCTGCAAGAAAAACGCCCGCGATTGGCCCACAAGAAAGTCCTTTTCCATCACGACAACGCACCAGCACACACCTCAGCAGTTGTGGTCGCAAAATTAATGGAAATAGGATTCCAACTCGTTTCACATCCCCTATTCTCCAGACTTGGCTCCCTCGGACTACTATTTGTTCCCCGATTTGAAGAAATGGCTGGCGGGACAAAGATTTTATTCAAACGAGGAGGTGATTGCAGGCACTAATGAATATTTTGCAGACTTGGAAAAATCCTATTATTCGGAAGGGATCAACAAACTAGAACATCGTTGGACGAAGTGTATAAGCCTAAAAGGAGACTATGTCGAAAAATAAAAAAGGTTTACCCCAGACACTTAAGTAGTTTTTATTTTTGCACGGACTTTTCAAACCAGCCTCGTAAATATGGAAATTATTATCAAATACATGATTCTCTTCTATTAATTGTTTGGCATATGAAGAATTTGAGACTCTCGAAACCGATAAAACAAAAAAGGAAACAAACACACTGTTAAATGATCAACTGGACCTGGGAAACTCGTTGTTGAATTTATTTATTGAATAGATAAGGTATTATTAAGTTTTTTTGTTGCAATCTACCTGTAAATATTTATTTATAAAACCGTTGAAAAACGTTTATTTCATTCTATACCCAAACTACTGATAAGGCTAATGTTTTTGTGCCAAGTATAAAAATCAATAAAAGTGGAAATTTTACCAAAAATTTAGTGTTTTATTTTCATTGAATATGAATTTCCATCAAGTAACGCCCGAGTCAATTAATTCTTTTGGAATTGTTACAAAACTAAGCTCATTTTCTCCGAACTGCTTGGTATGGTTTTATTTTTATGTCACCTAATTATGTCGAAGGATTAAGTACAGGCAAGTCATTGCCTATGGTGCCTGTCACTGTTACATAGTAAAGACAATAATAATTAAGAGCTAGACGGTATATATTTGAATGAACTTTACAAAGTAACTATATATCTATTTCCATAATACTGGCGTATATTCAGTCATTTATTCATAACAAGAAATCTAATTTAACAAGCTTATAATTTTCCATATATGCCCCATTATCTATTTTTCCATTATATACGCTCAATTAGGGAAACCTTTCGGTTAAAGGTTAACTGTTTCTTTCTTTCAGGTTTTTCCTTTTAAAAGAAAATTCTCTCGCAATTTGTGGGAACTCCTTTTACATATTTTTACATAAGTATTTTCAAATGGCCTTGAATATTATGTAAATGGAAGTTATTTTATTAATAATAATATTTTTATTATGTCTGTTGTGCTTTAGTCCTCTTAGATAAAAAATCCTTTCAATTTGAAAAAAATGTTCTTACCTACTTAATATATTAAAGAATTTTTAAGAGAATCCAGAGCTTTGTCTTAACCTCTAAATAATGTGTCTTCAGACAGCGTATCATAAAACGCATTTTATTGAAGCTAGACTCCAAAAAAGCTACTGGTGTTGATGGAATACATGCTATACTAAGCGAACGAATTAACACTAGTTTTCTGTGGATTTTCAACCTATCCTACAAAAAGGAAATATTTCCTTTCTACTGGAAATGCGCTACAGTTCAGCTAAAAAAGGCAAGAAGTACTTGCAAAACAATTACCGACCAGCAGCACAGCTTCCAATAATATAAAAAATTATGGGAAAAGTTATCGATGAGCATTAGGGTGACCGCAAAAAATCGATGTCGGAATTTTGTTCGTCTGGACCCCATAAAACGATTCCCCTTTCCAGATATTGAGATAGCCGAAATTTGAGCTCGATTAAACGACGTTAACCCGTGCCGCTCGTCGTTCAAAGTTTGAAAAAATCCAAATTTTTGGCCAAAAAGCTGACATATGGAGCCATAACTCCAGAACGGTAAATAATAGAAACACTAATGTTGTTCTTCAAAATTTATATTCTATACATAATTGTTGTTATTTTAAGTCAAACCGAGTTACAACAGCCTTTAGCCCCAAAAACGTGACTTGGTACCAGTAAGAGCCAGTTTGGGAGTATTCTAAGAATTTTACGGGTTTTTACATAATGTGTCTCGGAATTAACATTTTTTTGTTAAAAAGTATTTTGGAACTCAATTTTCAAACATAAAGAGCCTTTTGTTCAAATTTAATCTTTTATTATATGGGGATTACCTGACTTGTTTACCAAAGAAAGACCCGTTTGACAGGTAAAAAGGAGGGTGAATCTAATTTCTATTTTAGGGATGGTGATTTTACTTCAGCGTACAACCGACCTTTTATTTATTCAGTTTAGTTTCTAAAGTGCCTTTGAGCTGGTTAGATCGAACAATTATCTAGCGAAGATATTTTAACGTTTTTTTTTTTAATTTTCCAAGTGTGTGTGTTATTGTTTTTATAACTATTATAGTATTATTTTAAAAGACATTTGAAAACATTTTATTGAAATTAAAGTTTGCAATATATTTTGTTTCATTTTCCAAGTCAACTGTTATTTACCTATTGGCCTCTGAAATGGCATCCACATCAGGTGTACAAAGCCGGACCAAGGATAAAATATTTCTTGTGGGCTATCCCATTCACCAGATCACCGGTTGTAAACTACCCTCAAATCGTCAAGTTTTGTGTGCTTTATTTTATAATTTACGTACTGTGAAATTAACTGTAAGAGAATCAGCAAAACTTACAATACGAGAAGTGTTCATTTTTTGGGGAGAAAGCTCGAATCCCGACTAAACATGAGCAAGATGCAATTACTAAGCTGGAAAAACTTCACGCCGAGTGGAGAACTCTTCAAAAAGACCGGAAGAAAACATCGAAAATGGCCAAGAACAAATTTAAACAGTTTGTTGAAAAAGTTGGATGATCTCTTTGATATTGCTCAACAAGATGCCTTGGCTCTGATGAAATCGGAAGAAGATAAGGCGTTTTCTTCGTGAAACAGAGGCAGAAGGGCCGCCCAGGTTCCATGACTGGAGTGGATCTCAAGTTGTCTCGAGCTGAAGAAATCAAGGTGCAAAAGGAACTTGCAAAAATGAACCGACAAATCCAAGAAGCAACTTTTGATATTGAGTTTTTTTTTATTATTTAGTATTCTAAAAAATAGATAAACAAATAAGTAAATAGTTTCATTATAATTGAAAGAAAATTGTACATGGGAGCATGATTTGGCATCTTTATGATTTAGTTTATATTTTTTAAATAATACCTTTTGATAATTAGAAGTAGGTAATTTAGTACCTATGTATTATTACTATTCTGCTAAAACGACAAGTTTTTATAGTCTTTTTTTTTTCTCTTTCTTTTGTTGCTTCTTAGAGACGGATGATGAAGACAAGTTCGAAGAAGGAGAAGAAGACACTGAAGAGGACAGCATCTACCAGGAACTTGAGAGCTTGGAGGAAATTGACATCCCTGAAGAAGCTGCAGAAGATCCAGGACCATCTGAGAGCAAGAGGATGAAAGTTTTATTTGCAAGGGGCGTTTAAGAGATTTCAAACATGAAATTGTCCATTTTATTAGATCGATGTAAGGTATCCGACAGAAATGCCACGAGGATTTTAATAGCTACTCTAGAAGCACTAAACCTTGACCCTCTTGAGTACAAAGTCTCGAAAACTTTATTACATGATAGAAGGCAAATGTTCAGAGAACAATATAATAAAAAATTTTTTGATAAAGTAAACATTCCTGAAAAAGAGCCCGTAGTTGTCCATTGGGACGGTAAACTTTTACCGGGTGTTTTAAAAAATGAACAATGTGAGTGAATAGCTATAGCTATTTCATATGGCGAAAAGGAACAGCTGCTGGAAGTTCCTGTAACAGCAAACAGGTCTGGAGAGGAGCAAGCCGTAGCCGTATATGAATGCCTACATGAATGGGGTCTTCTCAACACCGTCAAGGCGATGTGCTTCGACACTACAGCATCCAACACGGGAAGACTCAAAGGAGCATGCGTCATATTGGAGCAAATGTTAGGAAGAGAATTGTTTATACCTAGCTTGCCGTCACCATATCTTGGAAATTCTGTTAAGAGGCGTATTCGACACAATCATCCAGAAATTTTCAAGAGATTCCTCACTGCGTGGCCCAAGATAGACAAAGGAAAATACGTCACAGGTATCAGTGACAATCTAATACAAAAGCAGCTAACTCCAGAAGTAATTGCAAATGTTACTGCTGAATTCGAGACCAAATTAACTGAGAGCCACCCCAGAGATGACTACAAGGAGCTATTGCAGTTGGTTTTCGTATTTGTTGGATCACTAGACGGCAATGTTGTGGGTTTTAGAACTCCAGGAGCCATTCATCACGCTAGGTGGATGGCAAAGGCTATTTACTGCTTAAAAATGTTCATTTTTCGTCGTCAATTTAAGATGTCTAAAGAAGAAGAAAGTTCGGTGCGTGCCATTTCTGTTTTCCTAGTTAAAATTTATTGTAAAGCTTGATTCAATGCTCCAAAAGCTCATCTTGCACCAAAGCAAGATTTAGGTATTTTGCATAGTATGTTAGACTATAAAGAATGTGACAACGACATTGCAGAAATAGCCCTGACCAAATTTTCGAACCATTTGTGGTATTTGAATGCAAAGTTGGTGGGATTATCGTTTTTTGATCCCACCATTACAGACGATGAAAAGTTCTTAAAGGCTAATAAATTGCTCAGTAGCACAGATGAACTATCACAGCACGCTAGGGTTGTAAATCCAAAAGTTAGGAAAGAAAACTTAAAAGAGGTAGTTGATGGAGGATTGGTAATTTTACTTACCAAAGAAACGTTTACATTCTTTGACCAATTTAATATAAAAACAGATTTCCTAAGACAACATCCAAACACCTGGCCTCAAAATAATGACTTCCAAGAAGGATTGAAAATTGTCAAAACATTAAAAGTAGTTAATGATATGGCTGAGCGTGGTGTTAAATTAATAACCGACTTTAACGACCTTCTGACAAAAGATGAAGACCAAAAGCAATATGTCCTGCAAGTTGTAAGTAAATGCCGAGCATTATATCCTGACGTTTCAAAAACTTCTTTAACAAAAGCTCTAGAATAGATTAGATAACTATGTAAAATTATCAACTCATGTAGGTACTACGTCTGTATCTTTTCTGTGTCTGTTTTGTATGTATTATATTTCTAATTTTTATATTTTAAAATAAAAAATGTCATTAGACTTATCAGTATTACTTGTTTTTTTTATTATATTTCTACTTTAAACTCAAATATACCAAAAAAAGCAAAATTTATCACTTAATAACAAAATATACGAAGTATGCTCCTAGTGGTACCAGGTCACGTTTTTGGGGCTAAAGGCTGTTGTAACTCGGTTTGACTTAAAATAACAACAATTATGTATAGAATATAAATTTTGAAGAACAACATTAGCTTTCTTTTGAGATATTAAGCGTATTTCTATTATTTACCGTTCTGGAGTTATGGCTCCATATGTCAGCTTTTTGGCCAAAAATTTGGATTTTTTCAAACTTTGAGCGACGAGCGGCACAGGTTAACGTCGTTTAATCGAGCTCAAATTTCGGCTATCTCAATATCTGGAAAGGGGAATCGTTTTGTGGGGTCCAGACGAACAAGATTTCGACATTTTTTTCCCCCTCTATGAGATCCGGTCACTCTAATGAGCATCTTCTAAAATAGGAAGATTCATCAATATGGCTTTCATAACCAAAGATCAACAGGAGATCTTCTAACTTATATCATACATGTTTTTAATAACGCAACTGAACCTTTTTGGAAAATTTCCAGCGGTTGCACTTGATATATCCAAAGCAAATTAACCTTGCGGAACCCCATATAATTATGTCGGAACACTCCATTCTCTAGCATCATTACTCAATTTACTGGATAATAACTTGAAAGCAAATATATTTCGGCATGAACCTGTTAAACGCATAGCAAAGAGAACTCCTCAAAAGGTGGGAATATTATTTCGAACTAGCAAGCTTCACACTCCACAACAACCTTTAATTCTGTACAAAGCCCAAATTCGGCCAGTGATGGGATATTGTTCCCATATTTGCGCCTCTACCCCAAACATACAATGCATTTGTTGGATTCTATTCAGAAGAGAAAAGTTCGCCCGACTGAACACCCAGAACTCCCCAGCAACCTTTACTCCTTGGAACATCGAAAAACGGTTGGCAATTTGAGTATATTCTACATGTACTTTCATGTAAAGTGTTGGATGTAGCCCACTTAATTCCTACCAGGTGGTGCATGCCAGGAATATATGTTGCGCTAATACATCACATCCGTATGAGATTTAGCTTGTCACTACTCGTACAATCTTTTTGAAGCAATCTTTTATATGAAGAACATCATCTGTTTGGAATAATTTGCTCATTTGCCACTTGCTCATTCAGTGTGGTTAGAAAAACCTCGAGTTTAAGAGAGAGACAGTTCTATAGTTGGTACATTTTGGAAAGGAAAAGTTTTGACTTCAAAAAATAAATTGCAGATAGATATTGCCAAGAAACATTTAAAAAAAAAATTAAAACAATTTTTATGTGAAAAGATCTGCGTACCATTGCTCAAAATTACAAGCAAGTGCATAATGTCGTTAAAAATTACAATGAACATATTAACCAAAGGTTCAGAGGACCCAGAAGTCTTGATAGATAAGTTTATAGAGCACATGCCTAAAAACTTAAAAACCTGAGCTGAAATCCTGGTCGAGATAAAATTTCTTTTCTAATTCTTAAAAAATGGTCTGAATAGAGTTGTTCATTACCACTTATAATCTCCTGAATGTCGTCATCTAAAAATACAACTTACAATTATCGCTACCCAAAGCTTCCCTTTGGCAGTACCACGAAGTCTATAGGTGTGGAAAATTCTATTTAACTATTTAGAAATATGAATTAAAAATTTATTTTTCTACAAGAAAAATAACCACGTTTGCGCATTAATGTTAGTTTGCAAAGTGACATTTTGTTTCCATGACGATACCTTTAACTTTACTATTATACCTTGCGCAGAACGTCTTAGCGCACAAGTAATTTATTCACCTTACCAAACTACTGATACGAGGCTGGTTTGAAAAGTCCGTGCAAAGTCCGAGAGAAGGCACCACCGGCGCGTATCGAGGTCATGTTTAGTTAGTAGCATCTCTCGAATGAACGCACACCAATTTTCAGCCATATTGGTCTATTTCTTTGTGTTTGGCATTCGTGTGAATCAAGGAAGTCGAGTGATTTTCAAGAAATGGACGAAAAAGAATTTCGTGTGGTGATCAAACATTACTTTATGAAAGGCAAAACGCCTCAGGAGACTAAAGAGAAGCTTGATAAACATTATGGTGACTCTGCACCTTCGATTAGAACAGTTTATAAGTGGAGGTTACGACTCCAGAAATCATTGATCAAATCTATGTTATGGTGATGGGTGACAGAAGAGTTAAGGTGCGTAAGATTGCTAGTGCTGTGTGCATCTCGACTGAACGGGTACATAATATTTTGCATAAAATTTGGATATGAGAAAGCTATCCGCAAGATGGGTGCCGCGATTGCTCACGCTTGACCAAAAACGGAATCGTGTGAAGTGTTGCAAGGATAGTTTGCAGCTGTTCCAGAAGAATCCGGAGGACTTTAAGCGTCGTTTCGTCACTGTGGATGAAACATGGATACATTACTATACCCCTGAGACCAAACAACAATCTAAACAATGGGTTACCAAGGGGGAATCTGCACCAAAAAAAGGCGAAGACCGTTCCTTCGGCCGGAAAGGTTATGGCGACTGTCTTTTGGGATTCGCAAGGGATAATCCTCATCGACTATCTGGAAAAGGGTAAAACTATTACAGGTGAATATTATTCATTGTTATTGGACCGTTTGAAAACCGAGCTGCAAGAAAAACGCCCGCGATTGGCCCACAAGAAAGTCCTTTTCCATCACGACAACGCACTAGCACACACACCTCAGCAGTTGTGGTCGCAAAAATTAATGGAAATAGGATTCCAACTCGTTTCACATCCCCCCTATTCTCCAGACTTGGCTCCCTCGGACTACTATTTGTTCCCCAATTTGAAGAAATGGCTGGCGGGACAAAGATTTTATTCAAACGAGGAGGCGATTGCAGACACTAATAGATATTTTGCAGACTTGGACAAATCCTATTATTCGGAAGGGATCAACAAACTAGAACATCGTTGGACGAAGTGTATAAGCCTAAAAGGAGACTATGTCGAAAAATAAAAAAGGTTTACCCCAAACACATAAGTAGTTTTTTATTTTTGCACGGACTTTTCAAACCAGCCTCGTATATCACCACTACACCAAACACTTTATTTTTGCACTCGACGCGCGTTTCGCTAACCATGTTAGCTTCATCAGGAGCGATGATTGACTGAATCATCGCTCCTGATGAAGCTAACATGGTTAGCGAAACGCGCGTCGAGTGCAAAAATAAAGTGTTTGGTGTAGTGGTGATATATACTGAGTAGTATCATTGTGCCAAAGATTCCACATTCCCAACTTAGCACCTTACCAAAGTTCACAAGACATTTAGATGACTACAGTTTTCGTTTATTTTTTTTACTTTTAAAGTTGAGCAATAAACCAACAAATATATAGAAAATATTCAAATATTAGCATTAATGTTACAACTACCACATGAACCAATATTGATTCTATAATTCAATCACGCTGCTCGAGATGAAAGAAATTAGACAGTCCTTTTATATTTGAGGTAGTTATGATAACATCTCAATTTGAGACTTTATGGTATAGATTTTTCCTTTTTTATTATTTTTTTATAGTGCACTTCCTCGCCACTATACATAGACAAGATACAGTCTTTTTCTGACCATATCTCATGAAATACATTGACGGGGATGTCATAATATTCACCCAAGTGCCGAAACATACCCATTCGTATTTCACGGCACTTTTAAGAGAACGAGGTACTACTACTACATGATTACATATCTGCATTAACTACTACCTAAAAAGACACACACACACACACACCCAATCGATTACCAGCATCGAACTAGCGGCCATCAGTTTCATATGTTGGATGTTAAGCCACTACGCTATCGAGGACGGCATTTAAAATCTTAATATTTTAAATTATTGAATCCTTCGGCAAGAATCTAAATAAGATTTCCTCCGTGGCGCTTCTAATCAGATAATCAGATATATCACCTCCTTCACTGGCAAGAAGTGTGGCTAAAGTTCTGATAGAACTAACCAACCTATCTATCTATAAGCCTTCTTTCATTCGGTGTCGGACATAGGCCTCCTCTTCCTTTTTCCATCCTTCTCGATTCTGCGTCTTTCTGATCCATCCCCCATCTGCCTTCTATTCTCAAGCCTCGTGGACTGTCGTTTGTCATAGCCTTTGTCTTATCTTTATTCAGCAGTAGTCCTACCCTCTCTGATTTGTTTTGTGGTTCAGTATCATTTCCTGTATTCCTGTTCCTTGTATATATTCCTGTATCCAAAATTGTCCGATATTAGCACTACATCATCAGCATAACGCAGATGATTTAACTTTTGTCGATTTATACTAATCCCTTTTTTTCCCATTCGAGTTCCTTGAAAACTTTGTGTTTTACTATCCACTTAGTATTCCTATAGTCTATTCTGCCGTCATACAAGGCTCTTTCGACGGCCCTGCTCTCGATACTATGAAAAGCCCTTTGAAAATCTATAAACACCAGGTACAACTTTAGGTTATATTCTGTTGCTTTTTCTATTATAGTTCTGATAGTTAAAGAGATGATCACAAATACTAAAACTCTTCCTGAAGTCAGCCTGTTCTACCGATTGGTTTAATTCCAGATTGTTTTCCAGCCCAAAGACTAACCAATACAAGCCTTGAACTTTCCTCTTAGCCCAAGTATTCCTCCAGTTAAATTCCAACGACTTGGAGTAGTGATTTTTCGTTTTGATTTTTTAAAAACCAACATGGCTAGTCGTATAGTTTGCATCATTTTCGATAAAGCTCGATAAAATTTAATCCGAAAAGTGAAAAAATGCGTTGCATGTTAGTTCTTCTTTCAGGAATTTTCACAATTAAAATAGAACCCTAGTTTTCTATGTCATTTCTTTACGGCGACATGCATCCAAAATATATATAGATAATTTCATTATCCGTCTCTCTTATATACAAATTAATTTTCTCTCGTGTTTTAAAATCTCCGGCATGGTGTTCAACTAACATTTTTTTAACCACGAGTGATGATAATTAGTTATCCTAGTCTAGTTTAGAAAGGTAATAGAGATATTTCTCATATATCCCCCCCCCCCCCCCCCCCCCCCCGCTCTCCACTATCTGTTTTTATTAGCATATTAAGAACACTACCGACGTCTGTTGCTGGGATTCTTTGAAATTAAGAATTAATTGGAAGGGATTAGGCCCACATCAGGAGTAAAATATAGCCTGCCAAACTGCTTCCCACCCTATCCTTAGTCTCCTTGGCTACAGGCCAAGTTGTCGAGGAAGTGAAATTGATTGATTTATTTCAATTACCAATAAGAGATTTTGAATATTGAAACGTAACCACAACAAAATCCTCTGTTATTTTTATTGAACCAAAATCCTTCAAAAATATCGCCCTGGTCTTGCCAGATATACAGTGCCGCTCAAAAGTCTTTGGATACCCTTCAGAAAAACGGAATTCTTATATTATTCAACTTATATGTATGTACCTTTTTTCCTTTCCTTTTTAGGATTGTTGTCTCTTTGGAATATGATCCCGCAACCAATCATTGTTTTCTACAAGAAAACCGAGGCTGCCAAAAGGTCCTCCTTTGGTCAATTTTCTTGTCATAATTAGTCGAGAAAAGTCGTTTTTCTTTGAGTCACTTCTGTGCATTGCTAAAGTGTGCATAAAATTTCGTGCTCGCGTTTCACTTGAGATATAATGTAAGTAAATACTGTACTATCAAATTATCACACCTTGTCAAAGTATTTTCTTTTTATCGTTCACCTCCCGCCTGAGTAGGGATTTTACCCTTTTCCATATCTTAAGGATATAAGCGAGGACGTCATAATATCCGTCAATGTTGTCCAAGTACCGAAACATTTCTGTATTTCACATCTTTTAGACAACGCGGTAATGCTGCCCCGGACGGTATTGCATTTCTGCCAACAACTACTACTTATGTACGTGGCCAGGCAAAATATACTTAAATAAATTAATAAATAAGTATACCGCCCTGCGGGATTGAACCTTCGACCTTCTGCACCTTAACCAACCGTACTATGCGACGGAGCCACGGGCTACCTGTTTCGATTGTTTGACGAACCACTCTTAATTATCCATTGTAATTTGTTTCTAATGCGAAAAATGGTTCATAGGCAGGAATTAAGCACTGAAGCTCATGCCATTATTCTTGGATGTCATGCAGAAGGCTATTCCATCCATCAAATAGTATCTAAACTAACTCAATCTTAGTAAATCGACAGTCGAAGAAATCTCGACGCAGTTGCGGGAAAGCCCATGGCGACATCGGAAAGTGAAAATACATCATTCATATGCATTTTAAGTAAACGTAATCGAAAATTAACTGCGCCGGATATTCGCAAGTAATTGAATTGTATCCGGGAAAAGCCTGTCGCAGTGAGCACCGTGAAACGTCGTTTTCTCAACAACGGATTAAAAGATGCGTAGCTGCGAGAAAACCACTTTTACGGAGACAGAACAAGTTGAAAAGATTGCAATTGGCTTGAGAACTTAAGAATTGATCCGTAGAACAATGAAAAAAGTATGTTTATCAATTCTTTTGGAATTGTTACAAAACTGAGCTCATTTTTCCCCAACTTCTTGATCATGGTTTTATTTTTATATCATCTAATTATATCGAAGGTTTAAGTACAGGCAAGTACATAGTAAAAACAATAATAATTAAGAGCTAGACGGTATATGTTTGAATAAACTTTACAAAGTAACTATATATATATATATATATATATATATATATATATATATATATATATATATATATATATATATATCTATCTATAATATATATAAAATGCAACGTCTCTCTGTCTGTCTGTCTGCCCGTTAGTGCGCCTATCACTGAAAAACCACTTATCCGATTTACGTACTTTTTTTTTAAACATACATATGATCTCTGGCCAGGTTATAGGCTATATTTTATTACGATAGGTAGCATAAGGAATGAGCAGTGACGTAAAATAGTGAATGATGTCGGAAATAAGTTTGCCGCTAGCGCGTGCCTTTGCAATACACAGCCTAAACCATTAAATATGGAACAATATTATGTAGCAAAGAACATCTGTAATGTATAATCTATAATATATATAAAATGTAATGTCTCTCTGTCTGTCTGTCTGTCCATTAGTGCGTTTATCACACGGGAACCACTTATCCGATTTACCGGTCTTTTTTTAAATTCATGCATATATTCTTTGGCCAGGTTGTATAATAATAATAATAATCTATATCTATAATATATATAAAATGCAATGTTTGTCTGTCTGTCTGTCCGTTAATGCGCTTATCCCTCGAGAACCACTTATCCGATTTACGTGATTTTTTAAATTCATACATATGTTCTCTGACCAGGTTATAGGTATATATTTTATTACATCTATAATATATATAAAATGCAACGTATTCTGTCTGTATGTCTGTCCGTTAGTGCGCTTATCACTGGAGAACCACTTATCCGATTTCGTACTTTTTTTTAAAAAAACATACATATGTTCTCCGGCCAGGTTATAGGCTATATTTTATTACAATAGGTAGCATAAGGAATGAGCAGTGACAATAATAGTAAATGAAGTCGGACAAAGTTTGCCGCTAGCGAGTTCTCTTGCAATACACAGTCCAAACCATTAAATATGGAACAATATTATGTAGCAGAGAATACCTATAATATATATAAAGTGCAATGTCTCTCTTTTCGTCTGTCTGTCTGTCCGTCCGTTAGTGTGCTTATCACTGGAGAACTACTTATCCGAGTTACGTGCTTTTTTTTAAACATACGTATGTTCTCTGGCCAGGTTATAGGATATATTTTATTAGGTGACATAAGGAATAAGCAGTGACGATAATAGTGAATTAAGTCGGAGAAAAGTTTGCCGCTAGCGCGTTGTCTTGCAATACACTCCCTAAAGCAATAAATATGGAACAATATCATGTAGCCAAGAATACAATATATAAAATGCAACGTCTCTCCGTCTGTCTGTCAGTCCCTTAGTGCACGCTTATCACTCGAGAACCACTTATCCGATTTACGTGTTTTTATAAATTTATAGATATGTTCTATATAATTCGATATAAGCCTAGATAATGGGAGATAAAGTGAGATTATGGGAGATAAGGAGAAATAATGAGAGATAAGTCGAGATAAGCAGAGATAAGTCTAGATAATGGGAGTTATGGTGAGATAATGGGAGATAAGGAGAAATGATGGGAGATAAGGAGAAATGATGGGAGATAAGGAGAAATAATGGGAGATAAGTCGAGATAAGCCTAGATAAAGGGAAATAAGGTGAGATAATGGGAGGAGGGAAAACGAGAAATAATGGGAGATAAGGAGAAATAATGGGAGATGCGCAGAGATAAGCCTAGATAATGGAAATTATGTAGAGATAATGGGAAATAAGGAGAAATATTGGGAGATAAGGAGAAATAATGGGATATATTTTATTACGTTGGGTAACAGAGGGAATAAGCAGTGACGATAGTAGTGAATCAAGTCCATGCGAGCGGAGCCGTCAGCTAGTATATATAAAATATATATATATATATATATATATATATATATATATATATATATATATGTATATATATATATATATATATATATATATATATATATATATATATATATATATATATATATATATATATATTTCCATAATATTGACGTATATTCAGTCATTTATTCATAACAAGAAATCTAAATGTTTAACAAGCTTATAATTTTCCATATATGCCCCATTATCTATTTTTCCATTATATACGCTCAATTAGGGAAACCTTTCGGTTAAAGGTTTCTTTCTTTCATGTTTTTCCTTTTAAAAGAAAATTCTCTCGCAATTTGTAGGAACTCCTTTTACATATTTTTACATACGTATTTTCAAATGGCCTTGAATATTATGTAAATGGAAGTTATTTTATTAATAATAATATTTTTATTATGTCTGTTGTACTCTGGTTCTTCTAGAGAAAAATTCTTTCAATTTAAAAAAGACAGACACCGAAGTCATCTTATAAGTGTTCCGTACGGAACACTAAAAATGCAGGATGAACAGATGTTACAGAATAACAGATCTTAGAAAAATAGTACAGCACTAGAACAGTTTTATCGACGAAAGAGGACTTCAAGACCAACAATAACGAGAGAGCCAGATATTTAAGAGCGAGTGGCTCCTACAAGAAGCCTACAATACAGGACATACGTAACAAAGGCTATTAAATTTATCCAAGTTACCCAGTATTTCCCAAAGGTCCTTGTTATAGCTAATAGGCCATTTTATAAAGAGGAAGCGTCTTTAATTGTGTTAGCCGATACTTGGAAATTCATAATAAAATTATATAGAAACAACACTATGTTTTAATTTCCAATATATTTAAAGTAACTTGACAATTGTTTCACCATACAATGGCTTCTTCAGAGGTAAATATGAAAGAAAAATATTTGGTAGTAATCCTGGTTATATAGTGCTTAAAAACTATCCTTAATTACCTAAGATTATGCTAATCATTTTATTATATTATTTACAGACAGAATTATTTTAAGAATTCAAATCTGTGGTACTATTTCAGAGAACTAATAAAGATTAAGTAAGGGTGAATGGTTTAAGTCTACCTGTTCGTTTAATAATAGATTGGAGTTTTTTCCATTTGTTAATTTCAAGACATTCAAGCAAATTTAATTTTTTAGGTTTATTTTCTACATGTACCGTATCATCAAAATTATGGGATTCGTTTATTATATGGGTTGCGTAATGTGAATTGTTCTTATTTTTTAAATAACTATGTTCATGTTCTTTAATGCGAGTTTCAAAAGACCTACCAGTTTGTCCTACGTAAGTTTTAGTACAAGATCCACAATTTAATAAATAAAACTCCCGATTTTAAGTATTTCTTAGATTTGGTTTTGTTATTCAAAATTATATTCCCTAAGAAATTATTGGTTTTGAATGCTATTTTATTGTTCTTTTTTATTAAATGTTTGGAAATTGTTCTAGTTATTTTCCCAGTGTATGTGAATGTACTAAATTTTCCTTTTTTGTCATTAATTGTGGGATAAATTAGAGGATTTTTTATTCAAGATATTATCTATAATGTTGGAGTCATATCCATTATTAATTGCTATTTGTTTGATTATGTTGAATTCTTTGTTAAAATTAGTTTTAGTCATAGGGATATGTAACCATCTATGTATGAAAGAGTTAAAAGCTGCCATTTTGTGAGTATAAGGATGGGATGAACTATTGTGTATGACTGTGTCAGTATATGAAGGTTTATGAAAAATCGAGAAATCGTGTTTATTGTTCACTTTTGATATAGATATGTCTAAGAAATTTATAGAGTTATTGATTTCTAATTCTAAGGTGAATTTAATATTAGGATGCAAATTATTTAGGAAGTTAAGGAAGATTGTTAGTGGTCTATCTGTTCCCGTGAAACAAGAAATGATATCGTCAACATATCTGTACCAGTAAACAATATTTTTCCTTGCCGCGTTTTGATGCATTTTTAGTTCTAAATGATCCATGAAAATTTCCGCTAGGCTTAAAGGATTACCCATTATTAGACCTTCCTTAGATGTAAAAAGTTATCGTTGAATTCAAAATAGTTTTGATCCAAGCACGTCGTAAGTAAATCTAAAATATCCCGTTTAATAATTTCGTTTACTTTATTCTTGATTAGAAGCTTATCTACTAATTCTATAACTTCATATGATGGGATACTAGGAAACAAGTTTTGTATATCAAATGAGATAATTCTAGAATTTTCGGTAAATTAATGTTTTTAATTTTATCAGTTAGTTCATAGGTGTTGGATATACTATATTTCGGTTTAAATTTGCAATGTTGTCGTAGTAAAGGGATGAGTTTTTTTGTGATAATTTGATTGATGGTGCCGTAACAAACAATACAACTGGTCTAATAGGGAAATCCTTTTTATGTAATTTAATTAGGGAATATAAATTTTGGAGCCTGTGGGTTCATTACTGCTAAAGTACTTTTTTCAAAATCATTGAAAATTGTTAGATCTAGTAGAGAGTAGATTTTATTAGATTTTGGTAGACTTTTGTTGGGTCATTATTTAATACTTGAAATTTGTCTGTGTTAAGAAAAGAAAAAGTTTTAAATATATATTGTTCTCTAGAAATAGCTACTACAGACTTACCTTATCAGCTCTAGTGAATATTATGTTGTTTTCTTTGGCTTTGGTTTTGATCTATACTGCTGTTTTCTGTTCTCTAGTCCGTCTTGGTTGTGGTTGTTCAAATAATTCTTTTTTAATCTTGTTGGCTATCATGTATTTAAAATGTGTGTCTTCATTAGATAAAGCTGATTCACATTCAACGCCGAGGATTTCTCTTGATTTTTGGATATCCTTAGGTTTTAAATTGTACTGTAAGCCTTTTTCAAGTAGTCCTGATTCCTCTTCTGTGAATGTTGAGTTAGTAAGATTAACAAATCTCTTGTAAAATGTATGGTCAGTGAAGTGTTTGGTTTCTGGCTCTATTGTCGGGATTTTCTGTTTGTTGGTTGTTCCGAGGATTGGAAGTTTTTTGTTTTGTGTATTGAATTTTTTGGTAATTATAGAATTTACTTGTTCTCTGACTTTCCTATCGATATCAAATTCAATATTTGTTGATCTATGAATAATTTCAGTATGTATTACTTTGAGATATATGTTGTAGATTTGCATTCTTAAAATAATTCTGTCTGTAAATAATATAATAAAATGATTAGCATAATCTTAGGTAATTAAGAATAGTTTTAAGCACTATACGAGGCTGGTTTGAAAAAGTCCGTGCAAAGTCCGAGAGATGGCACCACCGCCGCGTATCGAGGTCATGTTTAGTTAGTAGCATCTCTTGAATGAACGCACACCAAGTTTCAGCCATATTGATCTATTTCTTTGTGTTTGGCATTTGTGTGAATCAAGGAAGTCGAGTGATTTTCAAGAAATGGACGAAAAAGAATTTCGTGTGGTGATTAAACATTACTTTATGAAAGGCAAAAACGCCTCAGGAGACTAAAGAGAAGCTTGATAAACATTATGGTGACTCTGCACCTTCGATTAGAACAGTTTATAAGTGGTTTCAAAATTTTCAGACTTGCCATATGGGCACAAGTGACGCTGAACGTTCTGGACGGCCTGTGGAGGTTACGACTCCAGAAATCATAGATCAAATCCATGATATGGTGATGGATGACAGAAGAGTTAAGATGCGTGAGATTGCTAGTGCTGTGGGCATCTCGACTGAACGGGTACATAATATTTTGCATAAATATTTGGACATGAGAAAGCTATCCGCAAGATGGGTGCCGCGATTGCTCGCGCTTGACCAAAAACGGAATCGTGTGAAGTGTTGCAAGGATGGTTTGGAGCTGTTCCAGAAGAATCCGGAGGACTTTAAGCGTCGTTTCGTCACTGTGGATGAAACATGGATACATTACTATACTCCTGAGACCAAACAACAATCTAAACAATGGGTTACCAAGGAGGAATCTGCACCAAAAAAGGCGAAGACCGTTCCTTCGGCCGGAAAGGTTATGGCGACTGTCTTTTGGGATTCGCAAGGGATAATCCTCATCGACTATCTGGAAAAGGGTAAAACTAAAACTATTACAGGTGAATATTATTCATCGTTATTGGACCGTTTGAAAACCGAGCTGCAAGAAAAACGCCCACGATTGGCCCACAAGAAAGTCCTTTTCCATCACGACAACGCACCAGCACACACCTCAGCAGTTGTGGTCGCAAAATTAATGGAAATAGGATTCCAACTCGTTTCACATCCCCCCTATTCTCCAGACTTGGCTCCCTCGGACTACTATTTGTTCCCCAATTTGAAGAAATGGCTGGCGGTACATAGATTTTATTCAAACTAGGAGGTGATTGCAGATACTAATGGATATTTTGCAGACTTGGACGAATCCTATTATTCGGAAGGGATCAACAAACTAGAACATCGTTGGATGAAGTGTTTAAGCCTAAAAGGAGACTATGTCGAAAAATAAAAAAGGTTTACCCCAAACACATAAGTAGTTTTTATTTTTGCACGGACTTTTCAAACCAGCCTCGTATAACCAAGATTACTACCAAATATTTTTCTTTCTTATTTACTTCTGAAGAAGCCATTATATGGTGAAACAATTGTCAAGTTACTTTAAATATATAGGAAATTAAAACATAGTGTTGTTTTTATATAATTTTAAAGAAAAAGGGGCGAGAGAGAGACAGAAAGAAGGAGAGTTAAATACTAGAAATCTCAAGTCATGTTTGAATTAAATTTAGCTCACTCTATGTACGAGGATGGATTGAAAAGTTCGCGGCCTATTCAAGAAAACAAACAAAAATATTTTTATTTTTCGACCTAATCTCCACCTAGCTCTATGTACTTCTTCCACCTGCTTTCCAAAGCTTCCACACCTATTTGAAAAGAAGATTCCTCAAGGTCTTCAAAATACTGGTTAACTGCACCTTCGACTTCTTCATTTGATAAAAAATGACCACCAAGGTGTTTTTTTTAGATTTGGAAACAGATGAAAGTCCGAAAGGGAATAAGCCGGGTGGAGCAGCAATTCGAAACCACAATCACGAATTTGAGCCATAGACTTAACAAACGTGTGAACACGAGCGTTGTCCTGTCCTTTCTTTCTCAGTAATCCTGGGCGTTTCTCTTTAATTTCTTGACG